>CM024600.1:22682839-23884625 GCA_014182555.1 Eucalyptus erythrocorys | reverse complement strand
GGTGAATCTCAAAAGGAGACCTGTTATTGCGTTTCTTACAAGGAAAGAAACGTCCATTGATATGTTGAAATCAAGAGAAGTCTAATAGACAAAAAAAATGCTACCAACGAAACGAAACGTAGTTAATACAACATGCCACACTTGCCAAGGAGAGCACAAGTGATCGGAGATTCGCCAACAACTTTGATTGGGGGAAGCTACCGACAAAGTGGAGTAGCTTGACCTATTGGGTGAGCTTTTATCATTCACCTAAGTCCAGAGGGAGCGATTAGTATTGATGGTCGTGGAAAATAAGGAAGTGATGGAGTAGCTTGCAACAAGGGTGTTAATAATTGCTCGAGGGAGAATGTCACAGATCGACTTCTCCTATACCCTTACGAGTTAAAGGGTGGAGTTTTATAACATTGGGGTGAAGAGTGATTAGTGTAAAATGGATGATACAACTTATTTGTGAGAATGGCGGCAAAATATATATATTGAGAGTCTTGCAATAAAATAAATATCATCTTAGATGATCATTTAAGGTGAGGTTGACCTCACATGAACAAACTGGTCAGGAGCCGATGCCACTCTCTTAATGAGGTCATGACAGACCAAAAATCAATTATTATAACAATGTGTTATATATGTCCTGCTCAATGGATTAAATGAACTAATTAAATTGGGCATAGTATGATTCGATGTGGGAATGCGATTTGCTATATTGTTCTTAGAAACAATCTTTAAAAGGAAGGTTGGCTTGGCATTCTCGACTCACTAGAAGCCACGTGGGATCTCTCCATTGTCAGCCTATGACATATGCTTCTATAGAATGATTGCAATATTCATTCTAATATTGACTATTTCTTGGATTGCGATTTACAATTCTTGAGCTTCATGGGATATGGTCCTGCAATTAGTATTAGGTCTGGCTATTTATATACGTGTATATCGTACATTAAGTCTCTGTTTGGCAACCATCCGATTCTGATTCTTTGTTCCCAAAATCAGTTTGGGACGAGAATCGTGTTTGGTAAAATTTTTGTTTCCGGAACAAATACGGGACAAATACGTTCCCGAAATCAGTTTGGGATGAGATTTAAGAATAAAAAAAAAAGTTGCTTCTGCGTCCGAGAATCAAAAAAAGAATCAACATGTTAAAACTCTCTTCTTCCATTCCGGCATCCCGCGACCACCGCCCGCCACTGTCCGCCGCCGCCCGCCGCCGCCACCGGTTCGGCGAGCTCACCGGCCGCCAGTCCGGCGACCTCGCCGGAGGCTCGCCAGGCCAGGGCGAGGTCCGGCGAGCTCGCCGGTGGCCAGGCGGGCCTCGCCGGGCCGGGAGAGCCTCGCCCGGCCACCGGCGGGCCGGGTGAGGCTCGCCCGCCCCGGCGAGGCCCGCCTGGCCACCGGCGAGGCTCGGCCGACGAGGGCCGGCCTCGGCGAGGGCCGGCGACCCTTCGGTGAGGTCGCCGGCCGGAAGAAGAAGAGGGTTAATAGGAGAAAGGGGAAAAAAAAAAAAAAAAAAAGGAAAAAGAAAAGGAAAAAGGAAAAAGAAAAGAAAAAAAAAAAAAAAAAAAAAAATTATTTAAAAATTAAAAGAAATTAATTTAGAACAGAATCAATCTACACGTTATCAAACGCAATTCTATTCCGAATCGAAATTTTGAACAGTTACCAAATACGTTTTTTTTTACTCGGAATCGGTTACGGGAGCGAGAATAAAAATAATCAATTCTTGTCGAATCGGTTTAGGAACAGAATCGTTGCCAAACGCGCCCTAAGACTTGTTCGCCTTTATATTATCCTAAGGAAAGGGAAATCGTCCCTTAGGAGTTATTCACAAAACTACACGGATGACGATATAATTATTCCTCAAAATTAGCAATATGTCGTATCTATAAATAATCGGTATATTAAAACTTTTTTGTTAAAAATTACAAAAAAAAAAAAAAAAATCAGAACGAGGGTTGAGGGATCATCTTATCAACGGGAGGGTTCAATTTATAGGGTGCGTTTGTTTTGCAAAAAATAAATAATTTTGAAAATATTTTATTAAAAATATTCAATTGGATCATTTGAAATAATTGATCAATAAAAAATATTTTAATAATCAATAACTATTCACATCTAAATAATTTCATGAACGATGCAGATATATTTTTCTATTTTTTTCTTTGAAAAGAGTTGACTTGGATTTTAATTTTCTCCCAAACCTAGCCTGTTTCGACTATTATTTTTCTAATTAAATTTACATTCTTTACTATTCTCTCCAAAGAAATTGACGTTGGATCCGCTAGACTCGTCACGCATTTCAAAAGATAAATTTTAAGCGCGCACACGTTCGGTTGGCGCCGGAGCCATTTGAAGCACAAAAACCAGAAAACCTAGGTGCAAGCGTCTTTCTTGCATCGACGAAGCTCCGCAGGACCAGAGCACGCGATTGCGATGCAACCCAAGATCAGTTCCTTCTTCTTCAACTCGCCTGCTCCTCCTCCTCCTCCTTCGCCTCCGTCTCCAAAACGCCCTCCAGCTCCGTCTCCGCTCCTCCCAGGCGACGGCAACGACGACCTGGCGCTTTGGGAGAGGACCCGACACGCGTTTGTCGCGACGTACAAGCGGAGAGCTCCCAAGCAGGTCCGGTAAGACTCGCCCTCCGCCTTTGCCTTTTTGCTTTTTGCCTGGCTCTTCGTTCGAGGAACGGAAAAGAGATTCTGGGTCTTTCTGGAAACGTGAAATTGGGGGGGATTTCCGAACTAGGGTGGAGCACTCGATGAGATGGAGCTGCTACGATTGACTGCATTCGACTCGATTTTAAGTACCCGTCGGGCTCAAGTTTGTTGATTCTTTCTCGTTGATATTTGCTGCTCTTCTTTTGGGTATAGGTCTGAAATTCTCGAGGAATCGAGCAGCGGAGAAACGACGAAACTCGATTCCGTGGAACCTTCGTTAAACCCAGAATTGGCTGCAATCAGCGGAACAAAAGTGTTCAACAGAAACAAGAAAAGGAGCTATGCTCAGTTTCATCTGGAGCTGGGGCAGTCCGATTTTCTTCTCCGGACATGCTCTGAGTGCAGGATTAGGCTCACGCAGCATTTCACAAGAATTATACTTAAGGACTACAGTTTAAGGTGAGCCAATTTGAAACCTTGGCTTGTCCCTTTCGCTTCGATTGATGTGCATTTATTGGTCTTGTTTTGTAATTGTTAACAGGGTTGCCGCAGTGAAAGGGTCGTAAGCACACCTTCCATCGAACAAGGGTGTATCGTTATGGTATTGGATAGTGACCCTCCTGCTCAAAGAAAGAAGGTTTGTCTTTAAAATTTCTCTTTTTGATATTTAGGAGCTATTGCATATTCCCGACTCGACGTATGTGTGAGTCCTTTTCCTAAAAGGAAAGCCTGCCGAGCAATTTTGAGTTTCTTCATGACGGGAAAAAGAGACTAGCAGTTGAAGCAGCATATGCTTTTGCTATAATCAACATTCATGAATCTTCATGCTCTAGAAATGTGGATGATGGTATTTGGAGATGGATCTGGTGCGTAGATTGTTTGCCTAAATTGAAAGTTCATCTATGGAAACTTTGCTCTAATGATTTTTTCTCCTTCAGTTCTCCCTTCACGAGAGAGATTACGTCTAATGAGAAATACCCTTTTTGTGGGGGAACAAGAAACCACTGAGCATTTAGTTCTGCTGTCTCCTATGTGGGAGTGCATCTGGTCTGGTATGTCGAGTTTGCGAGTAAAGGGGGAGGAGATTGATCAATGGTTTTAACAATTACTTCAGGATGGGAAAGCTAAATCGGAAAAGGAGTTCTCTAGGATCATTGCCATGTGTTGGTGCATTTGGAGTGGCAGAACTTAAGCTCTCTTTAAATAGTTAACCCTAGATCCAGGAGTTACGCAGGCTCTTTAACAGGCTCTAGTTGAGTACATCAGCCTAAAAAAAGTGCAAGTGCATCAGAAAATGTTAAAACTGAATCAGAATAATCTACATGTGAAATCATTGGAATAAATTGTGTTGATGAGATGCTGTTGTTGGTACAATAGCTAGAGATAGCTTTGATTTATTAAGAGGAGTGGGTAAAGCTGGTTCATGCGCTGTTGTTGGTATAATAGCTAGAGATAGCTTTGATTTATTAAGAGGAGTGGGTAAAGCAGGTTCATGCTTCTGACACCGAAACTACATGAGCACTTTTTATTTGCTAAGGTATGCAATTAGCTAAAAATGCTGGCTGGAAGGGAGAGACTGTGGAAACTGACGCAGAAAAAGCTTTTTAGCAACCGGATTTGAACAAGTGATGGACCTGTGAGCCTGTTTTAGAGGAAATCAGAGAAGGACAAAATATATATCCTGGTTTTAACTTTGGTGGTTAAAAGAGATGGAAATGACTGCTCCAATTAGTAACGACAAGCAAATGTTTCAAAGTGATTGGATGAATTTAAACCCATTTGGTTTACAAGTTTTACTAGACAGAGACAGAGACATCTAGACTAAAACTCCTCCGTTATCACGATCTTTCTTAGATGACGCAAAGATGTTTATTTAGGCCATGAAAAAACTAAATCTTGATTGCTTTTGTGTTTGAAGGTACAAGAGGGTGTGACGATGATGGAGGTGGAGCTTGGATCTGGATGGATTTACCATAGGGAGTGTAAGGTGATTCCAGCATAAGTTTTCTGTATTATATTGTTGGAAGTTCTGATATGATTTAATATATAAATTCTAACTACGCTGCTATATTGACATTTCAGATGAAAGGAAATGGATTTATTTTACTATTCTATGGGGAAAATTTTGGATGTGGATGTCGACCTGTTCGTGCATGTTGCATCTGTTCGTTTTTCCGTACTGAGCTTTTGACATGGTACAAATGCTATCCAAGCAAAGTTCTGTTGTATGAATGCTCTTCCAGGGATAAACAAGAATTTGAGCATTTCATATGCAGTTGTTAGCTGACACGTTGGCCTTTCTGAACTTTAATTACCTTCCAGTTCGCTTTCCATTTTCTGAATTTTTATTGGACATCTCATTATGCTCGAAAAATGGGTTCAGCCTTTGTTTTGTGAAATGGGGCCTGGGAAGATTACTTCATGTTCATTTCGGTTATCTGGTTTGCAGGTGCTACCTCAGAGAATTGCTGGTTGTTTAGTCGCGGAACCCATAAAAGAGGCATTTCGAATCATCTCCTTTGGAGAGAACAGAAGAGCAGGAGGTGCCGCCGTTAAGGATACAAGAATCAAGTCAGCTGCCCTTCAATTTGGGAATGTAGTCTTCCAAAGAGAAGCAGTAAAAAGAAGCACTTCCTTCAGGAAATGCAAGAAATTGGAGAACCTACGTTTCGTTATTGTGATTGCCTGAATTTCTATCACCACCAGAGGTCAAATAAAATTTTAATAAACCACTAGGGAGTGGACCGAGCTTCGTCATAATAATAACAGAGAAATAGTTTTAAAAGAATTAGTTGAATGTCAAACTTGCCATATGCAAAATTAGGTGGTGGGATCTTCCCGGCAGAGAGGAACTGAAGAATAAGCCGAACGTAAGATCACGAAACCGGCCGCAAAGAAGAAGAAGCGCAAAGCTCATGTAAGCTCAGTCCGAGCAAAGAGAGCTGTCCCTTCATAGTTTTAAAATTACTGGTAAGTACAAAGAAAACTTAGTGATCTAGTAATCCATACAAAAGAAGTGGAGAGACATTGGATGTGACGGAAAACCCTAAGACCAACTTGAATAGATTCCCTAATGATTCTGGGGCTTTTAAACGAAACCCTAATCGATGCACGAGATGAATCGAAGATGGACAAATGCATGGCTAATTTTGGGAGGAGCCTAGTTTGGATCCTTGCAATCTTTCACGTTTTCTACATTGTTAGGGCAAATCCTGGCACTACGGTGTAATACATATATTGTAGTCCTGATAAGTACTCTCGACAATTTTTATTCGCGAGCCGTCAACTGTGTGATCGTGGATTTGGTCGCCAAGACATCGAGGTCGGGTTTTAAGTATCTCAATGAGAGCCCCCGGAACACCGTCAAGCCTGCTGTGGCCTCGAGGCCTGCAGCGGAACGATCTCACCCTCGGAGTGCGAAGCGTGCATGAACTTTGTGGGGTACCATTTTCAGAATTCATGCGTGTACACCATGGGAGGGCAGGTTCAGCTTAATGCTTGTAGGATGAGGTACGAGAATTACCCGTCCGTTTGAGGAATTGTAAGTTGCCGTCGGTCGATTGATCGATTATTTGGAGAATTGAGCGCTCCATAAGCACTCATATTAAATTTGAAACTAAGTGTTAAATAAAAAGGGATGATTTTGCTTGTTCAATAAAAGGCCAAGTGCATAACTTTTTCCTATCCATGTAAGTTAATTGACTTTGGTTCAATTCACTAATCTCTGCTAGACCAAAGCCAGAACGCGGAGTCGGGCCTCAAGTCCCTCGACGAGTTCCTTTCCGGCAAGACCTACATCAAGCTCGTCTACGAGAAGCCGGCGAAGAAGACAACCGCATTCCCATCTTCGTCTTTTCGGATGACCTCGCCGGAACCAGGTATCATCGCACCAGAGGCGGCATTCGCGGCGGCAGAGACCGTAAGCTCTCTCTTTCTCTGTATCGTTCTTTTTTAGCTCTTGAGCACTTGTGGTTGTATTCTCTTTGCTCGATTCGAAAGTGCGGGGCTTTGAAACTTGGGCTGGCTTTCGCCTCCTCGACAACGAGATTCCCATCCTCAAGGTCTTTCCCTCTCTCTGGACGTCGATGGCTTCGGTTGGATTTGCTACGGCTCGTGGCGCGGGTTTACTTGTCGTTGGGGGCTTCTGTGCTTCGGCTCGTGCGCGAGGGTTTCTTTTGAATCTTAATTTGAGGTCCGTGCATCGATGGGGGTTTTGATGGGATTTGGTTTGATTTTCTGTTTTGTGATGGCAGGAGGAGCTGCAGAGGACGAATTTGGAGCTGGACTCGTATAAGGAGAAAAAAAAGGAGAATCAAGAGAACATTAAGCTCAACAAGCAACTCCCTTACTTAGTTGGCAATATTGTTGAGGTATTGTTTGAAATTGATTTGGTTGTGGACTGACTCCGAATGGAGGAGGGCTTTTGCTCTACCTGCGGTTTGGGGACCGCCCTGCTTAAAATCTGTTGAAAATGCGGGGTGTGGTTGAAATTGTTTGGATTGTAAACTGGCTCCGAAAGGAGGGCTTTTGTTCTACCCGTGATTTGGGGTCCGTCCCTGATGAAAGTCCATCGAAAATGTGGGGTGTGGCGAGCTAAATCTTGCGCGATGTCTCTGTCATAACTGTAGTTGAACTTGATTTTGATACCAAGTCATTGTTTTAATCGAAAAAACTGTTAGATAAAGTCGAGGTTGAATATTTAAATGCTACGCATCTCTTTGGTCTTTGATCACTACCATGCTTATAGTGGGTCCTGGGACTTTTCTCACTCTTTGATACCTCTTATCTCCAGAATATTCTTGTTAGGTCCTTAAAAGTAGCACTACCAATAGTGTTCACAGAAAGCTGAAAGTTATGAGTATTCATTTTTCCCCTCTAGTCTCTTATAAGATTTGAAGGACTCGCAATATTGGAAAAATAGGACTACTCTTTCTTTCCATGTAGGCATTCGTACACCGTCATTATGAACAGTTTATTTTGAACAAGCTACCCATTCAACATCTGCTGCTTTTATCCTACAAGTATTCTAAATTCATGGTTAGCTCAGCTTTGAGGTTTCTGTCTAGGAACTTTTAGTGGTGTTGGCTTTTCTTTGTCTTGTTTTCAATGCTAAATCTCATGAATTCTGGGTTTCCCCGTGCACTTCTTTTGACTTGGCTAGTGTTTTCAGTGTAGCCTGGAAAATTTACATGTCAATCAAAACTGTTTGCTAAAGGCAGTTTCTTGCATGGTGCCAGCTAATCAACCATTTTATGGCCCTGGAGAACTTTAATCTGTTGCCACAAATTGTGATTTCCTAGGTGTGCTGTGTGGACTGTTGGCTAGCACAGTCATTGCTGAAAATTGATTTAAAACCGTTTGCTGTGAACTATTCTCGTTCAAACCATTTCATTTTCTGTGGACTGTTTGCATTGACAGGTTCATTCATGATACTCCTTCAGGACATTGTATCTGTATACAATGGTATGGCTATATATAGTTGTGACCTGTATCTCTTGCAGGTATAAAAAGATTCGTATACATCTCTGCAGCTGACTTTGGTGTCGTGAATTATTTATTCCAGGGATATTATGAGGGAAAGGTATTGTCTATAAAATTTACATTTTGTCAAGTGTACAGATTTGGTAGTTAAAGCTTCAATTATTGGGAGGCCTTATTTATTATCCATAAATTGCTCTAATGCTTTTTGATGAAGCTTTTTTCAGGTGCAAGTTTAGTCGATATGAGTAAATGCTTTCGAGTGCAATGCCAAATCTATAAGCGGGATTCAACTGCTTAATATATAGATGACATATGCTTCACATCAGCTTGAAGAATAATGAGCACTATGTTAGATTTCGATCTTACCGATTTCTCTTTCATTTATTTTGGCTGCGCAGAGCCGCTTTCAGAGTCAAACAAAGTTTCCTTATGGAGGTGATATAACTGTTTTTCCTTTACTTGTAAATAGGCTGTGTTAGGAATCTGCACACTAAAAGGGCTAGTGATTTACTAAAGTGTCTTGCAATTAAATGTAGTATAAGTCTCAAAACTCGTCATAAAAATACAATTGAGTTCTAAAATTTTCAAAAAATGCAATTAAATCCTAAAACTTATTACGAAAGTATAATCAAATTCTAAAACTTTCAAAAAATGCAATCGAGTCTTAAAACTTTTCATGAAAATACAATCAAGTCATAAAACTTTAAAAAAATGCTATCAAATGAAGAACTTGATTTGAGCAATTTGATAAATTTTATGACTTAATTACACTTTTTGAAAATTTTAGAATTCGTTCACATATTCTTGACAAGATTTATGATCTAATTGTACTTTATTGATAAGTTTTAAGACTTTCAATGCACTTATATCATGAAAATAAGCCAAAATGAGTTAAATAAAAAAACTATTTAAGTCGAACCTGAGTATTTTTTATTTATTTTTATTTTTTATTGTTTTTGGTCGGAAGTAATCCGTGTTGACTTCCTTTCCACTGCAGAAGAACAGAGGTTGAGGGATGATCTCATCCGTGGGAGGGTTTAATTTATGGGGTGGGTTTGTTTTGCAGAAAATATATAATTTAAAAAATGCTTTCTTGAAAATATTCAATTGTACCACTTGAAATAATTGATTAATGAAAAATATTTTGATAATTGATAACTATTCACACCTAAATATTTTCATGAATGATGCAAATATGTTTTCCTATCTTTTTCTCCACAAAGAGTTGACTTGGATTTTAATTTTGTCCCAAATCTAACTTGTTTCGGCTATTATTTTTCTAAGTGAATTTACGTTCTTTACTATTCTCTTCAAAGAAATTGACGTTGGATCCGTTGGCTCGTCACGCATTTTTTTTTTTTTTGGTCGAAAGAAAAGCTTCATATTTCACTTAACTACGGGGCTTACATGAAAGTAGCGGGATCATATCAAAACATAAAATATTCCATAATGGGGAGGGGGGAGAATTGCACCAGGTATATGGGAGTTTATGCGCGCGATGGGAGCGTGCAATCCAATCAGCCGCACGATTACCTTCTCGGGGGCAGGGGATTAGCCGAACATCTGCACATTTGTTGAGCTCCTCTCTACGGCGTGTCACTTAGTTCTTTTAAATTCCATTTATTTGAAATCACTTTCCCACTGAAGCCTTTGACCGCCGAAGCTACACATTTCTCTAAAATAGGCCCGGCCCAATATTTGATCAACAGCAAGGGAGCAATCATTTTTGTCTTTTTAATTTTTTTTTTTTTTTTTTTTCCTTCTTTTTCTTCATATATCCACTGAAGCCTTTGACCGCCGAAGCTTCCCCGCGTGTGGTCTGGCATTTCTCTAAAATATAAAGGACGCCGAAGCAAACGAACCCTTCGATCATCTTACCATCTGAATCTCGAACCACTCCAGCAACAGAGCAGGTGAATTCGCCCGGGATCCACGAAGCATCAACGTTCATCTTCAACTCCGTCCGTTCAGGTGGTGTCCAGCGAAGAGGAAGGGGTCGATCTGGGTTTTTGTCCTTTCTGTTTGTGCTGATTTCTGCTGTTACCGAACTGATCTCGTGCTATATTCAAAAAATGAATTTTAAGCGTGCGCGCGTTCGGTTGGCGCCGGGGCCATTTGAAGCACGAAGCCAGAAAACCTAGGCGCAAGGATTTTCTTGCATCGACGGAGCTCCGCAGGACCAGAGCACGCGATCGCGATGCAGCCCAAGATCAGTTCCTTCTTCTTCAACTCGCCTCCTCCTCCTCCTCCTCCTCCTCCTCCGCCTCCGTCTCCGCTCCTCCCAGACGACGGCGACGACGACCTGGCGCTTTGGGAGAGGACCCGACACGCGTTCGTCGCGACGTACAGGCGGAGAGCTCCCGAGTCGCTCCGGTACGGTTCGCCTTCCGCCTTTGCCTTTTTGCTCTTTGCCTGGGTCTTCGTTCGAGGAACGGAAAAGAGATTCTGGGTCTTTCTGGAGACGTGAAATTGCGGGGATTTCCGAACTAGAGTGGATCGCTCGATGCCATGGAGCTTGTGTTCTGTGGAGAATTCAGCTACGATTGATTGCATTCGACCCGATTTTAAGCACCCTTCGGGCTCAAGTTCGTTGATTCTTTCTCGTTGATATTTGCTGCTCTTCTTTCGGGTATAGGTCTGAAATTCTCGAGGAATCGAGCAGCGGAGGAGCAACGAAACTCGATTCCGTGGAACCTTCGTTAAACCCAGAATTGGCTGCAATCGGCGGAACAAAAGTGGTCAACAGAAACAAGAAAAGGAGCTATGCTCAGTTTCATCTGGAGTTGGGGCAGTCCGATTTTCTTCTCCGGACATGCTCTGAGTGCGGGATCAAGTACGCGCCCGGGGACCAAGGAGATGAGAAGGCTCATGCGGCATTTCACAAGAATTATACTCAAGGACTACAGTTTAAGGTGAGCCAATTTGAAACCTTGGCTTGTCCCTTTCGCTTCGACTGATGTGCACTTATTGGTCTTGTTTTGTAATTGTTAACAGGGTTGGCGCAGTGAAAGGGTCGTAAGCACACCTTCCATTGAACAAGGGCGTATTGTTATGGTATTGGATAGTGATCCTCTTGCTCAAAGAAACAAGGTTTGTCTTTAAAATTACTCTTTTTGATATTTAGGAGCCATCGCCTATTTCTGATTCGACGTATGTGTGAGTCCTTTTCATAAAAGGAAAGCCTGCCGAGCAATTTTGAGTTTCTTCATGACGGGAAAAAAAAAAAAAAAAAAAAAAAAAAAGAGAACTAGCAGTTGAAGCGGCGTATGCTTTTGCTAGAATCAAATTCATGAATTTCATGCTCTAGAAATGCGGATGATGGTATCTGGAGATGGATCTGATGTGTAGATTGTTTGCCTAAATTGAAAGTTCATCTATGGAAACTTTGCTCTAATGCTTTTGTCTCCTTCAGTTCTCCCTTCACGAGAGAGATTAAGTCTAATGAGAAATACCCTTTTTGTGGGGGAACAGGAAACCACTGAGCATTTAGTTCTGTTATCTCCTATGTGGGAGTGCATCTGGTCTGGTATGTCGAGTTTGAGAGTAAAGGGGGAGGAGATTGATCAATGGTTTTAACAATTACTTCAGGATGGGAAAGCTGAATTGGAAAAGGAGTTCTCTAGAATCATTGCCATGTGTTGGTGCATTTGGAGTGGCAGAACTTAAGCTCTCTTTAAATAGTTAACCCCAGATCCAGGAGTTACGCAGGCTCTTTAACAGGCTCTAGTTGAGTACATCAGCCTAAAAAAAGTGAAAGTGCATCAGAAAATGCTAAAACTGAATCAGAATAACTCCATGTGAAGTCATTGGAATAAATTGTGTTGATGAGATGCTGTTTTTGGTACAATAGCTAGAGGTAGCTTTGATTTATTAAGAGGAGTGGGTAAAGCTGGTTCATGCGCTGTTGTTGGTATAATAGCTAGAGATAGCTTTGATTTATTAAGAGGAGTGGGTAAAGCAGGTTCATGCTTCTGACACTGAAACTGCATGAGCACTTTTTATATGCCAAGGCAATTAGCTAAAAATGCTGGCTGGAGGGGAGAGACTGTGGAAACTGACGCAGAAAAAGCTTTTTTGCAACCGGATTTGAACAAGTGATGGACCTGTGAGCCTGTTTTAGAGGAAATCAGAGGAGGAAAAAATATATATCCTGGTTTTAACTTTGGTGGTTAAAAGAGATGGAAATGACTGCTCCAATTGGGTAGCCAGTAGTAACAACAAAATGTTTCAAAGTGATTGAATGAATTTAAACCCATTTGGTTTACAAGTTTTACTAGACAGAGACAGAGACATCTAGACTAAAACTCCTCCATTATCACGGTCTTTCTTAAATGATGCAAAGATGTTTATTTAGGCCATGAAAAAAACTAAATCTTGATTGCTTTTGTGTTTGAAGGTACAAGAGGTTGTGAAGATGATGGAGGTGGAGCTTGGATCTGGATGGATTTACCATAGGCAGTGTAAGGTGATTCCAGCATAAGTTTTCTGTATTATCATTGTTGGAAGTTCTGATATGATTTAATATATAAACTCTACCTACGCTACTATATTGACATTTCAGATGAAAGGAAATGGATTTATTTTACTATTCTATGGGGAAAATTTTGGATGTGGATGTTGACCTGTCCGTGCATGTTGCATCTGTTCATTTTTCCGTACTGAGCTTTTGACATGGTACAAAGGCAATGCTCTTCCAGGGATAAACAAGAATTTGAGCATTTCATATGCAGTTGTTAGCTGACACGTTGGCCTTTCTGAACTTTAATTACCTTCCAGTTCGCTTTCCATTTTCTGAATTTTCATTGGATATCTCATTATGCTCGAAAAATGGGTTCAGCCTTTGTTTCGTGAAATGGGGCCTGGGAAGATTACTTCATGTTCATTTCGGTTATCTGGTTTGTAGGTATATCTATTTGTAGCTTCTCAGAGAATTGCTGGATGTTTAGTCGTGGAACCCATAAAAGAGGCATTTCGAATCATCTCCTTTGGAGAGAACAGAAGAGCAGAAGCCGCCATTAAGGATACGAGAGTAAAGTCAACTGCCCTTCAATTTGGGAATGTGATTTTCCAAAGGGAAGCAGTAAAAAGAAGCACTTCCTTTAGGAAATGTAAGAAATTGGAGAACCCACTAAATGGAGTGGTCTGCTGTGAAAAAGAAGCTGTATCGGCCATCTGCGGCGTAAGAGCCATCTGGGTCACTCCCTTCAACAGAAGAAAGCACGTAGCCACTCGATTACTTGATGCCGCTAGGTAACGTCTGTGTTTATCTCCACATCTCTGGTGATATGCCGTTTGCTGCTGGACTCCATTGTTTTCGACATATTTTATGTGCTTCTCTTTGTCGATGGCAATTTTAAGTCACGAAGTCGACTTGGGAAAGTTTGTCATTCCTCTGACATGGCAGTCGATCGCAAGATACTTAGACCTGAATTACATTCAATTCATAATTTGACGAATGTTGTTTATGTTCTGATGATGCAGGAGTAGTTTCTGCTCGGGTACTGTTCTCGATCATTCGAAGTTGGCATTCTCTCAACCGACTTCTGCCGGCAAGGCATTGGCTTCCCATTACATGGGGACTGAATACTTTCTTGTTTACAAGGCCGACAGATCAGAACCCTGAGGCCGAGGTCATCTTCATAGTCGATGAATAGCATGTATGCATTCATAACTGTAACCATCTGAATCCGCAATAAACATTCTGTCCCTACTTCTTTTACCGATCCCAGCTATTTAAACTCAAGATGGTTCTTTTGACTCTTCCTGATGGAGTCCAAAGTCATTTCCGGGTTTGTTCGCGATCCAAAGAATCGTCCCGTGACACTGAGCTTCGCGGAGCCGTCAGCGGATGTTTCTGGAAGCCTTTCGCGATCAAACTTGGTCTTTTCGTGTGTGGCTTTCTCTCTTTCTTTTCGTCCTTTTCTGGGATTAGTGTCGATTTGAAGCCCAGCGGGAGGACGCTTTACTCTATTAGAAAGTTCGCCTACGTGGCCGAAAAAATTGACCCAAGACGCGGTTAAAGCATATTAATTACAGCTAATTCCCGCATTCACTTTATTGAATGAACGCAATTAATATCTAAATGACCTCTCAACGAACATTCAGTAAACGTAATCACCATGACCAGCAAATGGAAATTTTCTCAAAAATCCAAATCGTAGAATTGTAGCAGTCGAAGGTTCCAAAGTTATATATGTTTTATAATATTTATGTAAGGCTCTGTTCCTTAAAAAAATCATATCTATATTTGGAAATAATTAGTTAACAAAAGATATTTTTCTTGTTAGTGGCAATTCATGTTAGAATATTTTTGCAGACAATAAAAATGTTTTTTTCATCGATAGATTTTTCAAAGCGATATAAGTGGTAATTTCTTGAAAAATATTCTTAATTATCGGAGCTCAAAATACTAGGCAGTTTGATTCTCTACTCTATTGAAAGCCTTCTTCGAAAAATATTCTTAATGTTATCAATGTCACAAGAGATCGATTTCAGATTTAATTAAAAAGAAGAAGCCAAAAAAGCGAAAAAAGAAGTGTTTTTTTGCCCCTTAACACTCAGGCCTATTCAAAAGCAGATTCTTCTCCTTCTTCTTCTTCTTGTCTTATATTTATAATCTTCAATAAGAGTACCAAAATACAAACAATCAGAGATAGCTTGACTCACCAAAAAATAAAAAAAAAAACGATCGACGAAACAAAAAGATACTTTTTCTAGAAATCGAGAACAAAAGAAAATCGCGAGGAAAAGTAGTCCCCGGATAGGGAGAATGACGTGGGACTCGAGATGCGACGAAACCGCGGATCCAGGCGACGAAGAAGAAGAAGCAGAGAAGAAGCAAGGAAATCGAGTCGCTATCCCCCTCAAAGAAAAAAGAAAAAAACTTGCTCGCCAAGTCACCCCTCCCCGGAATGGAATGAGGACGTGCAAGTTTTGGAAGTGGGTTTTCCACGCCCGCAAAGCAGACATGCGCAAAAAAGCCCGAGTGAGTGTAGAATAAAAGATAGAGTAGGACCGACAAAAAAAAAAAAAAAAAAAATCACCCCTCCCCATTCCCCTAAAAAAAAAAACTTCGGAGCTTCTCCGTGCCGCGGAGCCGCGGCAACGCCCCTCCGTATTTGCGCATATATATATATATATATATATATATATATATATATATATACACGCCGCTCGCTACCCTCGCTCTTCCCTGAATTTGATCGCGCCCCGGGCACCGTCGACCGGCGCCGGAGCGATGCAGAACGCACCCGCCGGCGCGCTCTTCCCGGCGTTCTTCTCCGACGGCGAGAGGGGAGACCCTCCTGGGGACCGTCCTCGTCCACCCCTCCCTCCGCTTCCACGACCTCAGGCTCACCATCGCCCAGCGGATCGGCGTGCCCCCCAACCAGCTCGCCGTCTTCCTCGCCGACCGCGGCGGCGGCGGCGGCGGCGGCGACCCCCTCGCTCCTGGCCCGCCCGGGTCCCCGTCACCGACAAGTTCGACTTCGCCGCCGCCGCCCGCCGGGGGGGCCGCCCGCTGCTGCTTCCTCGTCGTCCTCAAGCGGCCGAGGAGGGAGAGGAGGAAGGGCGGCGGCGGCGGGGGGCGGGATGAGCAGGCGAGGAGCCCGCCGGAGAACGCCATGCTCCTGAGGCGGGACCGCCCGGCGGAGACTCCGGACCGGGGCCGAATCCCGGATTGGCCGGTCAGCGGGATTCGCCCCGCGGTGGCGGTGGAGCAGTACAGGGAGCTGGAGCTGCAGGCGGAGAGGGAGAGGTAACTGGCGATTAGCGCGGCGCTCGAGGAGCTGAGGCGGCGGCGGCGGAGCGCCGGCCACGGCCGCGTCTGCGAGGAGAGCGAGGAGGAGAAGCGGTCGGGCAGCCCGTCGGCGTTCCACTGCTGCCCGAACGACCCGGTGGTCGAAGGCGGGTTCAAGACTCGGGCCGGCCCGATCGCCCGGCCCGCCAAGAGGCCCGGCGAGGGCCCGGACGGGGTAGCGTGGGGCGCTCTCTAGCGAAATAGGAAGAGTTGAGATTGAGTGCGGTTGAGTGTGCGCAAGGAGTGTACGCCCGCCCAGCCTTTGATCGATAGGGAAAGTTACATAGGAAAAAAAAAAAAAAAATATATATATATATATATATATATATATATATATGTGTGTGTGTAAATTTTCGCAGAAGATTTTGGTCCTCAACGGAGGGAGTGATAAAAGAATAGAAAATATCGAATAGTATAAATTTCGTATCATTTACTTTTTTCCTTGTTTTTATTGGTTTTACAAGAGTTTGGATTCTTTATGATAGATCTATTAACTATATATTTTTTTTGGTAGATCGATCACGAACTATCAGTATAATATTATTAATTTTTTTATGTTGTAATTCGAAATCAAATGTAAAATGATCCATAATGATTAAATACGCGTGAAGACATGTTGATTCAACATTATGATGGTATACATATTATTATTTTTTTGGTCAGAGAGAATATGTATATTTCAAGAGGATCGAAAGCACATGAGAATCGTGAAAGCATGTATAATGAATCATACAATTTTCCTAATTAGTGATTTTATACTCATCTTCGAAATCATGATTTTATAATTTGAATATCAAACATAAGATTCCAACGATTTCTTACCCAAATATCAGTTAGAACATATCTTTTTACAATAAGATATCTTTTTTTCAAGAGGTGAATTTCTTCAAATGCACTACAGTCCCATCAACTGGGTACCACCACAAAGGTAAACTTTCAACTTGTATTTGATCCGTAGGTTCATGGAAAAGTACAATCCATTCATACGCATAAATATGTGATTTTTATATAAAATAAAATATAAAAATGCAACACTTTTAAGCCAATCGTATGCTTTGGTTTGATTCGATTTGATTCCTAATTTTCAATTCACTAAATTAGAATTTTGATTCTAGATAAATATCTCGATTTGATGACTATGCTCTTATCGATTTTGTAACGAAATTGCAGGTAATGCTCTTTATCTATTTTGTATTGAGAATGTAGGATCTAGAATAAGCGAGTCCTTTGAGTCAAAAGTCTTCTTCCCCTGATCTAAAATTAGAAATCATAAGAATCACTTTTTTCGAATATGAAAAGTGAAAAATTGTGTTTTCCAAAATATAAATTACATTGGTTTATGTTTATGAAATAATTGAATTAATCATAGTCATCCAAACGGTATTTTGATATAAAGTTTTTTCTTACTTTTGAAAACTAAAAAAATTGTTTTCATAAACGTAACCGAATTGCTTGGTCCGAATTTATTAGTAGCCTAGTGGTGCTATCTATCCAGATTAGATCCGCCAAAAGAACAAGTTCAAATCGTGACGAGCTGCGGCCAAGATGATCCGATTTTTGTTGAGAAATTTTGTTTTTTTCATAAAATGAATTACATATATAATGTTTTTAACTATTTAAATCAAACATGACATCTCATTTCTGGCTTAATAGATAGCAAAATTCTCGTGAAAACCGAAATATTTGACTGGAAAGAAATAGTGGAATGTTATACTTTATTTTATCAAATATTTGCTAATTAAACATTCGCATTGATTCATTTATTGGATATTTTAAAGGGGGATTTAGGAAAAGAAGATGAAAAATCTCCGTAAAAGTTGGAAAAGTCATGCGTGAATTATTTCTAAGATATCTTTTATTAAAATTTTTATCTCATTTATATATTTTCTTGAAAATTTGTCTCATTCAATAAGGTATTGATTTTTTCTTTTGTCAAATAAGGCGTTCGTCTAGATGGTAAGAAAGTATTATACTCTTATTGGTCTTAGTGGATGAATGGACCCTCAAGATTACTGAGGATGTGACCAGTCAAGATGCATAAAAACTGATCCGAGCATGACCTCACCATTTATAAGGAGAAAAAAAGAGTCTCATCACCCATTTACTTTAATTTGGTTATAAAATTCCGCATATTATTAGTTTTATAAAGTCATTCCTTTGTAGAATTATTTTCATCAATCTCATCGTCTATTTTCACAACGTCATAATCTATTTGGCTAACGTGATCGAGTAGGGGTAGGGGTCTCTCTCTTCTAGTCATGCGTAAAGTTAAAGCAAAATCAAACGGTGTGGTATTTTTGTAATAAATTATTAAAATTCAACGGTCAGATTAAATTTGAAGCTGATTTTTTCATAGTACATAGCTTATGCATATACAGAAGATTTGAGGAAGAGCTTCAAAATGTTAGAAGAAGATATAATTTGGAATATTTAAATCAACATTTAAAAAAGAGTTTATATTATTATGGCACGAGAGTTATTTGTATTTAAATTTGAGATATATATATCTATATATAATATATATATATAGATATAGATAGATAGATTCGTGTCACTACCTTGCATCTATCTTTATTATTTTAAATTCTAATCTTGTGGAGTATATCTAATTCTGTGCTGCAAAAATATTGCATGTAAATATATTCACAGAACCATGTATAGCCATAAAGGTCTATACTTATCTTGATTATTTTCAAATTCTAATCTCATGTAGCATCCCTAATTACAAACCTGGGAAGATTTACGTATAGATATATTCATATAACCGTAAATCTTCATGCTAATATCTCTCTCCTTCTTCCATTAATTCGGCCATCTTTTAACCGCCAAAATTTTTTCGACCAAAGAAAAAAATATTGCCAAACTTTTTTATTAACCCCAAAATTATTTGATGAGTGTTGAAGTGTTGCTTTTAATTTTTAGTTAAACGTTTCACCACAGTACAATGAACAAAATCCATTTGAAATAAGTTATGGACTTAAATTCAGGTAAGTAAAAACCCCATCTAGAGAGTTTTTTTCATACTCTAAGCTAGTTACATGGGCAACTGCTGGGGTTTGCCCTAGCGACCACCATTCCAATGTGGAAATGGGAGGTGAGGGGTTCAAATCTCCACCTTCTCAAGGAGGGGTTGGGGTGGAGACGAGTACGTTTCAGAAGTGGGTTTCGACTTTCATGCCCTGTAGGAGATAGGGCAAAAGTCTGAGAGTGAGTGTTAGAGTAGGAATATAGTAGGACTGACAAAAAAAGAAGAAGAAGAAGCTAATTACATGGGCCTGCAATAGTGAATGCATTTAAAGTATATTTATTCTCCTTTTTATTATTATTTTCATTAAGTTTTAACATTTATAAATATCTCAGGTTGTTCTTCATTAAGTGTAGAAAATACCAAATAAAAACATTTGTCAAATTGGATTCATCAGACTTTAAATGAACCGAAATAGACACATACTATAAAGAGAACTTTGGATATTATTAGCTTGTTCACAACGTCGTTGTCATTTTCGTTTTAGAGTATGTGGTTTTTAGTGTCATGTTCTTTAGATGACATCTTAATTCAATCTCAATAACTATGCTAAAGCTCAAAGACAATCTCTCCTCATCCATTATTTAAATTCCATCTGATATGTAAGATTAAAAAAAAAAAAAAAAAAAACCCTCTTGAACCATAAACAAATAAACTAGAACTCACGAATTTCCCTCTTATTCGATTTTTTTTTTTTTAATAAATCAACTGCAAATTAAGGTCAAAACTCTGTCATGCGCCCTGCCACGGTGAAAATTATAGAGACTTCCTTTTTTTTCCCCCAAAAAAGGATTTGCTTAAGTGACATAATTGTTAGCCTAGTAGCTAAATTATTGGAGGCCATTAAACAAGCATAATGCCAAAACGAATTGCCATGTGGCAAGGACATGTAAACATATTCTCGATTGTCGATATATGTATTCTATTGACATATGTCGATATTTTTACTTGTTATTTTCATTTGTGTTAGCCTTAACTTGTTGTGACCCTCTTGAAGCAGCCCTCTCGCATTTGGGGGAAATGGGTTAAGAAATAATGGCGAAAATGGATCAACGGACCTTAATTAGTGTAGATTTTCCTAAACAGCTATCTCGCGCGACATTGGGGATGTTCGCTTAGATTAACTAACCTTTTATATGGGAGTCACCACTAGTTTATTACAGTTTTTTTTTTTTTTTTTTTTTTTTTGGGTCGAAACTAGTTTATTAGAGTTGGCTAGGAACTCAATGAGATAGAGAAGGGTATGTCATTTGCTACGCAACTAGACATCTAATGTATTCAACTGATGCCCTTTTAATATCTTAACTTGATTTATTATTAATAATGTATCACATGCTATCTATTATCAAATTATGAGTCCTAAAATTCTTGTCCACTAGGAGTCCATGCGATGCTTTTAGGTTGGTTGTGATTTTACGGTGAACTCGACTAAGCAAATGAAAACAACAAAACTGAAGTAAGAAAGCAACGTAAAGAAATTCAAACAATCACAACAACTTAGCAAGGGCAAAGTTGAAAGAGAAAATGTATTAGCATATTGAAAATATTAAAGCCTAAAGCTCATCGTGAGAGTTTCACATTCTGGAAAAAGTTTCAATTTCGTAAGACACATTGATCCGATAGACTTTTGATATGTCTCAGTCTGACAAGTGTACAAATAGATTTTTTATCCATAACTTCGTACTTAAGTAAGTATCAAATCTATTTCATAATTGACTTGATAAGTGTTAGTTCAATTTGTGTAATTGACTAATCGTCCAGTAATAAACTAATGAACCAAAACTCACGAACTTATCTCTTACTTGACTTTTTTTATTTGAAAGTATCCCAATTCTAAATTAAGTGGCTTTTAGAAAAACTTTAGTTTCTCTTTATATGTTTGCTAAATAAATTTTCTTCAAAGTATATAAACTAATTTAAAATCAGGAAAATAAAACGAACTGAAATGTAAGCATGCGTGTTTCTAATTTAAATTTTTGTTCTTTTATTCTAGTGTATATATTTAGTGAATACGAAAAGCAAAAAAATGTGTTTTCCAAAAATAAATTATAATGGCTTTTTTTTAAAATAATTGAATTTATCATAGTCATCTAAACGATTTTTCATATGAATTTTTTTTTCTTACTTTCGAAAATTTTTAAAAATTGTTTTTGTAAGGGTAAACAAAGGGCCGATGATTGATCCGAAATTGTTCGTAGTTGCTATCTATCCGGATTAAATCCACAAAAAATTAATTAAAAAGGAACAAGTCAAAGACGAGCCAGGGCCAAGATGATCGGATTTTTATTAAAAAATTTGTTTCGTTCATAATATGAACTACGTCAAAATTGTAATTTTACCATTTAAGTCAAACATGATATCTCATTTCTGATTTAATAGATAGCGAAATTCTCCAGCAAATCGAAATATTTAACTTGAAAAAGGAAAACGGTGGGATGGAATTGATCAGCTATACTTTGTTTGATCGAATATTTGCTAATTAAACATTTACGTCCATTTAATTTATTAGATCTTTCAGGGAATTTAGGAAAAGAAGCTGAAAAATCTCCTTAAAAATAGGAAAAGTCATGCGTGAAATATTTTGAAGATATCTTCTATTACAGGTTCATCTCATTCACATATGTTCTTAAAAGTTTGATAATATAAGGCATTATTATTTTTCTTGACCAAGGTGTTGGTTTAGATGATAAAAGAGCTTTATCCTATCTTATTGAATTCGGTGGATGAGTGCACCCTTAAGATCGCTCGGAATGTGACTAATTAAGATGCACGAAATCTGACCTAAACACTGCTTGACCGCTCATAAGAAAAAGAAAAGAAAAGCCTCATCACCCATTGACTTTAGTTTGGTAATAAAATTTCACATGTCGGATTTATAAAGTCATTCCTTTTAGAATTATTTTCATCTATCTCATCATCTATTTGGCTAACATGATTGGGAAAGGCTAGGAATCTCTCTCTCTCTCTCACGTACCTTTTTTTTAGTTTCCCTAGCTAATGCGTAAAATTAAACAAAAGGTGGTATTTTTGTAATAAAATTCAAAGGTGAGATTAAATTCAAGATTGATTTTTACATAATACGCAGTTTATCCATATACAAAAGAAAGAAAACGTCATAAGAAATCTAAACTTTATTCATTGTGACACATTTACTGTGACATCAAAAGCCCAAAACTATGTCTACTATGACATATTTATTTTAAACTTATTCTTACAACATTAAAAAGCCGAAACTTATACTCATGTGACATATGTATCTTTTATCAAAGTTCTCTCAAATGATTTTTAAACCAAAATGACATTATTTTTATTTGACTTAAGTTATGTGGGTGCCACGTCAATATCATTTTCCTTCTGTCATTTATGTGGATAGATTTCTAACAATGTCCTGACGGAGGGTGAATGTGACAGATGGACCCAAGTTTGGGATTTATGTTGTTGTTACAAGAAACTGTTTAAGGTAAATATGTTGTTGTGAGTATAGTTTTGGATTTTTGGTGCCTTTTGTCGTACAAAAAAATTGGTTGAAAAAACAATTTAATGGATTATTGGAATGAAAAAGATTAGGAGGTTAATCCTATTACATACTCAAGAGATAATGAGTCAATAATGTCAAACAATTGCAAAATAATTAAGTAATTGAAATGAAATTTCTTTATATTTCTTTATATATATATATATATATATATATATATATATATATATATACCGGTCTAGTCCAAATGGATAGGTAAATGTTTCCACGCCTAGAACTGGGAATTGGACTGGTACTTCCTGATTCCACTAAATTGGAATCAGGAATCGGAGTGGCTCCTATGGGAACTGCTGGTTTCAATTCTAGTCTGCTTCTAGGTGGTTCGAGCAGTTTCCAGTTCTTTTGCACACCCTTACTAGCTGGGACCAACAGGGGGTGCAATGTGGCTTTTACCCGTATGGGCCATAGTGGAGAACCCTTAGAAAAGTAAAATATGGTCTCCAATCTGCTTTTCAGTTTCTAGAACGAAAACGGTAATGAAAACTTTTCTTCTCGCTCGTCTTCACCAACCGTTGCCTGCTAGCTACCGCCCGTCGATGTACGATTTCTACATTGATGATTTCAATTCAATTAATTAAGGATGTTTATATCTCGAAAGAGTGGAGCACAATGAATGAAAAAGAGGATGGGAGGAAGATATTTAAGAAGGCCTCTCAATCGAATTTATGCTCAGAAAATAGAAATTTTATGTCGTTATCAAATGCGAATTTCTGTTAAAAATTCATTCAGGGAATAAAAATAGAAAAATATATTTCTAACCAGATATTATTTTCAAAAACAGACTAATTATTATTTGCGCTTCAAAGGACTGTAATAGGGACGATCTCCTTGGCCTAAAACTCGCTTGAGGATTGTTCACTTCATATATCATGATTTGATTATCCTATACTCCAACTTCATATAATGATGATCGCGCATGGATAGGACACGATAGCTGGAGGGACTGAGACGAGCTCCAATGTGGTCGAGTTCGCCATGGCCGAGATGATCAAGAACCCCGAAGTGATGTCCAAAGCCCAGCAAGAGCTTGAACAAAGAGTAGGCAGAGACAACATTGTGAAAGAATCACACATACACCAAAAAGCAGTCATGAAGGAGGCTCAAAGGTTACATCCTGCCCTTCCACTATTGACGCCTCACTGCCCTAGCGGACCTGCACCATCGGGGGCTACAAGGTCCTCTCTAGTCCTGATCAACGCGTGGGCCATCCATCAGGACCCTTCCGTCCTGGAAAACCCATCGAATTTCGACCCGGAGAGGTTTACGGGTGCGAACGACAAGTGGGACTTCAATGGGAATGACCTGAATTACATACCGTTCGGGTGAGGCCGCAGGATTTGCCATGGGATAGCGATGGCAGAGAGGATGGTGCTGTACTCTGTCGCCACGCTTGTGCACTCTTTCGATTGGAAAGTGGAGGGTGGCGGGGCTAGAACCTGGATATTTCCGAGCAGTTTGGCATAAATCTGAAGAAGAAAGAACCTCTTATCGCAATTCCTCCGCGGAGTTTGTCTGATCCGGCACTCTATGAGTAATAAGATTAGACTGATTAGTACTAAATGGATGAAGAAATGTTTCCTTAGAATAAAAAGAAAATTAATGAAGTTTCTGTGTGGTAGAACTCAAGCGAGAGTTGTACAGAGGTATGATAAAAGGAAAATTTGTCTATTACTAGTATAAAGTTTGAAAGGTGTGTTGAAAATAATTAGAAGATTGGTAACGAATGTGCGAGGACAGTAAACACCCAAGTAAAGAAAATTTGGGGATAAGTACACTAATAGTGCCATAAGTTGTGTACGGCGCTCACTTTGATGCCAAAAGTTTCCGTCGGATCATTTAAGTGCCAAATCGGAGAAAAAACCATCACTTTGGTGCCACTGGCGAAAGATTCTGGCCACCAGCGAAAGATTCCGACAAAAATGATTACGTGGTTTTTTTTTTTAAAAATAGACAAGGCCTTTAAACGACGTCGTTTTCTTTCGACGTTGTTTTCGATCCTCCTTAAGAAAACGACGTCGTTTTGCCGTCCTACATGGATGGCCTCACAAAAACGATGCCGTTTTAATCATTTGGGGATTTTTTTGACCTAGCTCGCTCGGCCGTTGTCGCTCGGCCTCCGCCGTGGCTGAGCCACCGTCGCTCACTCAGCCGCCATTGCTCGGTGTTGTTCGGACGCCCTTGACGGCGCACGAGGGAGCACCAGCCCTAGTCGCCAGAGCCTAGGTAATGGAAGACACAGGCCAGGCACTCGTCGGGGAGATCGGAGATGGAGAGGGAGACATCAATGGCGGCGCACTCGTTGGCGGCCTCCCCGAGCACCGACTAGATCACGGCCTTCGACTTGGCTACCGAGTGGCCGTCGTCGAGGTTGGGGTCGAGGTCGGGGTCGAGGTTGGGGTCGAGGCTGCGGCTGCCAAGTGGCCATCGTCGGGGTCAAGGTCGGGGTCGGAGCCGCGGCCGCCGAGCGCGGGGGCCGTCGAGATTTAGGATTTCAATTGGGGGAGACATCAAACGGCGTCGTTTTGGTGTCGTTTGATGTCGTTTTGGTATTAGGACGCTAAAACGACGTCGTTTGAAGGTCTAAGTGATCCAAGGAAACTCCGGCGAGCCACATCAGCATAAGAAATTAATAAAAAAAGGCCACGTCGGATTTCCGCCCGATCATATCGGTGTTGGCATCAAAATGAGCGTTTTTCAAATTTTTTGGCACTTAAGTGATCTGACGAAAACTTTTGACACCAAAGTAAGCGCCCGTACACAACTTATGACATCAATAGTGTACTTCTCCCAGAAAATTTGACATTTTCAAAGTATTGTTTTTTCCAAAATGAAAGACTTTCTTTATAAAGTTTGGTTAACTAGTGTCCTGCGGCACTCATTAACAAGAACCTATTAAGCATAATAATTATAACAATCCATTTTAGATGGTGATGATTAATCATTTCAGTCTTGGTTCAAGAACAAGATTATGCAAGTTTTTCTATATTACAGTTAGCCCTAGTTATTTCGTGACGAGTACGTTTATCTTTAGCCTTTTTATCAAACGATGTATTCCTCATCTTTTTTTGTGTCATTACCTTTATTTTTTTCCTCTTGTTGCTGGAATTATCATTACTCTCGTAAATGAAGTAGACATGGTTACTTCTGACTTTTAATTTTTGAAGCATTTGAAATTCGACTGATTATATGATGTTAAACACATTATTCTTTACAAATCAGGATTAACATATAGTATTATCAGCAATCATGATGATTTTTCTTATTATATTTTAAAGTTAATTCTTTTATATCGACTAGAGAGTTAATGAGGAACTTTTTTGGCTTAAAGAAAGTCAAAACGGGTTCCGGGTGAACCAGTTAAATTTAAGGAGATATATCTATTAACTCCGTTAATGTACTCATTACCCGAAAAAAAGGGTTGTCAATTGACATGTATGCGGGTTTAATATCACGTCCTTGACGGACCCCCTTAAATCTTTTTTGGGTTCAGCAAGACTCATGATATTTTGGGGCGCCGTTTGGCTACCACTTCAGCACTTCTCTGTAAAATTAACCGGATTTAGGTCAATGGGCATCAATCGGAAGATTAGAAAAGTTTAGTGGACCTAGAAAAAAAAAAAAAAAAAAATATATATATATATATATATATATATATATATATCAACGTCAAATGACGTGGTTGAACACTCTTGACGTTCAATGACCACTTATGAATACACGTGTTTCGAAAGTGCTTTCATTTTGAAGGAATCTTTACTTACAACTTTATCTCATTCATATATCTTCTTAAAACTTTGATAGCAACAAGTTGTCGATTTAGATAACAAGGGAGTTTTCTTCTCTCACTGTAATCTTGAGTAAAATCATGAATGAACTAAATCGATATTAAAGAATGTATTGATTATATAGGCATGCGAAAACTGACTCAAATATCACATGAATTATAAAAAGAAAAAAAAGCCTGATCACTCATTAACTTTAGTTTGATAATAAAATTCTGCATATTGAGACATTCATGTAGTCATTCCTCTTAGAATTATCTTCATCTATCTCATTATCTAGTTCATTAAAATGATAGAGTAGAGGTAGAGATATCTCTCTGAGTTAGTGCGTAATTAACCAAAACAATATCAAAGGAGGCGCCCCCCCCCCCGGGGGAGTTAATTGTACAATTTTTTTTTTGGTCAGTAATATTTTTTTAAAAGAAAAAATTAAAGGTGAGTTCAACTTCTAATCATGTGCATTATCCCTAATTATGTGCTGGGAAAATATTGCACGTATAAAATAAATTTCGATCTTTTTCACTAATCTCTCTCTTATTCAGTTGGCCACTGTTCCACTCTCAAAATTTTTTTATGAGCCACAAAATTATTTGATGAATGTTCAGCAGTTGTTTGTAATTTAAAATGATTATTTCGCCACGATATATTTACAAAATCCATTTGAAGTAAGTTGTGGACTGAAATTCAAGTAATTATACACTTAGGTTTTGTTTGGTAATTTGGAGTTCTAGTCAGAATAAAATTCAATAAGCATGACATAAAATTCAAGGATTTTATCTAAACCAAATATTATAATATCTCATATTATCCATTGTATGGTGGAAAATGCATATAATTGTAAATAATAAACTTCCCTCACAACTGCCCATGAAAAAAATGTACCTTCTTTTCATCATTAATTACCAAATCCAATAAAGAGAAAGGAAAAAAAAAATCCGACTACAAATAGTATGCTTAGACCCGCTCTAGTAGTGTGTACTTTTCAATATATTTATTCTTCTTTTTTTTGTTAATCATTCTTTACATGTATATCGTGTTGGATTTTTTTTCAATGGGCGTAGAAAATACGAAGTTTAATTTGTGTAATCGACTAATCATCTAATAATAAACTAATGACCCAAAACTGATGAACTTCTCTCTTATTTGATTTTTTTTTAAATTTAAACATATCCCAAGTCGAAATTAAGTGGTTTTTAGAAAATCTTAGTTTCACTTTGGTTTTTGCTAAATAAATGGTCTTCAAAGTATATAAGCTAATGTAAAATTAGGAAATAAAAATAAGTGAAATGCAAGCATGCGTGTTTCGAAAAGAGTTTTTGTTCTTTTATATTACAGTGTTTAAATTTAGTGAGAACTAAGTGAATCTTATTCAAGTAATAAATTAAGTTATCCTTCAAATTATCTTGATCTAATGTTGAATTGAATTGAAAAACAAGGCACTTATCACATTATGAACAGAACCCATATTTCAAAGTATGTGTATTATTCATGCATTAATATATATTTTTACTTTTGACTCAATTGCAAAATAAATGGATAAATTAATATATTTAAAGATATTTTATTTAATATTTTCAAATTTGAAATAAATGAGATGGATCCAAAGACAAAAGTGTTTGGGAAGGATTACAAAAATTTATTTGAAGATAATTTATCTTTTATTTTATCAATGTTATTGATCAAATATATATATTTTTATCGGCTCCACTCTATTTCTACTCAAACCTTCACTTTTAAACTTTTTTCTTGTTTTCCACAAAATTATTTTTACTTCTGATTCATCACCGCACCCAAGGCGACCTAGCCATTGCCGGACCGCTGCTCCAGAGAAGCCCTTGTTCTGCATTGTTTTTTGTCAAGAGTATCCGAAGAGCTTGAACTTGTGTAGTTGGCCAGATTTTGCGATTTGGATATCGGCCGATTGACGTGACTGATTGGCATTGATAACTTTTAATGATATTTTAATTTTTAATATATATTTTTTCTTTATATTTTTTTCTTCTCCTCTTCTTCCGCCAGCTGGTCATTGGGCCTCGGCGGCGACCGGCTGGAGGAAGAAGAGGAGAAGAAAAAAAGAAAAATAAAAAAGAAAAAAAGAATTTTTTTAAAATATTAAAATATTATTAAAAGTTGTCCACGTCAACGCCGATCAGGCCATGTCAGCCGGCCGGTGTCTAGTTAGCAAAATTTGGTCAAAATTGGCTGGAAATGACTGAATTGGCACAACGTAAAAATGTTTAGGACTTAATTGGCACTAAAAAAATTTTTAGGACTAAATTGGCACAAATACAAAATGTTTAGGACTTTTTTGGCACTTTTCCCCCCTGAAATAATCACCTAGTAAAAGTCTCAGACGCGGATTTTCATAGTAAGTAATTAGATGAAATTAATAAATACTGAATGACACATGAAATTTGCAAGGACTAAAACTATGAAGAATAGAATCAGGGTTGTGACTTGTGGGCAATCCCATTCCGTGCGAGACAAAATTAAGTTCGGCCACGTGTTCACCACACTAGGGTTGCCTCAATCAGGACAGGCAGAGTGGTCCCATATGAAAGTTAGATTACTTTGCAATTTATTTAAACAACTAGTTTATAGGAGGTGAAAAAAGAAAAAAAAATGAAGTTTTTTGAAAATCGAGTGCTAAGATTTATTTATAAGGTTTAGTATGCTAACTATTAGCAAAAGATTATTATTGCTTGTAGAATATGACCTACTAATCTATCACATTATGCATAACAATTCCATAAAATTTAGAAACCCTAACATTGGTGACAACCATGTTTGACCAAGATCAGAAGCGAAGGATGTAGAGGAAGTGGCCCATGGATGTGACAGGTGTCGAACCAAAAATACCAATGTCTCGCTGGGAGGCAAATATTGTGGAAAATGCAAAAGCCGAGATCGGACCATCCTGAAAGACGGGTATGACGAAAAATAGATATCAAAGAGAAGTGACTCAGGCTGCGCATGACAAAATTTTTGAAACAGAAATTGATTTCTTAATTTTATTCTCCGGACAAGTTTCTAAGCAAAGAAACTCATTTGATAACAACTCAAAATTTCTATTTTTGAAACAAAAATCCATGAATTATGCTGTCCCCATCCTTTTACCTCACTCTTCTTGGTGCTTGTGATGGTAATTTAGTTTGATAAAAGTTGGTAAATCACTTTAATTTAGATTGGTAATTTGATAGAGTAGTTAGGAACTTCAAAACATTAGCAATTTATGTAAATAAAAGCTAGTAATTAGTATAAAAATGCTAATATGCAAACTATAAAAGATTTGGTATTTTCAAATGCTAATATGCAAATAGTGAATGTATTTATTCTCCTCATTCAAGATTCGGGTTCAAGTCACTACGTTTTTTTGCATTCTTTTGAGACCACTTCAAGTGGACAAACACGTGTGATCTTCGGTTACTTTCCTGTATGTGTGGTATGGGAGGATTGGGTGTTCAAAAGGTCACGGACAACCTATTAATATACACAAAACCATAGAAGGAAATCTTCAACCAGAACATGAGGCCAATTGCCGAACGAAGTGATTTTATGGTAGGTACTAGTTGACATGGATGGAGGCGCAATTTGCGAGAGAATCGAAATTAATAAAATGGAAATTGTGCTAGTAATAAAAATTGATTAGATAACAACATAGGAAATCCTCAAATACAAAATAATAGTCGAAATAATACTAATACATTACAAAAGTCGAAAATACAATTTCATGGAATTTCCGGCATATTATTATCCCTTGCCATTTTGTTGGCAATGGATTTCCTAAGCGTGTTCATTTCGTTTCCCTCCTCGATCAATGTATTGTTTGCAAGCTCATCCTGTGTAGGTTCAGGCACGTAATGCGGATCTCCATACATGGAAAAGTTCTTATCTATCTTGTCCTGATCACGGATGTAATTATGGATGGCACAACATAAAATTACAATATGTGCTTGCTTTCAAATTGCAAATGAGGGCATGTGCCTCAAAATGCAAAAGCGATTTTTCAAATGTCCAAAATGATCTTCCAATGACATTCCTTAGAGAAGAGTGCCTATAGTTGAACAATTCTCTTGCAGTTGTTAGCCATCTCGTTGTACCCCTATATTCATTTCAATGATACCGTTCACGTCTAAAAGGAGTTAAAAATCCCGGAGTTGCTCCATAACCAGAATCCACTACATAGTATTTGCCTACAACAATGTATTCATACATTGGTCATAATTTGTAATTACAAATATGATCATAAAGAAAATTACTCCTTAAAGGACAAGCAAATACCTGGTGGTGGCTGAGGAAATTCCAAGCGAGGAGTCTCGAGTGCTGCTGCAAGTACTCGACAATCGTTCGCAGAGCAGAGCCTTCCCAACCAGCATATACAAAAGTAAATTTCATATCAAATGAACAAATGCACATCACATTCTGAGTGGTGATGTCTAGTGAGATCAAATGTATATAAGATCCAGCCATAACTTCGCTTACGCGACATGGGACATCACATGCTTGCCAGGACGAAAGATAACAATGGAAGAATTGATAAAGTTGAGGAAAGGCTACATATAGGTATTACTTATGTGTAGGACATGTTGGATTGAAGTTTATATCATTCCTAGACTATTGAAAGTAGGTTTATATTTCTTCTCCTCCAAAAACATAAGATTTCCTATAGCTTAGTTTTTTTTGCTTTTTTTGGCTCTTTATTTTGTTACTTTTGTGAATCTATTAGTGAAATAACCTTGTTAATTTTTAAATTTTCTTTTAAGCAAAGAGTAATTTTAAATTCCCTTTTTTCCACCAATGAATCCATTAATGTTCCTTCCTGAATTTATTATATGAAAATCAAATTTAGAATGAGAAATTAAAATTTTATGATATTGTTGTCAGATGATATGATTGACCCTAACTCTAATGATATATAATTTTGTTTCAACAAAAGCATTCTTTTTAAGAAAGATAATGATGTTGAAATAATCCGTTGGCTTGACAATTTGTTACATAAAAAGATTAGTTTTTCCCACGACATCACGAGGGCCTCATTCTAGTTATTACATGATTGTAGCATTTTAATTTACTAAACTTGGACCATTTAATGATTGTAGCATTCTAGCTATCAAATTTGGAGGCCTGCATTCATTTCAACAGTGGATGAAATTGTTATGAAAAAAAAAAAAAGATCAGGAGAATTATCAAAAAAATCTTAAATCTATTGCAATTGTATTAATTTAGTCTTAAACTTTTTTTTTTTGGGCCAATTCGATTCTAAACATTTTGCATTTGTACCAGTTGAGTTTGGCTAGTCAGCGCTCACGTGGTATTTTAAAAATAATATCTTAATTTTTTTCTGTCTTCTCCTTCTCCTTAGAGCCAGTGAGAGTCGTTGGCCATAGGCGAGGGTTGCAACACCCTCACTAGATTTGGCCAAGCGAAGGTCACAACAGCCTCGCCTAACCTAGTCTAGCGAGGGCAGATCAAGTGAGGGCATCATGGCCCTCGCCTAGAGTTTTTTTTTTTTTTTTTTTTTTTTTTTTTTTTGCCCAGCCCTCGCCTAGAGTTGGCAAGGGCCAAGATGCCCTCATCGGCTCTAAGGGAAGGGGAATGGGGAAAATTAAAGAAAATTATAAGAAATTCAAAAAATTATTAAAATATATTTTTAAAAATGCTGCGTTAGTGCCAACAGTGCCACGTTAGCTTTGCCAAGCCAAAATTGGCTGAATGGACTTAACTAGCATAATTGCAAAAGGTTTACAACTGAATTGGCAATAATAATAATAATAATAATAATAATAATAATAATAATAATAATAATAATAATAATAATAATAATAATAATAATAATAATAATAAAGTTTAAAGCTAAATTGGCACAATTACAATAGGTATATGACCTTTTTAGTAATTCTCCCAAAAAAGGTCAAATTTGACAAGTGCTTTTTTTTCTCCATTTTCTTACATTTATGTGATTTGTAAAATTTTATATTGTGGCCCTCAACATTTTCATTTTCTAAAGAAGAAGCAAATACCATGTGTTATGCAATCAATTCAATTACCTGAAAAAGTGTCTCTATATTTTGCGAAAAATAATAATGTTTGCTTATATTTCATGATAACATTAATTATAACAAAGGAATCCCTTAGTTGAACAAGAACCTATTACTATAGTTATGTATTTCATTAGAAATAATATATTTTATTTTCACAGATTGATCAACACGAGAAAATATTAGGTAGTCCTGGCCCTTCATGTGATATTGTATTCCTACCCGGTTATCAGTTGACACGTGTACAATTAAGGCCAACTCATCCATTTTTACTTTGCAATGGGATCCAACGGGAGAAAATATTAGGTGTAGCCTCTCTCCTTCTTTCTTTCTCTCCGCTATTCATCTTCCAGTACAAATCCATCAATTCCATCCCAGCTCTTTTAATTCATGAGTGACCAGCATGGTCACCGAAGGCTTCGCCCTGGGAGAGGGTCCTGGGTGACTAGCTGTCGACCATGATCGCATCCGGTCTGATCGATAGTTGAGCCATTGATTTCACTGTGAGACAAATTGAGCTATTCTAATAATGTATTGAAGAACAAAATTCAAGCATCAGCTAAAATCACATGCGGAAAACAACACATAGAATAAATCTGACCTCTAGCCATTGTCCAAGTTTGCGTGCGATGGAAATTTGCAAAGAATTGACAGCAATTATTGGCAGACTACTAATCCAATCCCTCACCGAGGAATGGTGTATTTCCAAAAAAGAGGGTTTGGTTTAGGCTTTGTCATGCCCTTACGAAAATGATTTGACTGCTTTTTTATAAACTACCTTTCATCAAAGCGGTTTCCAATGGGCAGCTGTCATCAGAAAAGTACAAATGTGGAAAACCATATGATGAGAAAAGTATGTCACATCATCGTAATATGTCAAATTTGAAATTCGGCCCTCAACATGATTAGCGTTGCTCTTTATGACTTTTAGTATAATGATATATCTAGTAAGTTTAACTTCTACGTTCCTTAAAGATAGATGTAGTAATTCGGATGACTTTCTGAAAATTTTATTTCATCGACACAATATGATAAAACTATGTATCATGTATTAAAGTACATGTAATTTTTTTTTTTTAAATTGAGTTGTAAACAAACAACAAAACTATATGATTATGGATTTCACTGACTTAGCTGGTGTCTCCATCTAAAGTATCTTATCTGAATGCTATTACACAAATATTTAATTTGTAGGTTAATTAAAAGTAATTATCCGAATTGATTTCCACCTTGGGCACCTACATGTTGACCAGTAGAATGATATAGTATCCATTCATAAGTGATAGGATTTCATGCATGGATTTTATCCATTCCCAAGGAAAATTACTAAAAAAGTTGTAGACCCATTTTACTTGTGCCAACTCAATCATAAACTTTTTAATTTAGTCATAAACATTTTCATGTGTTACCCTAAATGAAGATTCATGGGCCCTCATTGTGGCCGGCAATGATGTGGGGGCCCTCGCTGGGTTTGGGTGAGAGTTGGGACACCTAGATTCGAATGTGGCTAGCTAGAGTTAGTTGGTGATACTCGTCAGCCCTTAGTAAAATAAAAGTAAAGAAAATAAAAGACTAATAAAAAATTTTAAAGTTATAAAAAATGTCAACGCGGCTTTAATTGTGTCACATAGGACGGTCAATGCTTACGTCAGCAATTTCCGATCAAGATTGCCCCAGTGAACTTAATTGATAAAATGTGAAAAATGTTTAAAGCTAAATTGACACAATTGAAAAGTTAATGAATTAAATTGATAGGAATATAATAAATTTATGACTTTTTGGATAATTTTCCTTAATTTCTAAACAATCCCAGTAAATAAACTTTGAAAAACAAAGTCTGCAAATCATAGTTAGATCAAAATATATGGCTGATCAACCAACGCTTACGTAATAAATAGTTATCTTGTCCAAAATCGATGGCCCTTAACAAGTTTGAGCCCCAATGATCGGTAGATAAATCGTTTCGGGTGAAAAAGGGTGGATCCTATGCAACAGTAATTTTACTGATGCGCTGTCATGAAGGCCGAGAAATTTTCCGGCGGTCCTTTTCGGAGCAGAGAGCGAAAAACCAATAGCAAGAAACCGGGTCCTATGATGGTTTTTGTGCCCATCGGTGTGTCCGAGGATGATTCGATAAAAGCGCACGGGTCCTTCCGCCGTCGCGTCATTCGCCTTCCTTTCAGAAACGCTACAGATTCGAACGCCAAGTAGTTCCAAAGAACCCAAACTCTCCTCGTGAAAAGCAGCGATGGAACCCCACCAATGTTTCATCTCGTTACTGGTGGCGGCGGCGGCGGCGGCGGCGCTCGCCTGTGAGACCGTACGGGCTTCAGGATCCACGTCGGATGCGGGTTCGGATTTGGAGCTGAGTTCTCTGGGGCGGGAGCTGTTGGCGGCGGCGAGGGAGCCGGAGTTCTTCGGCTGGTTGAGGAGCGTCAGGAGGAGGATCCACGAGCGGCCGGAACTAGGATTCCAAGAGCACGAGACGAGTCGGCTCGTCCGGTCGGAACTGGACGCGCTCGGGATCAAGTACAAGTGGCCGGTGGCCGAGACTGGGGTCGTGGCGTCGATCGGGTCAGGCGACCAACCCTGGTTCGCTCTCCGGGCCGACATGGACGCCCTCCCTGTTCAGGTTCCTCTCTCTCTCTCTCTCTCTAGACTTTCAGAGTCAAGCGCTACGTCATCGTGAGAGCAAGTCGTTTCTCCATAGGTTTCCAAGTTGGAATTGGCTTTCTGCAGTAGAAAGATTACGCTTGTGGGTCTCCGGGAGTCGTCGCATCCAACACAGCAAAGCATGTTCTTTTAAAGCTCGAAGACAACCGAAGAGATTCCCATGTGTAGCTTTGGAAGATTTTGATCTGAATCAGATGGATCGATAAGGATTCGTCGTCGTGTATGGATCCCATCTTTGAGCAACAAAACTAAAAGAGAAGGCGGGGATTGATTAGGGATGATTGATTTCCAGTTCGGTTAGGTCCTACCTTAGAATCGAGAACTGGACTAAGAGGATGGATGCCCCATTTCTAGAACTGGAAACGAGACCGCCTGACACTAGATCAATCAATCCGGTTCCAGGGCAATCCAATTGAACTAGTGGATTCACATATCTTGGCTAAAAATTTTGGATTACTTGAATTGTCAATCCATGTCGCAATTCAAAATTGAGATTTTGTCCAAGATTTGTGAAGAAAATTGAGAGATGATGGAGCCATGATTGTAGGGGCACACTTGAAAAAAGGAGGAGGATTAAGTGGATTCAGACTCACAAATTTAAGGAAGGTGCAAGTAAACGATGGAGGTTAAATGAGTGAATCTTCGCAGGAAAAGAAAAAGAGTAAAATAAAGAAAGAAGCAAGAGAAAAATGAGCAAATTGGATGAATTGGCGCAACAATATGAAAGAAGCAAAAGGAGAGTAGAATTTAGGTTTACACTTTACTTCTTTAAGAAATTAAATAATATATATATATATATATATATATATATATATATATATAACATAATTTGGTTTGGTCCGGTTCCCAACCATAACCAAATTATAGATTTTGGAATCGGAAACCTGATCGGCGCCTCTAAAACCACCCAAAACCAGTTAGTTTGGTCTGGTCCATTCCAAGTGGTTCTATATGCACATCCCTGGGATTGAAGAACCCATTTTTGAAGCCAAGTTTTTCTCTTGGCTTAGCGAGCTATTGGGTTTGCATACTAATATTCCTAGCTTCAAACAAGATTAAACAATACACAATATTGATTGTAAACTCCTTGATTCCATCATGCACCTACTAATATAAGGAGTACTGACCCCATATATCTTCGTCTTGTTAAGTAACTGTATCCCGAAATGCAGCAATTTTAATGCCAGTAACACCCTTTTTTTTCCCCTTGATCGAACTAAGGAATTGGTAGAGTGGGAACATAAGAGCAAGAACGATGGCAAAATGCATGCTTGTGGTCATGATGCTCATACAACCATGCTTCTAGGAGCAGCCAGATTGCTCAGCAGCAAGAATGATTCTTTGAAGGTAAAATTGTAGTCCAGAGCAACTTAGAAGAATCTAATTACTCATCCCCAGTTCGATCTTTCGTGACTGATCTCTTCTGAAAGGGCACGATCAAACTCGTCTTCCAACCCGGAGAAGAAGGCCGTGCTGGTGCATACCATATGCTACGAGAAGGGGCACTCGATCAGTTCCAAGCCATCTTTGGCTTACATGTTTCGCCACATATGGAAACCGGCAGCGTCGGTACGAGACCTGGTCCAATGCTAGCAGGGGCTGGTAGATTCTCGGCCACAATACGAGGAAAGGGAGGGCATGCCGCGAACCCACACGTGACTGTCGATCCCATTCTCGCCGCTGCGTCTGCAGTTACCGCACTCCAGCATATCATATCCCGAGAAACAGATCCTCTTGCGGCCCGGGTAAATTCATTATTCTTAAACACATTAACGAAATGACGCAAACCATTCTCCGTTTTTGCTTGCTGTAACTTGTATTTCCTTTCCTGTTTTTCCTGAATCCCCCCAACTAGAGTTGGTATATTTTGATCTCATGCACAGGTGATCACGGTGGGCTTCATCGAGGGTGGCCAAGCTTTGAACGTAATACCAGAGATCGTCCGGTTTGGAGGAACTTTTAGAAGCATGACTTCAGACGGCTTGTATAGTCTAAAGCAAAGGATCAGAGAGGTGACCGTCGCTCTACATATACGTCGCTAGATTTACCGTCAATTTCCATGTTGTCTGGTTTGCATGAGATTGCTCCTTATTAGATGACATGAGAGAAGCGTTGAAAGCTCCTTGTATCGTGTGATCTTATTGAAGTTGTACTACATAGATTGCAACATTCATCTATCATTTAATTTCTTAGGAATGAGGATCAGCTTTAATTTCGGCCACCTGAACTGCTGCAGGTAATAGAGTTGCAGGCAGCCGTGCATCGGTGCAACGCGACGGTCGACTTCATGGAAGAAAAAATGAGGCCGTACCCTGCTACTGTGAACGATGAGACAATGTACGGGCATGCAAAAGGCGTCAGCGAAGCCCTGCTTGGCGAATCCCGAGTGCACCTTCTGCCCGTGACCATGGGAGCAGAGGATTTCGGCTTCTACTCGGAGAAGATGAGGACCGCATTTTTCTTTATCGGCATGAAAAACGCAACACTGGGATCGGATAAGGGCTTGCACTCCCCATACTTTTTCCTTGATGAGGAAGTTCTACCCATCGGAGCCGCTCTCCACGCAGCGGTCGCTATATCGTACTTGGACGGACACACGGGTGGGATATGAGCAGATACTGTTCGGTAGCTCTGTACAGCTAGTTTTTCATAAAAGACAGGACCCTCTTCTGTTTCATTGGAAGCTTGGGGCCATGTAGATCTTGCGGACTTGTAGATTTTGCATGGATGAATCTTGATGCAATGTAATTTAAGGAACAAAATGTTCTGATTCGGCATAGGCTAAACCTTCTGGATCGTACAGTGCTCTCTGGTGATGCATCAGATTCTTGGCAGGAGAATTCTGAAGAAATTAGGCCTTCTCTGCTCATCTCAGCTTGATCAACGTTTGATGCAGAACTTCCTCTGCATTTCAAGACTATTGAAAGTTGGTTTATGTTACTTATCCATAAACATAAGATTTCACAAAGCTTTAGTTTTTTTCCTTTCTTTGCTCTTTCTTTTGCTACTTTTGTGAAGCCATTAGTGAAAAAAACTTGTTGATTTTCAACTTTTCTTTTGAGCATAGAGTACTTTAATATTCTTTGGTCCCCCCCCCCCCCCCGCAATGAATCCATTATTGTACCCTTTGTGAATTTATTATAAGAAAATCAAATTTAGGTTGGGAAATTAGAGTTTTATGATGTTGTTGTCAGCTGGTATAATTAATTCTAATTCTAATGATGTATAATTAAATTTTTTATAAAAGCATTCTTTTTTAAGAAAGATTATGATGTTGAATTAATCCGTTGGCTTGACAATATGTTACATGAAGAATTTTAGTTTTTCCCATGACATAAGAGGACCTAATTCTAGTTATTACATGATTGTAGCATTTGTATTCTACTAAACTTGGACCATTAATGATTGTATAATTCTAGTTGTCAAATTTGGCTGTCCACATTCATTTCAATAGTAGATGTAATGGTTATGGGAAAAAAAATCAAATTTGATGAGCACTTTTTTCTCCATTGTCCTACATTTATGTGATTTGTGAAATTTTACACAGTTGTCCTTGATATTTTCTTCTTTTAAAAAAATAGCGAATCGACAATGTGTTATGCAATCAATTTAATTACCTGAAAAATTATCTATATCTTTTGTGAAAAATAATAATTTTTACTTATATATCTTGGTAACGTTAATTTCAACAAAGGAATCCCTTAGTTAAAGAAGAACTTATCACTATAATATATTTAATTAGAAATGATATCCTTTTTCTTTTTTTTGGTAAGAATTAGAAATGATATCTTTTGTCACGTGTCATTACAAGAAAACGTTGAGTAGTCGTAGCCCTCCACGTGGGATTGTACTTCTACCCACTTTTGTTTGACGCGTGTACAGTTATGTGCAAACTCATCAATTTTTACTTGGCAGTGGGATTTACTACGACATGCACGAATGAAAGCCCCTCTCTACTATTTTTTTTTTTTTTGATGACCCAGGGAACCTGCACTCCAATCCCTCTCTACTGTTCATCTTTCCCAGCAAAGTCACCAATTTCATCCAAGTCTCTTTTCACTATTCATAAATAATTTACACGGTCCCCGAAAACTTTGTCCCGAGAGAGGGTCCTGGACAACCAGCCATAGGATGGCGGTCGCCCCCTTGTCCGATCGATGGTGGTGGATCCACTGATTTCACCACCCTCGAACAATCAATCGAAATGCTTCTGCTTCACTTCGTATTTCCTTATTCTCTTCGTCGTCGTCGTCATCATCATCATCTTCATCCTTAACATAACCAATGTCCTCCTCCTCCACCATCCTCAGTGAAAACGAACAGGAATGTGTAAAAATAGGAAGAGACTGATGATTCACGAGTGCACAGAGAGAGACGATATGGAACGGGATTTTCTTGAGGGGATGGCTAGAATCGGTCACAGAACAGGGTTCCAGTCAGTTGTCTACTCAAGTGGAATCCGGGCCTTTCTCTCTGCCAAACACTTTTGCAGTCAACGGTGGAGACTGAGAGAGAGAGAGAGAGAGAGAGAGAGAGGGGCTTGGGATGAAAACGATGATTTGTCGGGGGAAGATGGGACAACGGGGGCAGGATTCATCCGTCCAAGCGGAGCGGGTTCCACCGCCAAATAAAAAAAATACTGTGTGGACCTCCATTATGCACGTTTCGAACGGGACGCGTGTCGACACTGTTTTTTTTTTTTTTTTTTTTTTTTGGTCAAAGTGTCGACACTGGTTGAGTTGAATGTACGACACCTGCGAGTCCAGGCATCGCCTCGGCTCATAAATTGGTGAGATTCATGCGGAACGAGCAGACTTCAGTTCGAGATATGACAGGCGACGGCAGAACTTGCTGAAGACGTGGAGAGTTCGCGGCGCGCGGGTCTCTCCCTCGTCCGCTCCGAAAGAGCAATTCCTCGGGTCAGAGCACGACGACATCCCTCTCAGTCTCGCTCGCGCTTGTCTCCTCCGAGAAGGGACAGAGCAACGAGGCTCGCTCGCACGCATCTTCACTGAAGACCACAACGTCGACCTCACTCTCCCCTCGCTACATTTCATCGCCCGCCCGCTTTTCCGCTTCTCAAATTCGTGCTCGCGTCGCGTTTCGGAGCCGTTCTCCCAAATGGGTCTCGCTCGCTGGCTGCTGCTGCTATCGCTCTCCATCCTCCGCGTCTGTGGGTCGTGCGCTGGGGAGGTCAAATCCGAGCCCGAGCTCAGGTCTTTGACCCGAGACTTGCTGGAATCGGCCAGGGACCCGGAGTTCTTCCGGTGGATGCGGGACATCAGGAGGAGGATCCACGAGCACCCGGAGCTCGGGTTCGAAGAGCACCGGACGAGTCAACTCATTAGGGACGAGCTAGACTCGCTTGGGATCCAGTATAAGTGGCCCGTCGCCAAGACTGGCGTCGTCGCTTTCATGGGGTCTGGAGAGAAGCCGGTGTTCGCTCTCAGAGCCGACATGGATGCTCTACCATTGCAGGTTATCAATTTTTAACCACGTAGAAAGCTGGGAGTTTGGGATTTCGTGTTACATTGTTCAGAAGTTTAAGAAGTTCCTGTCAGTGTAATGGGTTTTGGGTTATGTTCTTGGGTATACGGAGAAAACGGAGGTGAAGTGTTTGTTCTTTTCTTTGAAAGAGTAAAAGCATGTGAAATGTGGGCAAGTGCTTGAGTAGAAGTAATTCATCGGTGATGTCTGGAAATAAAAATAGGAGCATTGGTTTCGGCTTTATACATGTGGCAGATGCGATTGATTGTCCTGTAAGAATCACTGATAAGCCTAGAGTACATGGGGTCTTTGCTGACATTTAGTTGTCTGAAGGAGGATGCTTTGAACTTTCATGTGAACCATGAGTAATCGCAGATTTCTTCCAGTTTCGATTGCTTGCTGTCTTTAGAATATGCATTGTTGATCGATGAAGGAACTAGTGGAGTGGGAGCACAAAAGCAAGATTGACGGGAAAATGCATGCCTGTGGCCACGATACCCATGTAGCTATGCTCCTCGGAGCAGCCAAATTGCTCAAAGAGAGGGAAAATCAGATCAAGGTACTTCTCATTTCACCCTTCACTATCTCAAACTTAAATGCTAATGGTAGCTGGCATTTTTCAGCTTCAAGACAATTTATGCATTTTAATTGTGTTGTGAATCCTTAAGGGAACAGTAAAGCTTGTATTCCAGCCTGGGGAAGAAGGTCACTCCGGTGCATATTATATGTTGCAAGATGGAGTTCTTGATGACCTTGATGGCATCCTCAGCATCCATGTTTTGCCTAATGTACCGACGGGGTCCATTGCTTCCAGTCCTGGCCCAATTCTTGCAGGTTCTGGGGTCTTTTCGGCTACTATTCAGGGGAAAGGGGGGCACGCAGCACTTCCGCATCACAACATAGATCCCATTGTTGCAGCTTCATCTGCAATCCTCGGTCTCCAGCAAATTGTCTCTCGAGAGACCGATCCTCTTGAGGCACAGGTAGTTTCCTTCTTGTCTGCTTTATTCATTATCTAAAGCTTCTAGAGGTTGGATGGGAACATGATTATGCATGTGCAAGTGACTGCAACCATACGAGAGCATGAAATCTGCGAAGATATTTTTTGTTCTTTGTTGACCATGTATTGTACTCTCAGAATAGGGAAACAGAAGGCCTAAATCTTTCGTGCCCCCTCCTATTTTCCTGGTTACCACAATAAAGCATCGCAGACTACCACTGGAAGTATCTCCTGTTTGAAGCTATCATTGTATGTACCTATATATTTATAATTTCAGAGAATGCCGAACTCCTTCCATGAAGTTTCTCATTCCTAAGTGCCAAATGCAACAGATCGCTGTCTGTGAACTTCCTTGCCAAATACTTATCTGACTAATGGAATTCCAGTGGTGTACTATGTTCTTGTCTTCCAGTTGCATGTTATTCTTAGCAAGCATCTCATGATTCCTTACTTTATATGGACAGGTGGTGACTGTCGGGTACATCAAAGGAGGCCACACCGCTAACGTGATTCCTGAGTTTGTCAAATTTGGAGGAACTTTTAGAAGTTTGAGTTCCAATGGTCTCTTGTTCCTTCAGAAGAGGATAAAAGAGGTAAATTGACGAATTGGTCATCCAGTCTAAAGGTGTTTGTTCTTTATTCTTGCAAATATTTTGTTGTGGTTACAGGTTGTAGAAATGCAAGCGGCTGTTCACAGATGTACAGCTGTGGTGGACTTTGGAGAGGACAAAGCGCCTCTTCACCCTGTAATGGTTAATGACGAAGTTCTATATGAGCACGCGAAAAGGGTTGGAGAGATCCTTCTTGGAGATGGCAAAGTGCAGCTTATGCCAGTGACAATGGGAGCTGAGGATTTTAGCTTCTTCGCCAACAAGACTGCTTCTTTGATTCTTGTGGTGGGGATACAGAACGAGACTCTGAAATCGCATCACATGCTGCACTCGCCCTACTTCTTTGTCGACGAGGAGGCTTTCCCAGTCGGAGCGGCTCTTCATGCAGCTGTTGCAATATCATACTTGGATGAGCACGCGGATGCGGATAGTGCCTGTCCTAACTACGGTTACCCTCAATTCTCAACTGTCTAAGATAGTTTTAGAAATGATTATCCTTAACATCTCTTTTCAATCTATCTGACCAGATAGTCCTCGATTCGCTAGCCAATTTATGGGTTATGTTTAACTATGTTGGATCTTGATCTCCCAATCGCCTTGAATTAATAGATATATATTAAGAAGCAGTAGAATATTGCATTCATGAAAATTTGCTCTGACTTGCTTTCGCAATCATAACCACTATGGTCTTCGAATCCAGTTCAACAGCAATCTTTGACAAACCCTGCTCTTGTGCAAATCATGCCCATGACTAAGGTTGAACAGAAGATGAATCCTCCTGTCCAGTCTCCTCCCTCGTCAAGTGAGAATCTTCCTACTCCAACCAAAACCCCCCATTTTTTTGGGAGGTGGGATGAGGAGCAATCTTTTTATAAGAGAAGTAAGCTCTCTATATTTCAGAGCAAACTCGAAAGATAGATTCAAGTTTTAAATCATATCAGATATATCTTTATATGATTTTTTAAACCCAACTCTTTCTGAATTTAAATTTCGATACTTCTTATTTTTGGCTATTTTAATAAATCTTATTGTACAAGATAAAGTAAACCCAAAATGGTTTCATTCCAAACTCTTTGCAATAAATATTTGAGGATGTGGCTCAAAGTTCTTGGAACTTGGACAGAGCTTGGAGATAGGATGGATCGTGGAGGCACAAGGGTGACCGCTGGGCCCGGTGATCGGACGGTTTTAGAGACATGTTTGGTGGTGTACATGGTGCGACAAAGAAAATCATCAAAGCTAAATTTAGGAAAAATAAATGAAATATTTTTTGCCCGTGGAAGGTTGCTTCACTTGTTTGGTTCATTAGACCGGCTCCTAATGCGTTCTATTTAATCTAGTTAGTTTTTTTAGTGTTAATTTCTTACTTATTTTAAGTTCTATTATAAATTTCTTTTAATAACTTAGGAGTATCTATAAATACTTTAGTAGAGAGGACCTTACATACACACCCTAAAAAAGATTGTATGGTGATTTTTGTATTTCTTCGCTCTTTTAATCTCTTCTCTTGTAAGAGCACTCAAAAACTTTCTCCTCCGTTCATTGTGAGCAAGTTTGCACGATCTGAACTGCAAATTGACGATGACATCGAGCGCAATGGTGCCTGGCGATTAGCTTCCCTGTTTGTCTTCTTCCTCTCGATCGTGACTCCGACCCTTTGCCACACTGCCCTTCCTCTAATGGCAATGCGACGACGGCGACTACAGCAAGGCACTAGTGTTAGGAGCTCCAATGGTGATCGGCATTGGCATCTGCAATTCGTCCTAGGCATAAAGTTACTTATTCAAAACCTCCAATTAATAATAATAAAAAAAAAATGTTACAATCACATGCATCCTCAATTATATTCGCCATTGTCGCTCACTTGATACGTAAATATCGCAAGGTTTAGAGCAATACTTGGCACAAAAAAAATTGAATAACAAATTGGCATTGTTAAAAACCATAGGTTTTACATACACTTTGCATACATGTGAGCAGTCAAGAGACGTATGGCAAAATGGGAAGTGAACTGGTTCATCCAATAAAGAAAACACGAATGGTTTAAGATTCTTCTTACCTTTACCAAAAAAAATAAAAATGGTTCAAGATACATTATCTTTTTGACCCAAAATAAAGAAAAAATTTTTTCCCGGTTTCCAAATGAAAATAGAAACGAGAAAAAAAAAAGAAAAAAGAAAAAATCTCGCAAAGCAAACGAGCCCTAATTTCTATCATGTTTATTAGATCGAGTGCCGACATACCTACTCATGGACATTCCGTCATCATGAAATCCCAACAAGATCTAACGGGGAAGATACGTTTCAGCTGCTGGGTGGTTGGCCAGGCACGATGGGCCCACGCCCAACAGTCGCAACGGGCCCCCGCCTTGTGGTCGGTCCACGAAGACATTGCGCGACTGCTTCGTTTTTGTGGTTGACGGAATTTCCCCCCGGGCGGCACGTCCTACGCGGAAGAGTCTCCCCTTTGCAAATGCATTTTTTACCGAAAAACAATGCCTCACACAATAGTCAAAGCGGTCACCATCTCAGCTTAGAAAAAAACTCTTCTTTTTCCTATTTGTCGTACATCGATTGATCCGGTTGTGAACTCGCATCAATTTGATCCTAAACCTTTTTTTATGGTTTGCCAATTTGTTCATAAATCTTTTTAGCGATTCGCCATGATTGGACTTTAAGCGGCTAATTTGTAGCACTTGAACTCTTGAGCTTGCGTGGGTGAGTGGCGGGATGATAAATGGACTGGCCTCGTCTACTCTCCCCAAAGTTTCGTGTGAATAAAGCCTTTCGGTAGTTATGACATTTTAGTCATTGGAAAAAAGAAATAGCATATGTAAAGACCTAGGCCAGGTCAACAAATCTAGTCTTTGAGTAAAATTTTGAATAGTTGTGGTGAATTCAAGTTTACTACTTTTCCCCTCTTACTTGGAGAAAGATGATTAAAGAAAATTTCAAATCACGGGTTTTGATTTTTCAATGGATTAATATTTTTCATTAATGAAAATTTTTTGATGTGTATTTCATAAAAAATTGGGGCGATATAATGCTTACATAAGGGCCCAAAATCTGTTGGCAATAAAGACAACTTTCGCAGAGACTATGATCCCACTAGTTATCAATGAGATCATGGACATTTCCAGCAAGAAATATATCAAAGAGTTGGTGCTGGGCTAGAAAAAAAAATTCAAAGTTTATCATAAGCTTCGTCTAAGATTCTTAACAAATTAGCTTTTTATGATTATATCAGTAATAATCTGGTAAAGGGGATCATTTAGAGCGGGTTCAATGGACTACGGGGATGGAATAGCTATTGGGTGGTTAGGACATCCTATCTTTCGAGATAAAAAATTCGCGATTCTAGTGTGGGCTTCCGGAGGAGCACCTATGCAAGAAGGGAGTTTGAGCTGGTTTTTTGGCTCACTAAGTTAGTGGCGGTGATATAGGATTTCCCTATTGCTGGGATTTTTTTCTCGATTGTTATCAAACTGACTTTAATCTTTTTTTGTCCGCAAGGATTCCACTAGAGCGCCTTCTACTTTTAATAAGCCATGAACTAGATCGGAATCATTCTCAATAAGTCCATAAGAAGTGATCTCATTTTTTTTAATTGGATCTAAGTATTTGAGAAGAACTTCCAGAACAATAGAAATGAAGCCTAATCGAAAATCTCTTATGTGGCATGGATAAATTTTATAATTTTTTATTTTTTTAATAAGCAGTTTTCTTGCCAATTTAGTCGAGCTCAACTCCGACTTGGCTCTACAGGCTCTATTCTCCATCAAGCTCACCACCATGGAGTCCCATATGGTCGTGGTAGCCGAGTACGTCATCCCGGCAAGACGGAAGCCAGGCGAGACTTATTGATCCGCCATGAACTTTTAGCTTAATATTTTGTTTTCCCTTGTGGCAGTCCATTAGTAGTTAATCAGAGTACATTGCAGCTCTCTTTTGAAAATATGATCCAAATAAATGGTAACTTATAGTTCATGAAAGGATCGGAAATTTCAACTTAAAGAAGTGAAAGCAAGGTGCCTCATAATTTGGGCAGCAGAGACCGAGTCGTATTATTTATTAGCTAGAGCTAGCCACAACCCCATCCTAACTCCTTAGGTTGCGTTTTGCAGTCAAGATAAAATTTAGGATATGATAAAATTTATTTTATAAAATTTAGGATATGATAAAATTTATTCTATCTTGCATTTGTGCTTGCTCAAGATAGGATAAAATCAGATATAATATAGATATAGACTAGATAAAATTATCTCATGGGGAGGTGGGATAAAGGTGGATATGATTTCGACATCCATAATAGGAAATTTATTTTTCTTGAATAACAAACTTCTTGAATTAAAAAAATGTAAATTACATTTCAATATAAATAATGTTTTAATTCTAATATAAAAAAATTCAAAATACAAAAAATAAAAATTTAGTTATATTAATTTAATGTTATTTTTATTTATATATTCAAATTCAATTCTATTTTATAATATAATTTCAGTATATAAATATATATTTATTGCATATTTTAGGTATTTTAGTATTTTAGGTATATCAGTACTATTTATTTTTTGATCAAATTTTATTAGAGACGATGGAAGGGAAAGAAACAAATAAAAAATAAATTAATTAAAAAAATAGAAAAATAAAATAAAAAAGTAAATAAAAATAAAGCAGACAAGAGTATTGTGAAAGATTTTTACAATCTCTATTTGTAAATTTTTTTGTTCATTTATACTAATATATCATATTTATTAAAAAATATATATGATATGATGCGAATATATCCGACTTTATTACGTAATCACTAAATAGTTAATAAGATATAGCAAAATCTCTTAATTTCATATCCTACGTTATCCGGGGTTATCTTTGCTAGATATCTAGATGACCAAACGTAGCCTTTTGTTCGAGGCAACTGCTTTGATTATAGGTGAATCGGTTTTTTATGTTGGGGCTATGAGGCCTCTAGATTTCAATGTTTATTCTTTGTACACTAGATTTTTATTTATTTTGCAAAAAATGAATAATTCAAAAAATATATTTTTAAAATGATAGCTTGTAAAATTTAAAATAATTAGTATATGAAAAATGTTATCATTACTGATAACACTTTGTACCTAAGATTTTTGTAAATAATGAGAATAATTTTCACTAATTCATTTTTGTAAGTGAAAAAAAGGTTAATTTTAGAAAAATATTTTTCAATCATTTATTTTTTACTGAATGAAAGGAGCTTAGGTTTCCTTATTTTTCTTTGAATTTTATGCAAATTGTCACTTTTTTTTTTTTTTTTTAAACCATGGCTAGATTCTGGATTCCAGCAAAATGTCGATGGAGAGGACTTTTTCCACACTTTTTTTTTTTTTTTGGGTAAATAGATTCTTTTTATGTTAACCGCCCAGAGTTCGTTGGGTCCACTAGATTGGTTCAATATTCATCTACATTAATATCTCTTTACCTCCATAATCTCATAGAGGAATTAACATCCTAACCCAATTGGCATCACATTCTTATGTTTTGTTATATTTATTTTTTGGATTTCTACGTGTGATCCTCTATATATAATACATGCATATTTTTTTTTGATAGGAAAAAATTATATTAATTACTTAAAAGAATACATGAGAAATATATAAACTTCATAGCTAAGCAAATCGAAGTAGAGTGTAGTCCATAATACTACAAGACAAAGGCAAATTCAAAAAATAAGGGGGATTAATAGAGCGCTAGCATGATTAAGCATACATAGATATGTGGCCAATTGCTAGACTTCATATCTTTGTTAGTGAAATTCCTTCTCTAATTACTATGGTGGTGCCAGGCGTTGAGTGTCTAGGTTTGGCTTTCTCTACACTATTGTTATATAGAGACAACCGAAACAAGTTGAATGAACACTGACCTAAAATTTGGGAGAGCAAATCTCTATGGCTCAATCTGCAATCATCATTTAAATTGAAGGTAGATGACTTGTGCACGAACATAGCACTTGGGAATCGAATTCTTGAAAATATATTTATTGAACTCTCAAATTAAGATTGGGAGAAGATAGTTCCCAAATTTAGAACTAGATCAAGGGAGTGTAAACTCTTAGATCTGAAAATAAATAAATAAATAAAGCTCCTAAATCTAGATTGAGAGAGAAGAAGAAACAAGAAAAGAACAAAAATAACGATAGAGGAAGGGGAGGACCCTCCCCCATGGTCGAAAGTTGAAGAAGACAATGGAGAGAGAATGGAAAGTGAGGGGGAAGCTGTATAGACTACTACTATACTGGGGAGTTGATTGATTCACATATATGCAATAGATTAAAAATAAAATCGAATGGAATATGCTACCGTAAAATGATTGCACATAGCGAAGCATGGGTATGTTGCCAATGAAATATTTAGGGAAAAGTACTAAAAAAGTTTTAAACCTGTTGCATCTATACTAATTTAATCATAAACTTTTTAAATTGATAAATTTAATCCTAAATATTTTTGCATTTTTCCAGCCAATTTAAGCTAGAAATTAATGACATGGATTTTGGTGATCCTGAGTGACGTGATTGACGTTGATATGGATTTTTTTTATAATTTTTAATAATTTTTAAGAATTTTTAAATTTTTTATCTTATCTTATCTTTTTCTTCACCCTTTAGCTAGTCAGGTCGCCGGCCATAGGTTGGTGTGGGGAAGGGCCTTTGTACCCTTGCCCAAATTCAGGCAAGGGCATTGCATCCTCACTAGTGGTCGGTGAGGGTGTAGAGGCCTTTGCCTAGACCAAGCGAGGGTCGCCGGCCCTCATTTGTGGCTGGTGATGGTCAGTTAGCAACCTTGCCAAAAAATATTGTACAGAAAAAGAGAAAAAGAAAGAAAAGAAAATAGAAAAAAGATAAAAAAGTTATGAAAAATATTTAAAAGTTATAAAATTTATCAATGTCAGCACCGGTCGTACCATGTGAGATCCTCAGCATTCATGTTAGCAATTTCGAAACTAAATTGGCCTGATAGACTGAATTATTATCAATGTGAAAATGTTTAGGATTAAATTGGTTAAATTAGAATTTTTTTGACTGAATTGATATCAATAAATAGGTTTATAATTTTTTTTATAAATTTTTTTGAAGAAGATTAATAAACTCTCCTCTAGGAGAGTAGGGTGCATCACCCTCTTTCATTTCCTACTGCCCCTCACTTTTTTTGTTTTATCTCTTTTTATTTTTTTTTAATTCTTCTTCCTTGTGTTTTGAATTTTCGATTTCTAATGTATCTTTAGGAAAATAAAAAAATTATATATCTATTTATATAATCCATACATCAAGAGAGATTTTAAGAGGACATATCACACATTTCATATCCTCCCTCCTTTCTTCGTTTTTTCCCCTTTTAAATTTCATTTCACTAATTTATATTGACTTTCACTTCAATCCCATGCTTTCCTCCTCCTTTCTATCACTTTTTTTTTTTAAATTAAATTTGCGTTACATTATTTTTCAAGTTATATTCTATCATTCTGCTTCCTATAAAATATTTTCATGATCACGATGTCATGTAACTTGCAGTGCAGTTACGAACTTTGATGTTAATAATTTATAAAGTTCAAAATTTCTATATAAATCCTAAAAAAATTAATTTACACTATTGACACATAACTTCGAAATTCTAATGACAATGATTGCATTTGAATACTGCTGATACATTATCGTGAATTCACTATTTACAAGTGAGACAATAGTTTGTTAATTATTTTTTAACTAATTGACTCATCGAAACCTTTAAAGTTAACATAGGATATAATTTATTATCCTTAAGATTATTATGACAAAACATGGATATTCCTTGAATTAATAATTTTAATAAATCTCCCAACTCTAAATTTGTCACATGTTCTTACGTATAAACATAATCTATCATTGGTTGATTAAAGGGAAAATATATTAAAAAAAGAATGTAAAATCGTCTAAACTTGTACTTTAAATATGTATTTAGATCCACTGAAATTTATTGAGAACGCTACAAATGTTGAAAAATTATAAAATGATTTACGTAAGCTACAATATCATCTTTTCAATGTATTAAACAAATTGATATTGTTGTGATTGTTAAATTATTTTTTGTTCCCGCGATAATTATTGGGTCAATATTTTAGTATAAATTAATGAAAGAAAGTCAAATTTCAGTGGGGACAACTTTTATGGACATGAAAGCTTAGTCTCAAAACGGTCTCACTTTCTGGAATGAATGACGTGCGGTTAGGTCACTTACAAATCAGGCCCCAATTACAGAAAATACTTGTACATATCAAGGTCCACCGATTCGGGTTTATCTTTACCATTGGTCATATGATTTGTTCACATTAAATCTATATGGGATCTACATTATCATCGATAAAGATCAATCAAGGGAAACCCAAATCCAAACGAGCTTGGCCCCGAAATAGTTGGCCGATCAGTATTGTCTTAAAAGGGAGGGAGATTTTGTCTTGATCATTCACCGGATGAGATCGATCATGATAATTGCTCATACATATTTAAGGCAGGCCTCCGGCATAACTAACGACTAAGATTCAGATTAGTAAATTCAGAAACTCGCAAGTTTTTCTTCAAAATGGGGGAAAGAAATATTTGAGATGTATTGGACACGTGCGAACCCCGTGTGTTTAAAGCCATTGATTTTGATGGACCCAACATGTACTCATGTGATTTATGATTGGACCTGTCAAACAGGTTGGTTGGATTGAAAATGATTCAATCGAAATTAATCCATTTAACTAATTTATATTCAATATAAACTAGTGACTCATATTGACTAAACTTATTCCCGACCCGATCTATATTGTTAAAATATTTTCGTATTTAACTCATTCTAAGAAAATTTATACTAAAACGGAGGTGAAAGTGCAGAGGGAGCGAGTGCAAGATTGAGTGAGGGCAAGACAGATTGAAAATAGAGTCATAAATGTGAATTACATCTAAATAAGCTGCGAACCCATAACCCATATAACACTCATATTATTTTGGGTTTTATAATTCTAAACTCATTTATGACCCATCTACTAAGTATAACCAAATCATATGCCAATTTAACCTTTCCAATACGGGTTAAAAGATTGTTGACGTCTCAATTTTACCTAGGTTTTATTTTATTTTATTAACTTTTTATTTTTCTTTATTTCGGCTGATAAAATAAACAAAACCCAAAAAAAAAAAAGAGAAAAACAGGAAAAAAGCAGAAAAATCGGCCCTCTGGGCTTTCGCGGCCCAAAGCCGTGCCCACCCCCCCCGCGTGGGTCAGCCCGACCCGCGCCGGACCCGCGGGCGTCTCCTTCTTCGCCCGGTTTCGCGTGTGATGCACGCGCTTGAGCCGCGGCGACCGGAGAAAAGCGAGACGATCAGAACGGCGTACAGCGACAACAGGAGGAACAGTGGAGCACGTGGGGGGAGGACGGAGCAGGCGGTTGACGGGACGCGCCGGATGGGACGTCGGTTCAGCCGGCCGAAGCCGCAGTTGTCCCCCCTAGTCGAGCCCCGTCGACCGGCCACCCCTCGGCTATAAATAGCCCCTCCCCGACGACGATCGAAACACAGACGGTGAGAAGGAGAGAGAGAGAGAGAGAGAGAGAGAGAGAGAGAGAGAGAGAGGGCGGCGAAGGTCTTGGGTTGCAGATCCTCGAATCCTCCCAACTGAGAGACTTCAGATAGGGGGGCCGAGGACGAGCAGCACTTGATCTGAGGTCGGCCGACGTCGAGGGAAGGAGATCTGAGGGTGAGGGGGCTCGAGGAGGAACGCCGGCGCTCGAGGAGGCTTCAGACCGAGTCCATACCCACGCCGCTGCGGTCGTTTGCCGTGGCTTCTGCCACCGTGAAGTAGCCCCCGTCGTCGCCATTGCTAAAAAAGAGGCAAAAACTGTTGCCAGCCACCGTGAAACAGCCCCCATCGTCGCCATGGACGCCGTCGCCGCCGTTGCCCCATTTCTTCCCCCTTCGGCGCCGTGGAATCGCAAACCCTAGGGTTTGCGATTTCCGGGTCAAAAACCGGGTCGGGTTTCGAAATCCGGGTAGGGTTACCAGCAAACTGGCATCGTTTCGCGGATGGTAGGGTGGTCGTGGGGCGGGTCGACCCGGCGCTCGTGGGTTGCGCGTGGGCCGACTCCTCCACGATGTCGTTTCACGAAAAAAGCGAAACGGCGCCGTTTCGCAAGGCGCCACGTCGTCGTTTCATTAGAGAAGCGGGTCGGGTAAGCGGCCTGGCGCCCACGGGTCGCACTTGCCGGCTTCCCACGGCGTCGTTTGGTCCTTTTTTCATTAAAAAAAAAAAAAAAGTCAGGCCCGCGTAGCGTTTTGGGGTTGGCCCGAGTCGAATCTGAGCCGTGGATCGACCCGAGTTAGTTTTTTATATAATAATTTAATATAAAAATAAATATTTTAATTTCGAATAAAAAAATCAAAAAATGATTTATTTTTAGAAAAATATTAAAAAATCCATTTTAATTTTCAAAAAATCAGAAAAATGTTTAAAAATGTTTTATTTTCCCAAATATCAAAAAATCAAAACAAAAATTTTTTATTTTCGAAAATATTAGAAAAATCAAAAAAGATTATTATTTTCCAAGATATCCAAAAATATTAAAATATTTTAATATTTTCCAAAAATCCAAAAAAATGTCAAAAAATCCCAAAGAATGCCAAAACCCATAAAAAGCCCAAATTTTCATAAAATACCAAAAAGACTTGTATTTTTCCAAAAATACCCCAAAAATCCAAAACCCCTTTTATGTCCAAAAATGAGAAAAATACTCAAAAATGTGATTTTTCCTAAAATGCATGGAAAATCCCCAAACATACAAAAAACCTTAGAGTTTAAACAAGATTAGGTACCGAAAGAGCATTAGTGATTAACTAGTATAATTAAGTCCCCGATCCTAATTTCTCTGGTTGCGCTGAAGCAAGTATTTCTCCCAGTACTTTGCTCGGGTTTCTAATCAACCTGCCCAAAATTGATTAGTGGCGACTCCATTTTAAAAATTGATTTACAAACCAAAAATTTTAAAGTCGAGAATTGGCGGACTTGGGAGAGTCCAGGCTTTAATTAAATTCAGCCGAGCCATTAGTCTTCTTAGGTGCTCGTACCCGATCCGGCCGGGCGCCCCCGAAAAAAGGGAGTTGCGACAAAGATGTATTTATAATCCATTTTAACAAGTCTATCTAAGGTTGTGGTGCGGTTAATTCACACCTAGTCGGTACAGCGGGGAAAGCAATAAAAAATAAATTGCGAATGCGACATGTGGCGAAGCAAAAGGGCTTCTTGCTTTTGGCAGTCGTTGCCTCACTTCTCTCCTCAATTAATCCCTGTCGCTCCTTAATTAAGCGAGTGGGGGTAGGTTTACTCGAATGCTTTGATCCGAAGCAAGCGAATGATGAGCGACTGAGCGACTGATTAAAGACTAAACCCAGTGGCACTGACGGAAGCAAATGACTTTGCTTAATCCGGAGATTACTGACTAATCACAACGATTAAGACCAACTTGAAGTTCTCGGGTCCCGCCATCGTGAAATCTCAACTCTTTGACGATCATCTGAGAAGTCTAGGCTGGAAAATATTAATGAACAGTGCCTTTTTAAATAGAAATTTTCGTATCTTGAACTTTTGCTGAATTTTACAAAGATTATTTTTATTTTTATTTTTAGAAGTAAAACAAGTTACGTATAAATAAACACATCTCTTCTTATACTTGGTTAAAACTATTTTCATTTTTTATTTTACTTTGATATCTTTTCCTTTGTCATTTAATGATGTAACCTCTCAATTATTATTGATACGCCAAAAATGATTATTTAATATGATATTTGCGAAGAAAAATATTTGCAATTTCTTTTAAATCTAGAGAAAATAGCTATGAAATTCAATTACTACAAAAGCTATATTTTTATAAAATCATTCAATTGAAACGGCCCTGTTGTATTATGCAAGTTTTATTATTTATAATACGATTGGTGTAAACACACGATGACATCATTTTAGACTCTATCAATAATATCACGGATTTTTATAATATGTTTAGGCGTTGTTAGGGAGCATCAAGGAAAGAAAATGCCTAGATAAGCCCCCACAAATTCAAAGTTTCCCCTCCATCTCATTCTCACATAATTTCAGTATACATCATAGCATACAGGTGGTGTAAAAAAATTAAAACAGACAGTGTAATCCACCCTTGATTTGAGGGTTGTATAATACAATCTCTCGCTCAAATTAAGGATGGATAACTCCGTTTGGATAATGTCTGCTTTTTGCCGGCAATGTATGTTCTAATTTTTCAAAATTTAAATACTTTCTCTATATTCTTCCACACTTTCATTCCTCTGATTTTTCATATATTTCCAAACATAAATTTTAAAGAAAACGATGTTCAATAACTTTTCATATCTTGTGTATTATAGTTTTCGTCCCTCCTACTACTAACAAAAATGAACTTGCTTATCAGGGTAAGTTTTATGATGAGTCTTAAACGAAATGACACAAACGGATACAAACGTCATGACACAAACATATGTGAAAATGATCATTTTAGTGCTTATGTCACACCATTTGTAAGAGTGCTTGATCAGTCATGGCTAACCTTTCTTTAATGATACATAATAAGAAGCATAAAGCTTGGAGTATCAGTGCACTGGGTCACAAAATATTGTACACGAAGGAGGAGAAGCATGTGGAGATGGCACACCAAATGGAGAAACCTAGACGGTTTCCTCTTCTACTTAGGATTATATAATGAGATATATATCCCTTGTTGACTTAATTTGAAATTTGTATGCATAAAGTATATTTCAAGATACTTCATCTTTGTTTGTCTTTCCCTTCATACTTAAAATCAAGGAGATAAGTGCAAAGAGATAAATGTTTGCGAAGGATAATTAAAACTCATTTCAAGATATTTTATCTTTAATTATTTTGTTGGTCGGATACATTTAAGATTACATTCATATTTAATAAGTTATAGAAGTTTGAGGATGACAAATCATTGAATTATTGCGAATTGGTTGAATATGGGTTATGCGGCACAATTACATCTTGTGACTTGCCAAGTAACAATTGTAGAAGTAATATTACGTGCCATGTGGCGAGCACAGAAGTGAATGTTATCTTATATCTGACTTTTACCTATAATATAATAGATACAAAAATAATATTGATTCAAAATGTAATTGGATAAGTAAAATTTATTAATAAGACTAACATGCATAATATTTGCTAAGAAGTGGGTTGATTCAAATTTAAATACTCTTATCCTGACTTTAACTTTAAAATACTTGAATAGGATTAAACAAATTGAATTTCACTATAAACTACAATATATTCAATTCATTTATTGATATAAACTAATTCCTCTTTTTTTTTTTTTCTATTTTTAATTATTGAATTATATATTATAAGAATTTTCTGATTACTAATGTTAATTTTAATTGGTTATTACGATCAATGGAACTCATGAGGGCGATGATCATGAACAGGAAAAGGGCAAGTGAAGTGAAATTGAACAAAGAAACTAAGATCAAAATTAGATCAGTAAAAAGTTAATAAAAAAAGATAGTTATATATGATTAATCCTGTAATCAAAACCTATAAGATTACATAATTCATTGACATAGTAAAAATATATGCTTTCTCTTTTTCACCCTTTTTATTTAAATAAATACACAACTTAATATGCCTGAAATAACTTATGTAAATGTTTGCTTCAGCTTAATTTTTCTTTAGCTATTTGGAGGTATATGATTAATGACGGCCACAATGATGAACAATTAACGTGAAGTAGAATAAGGAAAGTAAGAACCAAATTAGATCAATAAAAGCAAAGAAAAGTGGAGGTCTTTGATAGTATTTTAGCAAGATTTAACGTTAGTTTCGTTGAGATTAGCGTTTCAAAATAGTTTTATTGAGAGTTTAGAAATGGAAGTAGAAAAAATTTAGACGAGATGCCTTTTAAGACATTACCGAAAATTACAAAACAGGCTGACCTTTAAATGAGGTGATGGCATAGTTGGAATCGAAATGTCACATATTAGATGTGTTTAGGGAAAAATTGAAAATTTAAAAAGTCTAGATAATAGGCTGATTGTTCATACTTTTATAATAGGTATAGATATAGATATATGCAATGGGGCGCACGCCTCATTTCTTTATCGCCCTATCTGATGTTCTTTTGCTTAAGGAGAAATGCTAAAGTTGTAAAATACACGTCGTTTTCTAGTAATTTTAATTTAGGGTGAAATTGTAACCACATTTTTTGAATTCCTTCCTTGTCACATCAAAGGCACAATAGCACAAAAAGTCCATAAATTTTGATCCAATGTGCAATATCGCCTTTCAACTTTTAATTAATTTAATGTGGTATCTGAACTTTGGTCTTGTGTAATGTCATTCCTTAAATTTTAGTTTATTCATTGTAATCTCTGAATTAGTAGTAAATGTTTAATACAATTCCTGAATTATATGAAAATATTCAAAAGTTCATGATTAAAATTCAAAGATAATTTGTTCATCTTCCCTTATATCAAACTATGGAAGATGGCATGGCCAGTTTATTTAATTATGAATCGCTCAATAAAATTTCCCACAAATTTTTCAATTGTTTCGGTGGGAGATTTAAGCTTTGGGGAACAAAATTTATCTAGTATAGATGACCCATGAAAATTTCTTGGAACAGAAACGATAACTACTATCAAATTATATCATAATCGACGAGTATTGTTTAATCTTTAAAATTATAAGTAAATCATACACTAGTGATCCAAGGTTTTCCTATACTTGGAAAAAATACTAATGGTAGGGCAGAAAACTCGGAAGTCATGTGGCTTCCCTTTTGTGACAATACCAAAAGGTGTCATTGCATCATCACATGTCTTCTAGACATATAGCAATCAGCTTTACCTAAATTAACTCCCAAGTGATTTTGACCGATTCCATACACCAACTCTATCATTGGAAAAAACCTAAAATTAAAAGGATGAACTCTTTCGTTTTTACTTCTCGAGTCAATGTGGACCACAAATAATTTAGCGAGAGAGACCAAAAGAAAAGTAACTAAGAGAGACCCAAAATTAGGACAAGAAATTGTCCTTACACTTGCAATATAGAGAGATTAGAGGGAAAATAAAAGAGGAAAAAAAATTATTAATACTAATTTCTGATTTTTGTGGAAAAGCGGCTTGAACCAACCGACAGACAAGGAGGAGCATGAGTTCAATTTCTCTTTAGTTTTACTTGGCTTGGAATGGAAGGGACATGAATAGGTGTGGCAGTTAGAACCAACTCCCTCACTCAACTCAAACTCAACTCAAACTCACTCCCTCATCACTTAAATCCCATTTTTAGTTCTTTTGACTGGGGACAAGCGGTCCGCCGCGAACCACGCTCCCCTCCCCCCCTGAACATCTTATCCTTTCGCCTCCGTTTGCGGCGGCGCCACCTCCAGCGACACCCCCCTCCACGATCGTGGAAAAAGTCTCCACCACCATCCCCCTCCTCCACTTGTCACCACCACCAACTCCCCTCTTCCCCCAGCACAACCTCGTTTCTCTCGATCGTTTCCTGTTCCCTCTCTCTCTCTGTCCACACAACCACAACTAAAAACTAGGACTGGCGTTGCTTCACCATACAACCTCACAACCACTTTCACTATACAAAGAACAAACTCCAACCCATCTTTGCCTTTGTCTCAATCTTAACCACAGAAAAAAAAAGCCCTCCCTTTCCATCTCTTTCCAGCACACACCTCCATCCTCATCCTCGTCATCTTCTTCATCATCACCCTTCTTCTGCTCTTAGGTTTCGCTTCTTCTTTTCTTCTTCTCCTTTGCCTCCTTTCTCTTTTTGGTTTGCATCTTTACTTAGGATTGATCGAGTTCTCCTGATGGCATTGATTGTCGACCAACAACTGAATTTCAAGCACTTTTGCAAGATCTGCAAGAAGGGTTTCATGTGCGGAAGAGCCCTCGGAGGGCACATGAGGGCCCACGGGATCGGCGACGAGGGCGGGCACACAGACGACGAAGACCCCGGGAGCAACTGGGAGGACAAGAACATCGGGGACAACGTGCCACCCAGCAGCAAGCGCATGTATGGGCTGCGGGCCAACCCTAATCGGCTCAAGAGCTGCCGGGCGTGCGAGAACTGCGGTAAGGAGTTCTCCTCTTGGAAGTCGTTCCTTGAGCACGGTAAGTGCGGGGCGGGCTCGGAGGATGTCGGCGACTCGTACTCGTCATCCCCTGAATCCGAGGACGAGGAGGATGGCGTCTCAAGGAGGCGGGGGTGCAGGTGGTCTAAAAGAAAAAGGTCCTTGAGAGTGAAGGTTGATAATGCTAATTCCAATTGCCCGTCAAGTGAAGAGGAAGACCTAGCAAATTGCCTAATGATGTTGTCTAATGGCATGGTGGATCCATCTTCGGCAGAGCCAGAGGAGTCGTGCGCATCGGCGAGCAAGGACGAGGAGCGCCGGAGGCCGATAAGTTTCATTGCTCCCCTCGCCTTCAGATCCCCACCCACCACGGACAAGGCCAAAGGGGTGATCCCCAATAAAGGCCAGGGCCTTTTTGAGTGCAAAGCGTGCAAGAAAGTGTTTAATTCCCACCAAGCATTGGGAGGCCATAGAGCAAGCCACAAGAAGGTCAAGGGGTGCTTCGCCGCGAGGATCGACCACGCGTACGACTGGGTACCCGACGAGGACGCCATCACACAAGACGAGTTCTTCACGACGAAGTCCGTGGCATCGAATTCGCCATTCGACCACGGCCTCAGCTCCTCGATGCCGTCCGCCTCGAAGAGGAAGTCGAAGGTGCACGAGTGCTCGATATGCCACCGGGTCTTCTCTTCGGGCCAGGCGCTGGGTGGGCACAAGAGATGCCACTGGATAACGTCGAACCCGGCAGACGCACCAGCGCTCGCGAAGTTGCAACACCTGCATGAACAGATGGAGCAAATCCAGCAGATGCCCGGCAAGTTCATCGACCCCGACGACCCGCTCACCCTGAAACTCGACCTGAACCTCCCAGCACCATCTGACGACCTCCGGCGCGACCCGATGAACAGCCCCACCACCCGGTTCGCCCGGGTGTCCGCGGAGATGTACTTGCAGTCGTGGCTGGGGCTGCATCCTAAAGAGAGCGAACATAATAATCAGCACATGGAAGAGAATGACTTCAACAGCAACAAGAATGATAATGAGAAGAATAATAACATGGACAATAATTACAATGATGATAGTAACATCGCAACAACTCACAGTGCAGTCGACGATGAAGCAGAGAGTAAGGTGAAGCTTGCAAAGTTGAGCGAACTCAAGGATGTGAACATGAGTGGAGGGTCTTCTTCATGGTTGCAGGTGGGGATTGGTTCAACAACTGCCGAAGAAGCAACAAAGTGAGGATTCTTTTTTTTCTCTTCAGCCCTCCAGTTATTTATGATCTTGATTTCTTACCTCCATTTTCTTCTTTTTTTTATGTAAGTAAGAGAAGTTCAAATTGACAAGTACGCGAGTTGACCATTTGTTTTAAGTTATTTGTTTAATTCTTCCCCGATGTAAATTAACGGGAACATAATTGTGTTCATAATAGAAAGAGGTTTTGGTCAATCCATGTTGCAGTGTTATTTATTCTTTGCATAGTCTTGTTCATTATGTGCTTATTGTCATTACTCACTAGCTTCAAGATCGTGCGTTGTAGAATCCTCTTTACATTTTATGATCATTTTTAAGTTTCTGCGGAAGATGCTAGCATGCATACGGCCATGCATGCGTCTCTACATATGTCCAACTTTGAATCAAACAGTCAATGTGACTGCATACGAGGCGAACGTACGTATTTCCAATGTCTAAGGATATAAAAATGTTTGCGCTCGAGAAGGATAAAATGAAAGCGGTTTCATAAGCGGTTGAAGTTGATTTTTAAATTACCTTTGCAATGTTTGTACTTGTGGTTGTAGGTAGGAGAGTTGTGGCACTGGTTGTGAGTTGTGTCGAACACGAATGCAACTAATAATCCGACATGGAGGTCGCCAGGTCTGACCCGTTTGGCTTTTCAATCAATGCATCTACTAATAATCATGTGTATTTATTGGACAAAATAAATGCGCAACGATCTGGTTAATAACGTGAATACCCTAGTTAATAATGACAAAAACATTTCCTATGTTGGGGCAAAGAATAAATGATTTATAGCTCCATGGAGGTGAGTGTGGTTTCGGGATATAATCCAGAATATAAGAACTGAACTGATGGAAAGTAGTTTGGTTCCAGGTTCTAGTATACGGAGGGCAGATTTTAGGTTCCAAAAAATGGAGAACCTATTTCAATGAATAGGTTCTTTGAAACTTAAAATAAGTCTTCGTGTCTTTCTTGTTCCATGTCTTCCCGCTATTTTGCGGCATTTTAGGGCATCTAATAATGAGTGTATAATCTAAAATCACTAATTTGAGCTTTTATTTTTTGCGATATCTATGACTGAGATTTTTATTTTGTTAATATTTCATAATCTTCGTGTGTCTAACTATGAGTTGTGACAAGTGGGTTGAAGCAAATGATGATCATTAAAGCTAATAATTCACTACAATTATTCAATTAAGAGTATATTTGGAACCTAGGTAAACCCTATAATCAACATTAGAACCTTTGATAGGCAGGTTCCTCAATATGCAAATTAATTTCTAGGTTCCAAAAATTAGGGAATCTATTCTACGGGTAGATTTTAATTTTCATGTAGAACCTGAAACCGCTTACCCCTATAAATTAGTAGGGGAGATTTTGGAAAGACCTTAAGCCAAACACAATTTCATTAGGAAAGTGGCAAATTTTTTTTGTTTTTTCTGGTTCTATCCTATATCTATTATACGTCACCATGTGTGTGCTGTGTGTTGGGTGCAGGTTGTGAAATCTTACTTAGCCCCTTTGAGAAGGCGGGAATCATACTCTCCACCTTCCTATTCTGATGTGAGAAAGGTGGCCACTAGGGTGACCAAAAATGGCTAGAAAGATGCAAATTAGTCATAGGCATGTTGTATAGAGTTGAATTTAATCCTAAATTTTTCAATTGAACTAATATGATCATAGTCTTTGTGTGGAAATACAATCTCAGCTAAATCATGCATGAAATTTATAATGTAATGGTTCAATCATTGCTAGCCATCGTATGTGTCTTGACTACTGATCTGACGTGGACAAATTTACTCGAAACGATTGTCGTTTTGCGTAATTTTCTGATTTTTTTTTTCTTTCTATAGAAGATAGGGTATTTTAGTCATCTTAGTTGAGTTGACATGGAGAATACATAGTTCTGAAAATAGAGTTATTTTTTTGGCCCAATTCACTATAAGAACTTCAAACTTTAGGTCCATTGTCAATTCCGATCCAAACTTTATTCTTGTTTTAGGAAAAATCACTAGCTTTCACTCAAGTTTCAAATTCACCATTATTAGCTTGTTGTTCAAAAGTGTCCTTAGTTATCATGGCATTTCCATGTGTACATTATCTTCGTGTTAGTGCTGACGTGAATTTAAGACAACAATTTTCTCAGTTCATCGCCTTTTTTCGCACGAACTTATTCGGTCATAACTTCACTGCTGCTCACCCATCGCCACCCAAACCTTTGACAGCTTGCCATGACCTCCGACAAACCCTCCATGACAGTTGGCAGTCGTCGTAATAATCTCTGGCGAGTTCAGTGGAGGCCCCTAATCTCGGTTCTAGTTTTTCAAGCTCCAGGAAGCTTTCTTTATTGGCCACCGCCTTCACTCAGCCATCTCCCAAGCTTTGCTGACTCATTTTGTGCACGGACGGCGATTGAGCCCCCTTTTTCTCTCACTTTGTGCCCTAAAGTCAACCTCCACTAGTCGAGGTTGCCACCTATGATTGAGGCGAGTGAGGTCATGGATAGACATTTAAGGTGGTGCGACCCAAATTTGAGGTCGAGCACCCCCCATTAATCAAGGTTGCGTGGTCGGTCATGACCTCCGTTGGATATTTGTGCTCATTTACGTCAAGTCATTCGCATTGAGCACACTTTTCTCGCTAACCCGAAAGATCTCCCAACGGAAAGAGATCGAATCGCCCCAAGTCACCAGGTATGTTGGCAAATGCTTGCCTTTGGCTAAGCTCTATTTGGTTATCAGTCAGGGTGTCAAAATGGGTTGAAGACTCACTTTTTAACTAATATGTTGCAGGTTGAGTCGGGTATAGATTAGTCAAATATAAAAAAATCGGGTTGTTTCGAATTGGAGATGTAAAGCCCAATTAAATGTGAGTTTTAATGGGTCTAGATCTTTTACCCTGACCCAACCCACGGAGAAGAATATGACCTAGAGCAAAGATGAAGTGAATCTCTTCGACACTTGGGGCGAACCTGCTCGGCCAGCACTTGGCCAGGCGAAACCAAGACTCCACCTACGTCACCACTTGTAAGCCCACCCTCTACTTCGAGGGCTCAGTCCTCACTGATTGGACTTTTTTTTTTTTTTTTTTTTTTTTAGGGAATGGCTTGCGCCAGATTATGAGATAGAATATTTTGTTAGACGTTATGGGCACTTAGTTCGCTCAAAGGATGAATTTGAGCTACATGTAGAGTAGTGGTCTTTGACTCTCCATGAGTACCCTTTGACTTTGCGTAATGCTAAGCCACCACCAAGTGTTTCATTCAATGTTTGATAGTATAATAGTGTGTCATCTTTTCTCTCTTTATTTACAACTTTTTCTAATTCGTTTTTTCTCTAACTAATAGTTGATATGTCAAAATCTAAAGAGGGTAAAAAATAATATTCAATTACTAAATGATGGTAGAGATGAAGAGATGCACCTTTAGCTCATGACGTGTGCTTTATGGCAAATACCTTTCCATCCTTGTACTTCGAGAGAGATATATGATTTTGGTACCATCATGATGATGTTAGCCTTTGTACTACTATTTTGAAAACAAGTACCTTTTCCTCATTAATAACCATTTAAGATTTGAATTCACTTCAATGTCATTATCAAAACTGAACTCCTATCCCTCATTAAAGGCGATAATTTTAGGAGAAAAGTTGTTAAAAATGGATGCTGAGTTAGGTCTAGTGTGAGCTAGATCGATAATTGATCGCTGGATTTATATTGTATAGAATATATCAAAAACGGATTAAATGAGTCAATTTAAGTTAGACTATTTTCAATTTGATCAACAAGTTGGATAGGCCTATCGGGCATGTGCACCAGAACAATCAGATTCATCCCCTCGCTCAGGTTCCAAGGGTCGTACGGATTTTCTGCCATGAGATCCCGGCACATGGTGAGCCCCCGGTAGGTGTCGTTGGCGATGATTACAGGGGGTCGGGAGCGATGAGGTTATCGATGGAGGCGTAGACAGCACAGCAGTGCATCGGAAGCTGACATGGAGGTAAGAGGTCGTCGCATGCGAAGCCCTAGGTGAAGTTATTTTCTCTTCTAGGTTTCCACTCTTAATCCCACCCGACAGATCTTTGCCTGTTTATTCTCTTGATTTGAACTCATTCCGAGGAACTACAACGCCCTCCAAAAGCCAAGGTAAGTTGGTGGATGCAACCGACATCATCAGCGCCGACATGGAGATAATGTATATCCCTTTGAACAACTAATGACCGTTTTGGACATTTAACGTGGGCATATTTGAGACAAAAATAGGCTCGAGTTAGAATTGATACGGAATCTAAAGTTATGGTATCTTTTTTAAGGAATTGGGCCTATTTTGTTGTCGTGGAGTGAATTTTAGGTGTATTTATTGTATTTTCTCAATCTTTTAAGAACGACAAAATCCGAGTTTTTCCCTTACATCACTGGCTCTCAACCTTTTAGGACCATAACCACATTAGAATGATCTCCTTTATGACCTCTCATACAAAGTAAGCAGTGTGCAAGTTTTCAATGGATCAATGCTACTAAAATAGAATGCGTTGTAATGGTAAAAGTTACAATAATGCTATTTGTATCAAGGCAGATAATTTCTTAAGTTAATAATTACTTATCATTCCATATATTTCACAATCAGACGCACCATCATTGTAGATATAGCTTTGAAGTTGGAGGTTTTTCTTCTTTTTTCAAAAAGTTTCCAAAGGACTTCCTTAATTTTCGAAAAATTGGAAAATTTAGTGGGCCCAAACTTTATGGATGTAAAGGATTTTTGAAAAAACTGAGGCCTAAGAATTGATTTTGGGAAATTAGGAACTGAGGCCTCCTCCAAGCCCCTCTGAATCCACCCACGCGAGGGTTGAACTCGAATGCAACCGTTTGTTTACCGTGTCACGTAGGTCGACACGATCACTGCACGAGCTCGATTAGAAGAAGCCCAACCCGTTTGTTCGTTTGGAGCTCAGTCCCTTTTTTTTCTATTTTTCAAAATATTTCGATCTGATAATTTGCGTATTTTTCAGCCTATTTGATGCTTTCTTATTAGTGTTCGAATTCTCTATCTATCAGATGATTATAGTGAGAGGGTTTTCTCCGAATTTGTGCCAATAAATGGGTTTGTACCAACTGTGATTTTTCGCTTCTAAGTGTTCAATTCGTGTCGACTGGGTCAAATCTGATATAATCACGGGCACTTGAAAAACAAGGAAAAATATATTGCTGACATACGGGTTTTTCAGTTTATTCTGCCGCATGATAGCCCGTTGACGTGAGAAACAATTCATGCATCATTAAGATGGCCGGCATGTATAAGGATGTTAATTTGTAGGTAATTTAAGTCGAGCCATAAATCATTTTATAAGATGGCCTATCAAACCGTTGATCGGACTGATTTTTCACGAAGGTAGGTGAATCGTCCCTTTCTCCGGGCATCGAGTGTCCCTCCGCTCAATTCCAAGTGCGGCCTTAATCTTATGCGTTATTTTTGAATTTGAGAACTCGTAAGTCAAGATATACCAATATAAAGCTATTAAATCCCAGTGGCCACCTTTTCAACAAGAAAGGGAGAGGTAAGGGTTGGAATCCCCACCTTCTCAAGGGAGTTGGAGTGGCGACGAATTAGTATCAGGAGTGAGTTTCGACTTTCACGCCCTACAAGGAGGCAGGACAAAAGTCTGAGAGTGAGAACTAAAATAGGAATAAAGTAAAATCGATAAAAAAAAATATAAAACTATTAATGATATCGGGAAATTTTCATATCTTCTTTGTTTCATCATGTCTCTCGGGCTTGTAAATCGATTGTGCATATCTTTGATTGATCCTAATTTTTTGTAATTGACATTGTAATAACTTCTTACCTCAATGGTCATCTTGCAAAGACTATAAATTGTCGCAAGTAATCTTCATCAAAACATACAGAGATATATAAAAATTACACAACTCCTTTTTCAGCACATTTTTTTTCATTATATAAAGCTTATACTCAATTGCGCTCCACGCGCAAAAGAAAAAAAGGAACATTCGAGTCCTTCCAAAGGCACTAAAGTCCGGCTGATTTTTTTTTTCCTAGATTGAGACTCTCTTCCACACGGTTTCGACCAAAGTCGACGGATGCGATGAGTTGGACCATGACTTTGGCCGAAGAATTAATAAGTCCCGCCGACTGGAAATAAGCAAAGTTTCCGTTCAACCACACTATAGCCAAGCATAGTTAATGTCGAGAGAGACAGAGAGAGAGAATTTCACAGTGGTCAACCCACCCAAAGTTTGACTTTTGGAGCGCCATGATTAAGGGGGTCGTCCTAAATCTTTATAACTAAGTTGCTCCAAACTTTTGCAACCATAGTGGGTTGAAAGTTCAAAGAAACCACTATGTAAGTTTGGAAAAGAAGAGACCAGACAAATAATATTTTCAAATACTAGACCAGAGGATTCCCTTTTAGATTCTGTTGAATGTGTCACCTCAAGGTTTTATACACATTCAGACTCTCTTTACCAGATGACTTGAGTTTTGATTTGGGTATACTAACGTGGTATAATGACTTAACTTTTGATTTGGATATACTAACGTGGTATTAAAGCTAGGTTTTGCCTCCTATCTATCCTACATGCATGGCTTCTCACTTGTTTATAATTTCAAATATTAGACCAAACGGTTCCCTTTTAGTTTCTACTACATGGTGTATATATATTAAGTCTTCATTTTAACCTATTAACCTAATTTTGATTTGAGCATTCTAAATATAAAACTAGGTTGTGCCCTGATTTATTCCGCACGTCTAGCTCCTTGGGATGCGTTTCGTAAATTTCTATTATGGGGAACAAATTTTCATTTCGATTCCCTGGAATAGTTTATGAGTAAAAAAATGCATTTTGTAACTATATAAAATTTCTATTTTTGTGAATAAAAAAAGAACAAGAATGCATTTGGTATGAACTACAAATTTTTTTGTGATATATAATTTTTTAATTTTTTAATAATTTTTTGATATATATATATATATATATATATATATATATTTTCTATCTCTTCTTCTTCCTCCTCTAGGCTGTCGTCAAGTGGTGGCCGAGCAGTTGATGGACCGGTTAGAAGAGGAAGACGAAAAAGAAAAAAAGAAAAGAAAGAAAATAAATTATTTGAGAAATTGTTTTTTTTTTTGGTGAAAATTATTCGAGAAATTATTCTTAGGAATAAGAAGCAACTTTTTTTACTTGTTATTTTTGTTTCAAATCTAATCCCAGCCACTTTTCTATTTTGAGGGATAGAAAAATTAATTGATGTTACTAAACAGAATCTATTTATTTTTCCAAGGAACAAAAGAACAGAAAAATAAAGATATAGAAACATTAACAAACGAAGCCTTGTTTGTCAAATTCTCATGTTGTTATCAACCAAGTTTGTACATAGAGGAGATGTTAAAGTTATACCACCTCTCTTGTCTAAGAGGTTTATGTCGGTCTGCAAATATGTAATTTCTTTTTACCAAGGAAAAATGGTACAAGAAGTGTCATAACTTTCACATAACTTCATTTTAATGTTAAATTTTCGAGTCTTACTTCAATGCCACTCTAAAAGAGCACACTTAAGTGCCATTGGCAGTTTCTTTGTCAAAAAAATCTAATGCGACATTATTTTATGATAAACGATCTAATGTGGCTTGTTGGAGAATTAAATTGAGCAATATTAGAGCCAAACGACATTGGTTTTGCCCTAAATTAACAAACTGGGGATGATTTCATTTTGCTTTCTAAACCCTAATCCACTTAGAACCTGGAACCTACTCATCAGTAGAGGTACCTCATTTATTGGAATGTAGAACATGGAACCTACCCTCTCATCTATTCTAGGGTTGGTTCTAGCGTCTAACAGGCTCTTTTTTTGTTTCACTTTTGGTTAAGCAAAACAAAATTGAAGGCGACAACAAAAATAAATACTTCCTATTTGTCAATAGCAATAATCCATAAAAGATGAACATGAGAAAAAATAATAAAAGTTTCAAAACATGTAATATAAAGCCTAAATTATAGAACTTTAGTCTTCAACCATCCCTGAAAGATTGTTTCAAATTCTAATCGAGTGAAATTAAAAGAAAGAACAATCATAGTTAATCACTTAGTAATAGTTTTAATTTTAAAAATAACTATTAACTAAACTAATAATTATTAGAAAAGCCTCACCACATATATTCATTACGCTTCAATTGGCAAACTTTATATACCGATGATAATCTCCTCATTAAGAAAATCCATATATATATATGAAATTATTAAATAAAACATTCACTCATTATATATACGAAAGAAATTACAATATATGAAAATATAAACATCACTTTATGTTTCAATTTGGGATAAAAATTAGGGATTTTATTTTAGTTCCTGGTTTGGCTCCTAATCCTGATTTTGGTTCGGTTCCTACAAAAATGAAACTAGGAGCTGAACCATTTCTCTCTAGAACCTAAAACTAGAATAGTTCCCATCGATCCGGTCCTATCATAGAACCAAATTTACCCCTAGCTATGCCTGATGGTTTGGTGTCTAGCTATCAATAAAAGGGGAAGCGGTGATGAGGTGGCCCAAGGTGGCGAAGCTAATCGATGCTGTCGCTTGCCTTAGTCAACTTTATAGAAAGGTTAAGGCACTTAGTTTGGTCTTTTTGCTTAATATTGGGCATGAAAATTTAATTAGGTAGGCAAACAAAGTCTATAAAAATTTGAACTTGGGAGTTCCAACTTTGATATCATGTGAGATTTTATGAGACTACTACTAATAGTTTTAAAAATTTAAGTTATTAGATAAAAGGCACAATTTATTATTTAAATATTCTAACACTTTTGTCTTTTGTCCATGTTGGACTTTAAAATTCAGTAAAAAGAGCCATGTAGGACTCTTGGCCAGAATTTGTTGCTAGAGGCACTTAAATGTTAACTTTTTCTTTCATGTATCACTCAAGTGATCGTTAAAAAAAAAAATTGATATTAAAATAAGTGCATACGAAAGTTATGGCATATCTACTATACTTTTTCCCTTCTATTTTGTATCTTAAATTTTTATGTTGGACATTTTATGGTTTCATGTCTTTAGTTACTAAGAATGCTATTTTAGAACAATAATTTTCTAATACTTAGACATATGAACTTAATTGTAATCATTTTCAAGGAACTGGGGCCATAGTAGAATTCTCATAATTTCTGGGCATATTTAATCACTGAGAATAGACGCTAATTATCCCGCAAGTAGACATGGAAGTTTTTGCCGTGTTGACTGCTGAATGGGTCCTTTGACCCAATTTATCTTTTTTTCGTCATTCAATGTACAGTCTTTTTTTATTTTTCCAATTAGTTATGAATTTTAAAAAAAAGGTTCTTTTAGCTTCATTTCATGTAAATAAATCCTCATTCTAATACATTCAGTTCTCAAATCCTCAAATCCACAAATCCAATGAGTTATGGGTCCTAGATTACCTGCATATCATCACTCCAAAAATATTGTCTAATCAGATTTAAATTTGTCGTATAAATACCAATATATTCAAGAACTTTTTGAAGTTAGTTCTAAATTTTTACATGAAATTTCAATGTAGTTATTTTGACAAACTTTTGTTGGAAATTGCTAATGTGACGGCGTGTCACGTAAACGTCTAATAATGATTGGATTGCTACGTCAATAATTTCCGAAAAAAAAAATGATTAGAAAGACTACATTGAAAATTTGAGCTAAAGTTTAGAACTAAATCGACACAATTTAAAGTTTATAATTGATATCCACAAATTTTCCTTTGTCACTTCCTTGACTAGCGGATGGATGGTAACTTACAATTGGGGGCACTTGTTGAAGTTCAAAGACTCCTTCGTCAGTAAGGCAGCCGGTCCAGTGATTGACGGGATTACGAATGGCGCTAGAAACTATAGATTGATGGCTGAGAAAGTACGTGCGCCCCACACAACACCTTTTGCCAATGCTTCTAACTACGTTTCCTTAGAAATGCAATGATATCGGATCATAATTTTTAGGGTCAATATCGCAAAAAAATTCAACTTATTAAATCTATGATAAATTTTCTTCAAAATTCAAAATCGATTTACCCGTGACAAATTTGCAATGCATTAGTTTTCATTAAAATTTCACTGTTGAATTTCTGAATTAGATGACACACAATAGTTGATAAGTGTACCGGTTTGGAGTTTACCCTTCATTTATGAGAAGTGTACTTATTTGTAATTTCTTGTAATAGATGGTAAGTTTGTTACAAATGTACTAATATGGTATTAATTTAGGTTTTTCGTGATGTTCACCATAGTTTTTACACCTGTTTGAGAGGAAAGACTAGGGTCAGGGTCGCCAATGTCCGACACGATCTGTTTGCAGAACACGAACATGACTTGACACGTTCCCATAGCAATTCAATCACTTGGGACGTGGAAATAAAATTAAGATGTTTTAGGTCGACATGAATTATAGATATGATTACGTTATGCCAACCCTAGTTAGGATTGTTGGCAAAGAAATATGACAATGAGCATCCTTGAGGTTCGGCCGACGAATTATCAATCGACTCACCTCTTTTAGACGCTCGAGAAAGGGGCCCCGAACGCGTTGATGACCGGACGAAGAAGGCATGCGGCGGCTTCTCTTGTTTGGTTTACACCGTCAATCACGACGATGTAGAAAAACACGAACCCTTCGGTGTCATTTCTGAAAAAGCGGCCCTTATGGATCTATGGTTTTCTTCTCAGGACAATAACTTTTAGTTTTGATTTTGGAGTTAGTTTGCATAATTTTGACATTTGTAAGTCGCATTAACAATCTACAAATTCATTATCGATGCATTTCTCTAACTGTTTAAATATTTTGGGAGACGATTAGTCCAACGTCGTATAAGAACATACGTCTAGCGATCGGTCTAGCGATCGTTCTAGCATTCTTCTACTGTTAACTTGTTTGCTAGAGCCTCAGTAATTTCATCACGTCTACATCTTGTATTGTGCTTGTAAGGTATCGCTTATATGTTGATGCATTTCCTAGTAGACTTTTGTGAAGAAAAAAGAAAAAAACAGTCTAACGGGTTCAACTCAACAATAGAAAGGGCTATTTTTTTCTAAAAAAAATTCCTAAACTTCAGCGCGAGTCTCAATTCTGGCCTCAATTTCTGTTTCGTCTTTTTTGCGTTTCATCAAGGTACCTAAATCTGGCCTCAGTCAATTTTCCGTCAAATGATACTGTTAAAGATCCCACGTCATTTTTGGTATACTCGACGACTCATGATTGTGTTTTCGTTCCACCAGAGGAGAAAATTCCAAGGGACGTGGAATTTGGCAATAGGTTGAAGGAAGCATGTGGTGGTGAACCCCTTTCTCATCTCTTCTTTTCAGAGTGCCATTTGTTGTATCACGTTATTTAGCATGCTTGCAATCTTGCCTGGGGTCTCTCCGGCAAAAGGTTGAAGAAAGCTTTTCTGGTATAAAACAAGATTATTTTGTAATAATATTTTAATTTTGGGCCATTGTAATTCTAGATAGTGTCTGGAGTGAATCTATACATCAAAGGACCACATTGAACAAAGTATAAGAATTCAATGATAAAATTGGAAAAGAAATATTCATGGATAATCATGTCATTATTCCAATATTTAGATACAAGCACTTGTTTAATTATATGTAGTTTAGATAATATTACCCGTCTCCATTGGTGAGTACTCAATCAATAGAATTATTGCCTAATTCATTTTAAATTTATAATACCGATGCCAATTTAGTCCTAAACTTTTTAATTTTATTAATGTAGTTTTAAATTTTTGTTTGAAATTTCAATATAGTCCTTTCGGTTAATTACTACCGGCATTTGATGGTGTGACATCCGATCATTGTTGGCATCCTATGCAAGACGTTGACGTAGACTTATGGATTGTCACGCTAGTGATTCTCGGTGGAACTTGACTAGAAGGATTGAATTGGAATGTCACCTAAAGATTTAAGATTATATTGACAATATCGAAAAATTTAGGACTCAATTGACATCTAATGAATTTGTTTAGAACTGAATTGACATTAGTATTCTATCACAAGGCTAAAAGTAAAAAAAAAAAAAAAAAAAAAATCGTCTATTTACTTTCATTTGATTCAAAGTTATATCCTTTTTAGAACGGATTGAACGTTTATGCTTGGACTCTTCACATGACAGACTTCATTGATGTGGAAAAAAAGGGCATTACTTTTGCCTTTTATAAGAAAAATGTTTCAAAATGGGCACTACATCTTGTAAAAAGGTCCAAAGTCGTCATTTCACATTTTGTAGAATTTCTAGAAGAAGTATACGAATAGTTTGCCTTCTGGGTTTGGTCGCGTTCATTTTAATTAACCAGTTTTGCGTTTTGGTAGTATGCGCAGCATAAATTCAAATGGTTTTTGGCAGCATTAAATTTCAAAAGACCTACCACTTTCCATTTTGACCTCTATTGGGAAAAATTAGATGACTAATGGATCCTACAGTGTAATTCTCTTGTTTCCTTTTGGCCGAAGTTTATTAAAGGATGTAAATCATACTTGAAAAAAAAATTACTAAAACATTCACGTAGATTTCTCTAAGCTTTCGTTGAAAAGTATCCCAATGAGCTTTCTTAAAAGGTTAAATAAGAAGTATTGCAATTATAAATCAACCCCCCGCAAGTTACATTTATACACTTGACTGATATTTCGAGAATAGAACATGTTCTTGCTAAAAAAAAATCGGGCCCCGTTTTAGTAACGATGCCGGGTAACGCATGAGTTTCGGATTAAACCCCCACCTCGTTTGGAATCACCTCATCAAAGCCACAAATTGAGTTGGTACCGGATGCAAGGTATGAGCTACTACTGAAATAAAGTGGACAATGAATGTAGAAACTGGGAAAAAAAATGGAAAAAGAATAAGAGAAGAAGCTTTTTTCAGCGACTTGGGTCGTAATCAATAGGTATATAGCAAGAGCATGGACCAAAAAATAGAATAAAAATAAAAAAGACTAATTAAAAAAAAAAGAAGAAAAGAAGAGAAAAAGCAAGGATGATGTGTAGCAAGAGGACCAGGACTTGGTCTACCATGCCCTCACAAGACGGCATTCAATCCCTCAAGTTCCCCCATGCAACACTCCAATTCCGTTGGACTTGGTTTTTTGCCTATTTCCTTCTCCACACATTCCCAAAGTTCAAGCCCCTTCAACCCCCATGGATCCATTTTTTAAGGAGCCTTTCTCTCTCCTCCTCTCTCTCAGAAAAATTCTGGATGCTTCAACCCAGGTTCACTACTTTCTTGGTCAAACCCCCCACATTCACTCTTGATGTTAATCATGCGTTATCATCCTCTCTCTCTCTCTCTCTGTCTCTCTCTCTCTCCCCTCTTTTACCCTTTCGGCAAATATAATATATTTTCTTAAAAATAATCTATTGATAAAAATGTTTTCACTCTCAACAAAATTTAAATGTTATTCATTCATTAGTTTTTATAAGCAATAAAAGCTATAATCATATATTTTTTACGAAAGAAATAGCTCTTGAGTGATAAATAGGACGACACTGACATGCATCGCTTGACAGTGATGGACTCGTGGCTTCATCCTAGCAACCAGACCTTTTAGAATAGTTGACGATGGTATTATAGGTACTCGCATCTTGGGGCTCGGAAAATGATTAATGGAAAACTTTGGTCAGCTTTTTAAGTAAGTCTTCTTATAATTCCGTGGGAGAAATTTCGCCTGTCGGCGAATCTCGCGTCACAGGCAGGTGACTCTGACGAGGCCGTTTCTTTCTTCCTATTAATTGTCCCTTTTCGTTCTCGCCCTCGTGGTTAGAACACAAAGCGAAGGCAAAGCTGCAGTTTCCTTGACCTGGACAAAGTTAGCCACCTGTCATGCTTGAGACCAAAAAAAGAAAAAAAGGGAGAAAAAAAAGAAAAATTCAATTTATCATTTTATTTAGTAAGCTGCCTTAATAATTTTCCATTACATTTTCTCGACGCTGCTCCCTTTAAGAGGTTTTTCTTTTTTCGCTATTATTAGGAATACACAATGTAGAAAAAAAGAAAAAGAAAAAGAAAAAACGAGATGGGGGAAATGACTGAATTTGTCCCCCTTTTTTTCTAAATAGAAAAGAACCATTAGGTTCGCTATTGGAGAAAAAACTAATTTCTATTTGTTGAATATTTTTCCCGTTCTTTAGAAAACGCCCCAGCTAAGTAACTCCCTATATTCGATGAAAAAAAAAAAAAAGTAACTCCCTATCAAGAAAATCCAATATTCTTAATTCAGTTTTAATTATATATCGTAAATTCTTCTTCTTCTCCTTCTTTTTTTTTAATATCGCCCCCAGGCAGGGGTGGTGCGATGCTTGCCACCTACTCCTTTTCTTCAGATCCTCTCTGCCTCTCTCCCTCTTTCTCTCTCTATAGAAGCAGCACTTGCGAGTTGCGACCTCCTCACACACCTCTCTTCCATTCCAAGATCGCCAATTCGTTTTCATTCGCTCTGTTTTCCTCTGTTCTGCTTGCTGCTGTTGCCGTGATGGAGAGGCACAAGTGCAAGCTCTGCTCCAAGAGCTTCTGCAATGGAAGAGCGCTGGGCGGTCACATGAGGTCCCACCTGGTGAATTTCCCCCTCCCTCCCAAGCCCGGGGAGGAGGAGGAGCAAGAACCGCCGGTTCAGCTCAGGGGAGCCGAGACGCCGCGCGGCCGGTCCGGTTCTTCGCCTCCCTCCTCGTCTTCTTGTCCGGAGGAGGAGGAAGAAGAAGGGGAGGGAGACGAGGAGGCCCGGAAGCTTCAGGCTCAAGGGTACGGCCTGCGGGAGAACCCCAAGAAGAGCATTCGGCTGGCCGATCCGGAGTTCGCGATCGACGCCGGGTCCGTGGTCCTGCAAGATAGGGAGAGCGAGACGGAGTCGTCCAAGAACCTGGCCGGGAGGCGATCCAAGAGCTCGGCGACGGAGGCGACGACCCAGAGGCGTTTCTCGTCGGAGGAGGATCGCCGCTGCCGGAAGAAGATGAGGCGCATGCCGAGTAAGGCCGAGTCGGCGAGCTCGATCTCCGACGAGACGACGGAGGAGGACCTCGCCCTCTGCCTCATGATGCTCTCCCGGGGCAAGTGGAGGAGAGAGAAGAGCCATCGAGGACGAGAGAATGTGGACGATTGGGAAGAAGAGGAGGACGAAGACGACGACGACGACGACGACGACCAAGAAGATGGGAAAGAGGAAGAGGACGAAGAGGAGAGCGAGGAATCCGAAGGGCTGGCGGTCAAGGCCCTGGGGAACCGAAACAGGGGAAACTACAGGTGCGAGACGTGCGGCCGGACGTTCCGGTCGTACCAGGCGCTCGGCGGCCACAGGGCGAGTCACAAGAAGAGCAAACTCGGCGACCCGGCGGCCGCCGAGAACGTTGGCGAGAACGCCAACCCCCCGGGCTCCTCCAAAGTCCACGAATGCCCCTTCTGTTTCCGGGTTTTCGCCTCGGGCCAAGCTCTGGGCGGCCACAAGAGGTCGCACGCCATCAATTCGACGGCCGCGGCGGCGGCGGCGGCGGCGGCGGCGGCGACGGCGAGGGCGGTCAAGAAGACGAGCCACCACCACCACGACGTCAAGTCCAGAGCGACGGCCTGGATCGATCTCAATCTCCCTGCCCCGGTCGACGACGACCAGGACGAGGGCGACCAGCTGAGCCAGGTGGAGCACTCGGCCTTGTCCGAAGCCGATTCGTGAACCGAGTCAGGAGATGACCGAGTTAGTTAGATTACACGATTTTTCAGAGGTAAAAAAGACCAAAAAAAGAAGAAGAAGAAATCAATCCTTTTTCCCCCATTATTTTTGGTTCTTCTTTTCGCGAAAAATTTGGATCTAAGGCCATGTCAATTGGTTACTTTTCTATTCGGATGATATTCTGTTCAGATATTATTATTATTATTATTATTATTACCAGCATAATTTATCATTAATGCTAACTGTAATTCTTTTTGATTTTTCCTTTTTTCCCCTCAATTTTTCTTATTATTGGGTGGTTGAGTTGAGGGTTCTTCGTGTTTCCAGTTGTTCATTTTTTCTCTCACTGTAACAACTGATTGAATTTATAACACCCGTCAATGGAGTCATGCGTTAGAAGAGAAGAGTTATGAAAAAATTTATTAAGTTTGGGAGACATTGCAGTGGTTGCTTCTTCGGCAACCTTTATTTCAAGTCGGGAGTGTTGAAGCATTAAATTCGGCGTGGAGTTCTGGATGGAATCCGGTTCTGGTGCCACGTCAGAAAGCCCAAAAAAAGAAAAACTCGAAAGATTCAGCAATTGGTAGAGAGGGGTACCGGGTGTACATAAAGACTTCGTTTTTAAGTTGCTTAACGGGCGCAATCAAGACCCAATTTCTTTTGACAGAGTGCTTGCCAATTTAGACTATGTTTTCTGAAGTTGGTGCAGCTAACTGGTTTGGCCATTGAATGGAGAGATTGGAGCAACTTGGCCCTTTTATTAGCAAAGAAAAGCAAAGCTCCACTCGTTGTTGAGCTCCTTTTGGCACCGCCGACAGTTCACAAGAAAGAAAGCTGCCGCTGCTTTGCTGCTTCTCTGTTACCTTCTCTTAGTTCTTCTTTGGTTCGGCAGCTCTGCCCCTGTTCAATGTCTCCTCCTCTCTAGTTTCTGCCATGCATGCTGTTTGTACTGCTTTTGGTGAGATTGCTAGAGAGGAGCATAAATGGCTCTAAGTTCATGAGATCTGGAGCAAATTAATGGGGGTTAGGTTGAAAGGGGGTGTCTATTTTCGTATATATATTTTTTTCTTTTTTAACTCTCATCTAACGTTCAGAATTCATTGACATTTTGGGTGGACCGGCACCACATGTGTAGCCAATAGCCTTCCTCAGCTTGGCTACTAAGTAGCCTTAGCATATTTGAAGAATTGATTGAAAGAGATTCATTTCTCTGGACGGGGTATGGAGGGCGACAATCCACCCGTCCTTTTATTCATGTCGATTGCTTGTGATGTTTCAAGTTATTGCCGAGTTATTTCAACATGATCAGCAAGCGTTTCATGTAATGAATGAGCGAAAATGTGCCGACTCATGTCGATTATGAGTCACCGTGTGTCATGATGTGTTGGTTTCAGATCTCTTTTTGAATGAAACTCAATGAATCTATCTTTTTTAACATATAGAAATATATTGGCATTGCTTATTGGAGAAATATAATATATGGCACCATTGTAATGAAAATTTTATACATTGGTGGTCCTATAGACCCTTGATTTTGGTATCACAACAGTTGATTATGTCAAATCAATGATGTATAAGTTTGTTTGAATAAATTTTTTAATGAGTGGTGTATTGTCATAATTTACTCTCAATCGTTAGACTAAACCAGTGATATGAGCTTCAGTTCATGCTTAGAATTGCGTTTGTATCATATGTCAAGATCAGAGCACAATGTTACGTAGGTCAACTTGAGCACGATTCGTTTAACGTAATTATATAATAAATTTTAACCCCAGCACAAACAATTTAATGAACAAGTAACCAGAATACGACCCAAATAATCCATTTAATTAGAATCGGTCAAATTAAGTTAATCAAACACGGACGTAAGGGTTTACTTTTTTGTGGCGCTTTTTTGTTCACGAAATTGATGTACTTAATGTGGCAATTTAAATGAAATCAACCAATTTTAGAAAAAGGACCGAAATAATTTCGGCTGAATTCCCTTTTTCTTGTTTAATCATGAAAAGTCAAACCTTCCTTGCAATTAATCTAAACGTATACTCTCATTATAACCTAGATAACAAAGATTAACATCAGTATCCATCTATTTTAATATAGACATTGGTGGTAAAGAATGGAAATATCTAATTAACTTTGGCGAAATAGATTAATTGGAGGTCAAATCATTATAAGGTCAATAGGATCCATTTAATTAAATAGACTGAATGGGTTAACCTAACTTCAGGTCATCCTGATTAAATTGCTCTTAGCTGCAGCGCACTCGAAGTTATTCCAACTTATTAGCCGTCTTACCTAACTTTGAGGAATTGCGAATTAAAAATGAGCATTACCATACACATAAGACAGAGTAGTATAATCATGGCACAACAATGGTTATATCAAATACGCGCTTGGTAATCGTTCTTAAAGAGTCGATATGACTACAACACGGACATGATTAGCATAAACTTGAATTCACTAAATCGCATCGTTTTGAGTTGTGTCTATTTATTGACTCTATTCGTTTCGCAAAAAATTTGTTGTTTATAGAAAATGTTTTTCAGAAAGCCATTTATCAATATTTTTAGGTATTTGGTTGAAATTTGAAAATGAAGTGGAAAATATTTTTCGCCATTCAATATTTGATTTGATTTTCCTCCATGCACTCTTTTTGATCATTTTTTATTTCTATTTTTCCCGTTCCTTTTATTTTTTTATTTTTTTCCCTTTTAACTACTCGGCTAGTTGCCATTCACGATGATAGCATTTGAGCTGAGGGGTGAGCTCACCAGTCTTTGGTGACACTCAAGCTCATCGGTGGCTAGTCTTCAACCTTTGCCATGGCTGACGACTAGCCAAAGAAGAAAAATGAAAAATGAAAAAAATGAAAAGAAAATAATAAAAATAAAAAAGATTGAATTTATAAAAAAATAAAATAATAAATAATAAATAATTTAAATGAGTGTTGAAATAAAAATGAGGAAAAATTATTTCCCCCACTTTTAGAGGTGTTTTCTAATTTATGGAATATGTTTTTCTTGATTTGTTTATTTTTCATGATCTGAACGTGAAAAAATTTGAAAAATATTTTCTTGACAATGAATGGATTGGTAAGTAAAGTGAGTGAGCATACATATATAACTCATCAGCGTATTTTGTAAGTTTGGTGGCGGGGCATTCCACATATATAAAAAAAGATGTTGACTTGGACTTCCTTTTGTTAAAAGGTGAGTCCTTTTTTTGAAAAGAACAGGGGCGTGCCTTATGGTATTGACTTCAAAAAGCCCTATAAAATTCTCTATTGAATTAAAAATAAGTTGAAAGCAATTTAAAATTAGCTCTAATAAAGTTTTCTTTCAAGTAATTCTGCCTTTTTTTTTTTAATTTTAATTTCGAGTACTTGAGAGTGGGCTTTTTGCTTTTTATGGTATAACGTGAATCTTTGATAATTTATAATTACATGGAATGTCATTTTTTTTTCAATTTTTAAAGCTAAAATCCTAGTTGAACAAAACCCGCACAATTCTTCGTAATTGCTTTTCTTTCGACTTATTAGCTGTTTTGTTAGATATTTAGGTTTCACTTATTTCGTGGAAAATGAATGATTTAAAGTTTTTTTCTTAAGATGATGACTTATATCTCTACACAAAAAATAAATGAACAATAAACATTTCATCGTCCACAGAAATATTTAGATATAATTGTTTTCAATAATGAAAATATTTTTTTAACTTGTTATTTTAAACTATACAAATGATCATTTTTAGGAAATATTTTTTAATAATTTATTTTCTGCGAAATAAATAGTCTTATTTCATTATCAAGCAAGCATTATTCAAGACAATTTCTCATCTATATCACTATGTGCCCCCCGCACTTGCATGCACCATCAATTCAATTTTAGCATATGCATTTATATATATTCTAAGCATAGATAATATTAGTTGCTTCGCAGGCAGCACCTTCATATAAAAGTAATCATGGATTGACTTTAACTTTATACATAGACGGCTGCATGTCTTGTCCTAATGATCTCTTTTCTTTCTTTCTTTTTTTTTTTTTTTTTTTTGATATCTCTTTTCTTTTTTTGTCCTTTTGTTTATATTATAATTCCTCGCATATATAGAATCCAGAAAAGCAATAGAGACATGCACAAACACACCAGCTAAACCACGGGTCTCAAAGTCAACTGCACTACACATCTTCCTTGGCTCAGCAAAAACTATAATCAGCAAAAAAGCAAAAACAGACATGGATACCTCTACAGGAGCTATGCACACCTACTGCAATAAAGAAAAGGGCCCAAAAAATCCCAATGTGTCGATACCGATGCCCAAACTTTCCTATTCACCGGTTGGTGTAGAACTTGATGGATCGAAGCCGTCTAGGGTTGGCGCACCGCGGCCAATGGGGGACCTCTACGAGGTCGTCCCTGCTCTCCAGAGCCTCGATCCAAGGTCACGACGCCATGGGGGAACTCAGATCGGGGCCTTGGTGGTGTGGCATGCCGCTGCAGAAAAGTAACTTCACCTTTTTCCCCGGGCGAGCGAGCTAGCTAGAAGAGCATGGGAATGACCAGAAAAGGTATCTTACACCACAATCATCAATCCGAGGCGTGAGAAATCCCAGACTGAAGTCCAAATGACACTTCGATTTCCCTTAAGTTACATTATGCTATACTGAAATGTAAATGCCAATGATCCTAGGGTTCAAAAGTGAAAGGGGTTACTATTATTAAAAATCCTGAACTAATTCATCTATAACAAATTCACCACAAACTAATTTTTAGGTTACCAAAAATTCTGAATTAATTCATCTATAATAAATTTATCCCAAACTGATTGAGTTATTATCATATGTTATCTGGTTCAGTAATTTTACAAAAAAATTTGACGGAAGTTAATGGAGAATAAATATGTCACGAGTGTATCATTTGGAGATTTTTAGTGACCTAAAAATTAATTTAGAGTAAATTTATCATATATAAATCAATTTGAGATATGTCATGATATTAAACCAAAGTCGAAAGAAAAGTCAATGCCAACTTTCACCTTGAGTGTGTTGGATGTATGAGACGCTCTCTGGCTAGCCCAAGACGAGAGATGCTCTTAGGACTCGTGGTTGTGGTCGCCAGACTTTAGTCCATTCAAAAAGATCAAAAAAAGGGGAAGAAGGAAAAAAGGTGAAGTGGAAGATGACAAATTCACAAAAGGGGAAAACCATGAGAGTGAGTGCCACCTCAAATTTGATCATTTTCCTCACACTTCGGGTGGTGGATGAAATTTGGAACCGAAAGACAAACAGAGAAATAAAGATTAGAGCCCACCCGTGACTGATTTTGCTGGCTTTAAGTGACTTCCAAAGCACCCAAAAAGGAGAGTCAAACGTTGTGATGAGCTTTTCTCAACTTACCATAGTACAACATCATGTCGAAGTCGAAACAAGGCTTGCTTTCTAGTCAGTGGGGGTGTGGAGAGTAAGCTTGCAATCCACATGAAACTCGGGTCATCATGCAAAACAGTGCAAAAGGCGGTTTTCTTTTGTTAGGTTGTTATGGAAAGGAGAGTCTGTTCTGATCATAGCCATAATAGTAGGAAGCAAAGCTGAATAGTATATTTGAACTTTTCTCCTATAGTTATTTTTCTTAAGATGGAAGGACATGAAGTAGAGATGTATAGAATGATTCATTTGGTGGTGTCCTGGAAACTAGAATGAAAAAGTGATACTTGGAGAGGTAGATCTTGAGGTAGCATGGAATGATATCTCTGCTCAAGTGTGAGGGTGGACTTGGGCTAAGAAATCCAGTTGACTGGAATTGTGATTGTAGTCTTTACGAGGTCGCGGCTCCTTGGGGGTTGCCTGGGTGCACACCTATTTGGATTAAAGCTTCAGCTAATGGCAGCTCGAAGTGAAGATCACTAGCGGAAATGCATGGAGGAAATCGTTAGAGCTGGGGAGTTTTCTTAAGCCACGCATATAATGCATATAATTGGTGATGGTAAAACAACATCACTTGGCTGATCATCGGCACTTCTCTAGTTTATGATTCCACCCTACAATTTCATGCTCATGCAGTTTGATCTCATCTAAGAAAAAGCCTAAAGGAGGGGATAAGAATAGTCGGAGTATCATAACTTTTGTATTACACTTATTTGAGTGCCATAACTTTTCTTTTGCTCATTAAGTGTCATAATTTTGAAAAATCGATCATTTCAGTGCCATTGATGATTTATCTCTTCGGGAAATCTGAAGTGGCATTAAAATAAATTAAACTATCTGACATGGCGTGTTGGCAAGCTAAAGTTAGCACTGGAGATGCTAAACGAAATTAAAGCGAAATTCAATCAAAATTGGGGAAGAATCCTAACTCTGAAGTTGGGGCAAAATTCGTGAAATACGAAATTGGAATTCCCAAAGCAAGTAAAGGAGAGAGAAAGGTTTATGCCATTCGTTGGCGAAGAGCCCTATCTCAAAAAAAATTCTCTCTTATTCTCTCTCAGTAATCCTATAGCCATTTCTTTATTTCCTTCACCAACGAATCTCAAGCTCTCAGAGCAAGCGCGGGGACAGAAAAGATCGAATGCCGATGGATGACAGAGGAGCGTCATTGTTGATGTCGTATAAGTCACCGAATTATGCTTCCAAGCATGATTTATTTTAAGCGAAAGTGAGCAAGAGAGGAAGAGGGAAAGAGAAAACTTCGTAAGTTTTACGAAATCTAAGATTTTCAGAGAGAGGGAGAGAGAGTGATTCCCAAAAAGGTGGTCATTTTGTTAGGTGGTGCTACATCAGAGGAAGAATTTTTCTTGTTGGACTTCAATTGAAACCGCATCGGATTGAAACTGAAGTAGGTAATCAAGTGAGTAAAAAACTCAAGTAGACACAGTACAAAAGTTATAGCACTGCTGATATTTTTATGATCTATAGTGGCTCTACTTGTGATCCTAATAATCAAGTTGAAGCTTGGAAATTGCTAAGATGGCATATGATGAACCAGTTGTGGGCCATAGACCGGCTTTGGTTTTCGCCAAACATTCCACAATTCGCCCTATATGATGGTTGGAAACACTTCACTAGTTGTAAACTCTTGATAGGATGAGGAAATAGCGTAGCATTGACGGCACTTGTGTATCATGTAGGCGAGAAGCTGAATCTCAAAGCTACTTGGTTTTCTACGGTTTATTTTCCAGGCTAAATCTGAGAGCATGTCTTGCGGCTTCTGGGTTTCGAAACATCAGCTGCTGGATGGGAGCATGAATTTGCTTGGGCAATTCATGAAATGAAGGAAGAGACTAAAAAGTGACATTCGAGGAGCTAACTTGGAAGCTCTTTATTTATTATTTTTGGAAGGAAAGGAACTTTGCTGCTACATGAAAATTCCTCCTCAAATCAACAGAGTTATTGCTTCGATTATGTTTTCTCGTTAGAGCAGCTTATACATCTTTGCTCAAAGGAAAAGGTCGCACTCGCGCCAAAAAAAGAGACTACAGCTTTTGGAGGATTTGGGTGGACTGATTTTTTGCTAGTTTGGATGAATACACTAGCACTTATTAGGAGGATTACACTCAAAAAGAGATTAAATGAAAAATTAAAAAGATTAGAACTTTGTGGTGAATGTCTGCAATTTCATTCTTGGTGGGAGTTATTTATAATAGAACAATCGAAAAAAAAAGGAAGGTTGTGCAAGATGCTAAAATAATTGTAATAATTTTAGCAAAAGAGGTAAGTGTGACTAGGACGAGGAGTTGGGATTACAAGGGAACCTTTAGACAAGATGTGACAATTCATAATGGAAAAATGAATACATGACCGTATGGTGCACTTTATAAAAGGGTCGGTGGAACGTCAGTCACCGAACCGATTTTGAAGTTGGGAAGAGTGATACGGGCTTTGCTGATTTGATAATGCTTTGTCAACAAATTGGTGGGATTTCCACTACTTTAAAAAGGAACAAGATGAGATTTATTTATTTATTTGTTTTATTTTCAAAAATAAATTAAAATAATAATATTTGTACAATAAGTAATATATTGACGTTTACGATTTTAAAGTTGCAATTTGATTCTTCGTATATATTTTAGACATATGATACTTAATTTTTTTTTCTCTTATCTTAGGTAAATGAAGTTTGTGGTGGAAGCAACTTCACTAATGAAAACAATGTTAGTGACGAAGATAGGATGAGCAATTCTATTAAAGATGCTAGTGATGTAAGTAAGAGTCATGACTTGCAATCCTTGGTTATGAGTGATGAAAGCAACTGCACTAATGTTTTTAGGCCATCGGAGAGTCTTGCTAAAGAAATTTGATTTGAGAAAAACAAATGAGAAGTCATAATGCACAATAGTTTTGTTGTTAGATGTAAAGCCAACATTTCAAGTGTTTTTTCATCTTTGAAATTTAATAGATTTTTCTAATGATATTAATTATTTCTTTTTACATGTGACTATCTATTTTGTGGGATATCATTTGTCTTTTTATGAAGTAGCGCTCACGCTTGGAATGAGGTCTTCTAAGCGCTACCGATAGCAACTTGATTTTCTCACTCAATTAATTCATTTGATTTAAGAGCCACCACTAATTCAATTAGAAACTTGAGTAGGATGTGAGAGAACATTTTATCCCTCTGAATTAGAGATTCCCAAATTCAGGGGTTTGATTATGATAGATTAATTTAATGTCATTGTTGTACCTCTTCTCTTTTATTGAAAAGCGTTTGCACGCAATATTAATTAATTTTATCATCCTAAACCACTAACGTGTAAAAAGTAATCACACATAGCGCACAAAGCAATAAAGATGAGCATCCAATAGCAATTGTATTAAATAAATTACAAAGGAAAAATTAAAACTGAGTTCTGTCGGACAACATCAAACAAGGCTTTGCTACTATGGCCCAGGATAGGACCGTTGTGAACTATGAATAGAAAAGGTAAATATGCAACTTTATAGTCTATGCATGACCTACATTCACGGCTATTGCTAATGTAATGATACATAAATTAACTTATTATGATTCACTTATCGCTATGCTGCAAAACTAACTGCTATACAACCTAAACTAATTATATTTTGTTTTGAGATTATCTCAATATAATCAACATAATGTATGCAAAATTAATCATAAGGGCTACATGATGTCATGACTTCCCTAGATGCCGCAATTAATGTATGCACAATCTAAATAGCTAAATGACATGCATAATAAATATTATGATTTATAAGATAGAATCAAACATGAATCAATTCTATAATGCAAAGACTAGCTAAATGCAACTAAAAACGAGACGCTAATCTAAATTTTTTAATTTTTAATTCATAAAAGGACCTAATAAATTCTAACTGTAAACACTACTATTGATGAATTGATTAAATGTATAATGCCGAAATTAAATAATTTAAGATCCAAACCTAATTTCGAAATCAATGTTAAAGCTAATTAACCAAATGATGAGACTAATTAACTAAAGTTCTATATTGATGATTGCCCAAAATACCAATATTGCCTATGTAAAGGCCAAATTATTCCAGTGCCAAAAACATGTAAGGAAATGCAAGAACATTCATGTATATTCAAGAATATCCATGATCGAAAGCATGCAAACGGACTTGAGAGAGTGATGTGCGATGTGAATGGCCAGCCATTAGGTATTGATATTGATCTTTTCTTCTTCTTCTTTTTTTGGGTCGAATGGTGTTGATCTTGATCTTGAAAGACAAGAAAGAATAATTCGCTTTTCATTTTTGGGATTAAGTTACTATACAGCTCTCATATAAAGAAACAAGCATATTTCCTCTTTATTTCCCATAGGACCGAATTTTCAAGGGATATATGCAATCTTGGTCTCTCAGTTTTGCCCCAAAATGCACTTTCCTAATTTAAAATTCGTCATGTGTGCATGAGGAATAAGTGGGTTAGCCGAATTTGAATAGGGCTTTACTTGTATGGGCTTGGTTTTGAGAATTAAAATAAAAAATAAAAAATTAGGGCCTCTTCTTTCTCCTAAATTCAAGTCCATTTGTCATATTGGGCTAATTCCACAGTAATATCTGATCAGACCAACTTCAATGAAATTTATTTGATGCAAAAGATGTTACTAAAAAAAAAAAAAAATTCACATGGCGCCTAAATGCAATAGACGCATTATTGCTATTTTTCTTCAGAGGTCAGACTCAATCCCCCGCCAGCTCCAGCCGTATATAATTTCCCAAAGGCCGACGACCGTACCGGTATTCAATTTGTTTCATCGGTAATGCTTCCCTAGTGCAGTTGGAACCCTAGTTCCCTGCATGGCCTAGTTCCAAAAAGAATAATGCGAAGCTAACCCTTAACTCTCAGCAGTCATTGGGTTGGTAAGTAATGGAAGAAAAACTAAAGAAAGCTTTTCGATGTTCTTGTTACAGTTTTTTTTTAAGATAAAGGAGGGCTTTAAAAAACACGGGAAGTTGACAATTGTCAATTCTATGAGGTGGCTATGTGAAATAATGTTCTATTATTTGCTTTCGTTTTCTGGCTTAAAAAAACAAGTGTCCTCCATATCAAGTTGACCTGTGAATAATGGTAGAGCATGGCCTGACCAAGGCTGAGGTTTATGGTTCGAGTCCCTCTTTCCGCTCCTAGCTCTGTCATATGGTGGCAACAGATGGAGTACATGAGCCCCCTTAGAGATAAGCTTCTGAATAGAAAGCTTAGAACTCGTGCCCACCCTAAATGCCGTTCTATTAATGCTACCACACGCTGACTAGATTTGCCAGTACTCAGGCCCCAAGACAGAGATAGGTTTTCCAACAAATCTTTTTGTATATTGTCCATAGTCATTCACATGCATGACCTTTCTTGATTAGTAGATTCTCCAACGATAAAAGGATATCGTGGACGGTGGCTATGGATCATTTGTAGTTGCCACCAAAAGCAAATCGTGGGCTAAACTTGGCCTAATTTCGTAGATCATACTCTCACGAAGATCAAAGTATGTCGTTGCAATTGCACACCACTTGCAGGCTACAAACAAGAGGTCCTGAATCTAAAAGTTGGATAAATCATACTAAATGGAAAAAAAAAAAAAAAAAAAAATAGAAAATTGGAAAGCGAGCCCTTGAATTATACTGGGTAGGTGGAATCTTGACTTGCCGATGCCAAAAACCACATGAATTTGATAGTGACGAGTCGACTATTCTCCTCATACGATAAACAACAAGCATCTCTCGCGACAATCAATCCTGAAGGGATGTTGCATTTCTATCAACACTATCTCGTCTGATTGCAGTGATGGAATGAGGTCGTAATATGATAGCCATTAAGTTGCTACCCAACCAAGCTGTAATAGGAGCTATTATACTCCTTGATTCGAGCAATGTAATGCCTATCATACTATTTACTTTCATGAACAACATAGCTATTACGGAGTCAATATCTTCGCAGCTCCCAGCACCCTTAAAATTAAAAGCACAGAGAATATAATAATTATCACTTAGATACTTAATGGAGAATTTCAAATCCATAGATATTAACGGGTACTACGGCATTTATTTAACATCAAGTGGTATTTTATATGATTATAATTCTCCGTCTGTTTCGCAAAAACACATCTTACTCTTTTTCCAGCGTTTGAATAAGTTTGGAAAATGAGTTATCGAAAAATACTTTTTTGGTCACTAGAAAACCTAAGTTTAAATTTTAAAAAATAATTTCCTCTTTAAAAATTGAAAATTATTTTTCAAAATATAACCAAATGTTGATTCTTGGACCAAAATCTTAGTGCTTGGGCATGAGAACCTTAACGCTCATTCTTGAGTCCTCGGCGCTTGGGCTTGGGACTCCAATGCCACTGTTTAGGCCTCGGGTGCTAATGCTCGAATCGATCGAGGCCCTGGCACTCGGCGTGGGTCCATAAAGGCCGAGTGTAGGACTGTGGTAACCATGCTTGGGTGCTAGCACTCGAGCTTGCCCCCAGCGCTCGAGCTCAAGTTCCCAATGCTTAGGCTCAGGCTTAGGCCTTGATGCTCATACCTCAATCCCGTGCTCCCAAGCCCAAGTCCACTGAGGTCAAGGCCCAAGATCCCCATGACTATGCTCAAGTCCATTGAGGTGGGACCCAAGTCCTTAGTGCCAATGCTAGAGTGCTAAGTGCTCGGGACCATTGAGGTCGAGCCCAAGACCTTGATGCTCATGCTTGAGCCTAAGCCCATTGAGGCCCAAGGCTTAGGACCTAGGTGCTTGTGTCCTGATACTTGGATCCATTGAGGCCAAGCCCAGGTCCATTGAGGCCAAGCCCAACACCCCAATGCCCATGCCCAAATCCCTTGCACTTGAGCCTTAGTCCATTAAGGCCCTAACTCAGACCCCAATGCTTGTGCCTAGGTTTATCAAGGCCTAGCTTGAGTGCCGGAGATTTGGGCAAAGACGCTTTGGGGTTTTGAGCTCGAGCATTGGGGACCTAAGCACCGACACAAAGTTCTTGGGCTTGGTCTTGATGGACTTGGACTTGGCCTTTGTGGATTCGAGCTCAAGCACCAAGGACGCGAGTTCAGTAGTTGGGGGCTTGAGCATGGGCACTAGTGTTTTTGGCCATCCTCATTAGACAAGAGCTCAAGTGTTGGAGATCCGAGCTTGAGGGCTAGGTCCCTAGCTAGGCCACTATGGACCCTGGACTCAGGGCTAGGTGCTAGGGATGTAGGCACAGGCATTAAGGCCTTGGGCTTGGCCTTTGCAAACTTGAGACTGATGCTTGTGCTCTTGGTCAGGACCCAAGTGCCTGTGTTTGCATCCCTACCACTAGGGTCGAGGTCCATCGAGGCTAGATCTTGGATTCCAGTGACCGTGCTTGGTCCTTGGTTACAGGTGCCTAAGTTACTAGCACACGAATAGTTTATTTGTATTTAGGAAAATTTACCAATGTTTGGTTGATACCTAGAAAAGAACTAGACCATAGTAACCTATTTTCTACTATGATTTAAATTAATCACACGTCATGCTTATAGTGAAGTCAATTGATAACTATATGAAAATAGAATTAGTAATTAAGATAACTACCATATTATGAATACTATACTATTTAATAGTGGAAATTGACATAATTATACCTAAGGGTAAGAACAGATATTATGCTAAGCGATGGATTGATATATAGTAAATCCGATTGATAACTAAATAATGGACAGTAATACAATTGCAAAGGTACGTGAACTTATACTTTTTGTGCAAGTGACTACCCGTACTTTTTGGTATTCTATTGGGCACCAACATTTCCGTGAACCGGCTCAATGCTCGCGGTACTTCTTCCGAGTTGGCAAGAACTGCCAACTCGGCAGCAATTGAACAAAAATTTGGACTCGGACAACCACGTCATTACCTTTTCTAATGAGCCAAGAAACCTTTTAGTTTCCCTTATTCTTATACTCTCTCTCTCGTAAGGTAGACTAACGATGGTGAAATCGACAATAAAATGGGTTGGAATCTGACTATCTGGAATAGAACCTATCGGTTGATTGCTATTAAAAAATGTACACCCCAAAAGCTTGCATATATAGATAGAGGGAGCCTCCATATATAGATAAAAGTTACTAAAAACTCCAAGCGAAATGAGATATTTTACCATAGAAATTATGAAATTCTAATAGTAGCAAATTTATTGTTTGAGACTAAATTGACAAAAATTGATAGTAAAACCATCAAAATAAAAGATCAACCCAAGCATAGATGCAAAAGCGTAAATTTCCACGATTCTCAATTTTTTATATCCATCCATTGTCATCTCTTTCATCTTTTGCCAAATAAACCAGCAAAATCCTTTGATTTTCTTTTCCCTATTGATCATAGCTTAGTTCAATTCGTACTTTCAAAGGTCTAGCTACCGAATCTGTAGCCTCACCCGAAACCATAGAGTTGTGAGAGCTTGAAATGTCTTTCTCAACATGGTGGCTGGGGATTATTGGTGACACCACGCAGTTTTCTTTAAACCATCCCTTTTTGTGCAAATAGTAAATGCACATGATGGTACCTAGGTACAATTGACCTTGTTCTTCTATGAAATATTTGATCATCGATGATGAAAAAACACAAGTGCTATCAACAATGGACAACTATTAGGAAAATTACTAAAGAAATTCTAAATTTATTACATTCATGTCAATTTAGTTAGGGAAAAAGCCACGAAAAATCCCAAACTTTGCCCCGAGTGACACATTTATCCCAAATTTTTTTTTGTGCTGTGAAAAACCTCAAACTTTCCAAACCGTAACACATTTATCTCATAAGGCATTTTTGTCTTTTTAGTTTCTGTTTTTCTTTTTCTTTTTTTTTTTTTCTTCTTCCCTCCGCCGGCCATGGCGGAGCCGGCGGAGGGAAGCCGGCACCGGCGAGGGTTGCCCTCGCCGGCATGGGGCGAGGGCGGCCCTCACCGGAGTCGAGCGAGGGCCGCCCGACACCAGATCTGGTGAGGAGGCCCTCGCCCGACGCCGGAGAGGGCACCCCTCGCCCGACGCCGGAGAGGGCACCCCTCGCCCGACGCCGGAGAGGGCACCCCTCGCCGGATCCGGCGAGGGCCGCCCTTGCCCCATGCCGGCGGGCGACCCTCGCCGGCTCTACCATGGCCGGCGGAGGGAAGAAGAAGAAAAAAAAAAAAAAAAAAAAAAAAAAAAATTTTAAAAATGAAAAGACCAAAATGCCCTCCAATTTTGGGGTAAATGTTTCACACTTGGAAAGTTCAGGGTTTTTGGTGTCATAAAAAAAATTTTGGGGTAAATATGTCACGGTTTGAAAGTTTGGGGTTTTTCATAGCACAAAAAAAGTTTGGGGTAAATGTGTCACTTGGGGCAAAGTTTGGGGTTTTTCGTGGCTTTTTTCCATTTAGTTATAGACATTTTAATTGTGTCTAATTAAGTCCAATTTATTTATTTATTTATTTGCCAGTTTAGTCCTTGCCGGCTATTGATGAGGCCTAGCCATCGACATATGAAGATGGAAAAAGAAAAATTAATTGTAAAAATTGTTAATGTCAGTATTTTTCTATCAAAATTAGTTGGAAAGCTAAATTAGTACATTGTCAAAAAATTTAAGACTAAATTAACACAATTAAAAGGTTTAAAACTGAATTGACATAAGTACAATAAGCTTATAACTTTTTTTTTTTTTTTGTAATTTTCCCGACCATCATCACTTGATGATGTTGCTTGCCGACCTAACCAATTAATTTCTAGCTCCATGGCTTCTTTTTTGCTTTCATCTGCTTGCGTAGCCTGTCCTAAGTTTGGATCATAGACCCGCAGAAAAGAAATGCTGCAAAGTGACTTCACAGCAAATTGGATCGATCAGCAAGTCCAAAGGCACGCCCTACGCGGGATCTCTGCCTATGAAGCATCAAACCTCGTTTTGGTGAATTAAGCTACATGTCAGCACCGCGCAGCTTTACTCGAGATAAAATTTGGGACTACAAATGTCAACCACCACACGAACTGATTTTATGCGTGCAGTTTCCGAACGCGTGCGAGTCAAGACAGCACTACTTCCCATTGCACTAGAGAAAGAGAGAGAGAGAGAGAGAGAGAGGATGGAGAAGCGTGGCGCGATGGTGAGCAACAAGCAAGAGGAGGTGAGGAGGGAAGAGACGAAGCTGGAGGTTCCTCGAGGGTCGAAAGCGGAGGTGGTGTAAGAATCTCTACTTGTCCTGCGACACCTTCATGCGCCTCCTCATGAGCCGAACCGCCGACGAATTGCTCAAGCCTTACACTCCCGGCTCCGTAAGCAAAGCCCCCTTTTTTTATTTTCTCTCTTTTGCTGTCTTTTTGAAGTTTCGTAGATAGAGTTGACAGCTATTTGTCTCTGCCTGAGGAATTTCTTGAGCTAATCGTTCTTTTCTCAAAGATCCATTCACAGGTGAGTAGTCTGGTGTATCTATGCGCATCCAATTCATCGTGCCCATAGGATGATATGCATATCCGTGATGCTCACGTGACCTAACGATTTGATTGATTAAGGAGAAAATTACTGCTCGAATTTCGACCAGAGTAGTTGCTAGGAGAAAGAATGTTTTTGTATAGTGTGAATGCTACGAATTTTGTGTACTCTCCGCTGTTGAGGACAAGGGAGACCCGTAGGTATGGTGCTCGATTACCTCGAGAACCCACGATAGTAATTTGCTACCTGGCTTTTTTGAAATTTATCAGAAAATTGATTCATGAACAAAGAACTTTCGATGCCTTCTCAGGGAGTTCTTGTCTTTACAACGGCCCATTAATGCACTTGCCCACAAGTGAAAATAAAACCTAACACCGCAAAAAAAAAAAAAAAAAAAAAAAAAAAATCACGCTTTTGGGTTTGATGAAATACTCATTATTAACTGGTAAAAATAAAATGGGTAAAGACATAGGTGATTTGAACTTCAATGTTCAATGTGCTCCAGATCTTTTTGGTTCAATTTAACTTTTGAACTTTTGAAAATCCATCCAATGTAATCCTTCCGTCAAGTGTGTTGCTACATCATGTGCATTGCATTTGTTACACACAAATAATGATGTGGATCGTCACATTGTTTTCCCAAGTCGACGATTCTTTTTTACATTCATTTTCAGGCAAAAATCATGAGAGAGATGTCATAAGCCGCATGAGCATTGGCATGAACAAATCTAACATCAAGTTAATTAATTTAATGATCACATCAACTAACTGTGTAAGAATTTTAAAGGAATAACCAGATTGAGTGGATTTTTGAGAGTTCAAGGACTAGATTGATTAAAAATAGGTTAAGCAACCGCATTCAACATTGAAGGAAAGTACAGTGAGCTTTCATGTCATTATCCCAAACTAAAACTTCAGGATGCAGTAAAACAAACGCCAAACGTATGGAGACAAAATGTATCTTTCTCACATTTCCATAGGTATCCTTTATTTGATTTATAACCATATGTTTCACAATTAAAAAAAAAAAAAAATAGAAGTGTGAAGATGGGGCCAATAATTAATGTGAAGTAAACGAATTAAGGGAGGCAATCGTCGATACAAATTGTCCGCAAATTCTAGTTAGTTCAATGAAAACTTAGTTTGCTTGGGAGTAGGAAGTCTATGGAAAATATATAAAAAAACGCTTCCCCTTCTCCCAATGACCACTTACATGCATTTTACTGATGAAAAACGAGTTACATATTGACTTTTACCTTTAGAGACCGCCTTACACTTTCACATCAATTTCATACCCCTATATATGAAAATGTCATTTTCCCAAAATGCCCCTCCATATCCTAAATTCTCATGCCCATCCAAAACACTAGAAAGCAAGAGTTGAGACCACTCAGAACTCGTATATTTTTTTTATGTATAACTTGGACAATTAGATTAGAAACAAAAAATAACGATTGGCATACATATAATTTATGTGTCTTGACCCCACTATCTCTTAATAAGTCATGTGACGAGCAAATATGTAATTCATGCAAAACGATATGGAAAGTGATGTTAAAAAGAATAAGTTTGTAAATTTTGCCATTAGCATTATGAGGAAAGAGAGAAATGGCTAGCTTCATGGGCAGGCTCTTGTATGCAGTCATAGTCTGACTAAAGTTTTACTGATTTAATGATGTGGCAATTTCCTATTGGTAGAAAAAGGAGTCGATCATTCAATTCGTGATTTGTTTAAAAGAAAGTTCCACTAGGATTTCTAAGTACATATTGGTTTTCCTCATTTTGTCACACTTCAATGTTGCGACTTCTTTCCAGGTGATGTTGGAAAATGAAGCCAAATCACTGGGTTTGGAGTTTCCAGAATTGTGGACTCTGGGAGCCCAAATTTTAAAGTGGGCGATTTAGTTTGGGGCACGACTGGATGGGAAGAGTGCAGTCTTATCACCAAACCCTGAAGGCCTCGAGCACACTGATGCGCCTCTTTCCTACTACCTTAGCATTCTTGGTATGTCAACTGACACGGGACTCTGTAGCTCTTTGTTTCTCGGAAAATAGTTATGCAAATCTTTTTATCCAAGGAAGTCCAACATCGATTAGCTGATAATTGCTGTTCCGTCTTTTTATTAGGTATGCCGGGGATGACCTCTTATGTTGGCTTCTACAAGGTATGTTCCGCTAAGAAAGGAGATACTGTCTTCATATCGGCGGTGGCTGGTGCGATTGGACAGATCGTGGGACAGTTCGCAAAGTCGACGGGGTGTTATGTTGTTGGCTGCGCCAGAAGCAAAGAAAAGGTTCGCGGGCTGTTGTGTTTCGAACTTTATTGTTCTCCCTAGCTGTGATGAGAACGAGTTTTGATGGCCAGTTTGATGGCAATAACGATATAAGGCTGTTCCTGTAATAACCAGCTATACATTATCGAGATATTTACAACTGTCGTCGTCATTACATTAAGTGACATACATAAATTTACTACGATAGACAGTCAATTTGTTACAAGTCTATAATGTCCTAGTGCCTTTACTTGTGTCTACTCCCAACCATCTGCCGACAATTTCTGACATGATTCGACACATGATATAATTAAAAATGACATGAATTGAGACAAATTTAACATATATAATTTTAGCCACAAGATACAACATTTCCCAATAACACTACCTGACGCCAAAAGAATAAAATAAATCATGACACGTTTATTTGAATTGCAAGCACCGCTGGCCGTTTTTTGATCGCGTAAGTGTGTAAATGATTACCATTCAATTTCAAAAATCAATTTTTTACTTAGAAACATATTTTTTTATTTATAATTTTCCAAATAAGTTTTTGAGTAAAAATACTTATTTGATAATTACACAATCTTTATTTTAAAAATATAAATTTAATTGATGATGACACAACATTTTCCTCCCAAGCAATAGCAAGAGACGACAAGCAATGATGGGTGAGTAATCAACTAGTAGTTTCCGATTAAAAAAAATCAACTAGTAGTGACAGCAAGGAATGAAAATAATTTTTATTTTTCACTTTTGTTTTAGAAATAAAAGAATATAACTTTTTAATTCTCATTTTTATTTTAAACCTATTTTTGGAGTAAAAACTTATTTCAGAAATAGAAAAATAAAATTAATTTACCAAAAGAATTTTTATTTCAAAACCATTTCCAAGAATAGAAAAATAAAGAAATGGAATGATTAGCATACATGCTATAAGAGCGCACATAACAAAATTTCTTGCACATAAATCAATTTCTATTCTCTTGATGAGTTTCTAAAAAAAAAGAAATGCGTTTGATAATGAATCAAAATTTCTATTTCTAAAATAAAAACTCGTTAAATAATAAAATCAAATTTCTATTTCTAGGGTGGCAACAATCGATATCCGGTGACTAACAAGGGCTGCTAGTAGCAAGTAGCTAGCATCGAGCATCGGGCGACTAGCATCCGATATCCATTGGTAGGGCACGAGGCCGACGTTTAACGAGCGAGGTGGCAAGCGACGAACATCCAATAATCAACAATGGGCGCCCGATGTCCCATAGGTGACTAGTGGTGGTAGACAGTGGACATAGTAAACAATGAGGAGAGTTTTAATTTCACTTTTGTTTCAATTTTTTTTTTAAACTAAAAATTTTAACCTCTAATTTCTACTTCAAATCTATTTCTGAAATAAAAATCTATCCTAAAAATAGAAAAATGAAATTATGTTATCAAACAAATTTTTATTCCAAACCTGCTCCAAGATATAGAAGAATAAAGAAATAGAAAAACGGAAATTTTGTTATGCACATCCTAAATTTCCTATTAGCTTTTGCATATTGTCGATCGCTTAGTGCAATTCCAAAATGCTTATCCCCACACAAACAAGCAACATTGATGAGACCTAATGGTGCCGTACATGTCTGTGCTGGCGCAAATTGATTTACAAATTGACATAATGCAGCAAGTACCATATACAATAGTAGAGCTGTTAAACGGGTGGATCGAGTCGGGTTTGGGTCAGGTCATTAATGGATCGACCCAAATTGACCCATTAACCCATTTATGACCCATTTATGTCTAATGTAAATTTTTTGACCCATACCCAATCCGACCCATACCCGACCCGACCCATATTAACAAAACATTTTCATATTTAACCAAATTTAGGAAAACTTATTCTTACATTTTTTTTAAAGATTATATTACTAAAAAATTTCAAAGCAATACAAATCCAATCAATAATTTTTCAAAAAAAATTACTTATATATATACTTCTTATATATATATATATATATATATATAAAACTAAACTAGTATTATACATTGGACAATTTTTATAATTTTTAAAATAATTATTTTAAAATTTTAATTTTAATTATTTATATTTTTATTAAAAATCTAATTTTAATTATGTTTCTTTTTTAAAAATTAAATTTTTAATTATTTTTATTTTTTAAATATAATTTTTAATTTTTAATTTTAATTTTCTTTTTTTTTTTTTGTTCTTATTCTTTGGCCTACCGCTAGCCACGACAATAGCCTACGGTCGACCACAAGCGAGCCTCGAGCTCGCCCGACTCACCGACGACGGCGAGCTCACGGCTCGCCGGATCCGGCGAGTTTGAGCTCGCCCCTCGCCGGATCTAGTGAGGCTCAAGCCTCACCCAACGCCAACGTGAGTTCGAGTTTCGCCGGATCGGCGAGGCTCGAGCCTCGCCCGGCATCGGCGAGGCCTCCGCCTCACCAAATCCAAATGAGCTCGAGCTCGCCCAACACCGGTGAGCTCGAGGCTCGCTTGGCCGGTCGCTAGCCATCGCCGTGCCGGCGACAGGAGGAAGAAGAAAGAAAAAAGAAAAAAGAAAAAAATAATTATAATTTCGATTTTTATAAAAAAAAAAAAAAAAAAAATTGTAAAGTTAAAGAGAGGAGAGAGAGATTGTGAGGTTTTGAGTGAAAATAAATGGGTTCATTTTTAATGGGTTGATAAATGGGTCATAAACGGGTCAGAGAGCTGACCCATTTAAAACCCATATATCTTAGTCTTGACCCATTAATGACCCATTTAACCATAAATGGGTCCATAAATGGGTTGCACAACCCATTTAACACCTCTATACAATAGTAGGATGGCAACATATTACTTTCACGTTAGTAAATCAAGCGCCCGTCCTTTTAATCTCTGTCCAAAGTGCATTAGTTTCGATAACGATTTGTTAAAGACGCAGCACATCTCTCCAGAAAAGGGCATTAGTCAAAGCAGTCTTCTGAAGTCTTCAGGACAATTGTTATTTATAAGGTTGCCTTTTTAGGTGGCTTTTTTCAGAAAAAACGCAGCTTCTTGGCCTCTTCTAGCATTTGAAAGTTTTTCAAGGGGAAAAAAATTACAAATAAAGGTTTCTACGATAAGAACGATCTCAGAAGGCGGTTGCAGGAGGAAATACAGCAAGAAATATCCTTGTAAGTGACTATGGAAAGTCAGAATTAAAATGACATGTCTAAGACATTTTGAATTGTAGCACTGAAAAACTAGGTCCTAAAATGAAAATTTAAGCATTTCATTCATTGAATAGTCTGGAATGGAATCTCATCTGACGAACCACAATAACATCCAATCCAAACACACCACATTCACACACTAGCTCCATCTCATGATGTGCGCCATGATAACCTCACTTGTAGCATAGGGATCTCACCGTGATTTTGCAGTCCATGAAAAGTAACTCCTAGTGAGAGCAGTTGATTGGCGGAGAGCAGAGTAGCCAAAATCTGATATTGATGACTTTCTTCATTTAACAAATGCAACCTAGAAAGAATGCATTTAAACAGTCAGGTAAACACTTCCCGAAGCTACACAAACAAGAATGAAGGCATAGTGGAATTTCCCTCTTGCATATTAATTGAAAGAGCAAGAATAATAGAAAGAAATTGCTAACACCACATGTACACTCTGAAGATTGTTCATTCCCAAAAACCTCCTATGACATCACCAAGCCATAATTGCAATTATATGCTACCATAAGCAAACTGATTTTATGGGCCAACTTACAGATATTATTTCAATGAGTTGTGGTCCTTAGTATGCTAATATATATCTTGGTGGGTGCACTGCTTTGCATGAGAAGATGGATAACGTTGAAAGAAAGAATTTGTAGTCTCCACCATATCCCATGCTTGTCGATGGAATAGACTTTTCGATTGCTGGATGGGGCTATTTCATCAGTCAACAAGTTGGAGAATATAGCAAGTTCAGGAGACTACGCAGCAGTCATTGCAATGGGAAACTCACCATCCTGCCCATAAAACCACATACATAAGAGTGCCCTTCCCGCTTCTGCCCTTCAGCTATTGCTTTCCAGCTATGCCCTGTAACTTGGGAGCCAACATATATTCTGGCAAATACTTCAAACACAAGGTGAGTCATAAAACTCTTTTGCTCTGTGTGATGAAGCGCCTCAAGAAAAACTGAAGCCACAAGCAACAGCTTTCAGAAAGGTCCCCTTGCAGCACCCAGATTTTCACTTACTGATTTGCTGTGAGCATGCTTCTTGATGGCAATGCTAACATGTAATTTCTCGTGTCATCAACATTGGGAGTTGCAGGAATGCTGATATCTCAAACCCCAAGAGAACACCTAGGCAAAGTCTATGTAGCAACCAGAAACTTTTAGAAGGGTTTCTTTGTAGTGCCCAGGCAGAAGCGTCAAAAGCTTGTAGTGCCCAGGCAGAAGCGTCCAAAGCTGCAACGTCACCTTGTCCCACATTCTGTGGGCCCTGGGCAAGGCCTAGCTGTGGACATGCATATTCTACTTTAACAGTCCAACCATCTGGGACATTAAAACTTCTGCAAGCATGCACGCAAATGTGTCAAATAGAAACCACTACATTTGGTGCTTGTACTTTAGCAGTTGACCAATGCCACTCAAAGATGAGAATTCTCATACTGTAGAAACCTCATGATGGATCGATGCTTGGAATGATTTTGGGAAGCAGCCTGTAAGGTGGCCTTGAACATGCATCCCCATTGTGTTGGATCCAAGTAAGTTCCTGCTTAAGAGCAGAATATGCTTCTGCAAATGCCTGCAACGAGTGACAATCCAGAATATCATAAACATACAATAGATCTAAATAAAAAATTCCTCCTCAATTATCATCACACTTCCAAGATGCTAATACAAGCCTTAAATACGTTTAAGGTCAGAGGTGCATGATTAATAAATCAATTAAAATGGAAAAGATAACATCAAAGGATAAATCCTCTACCTGCACAAGAAGTTGTTGACAAGGAAATTACAAGTACATGATAGGATAGAGTATGAAAAGTTCTTATATTGATATATGCCTTTCCTTTGTATTACCAGTACAAATTACTGAGCATCAGAGCCAAAATGAAGCAACATACACTCTCGCTATAATTTTAGGTTCACAGTAACTAATCAGTCCTATAGATTCATTTAGGTTTGCTGTTTAAGTACTTTGAACAAATCTTCCGATTTGAAATTTTCAGAAATTTCACTCGCTAACCTGTTTGTTTTAACTTTTCTTCACAATCTCTAAATGCAAAATTACTGGACAAAAATGTGAACATGTCAATATTAAATTATTGAGCATTCATAAGGTGCCTCCATTCATTTGGCTTTTCCTTTCTTAGAGGCAGGTACCTTGCCTACAACTTTCAGTAGGAAATATAGATGGTTCTGTATAAGTAGGCATCCCCTTGCTGCCTCTTATAGATATACTTCTACTGATAAGAAAAACAGAAAATATTCTAGAAGGATGAATAAAGGTAAGCACTGAGTAGTTCTAATTTCTGGAGCAAATATTCTACAATTCACCTTATGCAACATGCGTATGTTATGAGTTAGGTATAATTGTGCCAAGATGCCCACCAGATGATTGAAATTCCACTAACACACACCTTGATGCACTGATGTATGCGGAAGCAGTTTCTCCCGATATTGTTCGTAGGAAAAAGCGGATCGTCTATGTGAATAGGATCAATGCTGCAGAAGGCAAGATATTTCATCAAAAGGTGTCATCTTAGATATCTCATCCATCATGCAGTTTCAATCCAGAGTCATAAAAAGAATCAGGAAGCATATGTCACCTGCAACCTCTTTCCCTCTTTAGATATAAACCACTTCCCCGGACAGACACACGCATTTCACGAGGATCAAACACATTCCTAGATAATCAAATTATATACCTGTCAATAACTGCTACCAAACTGGATGAACTTTCAAAACTAACAGACTAGATATAGTCAATGATGATGAATAATTTGAAACCACGTAAAGTAAGGAAAAGAAAAGTCCAGCTTTGACTCACCCAAAAAAGTAAAGAAAATCCATAAGAAGGCTCCCAAAGTTCTGCAAAAAAATATGACTGCAGTTAAAGTAAGGTTTTTACATAAACACAAGCAAGATAAAATTAAAATTTAACTCCAATAATTTATCAAACGAATTAATCTGCCACCAATAATCAGACCACAATAAGGCAATTGCCAAAAACGAGTACAACATAGAGCTACAAATATCAAGTGACAAACATTTTACACAAATTTGCAGCAAGGCCTAAACATTTTTTGACACCTTATATCCATAGAACACAAAAAATGCCTGTTAGAGTGTATACATCAACTGTGAAATGCTGGGAATATATATACTCATAAGTACTTCTATAATGTGCATAGATGATTATAATGGAATCACACAAAAGTATGTTAATCAATCAGCATGATAAGCATATCACAACAACTATTAGAGCAAACCATATTTGGAAAATGATGAGGTTGATATAGTAACACCTTCCACGCAGCTATTAGTAGGCAAGTATCTTGGCCAAGCATTATTACCAGTCCAACATGTCCAAGAAGTATTAAAACGTTTATAACCTTTTACACAACAGGCAGTAGATGACAAATATTAAGTATCCCAGCCATCTATCTTGTAGCAAGTATACAATAAGAAGATAAGGAATTCGGAGCATCTATTAAGGAATATGCCAGTCTTGACAAGCATTGCAGATTTATTCCTTGGCTGCATAAATCAGTAGTCTAAAATGGTACCAGAGACTCTCCTTGATTCCTGTTATGGTGCGTTTGCTCAGTTTAATGTTTAAACTGATAATGTCCATGTCCTATATATCACGAGTAAGACCCAACATATGCACAAGGAGGAGTGCATAAGGTATGTGTTTTCACATATGTTATGAACCAGATACCAAAAGCATATGTTTTTGTGGAAATCGTTGTCCAACGAGATCCGTGCCTCAAATTCCTTTTTGCTCCCCGCAAAAGCAAAAAGTGAGAATTTTTCCCCCCCGAAATAGACCATCAGATACCATCACTTATGACATATATGATATTACTTAACAATTTTGGTAAGATACTGACCAGAATAGTAATGATCGAATTTCAGTTCACTATAATCTGCCGCAAAATAATGTTTCCAAATAAAGATGTACTCTCAAACGGGTGGATAAAGAGGGATCAATACATTTGTATCAGGTTATCATTAATAACTTAATCTGCTGCAGCTTGCTGTTTTGACGATATCCAAGCCTTCCCAGACAATGCAGAATTTAAACATCCATTGAGCATACAACTACAAGCAGTGCCAAAACATATAAATGCCAGTAACGTTCATGCTTCATGACCGATGACAAGTAAGGCTGTAACAGTGCTTAAAAATATTGAACAATGCAATGCAGAATCACATGAAAGATTACAGTTGCTTAGTTTATCAGTAAGGTTTTATCTAATTAAACTGCTCAGAACAGCAGTTGGAGTCACATAACAAAGCTGTTCTCAAATCAACAAGAGGGCAAAAGCTGGACGGCATAAAATTCGAATTAGCTATACTTACGACCTCTACCTAACATTTAAAGTATCAACTTCCAGTTTTCCAGTCACAAAGAGGGGAAAAAAAGAGTGAATCAAAGAAGAGGCAGCTTGAATTTGGGCACAAATATTCTCCACAGCAAGAAATAAGATAATTATATGGAGTATAGTAGCTGTGCAAGAAGCACAGATAGAAAAGGCAAAAAGGGGAAGAAGAATCTCTGACAATGTGCACTATGGCTTACTGCTTCTCATACAATATCATCGCTTTATATACAAAAGGTAAAAATTACTGCATCGAGACTGAAAAGTAATCAAAGTCTACCTGGTTGATTGATCGTCCAAGATGATGCTCGTGTTGAAGAAAACGTGTAATCAGTAGTACCTGCAGAAGGATGGAAGAATCAAAATGGCAAAAAAGATCACATTGGCTGGTCATCCGGTCAAGAAACATGCTAGTGCAAGTCAATCAGGGGATTTATGATATTAGACAAGACTCAAAAATGCCTCATTCTTCATCCCAAATTAATTAAGAAAACTGATATCACATGTAGTAGCCATCATATTAGTTCTTTGCTTTTTATAAGAGAAAAGATCTATCATATTGGTAACACATCTGTAGTTGCTCCAGATTACAATAAAATATATTATTTTTGACTTTCTATCATATTAGTTCTTTTCCAAGAACAAGATACTGAAAAGCCCCATTTTCTGAATAAGATAAAAGTTCTGAAGGTTTAACTTCCATTAAAAGGCTATGTGATTAGACTAAAGTCTGCATCAGCAGCTGAAATGAAAACAATGAAACACTTGCTAAGGATGAACAATTTTCATGATAGCTTCAATCAAAGTAACCTGCTGAGTTGTTTGAGTAAATGCAATTACTACATATCAGACAGTCTTCAAGATCTCCTTATAAAGAGGTTAATTCCTCGAAATGATCAACCATAATAAGTTTCATTATTGAGATGTGTTGAACAGAATTAGACAAAATGTAGCATGACTCACCAGACAGTATGAGCTCAAACCACCAGAATAAGACTGATCCAGGCTGCGATCTGCCAGAAATTGTTTTAGCACCAAAGCAAGAGGTGTGGCAGCTGGAAATCGTTCAGTTAGCTTCTTTACCTGAATATTATGATACAAAGGACCAAATAAGCAAGGTTAAAAAAGACTGTTCTGAATTTAGCAGTCTGATTATCCCAAAATGTTCAAAGCAGTGCAGCCATCATCTATACCCGTGAAAAGTAATTTATATCAAGGCATAAGCACACTTGAAGTTTGTTGCATTCGCAACTAGTGCCAATCTATGTACACAATGCCAACAGCATTGAATATAATGACTTCTCAACATTCCATTCTTCATGCTCCAACTACGATATCAAACTTTTTGCAGGTCCATATAGTGCAAATTGAAACGATTAGAAAACCAGATCTTGAAATATTTGAAAATTTTGGGGCTGAGGCAAACAAATTATATATATATATATATATATATTACTCAATGCAGCTCCAGCTCATACAAATGAACCTCCTTCATAATAAATTTGTGCAGAGTATATTCTTCTCCTTGAAGCTAGAACATAACAAATAATCTTTTACCAAGAAAAATCAGTGATTCATTAAAGTTCAGCTAATATAAGAGGACAAACCTAACAACAGATGACAAACACTAGAATAGCTAATGGAGATACTTACATTCATTTCCTTTATATTTACCTTGACTCTTATCAAAGACCCGAGAAAATAACTCTAATAACACCCCTAACCAGGAAAAAAAGTGTTTTCTGCGGTTAATTAAAGAAACAGTCTTTGACATTGGTATCAACAATTAAATTGAGATATCTCTGACAAAATAATTTCACAAAAGGCACAACTAAATTTCCCTTAAATTCCAGTAATCCTCCGAACACTTCAAAATGTGAAGCTATATCTCTGTAAGTGAAAAACGAATTACCAGCTCCGCTGTCTGGAGTCCTGTGTGTGAAGCAGACTCGAAGCTGATGTCAAGACGAACTGATTTTGAACTATCAGTGTTGTTATAGTTTGTCTGGGAGCACATTTGTGGGGCAGAATCTTCTTGCACATCTGAATGTGCTTGTGCTAGATTGGATAATTCATGACCATTGTGACTTGGTTCTTCTTTAGGTGATTGTACACTAGAAGCACTGGATGAAACCAGATCTTGCGGAACTTCCACCACTAGCATTATGATAGGAATCTACCAAAATGTACTACTATGAGGATATCAGAAAAGAGAAGGCAAAGGAGAAGTGAAAACAGAAGAGCACGAATGGCCTTACAGCAGTATTTTCCACAGTTTTAAGGGAATCACTTTTAACCCAGTCCTGATTGGCAAGATACCTAGCAGCATGCTGAAACAGGCATTGGCACAATATGAGTCCTCCCACATATAACAAAATAGTAAATTGTACTCTTTAAAGAAGATGCAATAATAGAATTTCCTTTTACAAACAAATCAGCATTAATAAAATAAATCTAAAACTATTTGGCTATTTGTTTTAGCTTTAAATGCAGGAAAAAGTACTGTGCATTCAATTCATGCAATGAGCTCATACGCATAATAGGCAAATTCGAACATAAAAAATCACTCACACTAAACATATTTTGCCCAAACTATAAACAATAAAAGGAAAGCAGAGAGAGTAATAAAATCTCAACCTCATAATGACTTAAGTAAATTTCTGGTAAAGAGGCTAAAGATGTATAACATCAGGACAAATTCCCGTTATCAAGTGATATGGAATACTTTTAACCAAACTCTCACATGCAAACCAGACTAACGTCAAGTCAACCAATATCGCATACTTCTATCTAAACTCACATGCAAACCTGACTAATGTCAAGTGGAATTCATGAACAGAGAAGAAGACAATCAAGAACCATATAGTAAACCAATTATCAAATAATGAGTCATGAAGAACTAAGACTTGACTCCAATACCATTCTCGAAGTTCCAACCCAAAAAGCTTAAAGTATTAGTAAGATAGAAATTATTTTAAAGGTCTGAACAAGCCCTGAATTAAGAGGTGGCATATTTGTGACGTCAATAAAAGGATGTACTTCTCAAATGGTATTTGTTCTATTTTTTCTGCCCAAATACAATTTGGAAAGCAAGATGAGAAAGCTTCAGAGGACAGAGAACACTTGGCAGATGCACCTGAAGGCATGTCTCCTTGATACCATTACGCCCCTCCAAGATCCCAGCTTCTTTTATCGGTTCCTGATATAGATTTGCATAAATTCTCCAACCTAGGGAATTACAGAACACCACACATTACACTATAAATTCATGCAAATCTATTCATACCAGGTTCCTAACAGGGGGAAGGCAGACAACAAGGTCCACATCACTTGAGGGAAGCGACAATCCTGTTGCATTTGAACCAAAGATACTAGCCCGTGACCTGGGCCAAAGAACCTGGAGAGACCGCGTGACGCGCTTAATAGCCCAATTGATATAAGGCTTCCTGTATAAATTTTCTGCAGCAACCTAAGACCGCAGATATAAACAGAGTCAAAGCACCATCCAACGAAATTATTCATATTTCACAGGAAAGGATATCATAAGGAAGCTCCAAGAGACAAAACTGGAAATGTTATGGGAAAAACTGTGCGTCCACTTTCCTACCTGTTTGCAGAATGAGTCAATTTCATCATGAAGAAGGCTATGCATCAAAGAAAGAGATGCTGTCCGAGAAGGTCGATTGTCTGCTTCCGGCGGTTCCAGAGGGAAGGCGACATCTGGCTGTTTCATAACACCATCCACTAATCACCACGGACAGTACCACCAAAAACAAAGGAAGAAGCATAGTCAAGTGTATACACTTACGTGCTCCTGATCACAAGCTAGATGGGATATTGCTATAAGATGGTCTTGCAGCAAATGTCCAGGTAGAGCCTGGATGACTGGATGAGCTGAAATATTGTTATTTCTCCAAGAAGGCCTAACAACTTCAGTGCCATCAATGTGCAGAGAACTGTCCTCCAAGTTCCCAATATCATTATACCAGCCTCTCATACCCCAGTGCCTTGGACTAGAACTACCGGATCTAACAGTTGGAAAGCCCCTGTGTTTTCTGGATTCTCCCACAGGTGATGGTGGAGGCGGACGCGGTGCCCTTGGTACACAAAGAACAACAGGCGATGGTGGCCGTTTTATACGAGGCTGTTCCCGCCTACTTGTAGGAACACGAGGACTTCTGAGATCATGACCTCGCTTGATTGGTCTTTCCCTTGACATATTAGGAATTATAATTGGTCTTAAACCAGGATAGGGAAGTGGGTCTCCAGTCTTTCCCTCCAGATCACCTGGCAACCTGGCTGAAGATCCAGAAGCCTCATCCTCGCCTTTTTTGTCCGTAATTGGTGATGAAGAATGCAGCGTCTGACCAGGTACATCATTCCCTGACGCGACATACCCAAGCGCCTGATGTCCCGTAACTAGAGGATCAAATGGAGAACAAAATGAAGCAGCAGTAGGTGAAGCCAAACCATTTGTACTGTATGAAGAAGAGAATGCAACCATATCATCAACTGCCCGATTCATCTCCGCTTCCTGCCAAGTCCAGAAGCTGTCATCAGAACTGAGGGATGGAGGCCGTGAGAAACCAGTCCCAGGATGATCATTCCAGTACATCACACCCCCACCAAAGTACTGATTATAATCCAACCCTGACACTCCATGAACTTCAAATTCTTCTTCTGATATCCAGTGGCTGTCACACTCATCAACAAGTTCCTGTGTATTTAACAAATCAGGTATGTCCACAAAATCAGCAGAGTACTTCTTTTCATTGTTGTTTGCCATTGAATTATACTGCCCACCATTAGTAGTGAGACCCTGATGGAAAGTAGAATGACGTCTTGAGATGAATCCGGTGTCATAACCACAGGTTAATGACGCTGCTACTCCACAAGCATTTCGTACCACTGGGGGCCAATCTGAACTCATGGGTACTGGTCGTGTTAGCATCTGTTTACACCCACTCTCAATTGGAGGATTCCTCGTTTGATGTACCACTGATAAAAAAGGTTGGTGGAAGTGATTGTGCCAATTATGACCAGCATCAAGATGTAATCTATCACTGGCAGTTGGGAGATGTGAGTTAGCTGATGGGAAGTAAGTGCTAGATACATTGGGCCACTCATGTGAAAGCCACTCCAAAGAAGTAATATGTACAGGTTGATTGGAATCTCCTTTCCTCCACTCCCTCGTGGAGTCCTCTTTCAAATCACAGATGGTGCTTGGCTTGTTGGAAACTGCCGACTTCACATCAGCTTGAGTTATGCTGACAGATTTCTGAATGGCAGTTTCTCCATTGATTGGGACACAATCGGTCTCTTTAGAGAAACAACTGAGAGGTATATTTTTACAACTTGATTTGTCATTTAGTGTTTCTGATACAGAAGAAAAAACAGGATTTTCAACAGCAGTATTCGAAGTCTCTGAACACTCCAAACTGCCAAAACCCAAATCAACTGTAGAACCAATAGAGTCTTCTTTATCTCTTTTGGAGGCCTGCCCCTCTACTCCGCAAGGCCCACATGTAGAACTGCAAGAACATGAATCTGAACCAAGGATGTACTCTCGGCTAAAATCATGAATTGCACAACCGGAGGTAGTTGAATTGTCAGTGCCCTCGAGCAACTTTGAAGCCTTGTCTTGAGAGGTATTAGAGATAGAGGAAGCACCGGTGGAAGACCTCTCATTATTTATATGTTCCTTCGATCCTAGGACAGAATTTCTGTTTTTACGTTTTGCTTTCTTGTTCCTCCGAGCAGATGTCTGGATTTTTCCAGCAACAATTCCTTTAGCAGATTCCTGACCAAATGCTACCAGTTATAGACTGTTAAAATCAGAAGACTTGAACTTCATTTGAACAAGAAAAAAGCATTGCAACCATTTCGACTTTCGAGGATGACCTCTCCAACTGACACTCATTCCCCTGAAGAACCACATGCATCGTGCTTGCTGACTTCAAAGTATTAGGCGATGACAAATTATGAGCCTAATAAATTATTCGCAAGAAATCATCAATAGATTCATGGGGCATCATCAACAAAACTGTCAGCAAATTTAAATAAAGTATTACCTTGCAAGATTTGTCAGTCAGATGATGATCCTTTTGGGGAGTACCAGTAGAATTTGGCCTCTTTAAATTACCGGGCCTCCCTTTCTTTTTATGACCTGATGCACCATGCTTTTCCTTGGACTTATTAGGCAATAAATTACAACTTTCTTCTCCTAGAAGCTCAAGTTTTGTGCACTCAAGATATATAATCACAAAAAATCCCCGCAGTTTTGCTAGTATACAATCAGAAATAGTACCAACAGTGTTCAGGGAACTAAAGAATACTTTCCCTCCGTCAAAGTCACTTTCCAGACAGGATTTTAATGTAATGGCATCTCGAAGTACAAGCAAACGATTGAAGACATCGGTGAAAAAAGAATGTCCCTGGGAAATAGGGTTATGCATAACCATTGAACCAAATTCTACATCAGATGCACGTTCTGGTGCCACTCTTTGCAAAGACACACTCTCATTGTACTTCAGTGATGGATGTGGTTCCAGAGAGAAAGCCCACAGCCTGTCTTTTGAGGCACTTTTTACCTCCGTCAGAATCTCCAGGGTCTGGAAAAAAAAAAAAAAAAAAAAATTGGTCAGAAACTAGACCATACCATCTTCTTAACTTCAAGCAACCAAGATGCCTAACAACGGGCAAATGAAAACAATTGTTCTGGAGTGAAAACTAGCATACCATCTCAAAGAATCAAACATCCATCCATCATAAAGTGTTCATAAAAGTAACAGACAACAACTAACTGATCAGTTCAAAACCTTGTTTGAACTTTTGATGAGAAACTATATAAAAAAAGTTCCTGAAGTGTACCAGGGCTTTCGCGGACTTTCCCAATACTGAAGTTAACACCTTTTGCCTCACCTCCGCATCCAAATTCAACCACCAGTCGACACAGCCCTTCTTCCTCCAAAACACATTGGCCGCAACACCAGCCATCGCCAACTTCTCTTTGAGCTTCACCCCTCTCTTTTTACCACTATGACAATTCAGCCAAGCCAGCCTCAATGCCACCTCCAACCTATTCGCCACAAAAGCCTCCAGGGCATAATATCCCTTCGTCTTCAACCAACCCAATTCCACCCAATCTGCTCCCAACTCGCTCTCTTCGCCCCTCAAAAACCCTCCATTCGACACCTTATCCATCGTCTCCACAAACGAATCCACATTCTCCACGAACCCTTCAGTAACGGTAACGGAGTCGAGACAATCCACCGAGACGGAGCACCCCTCGGCGCCCTCCCCTTCCTTCGAGCTGAAAAGCAGCACCGAGTCGAAGACGGATTGCTCCGGCCCGTCCGGCTCGGCGGCAACGCGGGACAGGAGGCCGCGCGACCTCTTGTAGCAGAGGCCCGGGAGGCCGCCCTCGGGGAGGTCGGGCAGCAGGATGAAGGAGCCGTGGCCGGCGGTGCGGAGGTGGCCGAGCATCCGGATCAGGATCCGGACGAGGTCCGGGTCGACGACGGTGAGGTGGGCGCGGCGCTGGTGGGGGCCGAGGGAGGAGAGCCATCTGAGGACGGAGGACCGCGGGGCGGAGGAGCTAGGGATCGCGGCGGCGGAGGAGGAGGAGGAGCGGGAGGAGTAGAGGGAGATGTGGGAGGTGAGGGAGTCGATGAGGTGGTGCCGGGAGGCGAGGGAGGCGGCCGCGGCGGCGAGCGGCGGCGGCGGCGAGCGGCGGAGCGCCGGCTTGCCGTTCGACATGTCTTTTGCAGAGAGAGAGAGAGAGAGAGAGAGAGAGAGGTGAAGACGACGGGGCAGGAAGACGCGACTGCCTTTTTTGCGTGACGTTGGCGCAGATAATGGATTAATCGAAAGCTCAATTTTGATCTTCGGCAATCATGGGCATCGAATGCGAGAAAATGTCAATAGCTTCGTCGATTCTTTTATTTACACTCGATTTATTTCGTAAAAAATAATTATTTAAAAAATTCTAAAAATAATCACTTATATAACTTGTAAAATAAATAAATAAAGAATATTTTTATCATTAATGATAATATTTTATATTAAATTCTTAAGGAAAAAACCATCAAAACCATCAAACTTTATCCAAAATGACAAATTTACCTTATATTTTTTTTTGTGACATAAAAAATCATGAATTTTGTCAACCGTGACACATTTATCCCAAACTTTTTTCGTAACACAAAAAATCCCGAATTCCTATCCGTGTGACATATTTTCTCTAAATTATAGGACATTTTGGTCTTTTTACTTTTTAAATTTTTTTCTTTTTTTTCTTCTTCTTCTCTCTTCCCTCCGCCGGCCATGGCGAAGGGAAGCCGACGTCGAGCAAGGGTCGCCCTCCCCGGGCTAGGCAGGGTCGCCTTTGCCGGTGAGGGCGACCCTCGGTTGGGTCGGGCGAGGGGTGCCTTTGCGGCATCTAGTGAAGGGTGCCTTGGCCAGCCCAGGCGAGGGTGACTGTCGCCCGACACTGGTGAGGGCAGTCCTTGCCAAACGCCGGCTTCCCTCTGCCATGGCCGATAGAGGGAAGAGAGAAGAAAAAAATTAAAAATGAAAAATAGAAAAAATAAGACAAAAATGCTCTTGGTAGGATAAATGTGTTACGTTTATAAAGTTTGAGATTTTTCATGTCACAAAAAAGTTTGAGGTAAATTTATTACTTTGGGCAAAGTTTTGGTTTTTTTGGTGATCTTTTCCCAAATTATTATCGATTATGAAAATATTTTTCATTAGTTAATAATTTTTAATCAAATTTTAGAAAATTATTTTTCAAATTATTTATTTTCGATAAAATAGATAGAATTTTTACAATATAATTGTCGTGCAAGAAATTTACAACTTAGAATGATTTGATTGCATTGATTCTTAGACCTTCCTTATGCTTTCTTAGGTGGATTGTTTCATGCTCAAAAATCATAGTGCAAAGAAAGTGATGATCTAAGCTAGTGGTGTTCGAATCTCGGTTCAATCTGGTCCCACTAAGGAATCAAAAATCGGATGGAAGGACGGGTTCTCAATTTTTGGGACAAGGGATCGGATTGGACATTCTCGGGATTAGGAACTAAATCGGGCAAATCGATTTGGTTTGGTCCCATGGAACATATCACTTAGCAAAAAAATTTTAAAAAAATACTAGAGTTATTATTATATTAGGGTTTATTACTATTTTAAAGAAATCAAAATATATATTTAAAAAGAGTTGGTCCGCTCCATTACTCCCGTTCTCCTGGAATCCAGAATCGGACCAAAAATCACTGATTCCACAAAAATGGAATCAAGGATTGGATCATATCGGTAGGTCTGGTTCGGTTTGGGCAATTCCTTATTTGGATAGTTTGACATGCTCACTCCTAGTATAAGCTCCTTTGGGAAATCATAATATGAAAACATTACAGAATGTTACATAAATGTTAAAGAGTTAATATCACAAAAAACCCTCGAACTAAAATATTTATATTACATTACTCGAAACTAATTTGTCTATTATAAAAACTCCTAAATTAGTACATCCATACCACATTTATATTTGTGTCATATTTATCTTAAACTAAATTTTTACATCACAAAAAATCCTAAATTAATAAACTAGTATCACATTTATTCCAAACTAATGTACTTGCGCCTTACGTTTTTTTTTTTTTTTTTTTTTTTTTGGGTGAAAGGTAATAAATATATTGAGGAGAGCCAAATGTACAAAAGATCACAGCATCAAAACATATACTCAATACGACAGATCATAATGAGTGGAAGGATGTCGGGATATAAAATCCATAGCCGAGGAAATCAACTAAACAAACACAAAGGAAAACATGACAAGTACAACCGGCGTCTAGAACAAAAGCCCACAGCTAAGGAAGATAAACCACAGCAACCGGCAGAAGCCGCTTCTCCCAAAATCCGACCACGCACCAGCTGAAAGGAAGGCCGCTAAGGATCCAAAGAGAAGATGATTGGGTCAATGCCCCAGCTCCGCTGAATTCTTCTATTCCTAAAGTTGTCTTCCACATTCCTAAATGTGATCGCCTTATCTTTGACGAATTTGAAGAGGTGGTTCTTCATAGCCGGAACAGTAAGAGGCTATTCTCTGAAAAGAATACTGTTCCTATTCTTCCAAATAATATGACAAAGTGCTCCAAAGGAAAAACGAGCTATGCATTTATAAATTTCATTTCCCATCAACAAGGTGGTGGCCCATCGGAGGTTCTCCTCCCAAGACCTATTACGCCAGGGCAAATTGCATCTTGCCACCCAAAAGAAGGCAACCCCAACCGTGACACGACAATCAAAAAACAAATGGTCAATGGAATCTGGTATTTCATTGCAAAACGCACAAGTACCACTCTCAATCCTATCATAAGATAATAAAAGTGCCTAAGTGGGTAGCTCGCGCTTGGCCAAAAGCCAAAGTTTAAACTGATATCGATGAGTAATTGCGTTGTTCTAGACAAATGCATGCCAGTGGACCCAACTCCTCTTACGCCTGAGGACCTCCTAAGCCGACACGACGGTGAACCTGCCAGTTGAACTCTCTCCAGCAAAAGCAATCCACGCTTTAAGAGAGGGTCAGGAGGGGAAAACCCCACGACTGAAGTACTAACCTAAGAGGCTGCCTAGCATCAGAGAAGAGATCAGCCACTGTTGCCTGCTTAAAAATCTCAAAACTATAGATGATGGAATCCGAAAAAAATAAGTTCAGAGGGCCTCTAGGGTGCTAGTTGTCGAACCAAAGGGAGGTTGAGAGGTCGTCCCCAATCCTCCAATAGAAGGCGTTTCGAACCTTGCTTTTAAAAGATAAGATTTTCTTCCAGTCCTGAGAACATAAGGTGGGTTTTTTGACAACCTAAAAGTTTTTAGACATTAAAAACGTGGAATGAATCCATTTGCACTATAAGGCTTCCTTATCTGAAACCAGGAGCCATATATGCTCTAGCATGGCGGCCTTATTGCAATCCCGAAATCTTTGTATACCAAGGCCTCCGACGTGCAGACCCCTGGAGTGCCATAATTTTGCACAAATTGACACTTAAGTGCCATAACTTACGAAAGGAATACTTAAGTGCCAAAATCGGAGTAAAATGGATCACTTGAGTGCCAATCCGGCGAAAGTCCGGCCAAAACGCCGACGTGGCATTTTGCCAACGAAGCGAGCCCAAAATGACGCCGTTTTGCACACCGCGTGGCCAAATAATGCAAAAACGGCGTCGTTTTGGGCCGACGTGGTAAAAAATAATATAAAAATTAATTAAATTAAATTTAAAAATAATTTAGTTAAAATATTTTAAAAATAATAATTTTAAAACTAATTTAGTTAAAATATTAAAAATGATAATTTTAAAATTCAAAAAAATTCAAAAAATTAGCCCTCGGCCGCCTCCCCCTTTCTTTTTATTTTGTCGGGGCCCGGCGACCCCGGCCGACCCTCCCCCCATCGCCGGCCCTTCCGGCGACGGCGGGCGACCCTCACCGCCTCCCCCCTTTTTTTTGTTTTTTGTTTTTTAATTTTTAGTTTTTTAAAATTTTTAATTTTTTAAAATTTTTAATTTTTTAACATTTTTAATTTTTTAACATTTTTAATTTTTTAAAATTTTTAATTTTTAAAATTTTTAATTTTTTAAAATTTTTAATTTTTTAAAATTTTCAATTTTTTAAAATTTTTAATATTAAAATTATTATTTTTAAATATTTTAACTAAATTTAATTTTAAATTAAATTTATTTAATTTATATATTTTTTTATCATGTCGGCCTAAAACGACACCGTTTTTGCATTATTTGGCCACGTTAGCATGCAAAACGGCATCGTTTTAGGCTCACTTAGCCAGAAAAATGTCACGTCGGCGTTTTGGCCGGACTTTCGCCGGATTGGCACTCAAGTGATCCGTTTTTTTTTTTTTTTTTTTCGAATGTAGCACTTAAGTGTACCTTTCGTAAGTTATGGCACTTAAGTGTTTTTTTATACAAAATTATGGCACTTGAAGCGTTCTTTTGCCCAAGGCCTCCTTCCTCCTTCGGAAGGCACACATCCTCCCAGGCAACCTTAGCCTCCCCTTTACCTAGATCCGAGCCTTTCCACAAGAATTACCTAAAGACTTTCTCAATCTGGTCCAAAACAGCTATAGGTAAAATAAATACATTAGCTCAGTAGGCTTGGATAGCATGAAGGACTAACCTGATAAGCTAAAGCTGGCCAATAAAGGAGAAAAATCGATGAGTCCACGCTTGCACCCTCACAGTAATACGGCTGATGAGAACGCATCAATCCGCCTTACTAAGCCTCGAAGTAATAATAGGGACCCCAAAGTATCGCACCGATAAATTGCCTTCCTAGAAACCAAGATCAAGGAGGATCTGATTCCTTAGAGAAGGCGAACCACCAGCCAAAAAGATCTCACTCCTGGAAGGATTTGGGCATAGTCCACTCCAAGCCGAGAAGATTTGGAGGCCCTCTTTGAGGAGACCCACTGAAGTTAGGTCAGCCTCACAAAACAAGAAAACATCGCTTGCCAAGACTAGATGTGAGAGATTCGTCGCCTTGCATCTCAAAAAGAACTTAAACTCCGGCTTGGAAGAGCACCTAAATGGAATTCCAGATAGCACCTCTATAACCAAAGTAAAAAGGTATGGAGAAATAGGATCACCTTGGCGAATGCCACGACCACTTGCAAAGTACCCATGAAGTTCCCCATTTAAGGCAATGAAAAACATGGGTGTGCGCACACATGTCATAATAAGCTGAGTCACGGATTCATGAAAGCCAAAAGCAAGGAGAACTCTCTCCAGGAAGCCTCAATCGAGTGTGTCATAAGCTTTTCTGAAGTCTACCTTAACCACACGCTTGGGGATGTACGGATGAAGGTGGAAACTAGTAAAAAGCTCTTGAGCAATCAAAATATTGTCTCTGATTCGCCTGCTCTTTACAAAAGTGCTCTGAAAATGACTAACTACACTCTTCAGAACAGCTACTACTCGATTAGCCAGAACCTTAGTGATACACTTATAAATAGTGTTGCAGTAGGCGATGGACCTGTAATCATCAAACGAAGTGGCATTGGGTACTTTGGGCACAAGCACTAGAATGATGTTGTTTATCTCCCTCAAGATCTTCCCTGAGATGGAGAAATCCATCACTGCTGCCGTAACCAAATGCCCAACCGTCTCCCAATTCTCCTTAAAGAATTCCATCTTAAATCCATCTGGCCCAGGGGCTTTACCCCAAGGTAGAGAAAAGAAGGTGTCCCGAATCTCCACCTCAGTGACCGGTCGAAGAAGAAAGCTGATCTGATCATCCGACAGAGGATGTTGGGTCATCTCCCAAATATCCCCAATGGATGGGCTATCCTACTTTGCACGCGGTGCTAGGAGATCCTGGAAATGCTCCACAAAGCACTGCTAAACTAGCTTAGGCTCAGTAAGTTGGTTACCCAAGGAATCCAAAACAAAGAGAACTGTATTCCGCAATTGTCTCTTGTTAACATACTGGTGGAAGAACTTGGTGTTGCGATCTCCTTCCTTGAGCCACCTGACTCTAGACTTCTGTTTGAAGACGGACTCCTCACTAGCTCAAAGATCAACGAAGATACGCCGCTAGTCCTTCTCCAATTCAGCAAGCTCAATCGAAAAGGGATCTTGCTGAAGATTGGATTGCATTCTTTCTAAGGCAACCCTAGCTTCTGATGTCTTGGCGGAGATATTAGAGAAAGAATTTCTATTAAGCTGCTTGAGACGGGTCTTGAGTGCCTTGAGCTTACGCACAAGCCTAAACATAGGTACCCCTTCCCTTAGGTCCTCCCAAATCCGTGTGACGATCGCATTGAACTCTGGATGCTTCATCCAAAAATCAAAGAACTTGAAGGGCTTCCTCCAAAGAATCGGGTTCAACACTTTAACCACTATAGGTGTATGATCCAAGATACCTAGCGCTAGAAAGAAAGCTTCCGAGTAAGAGAAATCTAAGCACCACCTAGAGTTTACAAGCACTCGATCAATCTTTCTAGACTTTCTTAAAGAACCTGAGGAAGTCGTCCACGTGTGTCTGAAGCCAACATACCTAAGGTCTTCCAGCTCCGACTGTACCAAACACTGACTGAAATCATCAAAGCAAGGAATCCAAGCATTAGAGCCACCTACTCTGTCAGAGGGATCCTTTATAGCATTTTGCATAGCACTACTTCTAGAGGTAATGTCCCCCCAAAGCTGTCTATAGAGTGCAAAAGTGTGCTCCCCATAAACTATTAATATACAATAGGCAACTCCCAAGTCCAACACCTTCAGAGTCCCATGAACTACCTAGGTAAAGCTAGTAGAAACTTCAAAACTAAGCCTCAAAGGGTCCCAGCCAATCCAAATCCTGCCCCTAGGGGAGAATTCATAATTGGCAATCCAGCACCAGACCCTCAACACTCTCTCAAAAATGGAATTGAAAAGAGTCTGCGGCATCTTTGTTTCCAATAAACCAACCAGACACAATTGATTTAAAACAACAAGATTACGAACCCCTGCCTGTCTAATGGGGCCAACAAGGCCCCTAACATTCCAACAACCTATGTACATATATACAAAAAGAAGGAGCAAGGATTACCTCTTTGCGGGCTTGCGTCGAGAAGTAGGTGGCGTCGCATGGGATGGAGGAGGAGGCGGGTCTGGAGCTAGAGCTAGAAGCTTGTCCTGCATGGTCTCCACCTTTGAAGTAGTCCGAGGAGCCTTTGGCGACAGACACGAGGAGAGCAACTCATCGTCTAAACTCCCAACATGGTTGGACAAATCATCCGACTCCTCACCGGGGCTGGGAAGTACTCGAGTAGAGCCTTCCACAGGGCTGATGGAGTCCTTCTCTATAGCAGGAGAGGAGGCATCCTTCTTTGTGAGGATTTGCAACCCTCTCTGGGCCTTGCGGGTTAATGTAGAGGGCAAACTCTGCTCAAGAGTAGCAGCCTTTAGCTTGAGGGATTGCCCCTCATCACCCAAGATGGGAGGTAAGGCGGATACTGTTGAAGAAAAATCCCTTGTAAGTTTTGAAGCTAACAAAACATCCTCGTCAATAAAGTCTGAAGAATCCAAGACTCAGTCGGTTAAGTTTGAAGAATTCAAGACCCAGAGTTACGGTCTGAAGATTTCCGTTTGAAGACAATCAGACCCAGTTATGGTCTGAAGATCTCCAGACCCAATCAAAGTCTGAAGACAGTCAGATCCATAATTTGCGATTTTGCCAAGCTGACAACAGGTTATTTTTATGGTTAAGGAAACTAAGATTTGGATATTATCTTCCCTAACTTATCCATGGAATATCTCTAGCTGTGATTGTGAGCTCGAAAGATTTTTTTTTCTTTGGATTTTATCCGTTGAAGACCAAGTGAATTTTTGGAATGATCTAATTTTAGAAACTCAAGATCCTGATTGTATGGGCGACTAGGATTGACGAGCTATTTTCTACTTATATATTCGACAACGTGAAGATAACTTAAATTGATTCAGTCTAACGGGTTGATTGGATGAATTCTTGGAAAGTGCTAACGGCTATGGAGGCACGAAGGATATTTAAGATGTGTCGAAGTTGTTCGAAAATATGAAAGAACATATAGAAAAATTTCAAAGTTAAAACCTCTGAAATCTCTTGTTCTCATAATCTCTTGTGCTCAAAATTGTGTATCAAAGAGAGACACTTACAGAGTGAAACAGCGAGAAGCTGTAGAAGAGACTTTCTACTGAAGAAGTCTAGCTCGTGAATTGTAAAAGCTCTTATTTGGGCATAAGAACGCTTAAAGTGCCAAAAGTTGGCACAAAAGGACACTTAAGTGCCAAAAGTTACGAAAGGTACACTTAAGTGCCACATTCAAAAAGAAATGGGACACTTAAGTGCCACTTTGAGCAAAATCCGGCCAAAGTGCTAACATGTGCAATTTCCGGCGAAATAAGTGCAAAACGACGCCGTTTTGCAAGTAGATGTGGCCAAATAGTGCAAAAACGACGTTGTTTTTGCATTGACGTGGCAATAAATTAATGTAAAAATTAATTAAATTTAATTTAAAATTTAAATTAAAAAAGGGGGCGGATACGGCCGAGGGCTCAACCCTCAACCGCTGCCGCCGCCTTGCCGACGGCGCCCTAGCTAGGGGGCCAGGGGCCGGCGACCCCGGCCGACTGGCGATGAGGGCCTGCGAGCCCTCGCTCGGCCGGGCCAAGGGTCGCCGGCGACCCCTCAATGCTGGCGACCCTTGGCCCGGCCGGCGAGGGCCGCCGACCCTCGCCGGACCTAGGCGAGGGCGCGACCCTCGCCCGGATCTCGGGCGAGGGCCACGAGGGCTCGCCGGCCCTCGCCGCCGGTCGGCCCGAGGTCGTCGGCCCCCGGCCAGGGCCCGGTGACGCCGGCCGACCCTTCCCCCGGCCAAGGCACCGGCGCAAGGCGACGGCGGCCCTCAACCGTTTCGCCACCCTCCTCTTTTTTTTTTTTTTAATATTAAAAATTATTATTTTTAAATGTTTTAATTTTTTAATATTTAAATTTTTTATTTTAAAATTTTTTAAATAAATTTAATTTAATTAATTTTTATGTTATTTTTTTCCACGTCAACACTAAAACGACGTCGTTTTGTCTTTGCCTCGTCGGAAAATTGCCACGTCAGCGTTTTAGCTGGATTGGCACTCAAGTGATCCATTTTACTCCGATTTTGACACTTAAGTGTACCTTTCATAACTTTTGACACTTAAGTGTCCCTTTGTGCCAACTTATGGCACTCTAGGGGTCCGCGTGTCCTCTTATTTGCTACATAATGATTACAGCCTGTTAGCTGCCAGCGTGGAGAGTGGACGTAGGCTTACAATAAGCCGAACCACTATAATCCTTGTGTCAATCTTCTCTTACCCTACTCTACTTATTTTATGGATGTATAAGTTATTTACTTCTGATGTGATTTTCACACTAAAGTATATTTTGGCAAAGGATTTGAAAAGAATTGCATAAACACCTATTCACCCCCTCTAGGTGTGTTTACTAGCCTTTATTAGATACTAACTCCTTAGGAGGGAGGGGCTTCTTCTTCTTCCCCTTGACTTGTTTCCAAGCCAGGTTGAGATCAGTAGGGCCATCTACTCCTATCGGAGTAGGATCGGGTAACCAGGGAGTAGCAGGGGGGAAGAGGTGGACTGACCTTGAGGTGAGGGGATCACCGGTCTTGGGATGGCCAAGAAGTCAGCACAATTGTGCCCGAAGGTCCCACATTTCAGGCATTCAACTAGTTTCCACTCAAATTCAATAGCAACTGAATGCACCACACCATTCAATTTCACTTTCATCGAAGAGATCCTTGGATGGTTGGCTTGAATTTCAACGCAAACCCTAGCAAAGGAAATCATATGTATTTGCTCTGTGTGTTGATCCACATATAGGGGTTTACCCACGGCACTAGCAATAGCACTAATCGCCGGAGCCGATCATAGATCGAAAGGGAGATTCTTCGACCATATCCACACCGGTACAATAGATTACTTATCCTTCTTCAATTCAAGAAGCGGCTTCCATTGTTGTAGGATAAGTGAAACCCTTGCAACCGTAAGGGGACTTTCCTCCAAAATCTTCCCTTGAAATACCGGATCGGGGATTCGAAAGAAATAGAATCCTTGATCGTTGGCCATGACCTCAATGAGCTTCGCTCTTCATGTGTGCTTCAATGAGTGTTCCGTGAGCTGGAAGGGCAGTCTTCTCCCTACATAATACCCAATGAGGCACTCATGCCACTTGGGATCCACAGCCTCAAGGACTTCTTTAGCAAGATTAACAACCAGGATGTCATCCTCGAAGGATGGAGGCACATAGGATAGCTTGTATCCTTTTATAGCCAAGCGGGCAACGTTCGCCCAAGATCGGGCCAAAGGAGGCTTTGAAGAACGCTGAAGCTACGAGGTCTGGGGTCGTTTGGAGGCCGACCTCCTTCAACTTCGTCCCCTGGATCGACCAAACCGGGATGGAGCCAAAGAAGGGGCTCAATCCTCTCGCGATGCGGTAGCAAGGGTTTTGCCCGAAACCACAAAAGGCTAGGCTACATTTGAAGCAACAGGGTCTTACCCATCTCATCAACAACACTAGGTTGGGCCTTATTAACAACAGCAACAACCGCGGCAGAAACAGAGGCCATACTGAAACTAGCGGCCCTAACCAGTCCGCACACCCTACTACAAGAAGGACATGGCAAGGAAGAGGCCTACTAGGGAGAGATATTCAACGGAGTGAAGGTAGGAATAGCCAAGGGTTGCCTCTTCAGCCTAGGAGCCCCGACGAAACCATGAACCAGCTCGAGCAAGGAGCAGACGAACAAAGCAGCAACATCACCCTAGGGTTCACCAAAACTCCCACTAGAAGAAGTAAAAGCCAAATCCCCTTGGTGAGAAGTAGGAGGGGGGTCAGACAACCCTCACCACCAAATTTCAGCCGAAAAGATCGGCTACAACCACCAGGAGAAGCAGAACACTAGTAGCAGTGAACAGTAGTCGAGTTGCACGGCTTGGGAGAAACAATGAACAGTACTCGTGAGCTCAACTTGCACCTCACTTACTTCCAAATAATCCTAAATTTAAAATGTGGCATGTGTCTATTAGTTTGGGACAAATGAGGCATTAGTATTACCAATTTGAGAGTTTGAGGTAAATTTGTTAAAATACACTAATCTTGGGTTTTCTTTGGGCAATATTGGGCCAAAATATTGTAAGTTTTTTCTTTAAATAGCAAATAGCATGGATAAAAATCTAGTCCTAAAGTACATGGATGTACACGATATGAGTATTTTACGATTTATGAAACATGAAACGTACACAACTGTCTAGTAGAATATAGTCTGTATACATATAGCTCAAAAGACACAAAAAAAAAAAAAAGAAAAAGAGAAATGGATATGTGTGTTGGGCAACTTTCTAGGGATACTCTAGGAAATCACATTGAAAAATCTCAATATATTAAGACAACGAGTGTGGTGGCTAAAGGCAACCATAATTGCTCATGTATATTATGTTTAATGATAGGGGTGTGCAACCGGACCAAGTATACCCGGGAATCGGCTTGGCCCATCCGAAAAACAGGGTCGGGAATTGGTTCATGTTGAAATTGGTCCAGGAATCAGTTCCTAAAAAATTCGGAACCGGTTTGAACTGGTTGGGGAACCGGGTCCAAGTGATTACCCACCCGGAATCGATTCTTGGACCGGTTTTGTAAGTAGAGGCCCAAAACCCTATTTTTTTTCCCTTGATTTATATTCTTATTCACAGAATTACATAGCATTTTTCCTCTTGGCTCTCTTAGAAATCATGATGCTCCTCCTTCATTGTTCCTCTTCCTCGCTTGCTTCCCTTCGTCATTAGCTCCCTCTCGCATCGTCCGATAGACAAACAGCGTCCATCACCGCCAAATTCCTGTGTACTATGTGGATTGGCTTGCCTAATTTCTTTTTTGGAAGAGGAGTTATGCTTGCAGCAGAGATTTATTAACTATTTTAGATAAATGAACACATTCATGTAATAATTGCGGAATGAGACTAATATTAAACTCATGTTTGTTGCTAATATTTATGCAATGTTCTGATTTTTGCTTTGCCTTAAGATTTTATTTATGATTATTAGCCTTGTGGATCCTTAATTTTTCTTTTAGTCAAAACGTTTTTTTTTTTTGATACCCAGGGAACCCCTCCCCGTACCAACGCGGACGGCTCGACAGGCCCGGGGTGACGTTGAAGGTAAACCCTAGAGCGACGCTAGCGGAGGACCCACCACCCCGACGTCGCGCTTAAGATCTCGTGCGGCCAGCGGGATTCGAACTCCTCCTCTTCCGCTTAGGATCATGGGAAGCTCTTATCTAGCTGGGCCACCGCAGGCGGTGGTTAGTCAAAAAGTTCATATACTTATTCATTACAAGTGGGCAAATGTACAGCCCAAGTGTCAAAACTTGGTACGGAGAGACACTTAAGTACCAAAAGTTAGGAAAGTGACACTTAGGTACCAAAATCGGAGCAAAATAGATCATTTAAGTGTCACTCTGGCGAAAATCCGGCAAAAATACTGACGTGGCGATTTTTCAACGAAATAAGTGCAAAACGGCGTCGTTTTACATGCTGACGTGACTAGATAATACAAAAACGATGTCGTTTTGGTGCTGACGTGGTAAAAAATTAATATAAAAATTAATTACATTTAATTTAAAACTAAATTTATTTAAAACATTTAAAAATACAAATATAAATATTAAAAAAATTTAAAAATTATTAGAAAAAAAGGAATGGGACGACGAGAGCCGAGCTATCACTATCGCTGCCGGGAAGGGTTGGCGATGAAGGGGGATGATTGGCCGAGGTCACTAGGCCCTTGGCTAGGGCTCGGCGACCTTGGTCAATTGGTGGCAAGGGCTGCGAGCCCTTGCCTTCGGCCGGCCAAGGGCCGCCGCGCCGCTTGAGACCCTTAGCGGGTGGCGGCCCTTGGCCCCGGCCGGTGAGGGCTGCCATCTCTCGATGGATTTGGGTGAGGGCCCCAAGCCCTCGCTCGACCTCAACGAGCGCGGCTCTTGGCCGGTCGGGCGAGGGCCACCGACCCCGCCGGATTTGGGTGAGGGCTCATGGGCCCTCGTCATTGATCGACCAAGGCCCCGCGACCCCGGCCGACCCTCGCCCCTTCGTCGTTGGCCCTTTACGGTGGCGGCGACGAGAGCTCGGCCCTCGGCCACCCCTTCCTTTTTTTTTTTTAATAATAAATTTAGTTTTAAATTTAATTTAATTAATTTTTATATTAATTTTTTACCATATCAGCACCAAAACGGTTGTTTATGTGTTGTCTAGCCATGTCAACGTGCAAAACGACGTCGTTTTTTTTTTTTTTTTTTTTTGTAAAAGGTAAGTAGTAGCAAAATGCAAAATGACGTAAAATGATGTTGTTTTGCACTTATTTTGTCGTAAAAACGCAACGTCGGCATTTTGGCTAGATTTTCGTCAGAGTGGCACTTAAGTAATCCATTTTGCTTTAATTTTGACACTTAAGTATCACTTTTCTAACTTTTGGTACTTAAGTGTCCCTTCGTCCCAAGTTTTGTCACTCCAAGTGTTCGGCACTTATTACGAGTGCTTAACGTTTCAATACAAATTATGAGGATTACGTTATTTTCTCGCATATTAATGTAAAATTCGAAACCGTATAGAATATTGGGCGGTTAAACAGGTTCTAGTGGAAACATGATTAACCTTAGAACCGGATCGGAAAAACAGGATGGATCAGGTATAGGGTTCAATACAAACAGGATTGGGTACAATATCCTAAAAAGGAGAACCGGTTATAATAGGATCGGGTATAGGGTCCAAGTCTAGATCTTACTCACCCTAGACCCGATCACCCTTATTTATTGAAATTTTGCGCATCTCTTTGTAAGAGAGTGAATGGGACAAAATGCAAAGAAAAGGAGCAATCCTAGGGCTCCAATTATAGTAACAAATTATATAAATTATACATAAAATATACATAGACTAATTAGGAAATAATTAGGAAAATAATCATGGACGATCAAAGTAATAATCATGGAGGAAATCTCTACTGGTCTATGGCGTTGCTCTCTAACATTCTGCGCAAGCTGATGTGGCAGGAGTCACAGTAAGCTTGATTTGAAGATGTTGGAACCAAGGAGTGGAGAGGCCTTTAGTGAAGATGTCAATTGGTTGATTGTGAGTGGATATGTACTAAACTTGTTTGGCTATGCATTCGCGCACAAAGTGGTAGTCAATCTCTACATGTTTAGTGCGAGCATGGAAAATGGGATTGCCAATAAGACAGATAGTAGAAAGATTGGAAAGGAGGAGCAGGCAGATGAATATGAAGATCACGTAACAAGGCTTCTATCCAGACAAGTTTTGCAGTGGTGTTAGTGAGGCACTTGGAAGATATTCATTTGGTACTCTCTTATGGTGAGATGATCTCACTAATGGAGGCTAATTGATCAAATATAGAAGTAGCCTGTTGAAGAAATTCGATCACAGTTTGATTATCTTTCTGCATCGTTTGAAGTTGCAACCGTAGTTGGGTAGCTTGCACACTATTTTGGATAGTGAAAGATGTAGAGAAGAAATTCAACACTACACGAGAGGTGCTTAGGGTAGATATCTAACCATAATTGAATCGATTGTCGTGCTTAAGACCTACTTGAGAGCAATCTTGTCATGTGTATACCAGTCATCGCATCCGAGATTGGGCACAATATTGGAAGAACCATCTATATTAGTTTCACTAATCTATTATGGAGGATATGTCAGCGTACCATCAACAATCGAAATCAATTTATTTGCTCGAAGAAAGGGGAGGATTCGAGCTTTTCACACCACGTAGTTGTCCCCAATGAATTTCATCCCAAGATTTGGACAACCAAACAACCCTATGAGATTTCCAGATGATAGAATTGAGATGCTAATAGTAGCGTGAGTCATGAGACTCAATTCTATTGAGAAACCTAGGTTCCATTCGTTTCGCGAAAAATAATTTCCGGGAAAATGTTTTTCGGATTTTCTGGCGTTCATTTCACGGAAAATGAATTCCTTGGGGAAATGTTTTCCATGAAAGGAAAAAAGTCTTCTAAAGTAGGGGAAAATGTTTTCCATTTTTGAAAAGTGGCAAACATTTTCCTCACTTGATCTCTCTTATTTCACACCTCTACAAATCATCACTTCCTCCTCCCCTTCCTTCTTCTTCTTCTTCTTTTCCTTTTCTATTCAAATTATTTTTTAATTTTCTTTTTCTTTTTTAATTCGAATTATTTTTAATTTCCTTTTCCTTTTCTATCTCTTTTCTATCTCTTTTCTCTTTTTTCTTTTTTTTCTTTGTTTCCCATCTGGCTAGTTGTCGACCACTGCTAGGCGAACTTCGAGCTCATTGATCTCAAGCTCTCGCTCTACACTCTTGCTTATCCTTTTATTTATTTACTATACCTTGCAGTTGTACATTGCTCAAGCAAATGGCTCTACATACTTTGTTGTTGAATCCAATTTGTGCAAAACACTTTCAAAGGAGGAGAAGTCGATGCTTAAATTTATGGAAATAGTACTCTTTTGTTGATGCATTAATTTATTCATATCATCGAGTACACAACATGGTTATGAGTTTCAATGCAGAATATAAGTTGCTTTGCAATCTTTCGAGCATGCATTTGCGCAAACTTCTAGCTCCTTGGCATCTGCAAATATCATTAAACTTTGATTAGAAAACATTCTGCTTGGGAAAGGACAGAGCAGATAACATAAGATATCTTTAGACGTTCGGAAGAAGAAACTTGACTTTTGCTAGTAATATTTACTTTCTCTCGCTTCCATCAAAGTATCTGGATTAAAACCTCGCCCTTGTTGAGGCCCAAATTCCCACCATTATCTTTTTTTAACTAGGGCAATCCAAAACGTTAGATTGGAAACGACTATGTTTTGCTTTTCAGTCAGGCTTTTGATAGGTCTGTTGAGAATTGTCCTTCACATGGCAACCGAGCAAGGTAAAAAAAAAAACAAATAAAAAACCCACAAATGCAAAAATCTAATTAGAGGAGATTTTCTCTTATTAGGAAAACATGAACGAATTGAAAAAAATTTTATTCTTTATTTGACCCCGTTTGAAAGATTTCTTCACATTCAACGAGAAAGTAGGTATAAAGATTCACCATTTAAAAAAATAAAAAAAGAAGATAAAAGGTCAATTTCTTAAGAAGAATAAATGAGATTTCAGCATAGCCAAAATAAAGAATCATAAATTTCTCTTGAGGTATGTACTTGAGGGGAAAATATCAATATAGTCAATTTGGATGGCCCCAAATACCGTGTCGCCGAAAGGAGTTTTCATCATACAAACACAAAAACCATAATAAACTAAGCTTGTCAATAGTTAAACAGAAGATACAGATGAATGATAGATAACACCAAGTATTGAGGGATAAGATCGGTACCCGATTTCAAGCCGATGCACTTGGTGACTTTGCATCCAAGTTCACAGTGACCAAGAGAAGCAGTCAAAGGGGGCTGACAACGCTCAATTACACATTGGGCGTAACAATTTGGGACCATGGCATCCCTGCAATCCGAGATACAATCCTCATGACAAGCATCCAAGCCCCGCACTCCCACTGCAGAAACACCGAGAATTAACACCAACATCGCCACCATCGACATTAGCCTCTTGATGCCGAGATTCTCCATCGATCTTGCGCTCGACGTCTGTCTACTCTGATGACTAAAGAGAAACTTGTGCGGGACTAAATGTACGAGCATATCATGAGTATTGAAGAGGGTTTTATTAAATATAAGAAATGAGGGTTCATGCAAGTTAAGGAAAGTACCAGGGCAATGTCCGATTTCGCAAAGAATATCACGTAATTATTTTTATACTGTTTTAGTAATCTATTCGGATTGACCATAATGAAGAAGCCCAGAATTGAGCATTGGATGACTACAAAAACAAAAGAAATCTGATTTCTTACCATACAAGGCAAAGATAATGTGTGATGAACTTGGGCTAATTCCATTCGGTCGGATAGAATTTTAATGATTTAGAAAAAGTAGTAACAATAATACCCCAAAAAAGATTATGAGGAAAATAATTCAAATGATTAATTCAGATAAGATTTACAGCATCAATGTGCATTGAGTTTACTGCTGAATATGCGCTAACCAGCAGCTGTCTTTCCATATGAGCTTTGATCAGCTGTTGTCCACCAGTATCCAGTTGGACTTTCATATTTTGCGTAGGTTAATTGCTGAATCTCTATGAATACATATCGTCTGTATGTACAAGTCTTTACATGCCTATTTTTATCATCTCGATTAAAACTTTCTTAAGCAATATTATCAACTTAATAACCACAATCTTTCTCTGCCGGTTGAGAGATTTATGGGTAAAATTGCCCAGAAAATCCTAAACCTATTGCAGTTTTGTTAATTCAATCCTAAACCTTTTTTCATGTTTTGCCAATTAAGTCCATTAAGGACAATTTTGTTCAGAAATCGTTGATCTACACAATTTTTAATGATATTTTGTGAATTTTTTTTACTATTTTCATTTCTTTTTCCTTTTTTTCATTTCTTTCTTCTTTTCCTTTTTTTTCTCTATTGTTCACCAGGCCTCGGCAGTGGCTGGCAACAAGCCACAAGTGACGACCAATAAGGGGCCACCTAGCTTGCCTCAAGCGGGGTCATCCTTGTTGGGATTTGGTAAGGGCCAGCCTCCCTCGCTTTTAGCAAGGATCGCCCTTGTCGAAGGCCAACAAGGGTCAGCCTCGCCAGCTTCAAGGGAGTCCAAACTTCGCTCAATGCTAGCAAGGGGCGACCTCACCGGTGTAGTGTGAGGTTTGCCCTCGAGCCTTGCTTGAAGTTGGCAAGGGTGAACCTCTCCTAAAGTGGGTGAGGTTGACCCTCATTAGCTTCTAGCAACGTCGACCCTTGTCGGTATCGCCTGCCAAGACCAAGCAAAAGTAGAAGGGACAAAAAAGGAAAGGGAAAAAAAAACTTAATAAAAAAACTCAAAAAAAATCTAAAAATTAGTAAACTTTATTCACTCGACTAGCGTGCACGTCAGTGGTTTTCAGCCAAATATAGCCAGATAAATACAATTGACAAACTTCAAAAGATTTGAGACTTATTTGGCGCAAGTTTAGGATTAAATTGACAAAAAGTAATAGTTTTAAGACTTTTTAGACAATTTTCTCAAAATTAATCTTATCATAATTTTGTCCATTGTTTATTAAATATGTCGTCACAATTCATTCCCATATTTTTAGTTTTTTTTTTCAGAATAATTGAGAATTATAGCACTGTTGTATTTGGTCATGCGGGGAGTTTCGCGGAGGGGGAGCATAGAGAGAAAGGGACGCCGCTTGGGGAGAAAAAGAGAGGAGATGAGAGAAAATTGGGAGGATCAACTCTTGTTATCGGTTTCCTCCAACTAAGCACTATTGTTATACCTTCCCCATCAACCATTGTCATCAAATTCTATCTCCACCATTGCAAGTTATATCACCATTCTGGAATTTCATTCACGGAGGAGCTAGAGTAATAGTCTTCATTCCCTCTTCCGGCAATTGGTATTGACGCCGTGGCTTCAAAGATCTTCTCCAGCGCTCCTCTCCGGCGCCGTGAGCCTTCGTCGCCGCATGTCTTCACCATTCCAAAGTTGCAAATTCCCAATCTTGCTCCCCCCCTATTTTGTAGCGAAAGAATTCAAAGAACAGCGATCTCATTCGAAGCTCTTCTACATATCTTGATTTCAATCAGTAAAGCATTTAGAGGCCATTTTCTCTCTTCGAGTTGCCAAACTGTTGCTCTAGCTGCCTTCATTAACAAGGTAATTCCCTTGAAAACACCCCGTTTTGAGAATGAGGGAGGTAACTGAGAGTGTGTTTTTCCATTGGAATGGAAATTTAATTCGTTCGAGCTTGATTAGTTGACAATGGATGTCTGACTTGAGACTAGCTTGAGCTTGGGTGATGGATAGTCGGTAATTGTCGAGACAAGCATCGGCGGTGTGTGATTATCGAAGGGACATTGAAGCGCAATTTTGAAAATTGGAAACGACAAGATAGTTAGGGTCAAGGGTACATATGCTCAAAGGGAACAATTATTGCTTAAAAGCAAGATCGTGGGACAATCATCATTATAAGGGATGGTTTTTTGTGATGGGCTTAAGTTGGCCCGTCCACCCATGTTGGGCCTAAAAGCCCGGACCACAAAATAAGGGCCCATGGATGATAAGGTTCGTTGAAGGGTTGAGATATGAAGAGGTGTAACGTTGAGGGGTTATGACTTTTGGGGGAACGTACTACATTGCAGAGTTACGTCTCTTGGAGGAGACATATTTAAAAGAAGAAAAAGGAAGAGGAAAGGCACCTTTTGGATGTACGTACGTTCTCCAGAAAAAGTTCTCTCTTCCCCTCCAAAAGACCGACACTCCCGTTCAGAATTTTCTCCCCTAATAGCAACATCACGATCATCGGATAGAACAGGATCAGTTTTTTTTCCTCAAATCAACATCGGTGTTTAATCTATAGCTAATAAGGTACGTTCAATTTTGTGATGTGCTTTTCGATCGGTGATACATGTGTTTCCCGGGCTCGTCTTCCACATTCATTTTATGAGTTCGATTTAGTGTCGAATCGATTTTGGGAATCCGTTATTTCCAACATTGGTGTTAGAGCCATCGTTCATGTTTCCCGATCCCTTTTTCATGTTTATGAATTGTTTTTGGTTGATTTTCGTGAAACACCACCGTCGGCCGATTGGGGATGGAAAAATCCCAACACCCGCGTACTGTTCACCCTCGTTCATGATTTTCTATAAATCAAAATTTGTTTATGATAGCGTAGGGTCGAAGGTCTCGTCGATATGAGAAAAACGAGTGGCGGATCGCCACCACGGGCTGCCGGACGCGTCGCCACGCCCGGCCGGAACATTTTGGGCTTGTCGACACGTGCAACGCATGCACCAAGAAGGTGCCTAGCGGGCGCTTGTGAAACACGCGCCGTTTCGGAGCCAGGCGCGTGCGGCGCACGCGTGAGGTCGTTGACGCATGCACGGCACACGCCAGCTGACGTCATCGTGACGTAAGCCACGCATGGGCGTGGTACATGCTGGTCGGTTCATCCGACCAGTCCGCCCCGACCCGACCGCCGTTGACCCGTCTCTTTGACCGTTGACTCCGTTTGACCGACCGTTGACCGTTGGTCGTTGACCGACCGTTGACTATAACCGTTGACCACCGTTGACCGGCCGAAATTTTTTTTTATGTATTTTCCAATTTGTTTGTTGTGGGTTATAAGTAATCCATTTTTATTCTGTATTTATTATAAGAATCATGGAAAATCATGTATTTTCCCTTATGTTCATTGTGGATTATAAGTAATCCATTTTTGTTCTGCATTTGTTGTAGGAACTATGATGTGTTATGCACGCAACTTGCATTTCCGAGAACGAACGAAGGAAATGCGAGACTTAAACGGCTAATGACAAAATTAGCTAATTATCGGTGGCATGACAGTGATTTAGTATCACATGTGATCATGGTCAATCAGATGATACAAGAAATCATCTGGAATAGTTATCTTATGCCTGATTTTGAGAAGGTGCCGATCTTGATGAACACTCTTTCACCTGAATGGCAAGCAGTGTTAGATTGCCTATGAGAGGTCAACGTGGTCCCGGATTATAGGAGGCTAACAGTAGCTTTTGTAAGAGAGTACTATAGAATTAAGTTAACCAAAACTTCAACCCTTAAGTTAAGTGCCACATGGCGCAGAGTGAATGCGCCTTGGAGGCGACATGAGAGCTCTCCAAAAGTTTTTCTGTGGTTTGCAAATATGCCTTCAGATTTTTTAGAGATTTTGACTGATAGATTAGAAGAGACTTTCCATGTTTATTTCTTAGATTAGTTTGAGATGTTTTGGATGTAAATATCTCTTTCTATGTTGATATTTTCTTCTAAATATATTACTTAGTGTAATGGATATGTTTAATTATTAAAAGCTCAATGTTATTTATTATTGTAAATTAGTATGTTAATTTGCAATTCGTTGTGGGAAGTTCAAGAAAGTTTTAGTGATTTTGCTGAACTTATTTTGCATAGACAATTATATTAACGATAGTTTTTAAGTAAGGATTTTTGGATGACGATTGAAAACATGGTGACATTTTGATTCTGAAACCTTACTTGAAATTATTCATTAATATGATGGGTCTGTGCAAAATTGGATGCATAATTGATAGGCATTAATAATTCGTGCATATGTGTCTGATATGTTCAGATCGATGGCTTCAGCAACTAAGAACATAATTGCTTATTTGAACGGCGAAAATTGTGAAATATTAAATATGAAAATTCAATATGTGCTCAAAAAGCAAGAAGCACTAGAAGATCTTGACCATGTTATGGAAGATCTTGAGGATGCTGTGCGCCACCTTGAACTAGTAGAGGACCGCCTAATGGCATTTGAGCCGAAAATAGATATTTGCTATGTTGGCTCTAGCTCGGAAAGGGCTTCAAGCTCTAAGCGCAAGCGTATTGATTCGTTCAATATGTGGAAATGCAAAGGATCAAGTCTTTCTTGCAAGAAACCAAGAGTTAACCAACATAAGAGAGGAATATGTCCTCGAGTAAAGAAAATGTCACGGGTGAGGTGTTACAATTGTGACAAGAAGGGTCATTATGCTCGCAACTGTCGTGAGCCAAAGAAGATATACACTCCTTGTACATTTGAGAACTTTACTTATGTGTCAAGTTCTGTACTCTTGACTGAGTCTAATCCTTTGTGGACTGTAAATACAAGAGCAATAGACCATGTAACGAAGGATAGAGAATTCTTCATGGAATTCCGATGAGTACCAACTGGAACTAAGTGGATCTATTTATGAAATAATTCCAGAGCTGAAGTAAAAAGAATTGGCACATGCCAACTGAACATGCGTGATGGACGCATTTTGTTCCTACGTGATATATTATATGCTCTAGAGATTCGTTGAAATTTAGTGTCTATTTTAGTGTTGGTTAAATTTGGTTTTAATGTGAACTTCCATAATAATGGTGTAGATTTGTATTTGGATACAAATTACTATTGTTGTGGTTATTTTCTAGATGGTTTCATTGTATTAGATGTTGGCTATGTTAATGTAAATGTTTGTTATTCCCTTCTCATGTCTCCCAATTCATATGATAATAATGTGAATGTGTGGCATGCTAGACTTGGTCATATTTGTCAACAACGTATGAATAGACTAGCCAAATAGGGCTTGTTGGGCAACATTGAAAAAGTCGATTTGCCCATGTATGAGCATTGCCTAGTAGGGAAAACGACGAGCAAACCATTTGGAAAAGGTAAAAGAGCTGAATTTCCTCTACATTTAATCCATTCCGACATCTATGGTCCAATGAATGTGGGAGGAAGGCATGGGGCTATTTATTTCATCACATGTATAGATAATTATATTTGATTCGGATATGTCTATTTAATTTCTCATAAATCTGAGGTATTGAGTTGTTTCAAAAGGTTTATGAACTTGATAAAAAAATCAATTAGATAAGAAAATAAAAGGACTGAGATCCAATCGAGGTTGAAAATATTTATCTGATGAGTTCAGAAAATTATGTGATGAAAAAGGAATAGGAAGACAGTTGTCTGTTCCATATACTCCTCAACAAAATGGTGTTGCGGAGAGAAGGAACAAAACCCTACTATAAATGGTTAGGCCAATGATGGCGCATGCTAACTTACCTATCACTTTTTGGAGTGATGCATTACTAACTGCTGCCTATATACTTAACCGGGTGCCTTCCAAATCAGTTACTTCCACTTCATATGAGTTATGGACAAATAGAAAATCGGACTTAAGTTTTCTTAAGCCATGGAGTTGTACTGCCTATACTCATAAGCCCTCTTACAAGTTTGGGAAATTGGGTCCTAGAGGAAAGAATAGTATTTTCATAAGATACTCCAAACACTCAAAAGGGTGTGTATTCATAGGTGAGCAGGAAAGTGGGAGTATAACTGAATTTGAATCACGGGATGTCACATTCTTAGAGAATGAATTTTCAAAGAAGGGCGAAATAGGTGAGGATTACTACTTATTTGAAACCTTGGATCAAGATAATGATATTAGTGGAGTTCATCCAAGTGGAAGTAATATGAGAAGTGATGAATTTAATCAACTCACTCTCAATTACAACCACATGATGAGACGATATTATCATTATCTAATCATAGTGGGAGCATACTAGGGAATGATGTGCAAAGTGTACAATCTTCCGTACGGCGAACAAGTCGCAAAAGTATTCGCCGTCAACGTTTTGACATTGAAGGGGAAACTTTTATGGTTGCTCCACAAGATGAGGATGAGTTAAGAAATATACATGAGACTCTAAATTGCCCTCGTAAGAAAAAATGGATGCATGCAATGGAAGAGGAAATGGAGTCAATGAAGTCAAACCATGTTTAGGAACTGGTTTATCTTCCAAAAGGACGCAAAGCTATTGGGAACAAGTGGGTTCTCAAAATAAAGCGTAAAGCTGATAGCTCGATAGAAAGATATAAAGCTTGCCTTGTGACAAAGGGGTATAATCAAGAGGAAGGAACTAATTATGAGGAACCATTTTCTCCTATTATGAGATTTACCTCGATTCGCATTATTCTGGCAATAGTGGCAAGTATGGATCTTGAGTTACATCAAATGGATGTAAAGACTGATTTTCTCAATGGAGAATTAAATGAAGAAATATATATGGAACAACCTACTGGTTTCATTATGAAATGTCAAGAAGAAAAGGTATGTCGACTTTTGATATCGATATATAGCCTTAAGCAGTCATCGAGACAATGGTATATGCATTTTCATAATGCCATAATGGGATATGATTTTACAATGATTGATGAAGATCATTGTGTATATACCAAAAGATCCAAAGATCAATTTGCGATCATATCATTACATATTGATGATATACTAATTATCGGAAGCAATATGGAGTTTGTTAATACTGTAAAGAGTTGGTTATCTTCCAACTTTAAGATAAAAGATATGGGTGAGGCTGCATATATTCTTGAAGTTAAGATTTCAAGAGATCGTTCAAAGAGGTGATTATCTCTTTCGCAAGAAACATACATAAGGAAGGTTCTTGAATGATTTCGTATGCAAGATTGTAAATCCATAAATACTCATATTGCAAAAGGTGAAGGATTAAGCCATAGACAGTGTCTAAGGACTCCACAAGAGAAGGAACCAATGAAACATGTTCCTTATACTAGTGCTGTTGGGAGCTTGATGTACGCTATGATGTGCACAAGACCTGACATATGTTTTGCAGTTGGAATGATGAGTAGATACCAATCCAATCCAAGACAAACACATTGGAAAGCCGTTAAAAGAATACTGAGGTATCTAGAAGGAACTGCTAATTACAAGTTGAGTTACCAAGGGAAGGATTTGCGCCTTGAAGGCTATTCAGATGCTATTGGAGAGGAGATTTAGATGAAATGAAATCTATATCTGGTTTTGTTTTCTTACTGAATAATGGCACCATGTGTTGGGGCAGTAAGAAACAAATGTGCGTAGTCTTGTCCACGATGGAAGCTAAGTTCATGGCATTAGCAACAGCAGTACAAAAAAGAGTTTGGCTTAAGAGATTTTTAGATCATTTAGGTGTTATTGAGAATGCTGCAAATCCATTGTTGGTTAACTGTGATAGCCAAGCAGCTATAGCGTACACCAAAGATCCAAAATATTATGGCAAGACCAAACATATAGATTAAAAATATAATTTTGTCAAATATATGGTTGCACGAAAGGATGTGAACTTACAGTACATATCTACGCATAGAATGGTAGTAGATGTTATGATAAAGCCAATACCTAGAGATGTGTTTTGTGGTCATGTAAAATCTTTAGGACTACGTAAAGGCTGATGTACTGAATATTGTAATTTCCCTAACTTGTTCACATTTAATGAATTTGTGTTTTTCATTATTAAAACCTATAAATATTTGTTTGACGTTTATGCATCTTAATGCTCAGTGCATTATATTAAATTGAGAAAATATGTCGGACAGATATAAGATTAGCCAACTCACACAGGGAATTGCCTCTATTTACTATGTGATAAATAAATATGAGACGGTTTTTAAGCTTATCATTTAGGTGATAATCAAGAGCTCAAGCTTAAAATATATATATATATATATGTCGCCTTAATTGACTATTAAGATGAGGACATGATATGTAGTATGTCCGAGAGTAAAATAACTCACATATTTTACTTTATCTGTCTATGATGCCAGATGTGAGTTTTGATGAATTTTGGGAATGAGTAGATACGTGAACTCAAGTTAGACATTGGGTATATCTGAACTATCATCTGTACGGTATTGATGGTCTAGACATGCGCTCCATGGGAAATGAGTTAATACCGTAATACGCATTTCATATTACGTATGCATGAGATGACCAATAAGAGTGGCAAAAGTTTGATTTCAACTTTTATGCCGTGTGAGACTCTTGAGGAAAAGAGTTCCTCTATTTAGTGCCCTCATGACTCTTACTTATTCTCAAGATTTCTATTCAGTGTTTGCTATCTTAGGATGTTGCCAATGATCATGAATTGATTCAGTCTAATGGAACATTTCTAGAAAAGCAAGCTGAACTGAAATTGAGAGTTTGAAGGAAAGAAAAAGATCGAATTTGGAGAATCACATTCTAGTTTTGTATTCACTGGTCGTCTCATGCATACGTAATATGAAATACGTATTAGCGCATTTGCTTTATCCTTTTCATTTGAAGTTCCATCCTCTGTAATTGCATTAGCAAGACCTTGCTCTTAGAGGTGCATTTTCATGTCAAGGCACCAAGATAGATTATTCTTTCCACTCACTTCCAGGATGTGGAATTTGGGCTTTTCATTATTTGCCATAATCCTTGCAAAAATAAATCCTTATTAATTAAAAGGATTTCCAAATATCCACCGCTACTTCAGGAGCAAAATGATACCTTTAGATTTGAAATTGACTTCGGGCCAAGAAAAATGAAGAATTGATAGAAGAAGATGAAGTATAAGTTAATTAATAAAAAGAATACCCACCTTGCAAAAATTACTTACTCAATCGGTAGATTCTCGTGCTTATAGAAATTACTTATTCAGTCGGTAGATGATCGTGCTAATAACATGTTGTAAAATATTGTGTTTCAAATATATAATAGAGAAGAGATTGAGAAGAGAAAGCAAGTGAACACCAAAGATAGTAGAGAAAGCCAAAGGAGAGAGTTTTATTTCCAGTATCTCACGATTGTTCTCTGTTGTGTTGTACATCAAAACTAAACTCTTATTTGTAGGAGAACAATAATGTAATTATCATTAATATCAATGTATCAAATGATACATGTATTGGATAGGGGAAATGAATATTCATTGTATATGGAGAATTACTTAGAATGTATGATACAAATGTACCATAATAAGTAAATTAGATAAGATGAATATAATGAATATTCATTCATGCATTTCATTCATTTACATATTTCATAACAACTTTATCTTTATCTTTTTTCTTTTATTTTTTATTTGTCTCTTCACCTATGGTCTTCTTCTCCTATAGGCGTCCTCCTTGCTTTTCTCTTTTTCCGTTTCTTTTTATTACTTATTTTTTTATTTCTTTTTATCCCACCCTTGTAGGTGGTCTTCTCCGTGCCTGCCAGCGTGTGGGGTGCCGTGCTTCTCGATCCAGTCGAGACACGACGGCATCACCTCAACCAAGGCGAGCCTAATGCTCAGCCCTCGTCCGATCAGTGACAACTCAATGGCCATGAGAGTTGCCGCTCATGCCTTGAAACAAAAGAGATCTGCAGTCTTCGTGGGTCGCCACAAGAGTGGCCATCGGTCGAGTGGTGTCGACTACATCTAGGATGCTAAAAAATCGCAACAAAACCTTGACTAAGTGGGATAGTGCCTACACGACTCAATTCTGATTCAAAAGAACGAAACAAGACTGGATCTCGTTCAGACATTTTACCAAACAAGCGGAGTGCTCTATCAAAACAAAAGGTTTCCGACCCAAACAGGACTTGGATCCATATAAGGACTCTCAATAGCCAAACTAGGACACGCAAAGAGGCGGTGCCCGGAGGTTGTGTGAGTGGAACGGCCAAGAGCTTCGACCCAGTATGCCCAAAAATATGGCAAAAAAAGGGTTGGGGCTAATCAATTTGGCTCAAGGATGCCATTTAGGAGAGGTCGTTGGACGGTCGTTAACTGTGGCTGAGTTGCCAGATGAGGCTCCCTCATTCTCGACCCTCTAGACTCTATCTCTCTCTCCCTTAGACTCTTGCCGAAGTCACACTCTCGAGCACTCCCAAACAGAAAACCAGAATTTTGAATTTTTATTTTTTTTCCGAAATTTTTAAATTTTTTTGAAAGTTTTTGATTTTTTTGATTTTTTGAAATTTTTAATATATTTTTAATATTTAATATTATAACATTCAAGGAAAAGGGTTCAGACAAAATAAACCTGATTCGACTTGCTGGCCCGACCCAAACACGAATATGACCTAGCCAATAAAAAACGAAATTTTTCTAAAATTTTTAGTTTTTTTTAATTTTCTATTTTTTTATTCTTTTTCTCTTTTTGTTTTCCCTATTTTGTCCTATTCCCTGCACCCTCCTCTCTACAACTCCTCATCGAAGCCAACCTTTGTTTTCTTTCTCTCTATTTTTTCACTTTTTCCTCACTTTTTTTTTCTTTTAATTTTATTTTTTATTTGTCTCTTCACCTACGATCTTCTTCTCATATTGACTCCTCCTTGCTTTTGTCTTTTTTCCGTTTCTTTTTATTACTCATTTTTTATTTCTTTTTCTCCCACCCTTGTAGGTGGTCTTCTTCGTGCCTGCCAGCATGTGGGGTGCCGTGCTTCTCGGTCTAGTCGAGACACGATGGCGTTGCCTCAACCAAGGCGAGCCTAATGCTCAGCCCTCATCCGATCGGCGGCAACTCGATGGCCACAAGAGCTGCCACTCGTGCCTTGAAACAAAAGAGATCCGCAATCTCCGTGGGCACCACAAGAGCGGCTGCAGTCGAGTGGTGTTGGCTACATCTAGGACGCTAAAAAATCGCAAGAAAACCTTGACTGGGTGAGATAGTGTCTACACAACTTGATTCTGATTCAAAAGAACGAAACAAGACTGGATCTCGTTCATACATTTTACCGAACAAGCAGAGTGCTCCATCAAAACAAAGATTTCTAGCCCAAAAGGACTTGGATCCATATAAGGACTCTCGATAGCCAAACTAGGATGCGCAAACAGGCGGTGCCCGGAGGTTGTGTGAGCCAAACGCCAAGAGCTCCGACCTGGTATGCCCGAAAATATGGCAAAAAAAGGGTTAGGGCTAATCAGTTTGGCTCAAGGATGCCATCTAGGAGAGGTCATTGGACGGTGGTTGATTGTGGCTGATAGGGGTGAGCAGTTCCCGGTTCCTTATAGGTTCCGCCTGGAACCTGGAATCTACCCTCGGGTACAAGTTCCTCATTTTTTGGAACCTGGAACCTACCCGTCAGAACCAAAAACCTAGAACCTACCCTATCACAGGTTTCGAGGTCGGTTCCAGGTTCCAACAGGTTCCTTTTTTTTTTTTTAGTTTAAAAGAACAAAAATAAACACAGCAATAATAAACAACCTTATACCTTTTAATCCTCGCTCTTTTGTTGAGCTTATCCTTCAAATCATGATTAACACAGAAAAATAGCCTGAACTAACTCATCATAATGGGGTCCGACACCTTGACAATCCTTCAAACTGCAATTCACAAGCTCTATGTGACTTGCATGCCAAAACATTTCACTCTTAAAGTGAGACAACCCTAGAAGTACTTTCTTTATGCTTACCTTCAGTTCTTTGCCAAGCTTCCCAGCTAATGCTAGAAGTAAGGTGGTCTTTCTAGAGCATGGAGGCCCCAAAAGTAATGTCATTCTGCGAGAAATAAAAATTTTGTCAGCAATATCTGAACTTCACTCCTTGAGCAGTGTATGCTGATAAAAATCTGTCTCTCTTCTTACCTGCGAAGCTTGATGATTCCGCTGACATCGTTGAAGATCGGTAATGGTTTCTTTCTACTAGGAAGGAAGTGACAACCTGTTGACATTGATTACATGAGACAGGGTTCAATCAATTTGAGTAGAATCCTAGAAAATGTAGATATGTTATGAATCGAATGTTAAATTACCTCAAGTATGTTAATAGTGAAATTGAATATTGTGGGTAGAGCTCGGCTCCTAACATAAGCTTCTGCCTCGACATTTAGATGCTCAAATCGGACTTCAATTGTAGGAAGGTCCAATCCAACTCTATTTGTTATACAGTAAAGCAAATGCAGACCTTATAAAGATTTGCCATGAAACTTTCAGCTCATGGAATAAATTACAATTCCCAGATTGAATCTCTTTCTCAGGGTAAGAACAAAAACGAATATCAAACCACTTTCACATTCTTTTAAGAAATATTGCAGTGACCAATTAATTGAATATCTAAAGTGCTCATGAAAATTCATCAGCATATGCCTCTCAATCTTTTGCTTAAGCTTCAACAAGAACTTCTCATTGTCTTCCTCAGTTGTTTTTAGCAACCTCTCCAAGAAGTTCCTCCTCTCTATCAACCTGAGACCCATATCAAACCTTCTTCTTCGGCGAGAATGCCTTGCCAAATACGCAAGTATGTTGGGAGCTTTTCAAATGCAGCCCTCACTATCAACTGTCTTCAGCCGTCCACATATAATGAACATCACCTCATTGACAAGATCCCCTTCCCTCGCTATGTACGTACTTAGATCAGGGCACACAAGCATGACACTCTCACATCTCAGAAATCGACCAAATAAAGCAGTTAGATTAAATCTAACAGTGAAGAGCATAAACGACAAGAGATTGGACCTGTGGTTTAGGCTGGAAGACAGCGAGTGGAATGAAGGGACGTCGGACGGCGTCGAGGGGCTGAGCGGGCTAAGCGGCATCGAGTGGCGGAGAGGCATCGAGTGGGCGTCAAGGGGCCGAGTAGGCCGAGCGGTGTCGAGGGGGCGTCGAGGGACCGAGTGGACTGAGCGGCGTCGAGTAGGCGTCGAGGGGCCAAGCGGGCCCAGCGGTGTCGAAGGGCGTCAAGGGGGCGTCGAGTGGCCGAGCGGCGTCGGGGGGCCGAGCGTCAACATTTCTGAAATCAACATTTCTAGAATTTATTATGACATGACAAAATCTACAATTTCTGAAATCAGAATCAAATTCGCAGTTAATTTCACTCCGATGCGTTTTTAGCGTGACCTAAGCTACCAGGTAGTTTTCAAAATTTTTTTGAGCAAATGACCCATAGTCAATTTTCTTCGAGCCACAATGAACCCACTCGACACATTTGCGACTCTCGGTTGTCGTGAAAATCTCAATGATTCAAATACGGACACAGGGTATCAAAATAATTAAAAAAAAAAACCAAACTAGTGCCGGTCGACGAGAATTTTTCAATTTGGTGGAGTCACCCACGATCAGCCACACATCTCAGTCGAACCGACTTATCGCTGATCTCAAATCGATTTTATACTGTGTCGTAATGGCCTCTAAAGATGAGCATGGTCGAAAAGCCGATTCCTGGTCGAATTCTCAAGTCTATTGCCTTAAATTTCCTTAATGGCTTCTTTAGATAGTCTAGTTATCTTAAGAGTGATCATTTCTGAGAACAGCCCTATAGATGCGTCGATGAAATGCCCGATTAATTCAATAGAAAATGGGGTTAAAATTCATGATGACACAGAAGCAGTTATATACTCTGCCTTAGTGGTAGAATAAATAGTTATGCTCTATTTAAAACTTTTCCAATTAACTGCACGACCATTGAGTATAAAGACAAAGCCAGACGTTAACTTATAGTCATTAGCATTTGATTGAAAATCACAATTAGTATATGCTTCGACTTTAAACTTTCCTTCTCTATACATCATGAGTAGATCCTTAGGTTTTTTCAAGTACTCAAGGATAGTCTTTAACTACAATCTAGTGCTCTTCGCCTAGATCACACTATACTAATATCAACTAGTAATGCCTATAACATATACAATAGCAGGTCTTGTACATAGCATAACATACATTATGCTATCAATAGCAAACACATAAAGCACTTTGCCATCGGCGCTTTATCTTCAAGAGTATTTGGACACATATCATTGAAAAGACAGATTCCATGCCTAGTAGGCAATAATCTTTTTTTAGAATCCTACATGTTGAAACATGTCAGCACTTTATCTTAAAGGCCAATCGTTCGTCTTAATCTATCTATATAGATCTTGATATCTAGAATATAGATTGCCTCTTCTAAATCTTTCATGGAGAACTTTTGTAACAAGAATAGCATGATTGATGATATCATAGATATATCATTTTCGAATTTTATATCATATCCTATCTAGTTCTAACCTGATTAGAAATCCAGACAACCAAACATAGACTAAAATTTTGGGAATTAACAGTTCGGACACATATGACAGAAGGTTTTTGGAAAGGAAGTTTCTCTTCACTAGGACGAGGAAAACAACACTTATCTGAAAATGTTGCTTGAAGCAAGGGAGAAGGATACTCAAAATGTTAAAAATTGTGTACGACACTTAATTTAGTGCTAAAAAAATTGTGGGATCACTTAAGTGCCACTTAAAAAAAAAAAGATCACTTAAGGCTTAACTTCGATTTTGGTTATTGAAATCCGACGTGGCTATATTTTATTAATTTCTTAATCCTACATGACTTGCTAGCGTGCCTAGTCAACATATAACTCATAACCGACGACGTCTAAAAGTTATAAATAGTGATAATTTGAGGGCCAAATTTTATTTAAAGTAATCACTTCAACACCAATCATCATTAAAACGTGATTACTTAAGTGCCAAGCACGCCACATGGACTGGAGTTTTTAAAAAATTTGCCCAGTCATTATAATTTTAATTATAAATGTCACGTAATCAATTTTATTCGAATTTCTTGCCGTTGGCACTTAAGTGGTCATTTTTCTTCGATTTGCCACTGAAGTGAGCAGCAAAAACTTTTGAGATTAAAGTAAGTGCCGTACACAACTTTTAACACTTTTAGTATTCTATTATATACAACTTTTGACACTTCCATTATTCTTTTGCCCTTGAAGCAAAGGGTAAGGATAGCATCGTAAGGATCTTCTCTAAAACAATTCTAGGGATCAAAATAACAATTGCAACAATAATCGTCCTCCTACAACTTGTCATACTTAGCAATATAGTCTGCAGAGGAACATCTAAGCGTTGGGAGCAATGGAAGCAACAAGATTGAGAAGTGCAGAAACTTGAAGGCCTAGGTTTAAGATCAAAAAAGAATTAGGGTTTAAGGCTAAAAACAATGGAGTACATAAGATAAAAATCAAATCTTCGCCAAATATATACTTTCCAAAATAGCTGATGATTTAGAGGACAACGATCCATAAAAGTACAATTCACAATGACGACATTCACGAATCGTATCGATTGAGGTAACGTGTCAAGATGCTACAGAGTAGCCGACTACACACAAAGTATGAAGAGTCAAAGGTACAACACGCACCTTAGTACTGCTCGCAAAACAGAGACCCATAACGTTCAAGTATTTTTTATAAAAGAATTTACAATTACTTTTAATTATTTTGGGGCAAATGTTTGCACCAAAATGTGGCTAGGTCATCACTATGAATAGACACGTGACCGGAGTAAGTGTCATTGTTAAAGATCTGACCCATTGTGAATGACCATAGGAATTTTTGTCGATATAAAAGTACATAAATGACCACTGGTCAATTGTCGATGTACAAAGACGCATGCTTAGTGATAATAGTCAAATGTATTGCTTTAAAAGGAGCAATGAATTATCAATTGAGATACCAAGGGTAGATTGAATACCTAAAGTGTGTTAGGATGCAATTACTAGTTTTCAAATTTGAAACCACTAGTGAATCAGAGTATTCAAAAGTCATTGAGTAACCAAAACGCGATTTTAAGAAACCAACTACTTGAAGACAAGATTATGGCATCGTGAGAGTATGGGCACAAGATTTTCGAAGATAGGGGAACATAGCTACAACTGCAAGAGAATTGCTTAGAGACGGTTATGGCTTAATCATTATAAATACCAAGATTCACCTACTGGAGAACCCCCACCGCGCAAACAAGCATGCAATCTTTCAATTATTTTTACTTTTCTCCACTATATCTTTAATTTCCACACTTCCATCAAATTTCGGCGTGTTTCTTTGCAGTTTCTAGATCCGCATAGTTGATTAAAATCTAGTGTGTATCTTTATTCTAAGTGTCTCCCTGTCTATTATATTCTAGCATCGTATCTTTGTGTTCCCAGGTTTTGTGTTAATTAAACTTTGTGTGCATGCTCGATTCCATTAAAGTGGCTATATTTCCGAACTTTTTCATCGATTAAATTCTTGCATATTTAGCACACACTCAATTTTATTGAAGTAGTTGTATTAATTTTGTCATCGGTTAAATTTCAGCACGGTTTTTATGTGTAAAATTTTGTTCAAATTAAAGTTATCCCTTTTTTTGTCCATCTATGATATTTCTTATCCGAAGTCACAATAGAGCCTACATTCTCTAATAAAAATCGGAAAACATTCAATGGAAGATATTTAGTTGTTGAATCCAATTCGCGCCAAACACTTTCAAAGGAGGAGAAGTCGATGCTTAAATTTATGGGAATAGTACTCTTTTGTTGACACATTAATTTATTCATATCATCGAGTACACACCACGATTATGAGTTTCAATGCAGAATATAAGTTGCTTTGCAATCTTTCGAGCATGCATTTGCACAAACTTCAAGGTCCTTGGCATCTGCAAATATCATCAATCTTTGATTAGAAAACATTCTGCTTGGGAAATTAAGAAGAGGACAGAGCAGATAACATAAGATATCTTTAGACGTTCGGAAGAAGAAAATTGGCTTTTGCTAGTAATATTTACTTTCTCTCGCTTCCATCAAAATATTTGGATTAAAACCTCGCCCTTGTTGAGGCCCAAATTCCCACCATTGTCTTTTTTTAACTAGGGCAATCCAAAACGTTAGATTGGAAACGACTATGTTTTGCTTTTCAATCAGGCTTTTGATAGGTCTGTTGAGAATTGTCCTTCACATGGCGACCGAGCAAGGTAAAAAAAAAAACAAATAAAAAACCCACAAATGCAAAATCTAATTAGAGGAGATTTTCTCTTATTAGGAAAACATGAACGAATTGAAAGAAGTTTATTCTTTATTTGACCCCGTTTGAAAGATTTCTTCACATTCAACGAGAAAGTAGGTATAAAGATTCACCATTTAAAAAAATAAAAAAAGAAGATAAAAGGTCAATTTCTTAAGAAGAACAAATGAGATTTCAGCATAGCCAAAATAAAGAATCATAAATTTCTCTTGAGGTATGTACTTGAGGGGAAAATATCAATATAGTCAATTTGGATGGCCCCAAATACCGTGTCGCCGAAAGGAGTTTTCATCATACAAACACAAAAACCATAATAAACTAAGCTTGTCAATAGTTAAACAGAAGATACAGATGAATGATAGATAACACCAAGTATTGAGGGATAAGATCGGTACCCGATTTCAAGCCGATGCACTTGGTGACTTTGCATCCAAGTTCACAGTGACCAAGAGAAGCAGTCAAAGGGGCTGACAACGCTCAATTACACATTGGGCGTAACAATTTGGGACCATGGCATCCCTGCAATCCGAGATACAATCCTCATGACAAGCATCCAAGCCCCGCACTCCCACTGCAGAAACACCGAGAATTAACACCAACATCGCCACCATCGACATTAGCCTCTTGATGCCGAGATTCTCCATCGATCTTGCGCTCGACGTCTGTCTACACTGATGACTAAAGAGAAACTTGTGCGGGGCTAAATGTACGAGCATATCATGAGTATTGAAGAGGGTTTTATTAAATATAAGAAATGAGGGTTCATGCAAGTTAAGGAAAGTACCAGGGCAATGTCCGATTTCGCAAAGAATATCACGTAATTATTTTTATACTGTTTTAGTAATCTATTCGGATTGACCATAATGAAGAAGCCCAGAATTGAGCATTGGATGACTACAAAAACAAAAGAAATCTGATTTCTTACCATACAAGGCAAAGATACTGTGTGATGAACTTGGGCTAATTCCATTCGGTCGGATAGAATTTTAATGATTTAGAAAAAGTAGTAACAATAATACCCCAAAAAAGATTATGAGGAAAATAATTCAAATGATTAATTCAGATAAGATTTACAGCATCAATGTGCATTGAGTTTACTGCTGAATATGCGCTAACCAGCAGCTGTCTTTCCATATGAGCTTTGATCAGCTGTTGTCCACCAGTATCCAGTTGGACTTTCATATTTTGCGTAGGTTAATTGCTGAATCTCTATGAATACATATCGTCTGTATGTACAAGTCTTTACATGCCTATTTTTATCATCCTGATTAAAACTTTCTTAAGCAATATTATCAACTTAATAACCACAATTTTTCTCTGCGGGTTGAGAGATTTATGGGTAAAATTGCCCACAAAATCCTAAACCTATTGTAGTTTTGTTAATTCAATCCTAAACATTTTTCATGTTTTGCCAATTAAGTCTATTAGGACAGTTTTGTTCAGAAATCGTTGACCTACACAATTTTTAATGATATTTTGTGAATTTTTTACTATTTTCATTTCTTTTTCCTTTTTTCCATTTCTTTCTTTTTTTTCCTTTTTTTCGCTATTGGTCATCAGGCCTCAACAATGGCTGGCGACAAGCCCCAAGTGACGACCAGTAAGGGGCCACCTAGCTTGCCTCAAGCGAGGTCACCCTCGATGGGATTTGGTAAGGGCCAACCTCCCCTACTTTTAACGAGGATCGCCCTTGTCGAAAGCCAACAAGGGTCAGCCTTGCCAGCTTCAAGGGAGTCCAAACTTCACTTGATATTAGCAAGGGGCAACCTCACCGGTGTTGTATGAGGTTTGCCCTCGAGCCTTGCTTGAAGTTGGCAAGGGTGAGACTCTTTTTTTAAGTGGATGAGGCTGACCCTCATTAGCTTCTAGCAAGGTCAACCCTTGTCGGTATCACCTACCAAGACCTAGCAAAAGTAGAAGGGACAAAAAAGGAAAGGAAAAGAAACAAAAACTTAATAAAAAACTCAAAAAAATCTAAAAATTAGTAAAATTTATTCACTCGACTAGCATGCATGTCAGTGATTTTCAGCCAAATATAGCAAGATAGATATACTTGACAAACTTGAAAAGATTTAAGAATTATTTGGCGAAAGTTTAGGATTAAATTGACAAAAAGTAATAGTTTTAAGACTTTTTAGACAATTTTCCCAAGATTAATCTTATCACAATTTTGTCCATTTTTTATTAAATATGTCGTCACAATTCATTCCCATCTTTTTAGTTTTTTTTCCCAGAATAATTGAGAATTAGAGCACCGTTGTATTTGATTTATAACACAAAGAAAAATATAAAAATATTCATGGTAATTTATGCTTATACTTCCTAATGATGATTGTTGACACATGAGTTTTTCCGACAGTCAAAGTTAGAAGATTCGAGATACACAATCATGGTGAGTCTCATTTCTTAACAAAAGAAAAAATATTGCTAAGTGTCCTTAGTATCTCAATTGCATGTAGAAATTAGTAGTGTTGCATTTTATTAGTAATTTCGCATCATTTCATTTATAATCTTCATTTTAGAAATTTGATTTAGGGACGGAGAAATGTAAAGATCTTGGGTTCGATTAAAGAAATTTTAGCCTAAAAGAACCAATCAACCATTTAAAGTATCATACTTGGCATCAAAGAATTTGAGTTACTCAAACCTACGCCCTTCAAGATCGCGTCACTTGACGTGACCACATAAAATCCTCGATAAAACTTGGGTTATTCCATCTTGGGTGGGAAGTGGCGGCTGGGGAAGAAAAAGAAAAAAGACGGCTCGTTTAAAAAAGGAGGGTTTTGGACGTTCAAGAGGGGCAACTCTTTCATTCCAAAGGAGGAGGAAAAAAAGGGTTTTGGTCGTTCGGGGAGTTTCGCAGAGGGGGAGCATAGAGAGAAAGGGACGCCGCTTGAGGAGAAAAAGAGAGGAGATGAGAGAAAATTGGGAGGATCAACTCTTGTTACCGGTTTCCTCCTACTAAGCATTGCTGTTATACCTTCACCATCGTCCATTGTCATCGGATTTTTGTCTCCACCATTGCAAGTTATATCACCATTCTGGGATTTCATTCACGGAGGAGCTGGAGTAATAGTCTTCATTCCCTCTTCCGGCGATTGGTACCCATGCCGTGGCTTCAAAGATCTTCTCCAGCGCTCCCCTCCGGTGCCGTGAGCCTTCGTCGCCGCATGTCTTCGCCATTCCAAAGTTGCACATTCCCGGTCCTGCTCCCCCCTTTTTTGCAGCTAAAGAATTCAAAGAGCGGCGATCTCATTCAGAGCTCTTTTACAAATCCTGATTTCGGTCAGTAAAGCATTTAGAGGCCATTTTCTCTCTTCGAGTCGCCCAACCGTTGCTCTAGCTGCCTTCTTCAAGAAGGTAATTCCTTGAAAGCGCCTTGTTTTCAGGATGAGGGAGGTAGCCGAGAGTGTGCATTTCCGTTGGAATGGAAATTTAATTCCTTCAAAGCTTGATTAGTTGACTATGGATGTCTGACTTGAGACTAGCTTGAGCTTGGGTGATGGATAGTCGGTAGTTGTCGAGACAAGCATCGGCGATGTGTGATTATCAGAGGGACATTGAAGCATAGTTTTGAAACTTGAAAATGACAAGACAGTTAGGGTCAAGGGTACGTATGCTCGGAAGGAACAGTTATTGCTTAAAAGCAAGATCGTGGGACAATCATCATTATAAAAAAGAAGATCATGGATCGGTTCAGAATTGGAAAACATGGGTGCGAAGTTTGTGGAGATATAGGAACATAGAGGTAATCGACGAGAGTTACTCGATGAAACGCAACCGCTAAAAACCATCAAAAGTTGGTTACTTTAAAACCATTGTTAATATTGCTAGTTGTCAATTAGAGAAGCCCCTATACAAATCAAACCAAATGTCACCTTTCAATTATTTTTAACTGTCCTACATTATACTTTTAATTTTCCTAGCTATAGTTCTCCAATTCTCGTCGTCAATTAAATTCCGATGTAATATCATTGCTTTCACATTTTTAGATTGTGTCGTGAATTAAATTCCAGTAGAATTTGGTCATTTTTGGTTATCCCATCGGATTTGTATTTTCTAGACCTCATTGTTGATTAAATTTCGGCACAGTTTGAGTTTGTATGATTCAATTTCAAATCTGAAAGTGTTGACTCCTTTCGCTGGTGCTTGTGATGTATTCTTTCTGGAGTTAGCATAGGACCTTGATTTCCCTTTAAAAAGCTGAAGTATTATTTTTGGTGCAAGATATTTTGTTGCGATCACAATTCCGGCTAAACAAAATGGCTTAAACACTCTCCCTGTTCGATGAAAATCTCGAACTGATTTCGTGTATGCCTCTCCGATTTTCATTCGCTCTAGACGTATATGGACAGGGGCAATATGATAGAATGATTTCATTGAATCCAGAACCTGATTTCAGTCGAATTTCTTTGCCACCGAGACTGAATCTGACCGTATTCCTTTCGTTCTTTTTGTCCTTCGGGGAAATTGACGTTCGGGGAGTTTGATGGTTTTCGTTCGCGAGGGGGTGACAATGAGCTTTTTGATGCAAACCTTAAACTTGCTTAAGTCATTTTCAGGCTGTGCCCACAAATTTTGGAGGTTCGGCCTTCTACAGTGGTGGCCTTCTAGGTGAATTCGGGCTTGAGTTTGGGCTTAAATTTAGAGGAGAGTTGGGCTTCGAGATTCATGCGGTTCTAGGTCTAGATGGATCAATTTTCAAAGCTGGGCTTAGGGCTTGTTGTGGCTTTAGTCGAAATCCAGCGCAGCCCGAGTCCCAATTTTCGAAAAATAGAAATATTTGTGTAAATAAATAACAAAAAGTTCATTAAAAATTAGAAAATGCTGAGTAGCAGATCTTTATTAAAATTTAAGTTTTAGCATTAAAGCCATCTTAGTTCCAATTGGTGAATTTGACCTTTAGTTTAGGGGTTTTAGAAGCTTGATCCTTTTAGAAAGGAAATTAAATTCAATTTGAACTTAACTCATGGAGTAGCTATCTCAGGGCTTAGAACAAAGCCATGTAAATTCTTTCTAATCAGTATCAGATTTTATTCTCCGTATCTTACTTTAGGCATTTTCGATACTTGAGTATTTAGTTCATGCATTTTCAATACATTGACTGTTTTTTTTTTTTTTCCTTCTTTTAGCATATTTAGAGAAAGCTTTAGAATCATAATAAATTCTTAAAAATCACGGCATGAACTTTTAGTGACATTGAATGACCTTTAGGTTCATAATTGGTAATAAAGAATGTTTGATCATTTATATGAACATACCTACCAAGTAAGAGATACACTATTAATATAATCAAGTCCCCAATCCTAAATGGTTTCTAATTGCATAGATAGTGAGACAATTTCTCATGTTTTAATTAGTTTGTGGTGTTTCCCCTTTTACATAGAATGTTATAGGCTGAATGAAACTTAAAAATGAATTAAACATAGCACAAAGTATGGGGTTGAGAGAACCCACATTCTACCTTTGGACAATACCCCTTTAACCCTATAATTTCTCTTGACCAACGTCGGAAAATTAGGGTCGTGACACTTATCCTCTTGCAAAGCTATAAGAATTGATTTCGCATTCTTTTTTTCTTGAAAAGCATCATTTTTTCCGGCTTAGTTTTGTGATGTAGCTCGAAAATAATGTTCAAGATAATCGTTTCAATGTCGGATGTCGGATTCTAAAGACTCGATAATTTGTTTCTTGAATTCACCTTGTTAGATCGTATTATTTTTTGAAGCCCACTTTCAATTGATGACAACAAGAATAACACAAAGCCTTAACAAAGATTTGATGGGCTTGATGGTCCAACAATAAATACCATTAAGGGTTTGTTTCTGACCATAGCATGTAGCCAGACGGGGCGAGCGGAGAAGGTTGGTTGGCAATATGACGTCATTCTTGAGTATATGCCTAAGACATTCTCTAATTTGTTTTTTTGTTCAATGAGCATATGACAGAGTATCATTGGTTTGACAAAATCAACAGTTCCTGTTAGAGAATATGATTAGGATAGCTGCTTTGGGACAAAGTTTATACCCGGTTTAAATTAAATTTGCTGGTGGCGCCAGACCCCTTTTTTTATTTTTATTTTGTTCTTTTGTTTTTTTTTTTTTCGCTTCTTCGTAAAATTTTATCTTCTCTTTTTTTCTTCAACTGACAGAAGATTTCCTCCGATTATGATATGGCTCGCATGTCACTTAGATTTTACGGTGATTCATCATTGCATGTTCGCCACCCACATAATCACACATAGCATATTAATGGCTTAAGGTTAAAATTGACAAAAACTGATAAGAAAAATATTTTCGAAATAAAATATAATAATTGAAAAGAGCATTATGTTTATTTCATGTAATTAAGTTCCCGTATTCATGTAATTAAGTTCCCATATTCATGAAATCTCTAGTTTTTAGAAATAAAATGTTCTTCCACATTTTATTTAAATTTCTAATCGCCCATGGTAAATTAGTGATGTATATAAAATTTATTGATTTGCATGGTTAGGTAATTATATTAGAACCCCAAAGTTATGATTGGTAAAGACTTGCGAGAGTTTGTGCTAAATGCTTACTTAGTGAAATAACCTATAAGTATGCAATAAACTTAAATAAGAAGAGTTAAAGAAAGAGAATGTTGTACACGAAATTTATAGTGGTTCGACTTAAATTAAATCTACGTCCACTCTCTCACGCTAACGGTCTTCTAGCTGAATTCCACTATATGATCAAGAAGAGATTACAACTTTAAGTGCAAACACTTAGTAATAGATCACACTATCTCACTAAGTCACTCTTTTGGTATTCCTATCATGATCACAAACGTTTAAGCTCACCAAATACAAGTATATGATTGAAGTTCGCTCACACTTTGGAATTATAGATTCCACGCTCTGTCTCTTACTTGCTCATCAATCTTAGGTCTCCTTAAATACTCATTCACTTCCAAACTAGCCGTTGGATAGTATCTAGAGGATCATCTTCCAATATACCCATTGGATAAATCTGTATCTAGAAGATTTAGTAGCTGTTGAGTGACAGAAGTAGAATCCTAAATTGATTTTGATCGGCTATACAAATAAAATATTAGTTTCCATAAGTAAAGTTTCTTAATTTAGAAAGTTCTTGTCTTCAAGATCCAATTGTCAATCAATTAGATTGAGTCAATCAAAACTATCTTGATGTAGAATCTAAATCAAATCACTAGCCGTGATATGTTTGGGGCTTGTGTTAAGTTCTGTCAAATTGTCTCGTTATGAACATGTTTCATTCTAAATTTGTCACGTTCTGAACTTGTGTCTCATTCTGGACTTTGTCACATTTTGGACTTGTGTCTCATTCTGAATGTAAAGTTTGAGTGTGTTCCATCTAAAGTAAAGTTTGAGTGTTTTCCGTCTGAAGTAGACTTTACAATCTAGATGTAAGTCTGAACATATTTAGTCTTAAGGTTTGAACACGGTCTAAATAAATTTAGCTTTAGCATAGAGTCTGTCTTCTGATTCTTTCAAGTATAAACCTTGATAATATCATTTACATATTTTATTATCTGCATAGTCTATTACTCAACCATTAAACATGTTAATAGTCTTTCATTTATTTTGTTATCTTCAAAACATCATAATGGATTTCCCTAACGATCTCCTCATTTTTGATAATGACAAAACAATCTTTAAATATGCAGATGTGTAATCGCACTTTTTAAAATATTAATAAATCCAGGCAATCTTAAAGAATAATGTAATTCAAATCAAAATATAGCATAAGATAGCAAATAGATTGAGCATGACAATATATAGAAAAATAATCGCAGCTCAATATTATGCAATAAATAATATCAACCAATCAACACGTATGCATATTTATATCCTCTCCCCATTTTTGTCATAATCAAAAAGCGATAACAATGGAAATAGTATCACATAGAGAATATAAAGCGATAACAAATATATCTTGCATGAAACACAATTTCCAAAAAAAAAAAAAAAATCAGCGTTTACAAAGTAAGTCAAATATTAAAGATATGTAATATAGCTCACTTCAATCATATATATCAACAAATATCCAATAAAAATTGCTAATACATTATAAAATTCACTTACCTTTTTTGTCATAGTAAAATGATAATATCAATAAGAAATTTGTTGATGACAAAAGGTAATAAAAGATACACTACCCGGATTTTGTAGAACTTAACAAGGTTTGTCACATTTACCTTTTCCTTCCTTCCATAATAATTAAGACCATGATCAATTCAAAAAGATTTTTCATAATTGGTCAATGCTCCCCATCAATTTGTTGCCTTTTGTGAAGTGATCACGATTCTTTTCCTTTCCTTTTGAATTCACTTTCTCCCCCTATCATCATGACAATATTTATGAATAGCACTAATTGTGACTTGTGCACATTGAACGGAATATTTTTCCAATATTTTCTTCGTAGCAATAATATCCGCAATGATCATTTGCTTTTTGAAATTTGAGGCAGAAATTTATTTTCTTCAATCAAGCTTGTCTCAAATTTAATCTACATAAACTCAACAAACTTTTTGCACAAATATGCAGTTATAATATTCACGTAATATATAATACCCTTTCTTCAAATAAATAAATTGAATAGCATATATAAGATTATCAAATATTTAAATTCAAAGCTACTCAACCTTTCATACGACACATTAGGGACTTGCTCTATAATTTGCAATAACTTTTCACAAGGAAGAGAGTTTTTTAGCCTCTAGAAAATAGCATGGAATCTCCATAATTTTCAGATCGAACTTTCCAAAATCCATATGGAAGATTGTTTTGCTACCTGCAAATTCTTGTATAACAAATAATAATCCTTGCAAAAATATCACATAATACCTTCCTCCGATTTGCGGATCAAACTTACTAGATATAAAATATCTTCTAAAAATATAGCAAGAGTATCCAAGAATATGCAATAATATCTTTCAAGATCAAAGGGATTTTTTAAGCATAAATCTCAAAAATATATTATTGATGCTTCACAAAAAGAAAGTAGATATTGTTATCACGCGCCAAATCAAGTAAAAACTTGCAAGGCAGGAAAAAAAAATTATTCTCTTACCCAAGGTATATTTTTAAAATATACCATTGATAAAAAATGATCATTGCCAATATTCGCATGAGATTCTTTTTTGATTGCACAAACATTTGCATAGATTCGCAATCATTCTTCTCTTATAGAATTTCCTGCAATGAACTCATTTCCTTTTTGATATCCATAAATTTGGATCCTTCCATTTCGTTAGAAAAAAATATATAATATTCATAGATAATCAAATATTCTTTCTTAACTCATCATAACATGTTATTTAAGGAAAGAACATTATGTACAATAATATCTTGAAGAAATTCTCACTTAGTCAAAGTACGATAAAATCAAAGAGAATAAAATCCTTAAGTATCTAAAGAATATCTTGCATAATAAATTAATATAATGTAAAATAGATTTTCACTTTAAAAAATACGACAAAATTAGAGAGCATAAAATTAGATAAAATAATCTGAATCATCTCTAAGAAAGATATCAAATCAATCACACATATTAAATCAAATCTTAACTCGGAATCAAATCACATGATTCTTCCCTCAACAAATCATAGAATATTGTCATTATAAAGTCTAAATCAATCAAGGCACAAAGACAATATATCGAATATCAAGTATAATGAGAATTATGTGCCCAAATCAAATTGAGAAAAAATACATTTCTTACCAAATTCTCTTTCTTCTTTTCATTTATTTTCTGCAAAAACAACTCATCTTTTTTTTGGTACCTATATTTTCTTGGGTCCATGAGAGTTAGTAGAGTATGCCATTTTTACCCAATCCTTCTTAACAGGTCTCCAAACTTTATAACATTCTTTCTTAAAGTGTTTTGAATCTCCACAATTTGAACACTTCGGGGTATTTCGACCAACAGATTTTGTATAGATCCTTTGAAAATACTTCTTGTACGCAAGTCTAGGAGGTCTTTGTCTAAGCCTCTCCTTGACTTTAAGAAAATCTATTAGAGAATCACTTTCCTTATTGAAACCAAGTCCCGACTTATTATAGTAAGGTACTTGTATGGAAAGAATATGCTCTAGTGTTTTTGAACCCTTTGAAAATTTTGTCGAAATATTTGAAAATTCCTTTTTTAAAGAATCATTTTCTTTGAAAAGTAAATCTCGACTTTCTTTTGTTTGTAAAAAATCTTTTTACAAAATTTCAAACTTTTCTTTTTGAGAAAGATTATGTTGCCTAAGCCATGAATTCTCCTTTTTTAGTTTGAAGATCCTTTTAAGAGAAGATTTGAGATTTCAGCAAAGCTCATTTATATACTTTGAAACTTTGATAGGAATCTTTAAATAACTTACCTCGATTTTCTTGTCGAATTCTAAGTATATGTCTGAGTTAGACTCTAATTCTAAGTCTGATTTTGATTTCGAATTCAAATCTAAGTCTGAATATGCCATCAAGCATATATTTCCTTGCTCATCATCTTCTTTCATTGTTCTTTTCCGCCCATTTTGCTTGTATTGTCTTCTTCCACTGAATTTCCTTCCTTTTTCTACTCAACTTTTTGAATTTCTTGATCATATAAGTAAGTTCTTCGTCGTCCATGTTATTTTCTGAATTTGCATCATCAAAATCAACGTTAGATTTAAGTGCAATGGACTTCTAACCTTCAGGATCTTCATCATTGATTTGTTCCACTTCGTAAGATTGAAGAGTGCTAATGAGTTCATCAACTGAGAGTGGCATAATCCTCTGAGTCTCTCTAATTAAGGTCTTAACATGATTCCAATCTTTTAAGAGACCTCGGAGAAGTTTGTTGACCTTCATTGGAACAGAAATTGGCTGACCTTGATATGCCAATTCATTTACAATTTCTGTAAAACGGCCGAACGTATCTCCAATTGACTCTCCTAACTTCATCTTGAAGGATTCATATTGGCCGAGCAAGAAGTTCACTTTTGTCTCTTTTACACGATTAGTCCCTTCATAAGTAACATGAAGTCTATCCTAAACTTCTTTAACCGTTTCACATGAAGAAATTCTATTATATTCAGTAGGAGACAAGGCACAATATAAAGAATAGATAGCTTCTACATCAAGAGCTTCTCTTTTGGACATCTCCATCCAAGACATAGGAGTAAGGGGTTTGATTTCTTTGTCTTTGCCATTCTTATTTGATGTAGACGCAGTAGTAGGATTGATTCCTTTTTCCACAACATCCCATTGCAAGGGATTTCTAGATCTTAAGAATGCCTTCATTTTGTTTTCTTAAACGTTGTATTCCTTTCCATCAAAATATGGTGGCTTGGTATTGCTCTATCCTTCAACCAATCTTGGAACCAAGATACTAGCCATAGAAGATCTTTAGCTCAAAAGTAAAAAAACACTTCAATAAAAAGAGCACTTGGCTCTGATACCAATTAAAAATGCTAGTACAAACACATAGAGAGAGGTGAATAGGTGTTTAAAAGAAACCTTGACAAATAAATGCGAAATAAAACAAATTGCGAGCAAAGTCTGAATAAGAATCAGAGTCTGACTAAACGGGCTACCAGACTTCTAGTAGATGTTCAGAATCTATTATGCGATGGAACAAACTTCTGAAATAACTTGTAAGTATGTAACAGACTTAAATAAGAAAAGTTAAGAAAAGAGAATGTTGCACACGAAATTTATAGTGGTTCGGCTTAGATCAAGCCTACATCCACTCTTCCATGATAATAGCCTTCTGGCTGGTTTCTACTATATGATTAATAAGAGATTACAACTTTGAGTGCAAACACTTAGTAATAGATCATACTATCTTACTAAGTCACTCTTTTGGTATTTCTTTCACGATCACAAACGTTTAAGCTCACCAAAGACAAGTGTATGATTGAAGTTCGCTCACACTTTTGAATTATAGATTTCACACTCCGTCTCTTACTTGCTCATCGGTCCTTGGTCTCCTTAAATACTCCTCTACTTCCAAACTAGCCGTTAGACAATATCTAGAGGATCATCTTCCAATCTACCCATTGGACAGATCTGTATCTAGAAGATTTAGTAGCCGTTGAGTGACAGAAGTATAATTCCAAATTGATTCCGATTGGCCATACAAATAGGATCTTAGTCTCCATAAGTAAAGCTTCTTCTTTAGAAAGTTCTTGTCTTCAAGATCTAATTGTCAATCAATTAGATTGAGTCAATCCAATCTATCTTGATATAGAATCCAAATCAGATCACTAGCCGTAATATGTTTGGGGCTTGTGTTAAGTTCTATCAAATTGTCTCATTATGAACATGCTTCATTTTGAATATGTTACATTCTAAACTTGTGTCTCGTTCTAGACCTTGTCACATTCTTGACTTGTGTCTCGCTCTGTATGTAAAGTCTGAGTGTCTTCCGTCTGAAGTAGATTCCGAGTGTCTTCCATTTGAAGTAGGCTTTACAATCTGAACGTAAGTCTAAACATATTCTATTTCTGAACATATTTAGCCTTAAGGTTTAGATATAGTCTGAATAAGTTTAGTTTCAGCATAGAGTCTGTCTTCTGGTTCTTTCAAATATAAATCTTAATAATATCATTTACATATTCTATTATTTGCATAATTTGTTACTCAACCATTAAACACGTTAGTAGCCTTTGATTTATTTTGTCATCTTCAAAACATCATAAGGGATTTCCCTAACATTTAGTAATCATTAGCTTTCTCTTGGTAGTTTACACTAAGAAGGTCGCAACACAAATGCCCTAAGCAAGGCTAATTGCGACCTCATAAGCCATGGGCTAGGCGGCCCCCACCTAGATCTGGGCAAAGGCATCACAGTTGGTGAGACCCACATTGGGTACTTGTCAGTGATCAACAAGGGCTTGCTAGCCCTCATTTCCACAATGAAAAAAAAAAAGGTAATAAAGATAATCAAATAATAAAACAATCAAAAAAAATTTTAAAAAATAAATATTGTAGAATTAATAATGTGAGCACCAATTGTGCCACGTAAGATGGTCAATGCCCATATTAGTAATTTCTGGCCAATATTGGCCAGGTAGACTAGATTAGCTAGTTATGGAAATGTTTAAATTAAATTGATCAAATTGAAATGTTTATAACTAAATTAACATTTGTACAATAGAAGCATGGCAAAGTGAAATTTGTCTTATTTGAATAAATAAATTGAGATAGTTGATAATTCAAAGTAATCTTAAATTCTAACATTTAAAGAGATTTATGTGATTGTATGATTGTTAGGGGTTAAGAATACCATAAGTATCGTAACTTTTATATGACGTTAAGTGTTCTAATTTTTCAACGATCACTTTAGTATCATAACCTTAATAAAATGTTCCTGCAGTCTCATAATTTTTAATGCCACGTTAATTTTCAAGTAAGGAAAATCACCAATGTCACTAAAAAAACGTTTTTTTTCTTTTGTATAAAAAAAATTATAGCATTCAAGTAATTAATTGAAAAGTTATGTTACTAAAGTAAACATTGTACAAAAGTTATGACACTTTTAATCACGCTTTCCTAATTTTATGTATGTCAACCTTTTAAATCACCATTTTATGCTTTGTTTAAAAAAATGTGGTCATGATTCACTATGATTTTTCCACAAACGTTTGCTATTTATAATTGTGTTGTATTTGCTTTTTTGATAAAAAGAAGAGCCATCTTAGAAAGCTGGAAGAAACTAGGGTTAACAAAATGAAAAATCATAAACTAATACACTTGTAATAAATTTCCATCAAACTAATTCTTTTTTTTTTTTGGTAAAAACCATCAAACTAATTCTTTTTACCACAGAAAACTCCAAACTTGTACACCTATTATAAATTTACCCTCCATTGGTTTCCACTGAATTTTACATTCAAACTACTGAATTAGATGATATATGGCGGTTGATTGGTGTACTAATTTGAAGTTTTACCATTTGTTTGTTATAAGTGTATCGGTTTGTAATTTTTTGTGATATTAATCCAATTTAATGAAAACTAAAAGCGGGTTTGAGGTTTTTCGTTGTAAAAAAATAAATTTATTATATATACACCAGTTTGATTTTTTTTTTTTTTTTTGTAGTATTAACCCAATAAACAATTAATATACATAAGATGCCATTACAAGGTTCGCATTTTTTTCCTCTCCCATGAAATTACAAGAACCCCACATGAAAAGCAAGATTTACTTTTCTAGTTTTGTAATGTAGCTCGAAGATCATGTTCTAGTAATTTGTTTCAAGGTAATCGCTTCGATATTAGATTCTAAAGTTCTCTCGATAATTCTTTCTTGTATTCACAATGCTAGAACGGGTTATCTTGTGATGCCCACTTTCAATAGTTGACCACAAGAAGAACACAAACCTCAACAACAATTGATGGCATTTAAGATTTGTTTGCTAACCATGGAATTTAGCTAGACGAGGCAAGCGGAGAAGGTTTGGTCGGCAATATGACGTCATCCTTGCGTATATGCTCTAAGACATTCTTTCATTTGTTTCTTTGTACAATAAGCATGTGACAAAGAATATCATCAGGTTGATAAAGTGAACTGTTCTTGTTAAAGAATATGATTGAGAATAGCTGCCTTGGGACAAAGTTTATCCTCGGTTTAGATAGAATTTGCCGGGGGCGCCGAAATATTTATTTTTTATTTTTTATTTTGTACTTTTGTTCTTTTTTTCATTTCTTCGTAAAATTATTTATTTTCTTTTTTATGAACCGACATAAGATTTTTCCTACAACTTTTTTTCTTTTAATTTTTTTTACCTCTTTTAGTTTGTTAATCCAATCAAAGAAAAAAATTGTTTTTTTTGTTTTCGGCCAACTTATCTATGTCGTGTGTCTTTTATGGCTTTGGATTTTACTTTGTCGATGCCCCTTCAAAAGTATTGTGTAATTGAATCCAAATATGCAAAAAAAAAAAAAAAAAAAAAATCATTCTGACTTCATTGAATGCACTTACGTGTGACAAATCGAATTTGGGAGGCTTTAATATTATTGTTCACAATACTATTTATCCCAATTAATATGTATCCACTACTGGATGTGTATAAAATGGGCTATCACATATCATATCACGTGTCAAATTTTGAAACTGCTAACAATAAAGTGTGTATTTACTCTTTTAATATGCAGTCTAAAAAAGATGAAGCTCGTACTTTTGTAGAAATTAGCTTTTATCCTTATGTGATTGATTTCTCTTATCTAATCAATTGATTATGTAAAACAAAAGTGAAAAAGAATTAGTCTGATAAATGAGTATCGGCAAGAAAAATCTAATTAAATTGCCAAAAAAAATCAATTCTCTCCAATTTTTTGAATTTACTTTCATCTGCATTCATATCTCTTCTTGTCGTCACAAATGACGCAACATGGAAAAGATAGAAAATTACCAAAAAAAAATCTTAAATCTATTATAATTTTTCCAATTCAATCATAATTCTCTTTTTTTAATCAATTCAGTTCTAATTCTTTTGCAATTATATCAATTCAATCCATCCTTTAATTTGTCTGTCGGCAAAATAACATTAATATAGACATTTTTTTTAATAATATTCTATTTTATTACGATTTTTTTTGTTTTTTCTTCTCCTTCCTTTTTCTCTTCCTCTTCTTCCTTCTCTTTCCTTTTCTTCTCATATAGTGGTTGGCGAGGCTCCATCGAAGGGTTGCGAGCCCTCGGCCGAGAACGTATTTTGCCTTTCACAAGCAAAGCCTCGTGACCGAAAAGCGCCCTGGACATTTTTATGCTTGTTCTCACGCATGCTTCGCCGCTCCCGTTTGGACACTCAGGAAGCTACCCTTTTTGCCCAAATCCCGGGGGCGGCCCCGCTTGCGAACCAATGACCCGTCGCCCGGTTGCTTTCCCCCAAACTCTCACGAGGAACACACAAAAAAGAAATTGTTAGATAATTCCCGGATGTGGGTCTTGCCTTGCTTCGGTCACCAACTTTGAATTATAAAAAAGACTAAAATTTTCTTGAATTTCTCCAAATGGAAGATTCTCAGTAGATTCCTTAAAAACCATGCCCCCCGCGCCCCCTGCACACTCCCCCTCTCCCACCCGTCACGGGCGCGCCTCCCCGGCGGGCCCCGCCCCCGATGACGCCGTGGCCCCATCGCCTTCCGCCGCTAGGGTTTTTGGCCCCATTTTTGGGGGAAATTATCGTTCAGCCCGAAAGCCACCCGAAACTCTAAATCGTGTCCGGATATATTCGTCCCGGATTCCTTTTTCCTTTGCCACACGGAAATCCCCAGGCTTGTGTATACGCGACATATTTCATCCCGGAATTTTTTTTTTTTTTTACGACACAAAAAATTCACAAATTTAGGCCCGTGGAGCTGCAGATTTATCTTCCCTTTCTATTTTTCTCCCCTTCCCCCTTTTCTATTTTTCTCCTTTGTATTTGCTGCCGCAGGCCTAAGAGAAACACACACTGAGTCGACATATCTTTTGCAACCCTCATGCCATGCTAGCATCGCTTGCTTTCCATCACCCACGTAGCGACATCTGTCAACAGGATTTCGATAGATGTGTCATCTAAATATAAATTTAATTTTTTATTTTTGTGTCCCGATTCGGAAGAAATGCATCCACAAGTTTAGAGTTTATAAAATTTAAAGCGAATGTGTCACCGCGGCGAGTACGGTTTCAGAGGTCATTAATTTTTTTTTTTTTTTTTTAAGCGGAGGCGGGGGGGGGGGGGGGGTGGCCTTTTCGCCCCTGTTGCCGAGGCCCCAAGGAAAGTCGCTCGTCTATCACGTTGTCTGCGTCGCAAAGTCTTAAAGTGCGACCCTCTAGTAACCGAATATGCTCGGGGGAATTCTCTGACTTCAACGACTCCTCATTTATGCCACTTTTTCTACTCGCCACTTCATCACGCCAAGCATATGCCCTCTAAATATTCTTACTAAACCCCTCCCCTCGGCTCCTTAACGATGCGTCGCCTACACACAGATATAAAATCACCCTCTCCTCCTCCTCCTCTCCCTCTCTCTATCTCTCTCTCTCTCTCTCTCTCTCTCGTTCATTCGTTCGCACGTACTTTCGCCCCCCCCTCCCGCTTTCGCCCTCCGTCCTTAAGCTCCGTTCGATCGGGTTGTGCCGCTAGGTGGATCCGATGAAGTTCGGGAAGCGGCTGAAGCAGCAGATCCAGGAGACATTGCCCGGGTGGTGCGACAAGTTCCTGTCCTACAAGGAGCTGAAGAAGCTGGTGCGGCTCATCTCCTCCGCCCCGGCCCGGCTCGGGGGCGGGGCCGGCGCCGAGTACGGCAAGGCCGAGGCCGAGTTCATGTACCTGCTGCACGGGGAGATCGAGAAGTTCAACTCCTTCTTCGTCGAGAAGGAGGAGGATTTCATCATCCGGCACAGGGTGAGTTCTTCTCTCTGTCTCTGTCTCTCTCTCTTCTTCGATCCTGCTCCTGATTTTCCAAAGTTTTATGCCGGCACGGGCGACTTTGTACATAGGTATCGCCTGATTTCGAAGAAAACGACAATTATTATTATTTTTTCTCTTTTTTTTTTTTGTTGGGGGCGGGTGGGGTTGGGGGCGAGTTGGCTCAGTAGTTGGCTGAGTCAGCCATGAGTTGACTCGTTGGGAAACTCGGTGACTCGGTGCATTTCGACTTAGTGAAGCAACTGGCCGAAGCTGAGATGGCTGTTAGGGCGGGTCGAGATATTAGTTAGTAGGGGGCGGAATTTAGGTGAACCGATTGTAGCATACGATACTATGTTAGGCGGCGGTCCATCTCCGCCGTCGAAGGTGCGATGCGACATCACGGCATGCACGGATGGGTCCCACGACACGTTACACGAGGTTGTCGATGGGGTCCTATGCATAAAGTTAGTATGGGCCGATTGATCGTGAGAATTTATACATGTTCAGAAAGTGATTTGCCATTTGGGTTTGGTCGATTTTAGATGCGACCAACTCGGTGGCATGCATGTGAGGTTTGGCATAAGGAAAAAAAAAAAAAAAAAAACGCGTCGTTTCGGCTTTCGACCGTAGAATATTCGTCTTCGGTTAATGGTCTAACTTGACGGCCGAGATAAATAAGTCTCAATATGACCGCCAAATCATACTTGGGATCCACAAAATCAATAAGGTTGGCTGAGTTGACTCGTTGACTGTAAGGATCTTTCAGGATCTAACTCGATAGTATAAGTGTACATGTCTTATTACACTGCTAAAATCATGTGTGGGGTCCATCGTATCGGCGCGGTCGCCTGAGTTGACTCGTTGATTGTAGACGTCGGTCGTATCGGGGGTTCCGAAGTCCGTGGCGAGTCCATTATCTGCCTCCGGGGGAAGCATAAACATGTCCAAGAAGGTAAAGAGATTAAACTACTATAAAACCCAAAGGAGACAATCTTCTCGGTTTCAGAACCAATTTGAAAACCCCACCTGATGAGTACTCTCGCATTCCCATACTGAAAGTGTACACTATGGCAATTTGGTGAGACCGCCCACAGAAACATAGCACAAGTTAGGTATCTCCCCATTCCGAAAATCACTCCGACCTTGATCGATTCAACGGACGATCAGAGCCGTCGTGGGTTCGTTTCAATAGCCCGACAATCCCGACCAGATTTGTCCGAGTTGAAACGCCTATGTAGCTGTTCATGTCCCCTGTAAGCAATGTCTCTACTGAAACTGAGACCAAATCTCCATTCTTTACCGCTTAAGAACGATATGACAGCATTCACCTGTTATCAACTTATCGAGGGCGTGTGAGCGAGTGGCGATTTTCACGTCGAGAGATGGTGGTGCCGCCCCGCTAACATGTCCAAGTCTAACGAATGTAAGTAATCGTCTCGAGATGATTGAATTCACAGGAGCTTCAGCAGAGGATCCAGAAAGTGATTAGAACCTGGGGAGAGAAAGGAAGTCACCCTTCGGAGAAGCTTTACAAGGAGGAGATGACCAAGATCAGGAAGGACATCGTCGACTTCCACGGCGAGATGGTGCTGCTGATGAACTACAGCAACATCAACTACACAGGTAGGCGCTCGAATTCAGCACGGACCCTTTTCCGGCCGAGAAGCGATCACGTGAATTAGACGCGACGCCAATCATTGAACCCGCTCGACTAATGTGCGTTTTCGCAGGGCTGGCCAAGATATTGAAGAAGTACGACAAGCAGACGGGCGGGCTGCTGCGCCTGCCGTTCATACAGAAGGTCCTGGAGCAGCCCTTCTTCACGACCGACCTCGTGTCGAAGCTGATCAAGGAATGCGAGAGCACAATCGACACGGTCTTCCCCATGGAGGAGCACGAGGTGGCGAGGCCCGACGGGGAGGCGGCAGGAGTCTCCGACTCCGTGCCCGGAGAAGGGATCTTCCGGAATACCGTGGCCGCGCTGAGGACGATGCAGGAGATGAGGAAAGGTAGCTCCACGATCAGCCAGTTCTCCCTGCCCCCGCTCAACCTGCCGGATTCCGATCTCGCCCGATTCTTGCAGCTCAATTCGCCCATACAGATTTCTTAATGCCTAGGATTTACTTTGTCATACCAATATATATGATACCGTTAGATATCAGCAGCGACATCGCGCCGCGTTCTCATTTGCCCTTCGAGATGCATACCATCCGCGACGAGTAAGCTACAGGCTTTTATAAGTAGAGATCCGAGAGAAACTGACTTGTATAATTCGAATCTTTGCCTAGATCTAATGGATGCAATAAAGGGTATTAATAATTAAGTCGTGCTATGATCAAACTTGTCCATTAATTTCGTTTAGAAATGAAGGCATGCCGTAGTTTAGATTTGATCTCCCAACCTTCACCTGGAGTTTAGTTCACTCCTGACATTCTAGTCACTTGAGCTTGATTTCGATTTGGCTTATTAGTAAAAGCTAAAATATTCACGTAAGCTTGAAATGCCAATTCCAATTGTCGTAACAAAAGAGAAGAATCGTTTAAAAAAGAGATTCTATTTTATACGAGGGTAATATGTATTTTGTCTTATTTTTTATTTTTTTTAACTATATCAACGCAAACCTAACTTTCCATATATGGTGACCGGTGGGGGAATTTGAAATTCCAACTATCAAAATTCCGAATTCACATTTTTAGGCTGGCTTAGAGGACCAAATTACTCTTCCTCCAAGCTGGGATTAGAAGATGGCAGGGCCTTCTGAAAAGAAAAGCGGCAACTCAGTCCAGTCCGGCTCGTAACAGTAAAACTCAGATGCAAATTCTTAACATTTTCAAAGTAAGGGATGCAATTGCAAATTTATAGGTGGACAAAAGTGAAATGGAAACGAACTCGAGGGATGATTTCATAATTTTTTTCAAACCAGAATTGGAGAATTAAGGAAGACTTTTACAAGAAAATAACATAAATGGGTTCATGAAGTTTGGCCGAATGTGTAATATGATCCATTAACTTTTGCCTAATATTTAACGTGATGTCTAACTTTATTTTATTCAATATAATTTCTGAATTTTTAGCCCGTATTTAATGTAGTCCACGAATTATATTTTTCAAAGTGGTCATTCCTTAATTCATGATAAGGGTTTGACAAAAAAATTAAGATAAGTAATAATATTGAATATTTCGTATGGACTAAATTCAGTATATATGAAAAGTTCAAAGATTAAATTAAATAAATTCAAAAATCGAAAATCTCATTATATGCATTCAGCCGAAATTTAGGTTGGTGTATTTCATTTTTCCCTTGTAAAACGGACAAGAAGAAGCCCAAGAACAGAGCAGTTGCTGAAATCTGACCGGGGAAGCTCCAGCCTCTGTTCCAGCTCCAAGAGACGCAGCTATCCAAGAGCGAGGTGAGTCCGAATCGAATCTTGTGACCTCCAGCTCGCAAACCCTTTTTACCCTCTTCTTCTCTTTGCACTCTGATTCAATATCGAGGATCGATATGAGAGTTACCTTTTGCTACGTCGTCAATTAGGTTCTGTTTCTTGATTTTGGGCATGATGATTCTGCTAGCGACTGAAACTTGGGAATGCCCTTTTCGTCTTCTTTAAGGTGGGTGCTCTTTGCCCATTTCGGTTTGATGATTAGTACAAGTTCTGGCTAGTCAATCCATGGCAAATATGATAATCCTGTTCCGTTGGGTCTGAGACAGAGTTGCAACCGAGCTGTGATGGCATTGGATTTCATAGTAAGATAAGGGATTAGTTGTCTGCATCACCAGTTTTCTTTCCGGTGAGCGTAGGTGAACCTACTAAATAATTCATACACGAAGAAACGAATGATTGAAACATGATATAGCTTCCTATGTTTTAAGATCGCCTTACCCTATCTTCATTGATGGTCAATGAAATATTTGCTAGTGTTATTCAGATGCTTAGCTGAACTGTAAAACAAAAATGGCGATAGTTCGTTTTTGGCTTAAATTATATTCATAATTTCTAGCATTCAAGGGTTTTTTAACTCTGGCGATTGCCAGTCTTGTGCCTGTGTATTTCTAGATCTGAAATTTCACTTAGTGTTCACACTGGACTTGTCAATATTAGGCCTTGGAGATCAAACTGGAAGCTGTGAGCAAACCTGTGAAGATCCAACTGAGATTCAGAGCTATGAATCAAGGAGCAGCGATTTTAGCTCACAGTCCATCTGCTATGTCTACAGCTGTGGGCAGAATCCATTCTCCAAGATGGAAATGTTTGAGCTTGAAACCATCGTGTCTTCTCCATATTCATAGCCTTCGTTTTCCAGGTAAATGTCCCATTATCTGCTGTCAAAAGACATCTCGGTGGGAATCTTTGCCACATACTTACTCACCAAGAGAGGATGGAGATAACCTTTTCACCAAAACCACCGACTTATTTGAAAACTTGAGCTCCGAGAGCACGTCTGAGGCACTGGAAGTGAAAAAGGTGGAGGAGCTTTCTGGCATGAATAATCAAACTTTGTTAAAGACTATGTTTTTCAGATGGCCACTGTGGCTTCTGGGTCCTTCTGTCCTGCTTATGACAGGCATGATGCCAACGTTATGGCTGCCGATATCTTCAGTTTTCCAAGGCCCTAACATCGCCAGCTTTCTTTCATTGGTTGGGCTGGATTTCATCTTTAACCTGGGTGCTACACTATTTCTCCTAATGGCCGATTCTTGTGCCCAGCCGAAGAAATTGGTGCAGGAGCACTCCAGCGAGGTTCCTTTTAGCTATCAATTCTGGAATGTGGTTGCTGTGATAGTGGGAGTTATTGTTCCCTCGATGATACTCTTTGGATGTCAAAAGGGCCTCTTCCAACCTCAACTGCCACTCATCTCATTCTCAGTACTGTTGGGCCCATACATGTTGCTTTTGTTTGTGCAAATTCTGACTGAGATGCTGACATGGCATTGGCAATCTCCAGTTTGGCTAGTGACACCAGTTGTTTATGAGGCTTACCGGGTATTACAGCTGATGAGGGGTTTGAAGCTTGGGACTGAAATGAATGCCCCTGGGTGGATGTTGCACACGCTTAGGGGTCTGGTGTGTTGGTGGGTGCTTATACTTGGTGTGCAGCTCATGAGGGTTGCTTGGTTTGCTGGTGCTTCTGATCAAACACGTTGGAGAGGATCTACTCCTGCCGATGGTTAGAGTTGTATAGTTAGTCATAGTTGGGTGGTAAGTTCTCGCAATCAAACATGTCGATGACTCAGCATTTTGTCAACTATATTGTGTTGGAACTTGGAAATATGTAGTTCATTGGAATTCTTCATGTTTTCTGGTGTATATCTGCTGACATATTACCAATACAGTCAAAGATTCTGGTGTCTTAAGGTTCAAGCCGGTTGCTTTTCTACAGTTCATCACAAGAAAAGGTTGTTTGTCTTTGTCCTACAGATGAGGGCCATGTTAATCCAATGAGTAGAATGGCAAACCCACAAAATTTATGTTTTTTTTTTGGTAAAGCCCACAAAATTTATGTTGGTCCCTGAGTACATTAACTTTTTTCATATCTTTTTCATTCTATACCCAATCCCTAGTCAAGGGCGACCTGTCAACCAATTGGACCTAAATTGATATTCGATCTTGAGTCCTGTCTCGGACTGTCATATGTCGTGCCATATCACCACAATCCTACCGTGATAAAAGAAAAAAGAAGGCATGTTATCCCTTTTAGGGCTTACATTCCTTACAGCAGGACAGATGTGCTTTATATTCCTAAGGGCAGGCCCTTCTGTCACAATGGTAAAGGAAAAGGATGACTATTCACTTCAAAATTTGATCTTTGATAGTGCATGAAGGGTGCTTACAGTCCTGAGCATTGGGCATGCCGTGCAGTCTAACCAGGATAATCATGATTAGGCAGGTGTTAACCATCATTTTACCTTGAAGTCAAAGCTGACTTGATGTTACACTTTAGTAGTGGAAAATAAGGTGAATGCTGCCAGTGATCTGTTAAGCTTTAAATACAGTTTTCTTCTGCTTTGCACTGGTCTTGGCATATGGCGTCACTTTTTCTGCTGGTAATTTGAAGTGAATTATCACCATATCTGTGAGATGCTGGTTTGAATTTGTTTGGAAGTAGCCATTCATTCGGTGCAAAGTCACGCTCTAATATCACTATAATGCACAAAACCAGCAACATGTGATCTAGATTTTTCAGAGTTAACCTGCACAGACCTGTTGCTCTGTACTGTGATTTCTTCTATACTGTTATCCTTCCAATGTCTTTCTGAGTATCTCAGTTGAAAAGGTTCCTTCCATAAGAGATTTCAAACTTCTCCTATTACACTGCGCAAAAATTTTTTTTAGAGAAGATGTTAGACTAAGAACTGACATTTGATCAGCGCAAAAATGTAATGTTCGTACGATTCGCCGCCCTGATCAGAAACAAAGCTCGGTGCTGCCATTACTGATAAGAGAGCTTTGCATTGTCTGCCTAAACAAGCCTTGGCGTACACATAACTGCTTACGACACTACAAATTAGCTCGAAAATGTTCTGAACTGCAACAAATTGGAATCGATTCTCAGGCCTTCGAACTGGATATTACGATCGGGTTCATTTTGAAACACACTTCCCTTTGATCTCAACCTTCTCGTTTCCCCACATTTGAAGATGCTCAGCACGTGTTAATTTCAGTTCTCCTTCATAGAAGTAGCACTGTGCAATCTCAAGAGTCGCGAGATTGATTGGCAAAGCAGGCTTCGGATTACGAAAAGGGGAAAGGGTTATCATGGTAAAACAAATTGTCCAATGACCACAAATCCTACCAAGATCATCAGAAAAGAGCATCGTCTTTTTCCCCACCTCTCTCTTATCGATGAAAACTCTATTTCTCACAGCTAAAACATCTTACACGTAAATAAAATGTTAGTATTCTGAAAAATCATAAATTAGTACACTTGTGACAAATTTATTATAAATTAATTTTTTAATTATCAAAAACCTCAAATTATACACTTTTGACAAATTTACCACAAATTGATACACTTGTAATAAATTTAACTTTTATTAGTTTCCGTCAAATTTTACTATCAAATTGCTGAGTTGGATTAGACCTGACATTTGATTAGTTTATTAGTTTGAGATTTTATTTTCCGTTTATCACAGTTCTATCACTTTTGTGGTTTTTTGTGGCATTAGTCCAATTTAATGGAGGGTAAATTTGTGACAAATATACCGGTTTGGGATTTTTAATAGTCAAAAAAATTAATTTGAGGTAAATTTATCATAAATATACCAATTTAGATTTTTTTTTATTGTTATTTGAGGTAAATTTGTCACAATATATCAGTTTTGGATTTTTGGTAATAAAAAAATTAGTTTGGAATAAATTTGTCATGTGTATATCAATTTAAAGTTTTTCAAAGTATTAACCCTAAATAAAATGTAAAGACCACTAATGAATCACCGAATCATGAGCTCTCCAATGATTTCATTATCACAGATGTGCCAGTTTATGATTTTTCAAAGTAGTAACCATAATTAAATGTAAAGACCACTGACGAATCGTTGAATCATGAGCTCTCCAACAATTTCAAGTACAAGAGTACCCATTGATACCTAAATTTTGGCTCTTACACTTGTCATTCACTTTTTAATAAAATTAAGGACCAAACTGGACCCATAAACAAAAGTATCATTGCCGCATTCTGTTCTTTGCATTATGAACATATGGTGTAATTTTCCACTTCGTATTGCATTTAAGCATTATGAACATTTTTCTTATAATAATGTTGCCGCAAAAAAATTATTTCACTCAAATTGACATGTTCCGAATTGGCCTACCATGCGAAATGGGCTTGAATTCCTAAGAGATAAGGATGCTGAACCCATTTGAAATTTCAAGACTATGCCCACTTATTTCCCTTTTTTATTTTTTTTTTCTTTTTTGGTCAGAATGCCCACTTATTTCCCTTGCTCGGCCAAAAATCACATGTGCAAATTTGTGTGATGTTCTGAATTAGCTGAGTAAATAACTACACGATACGTTCTACTTGTAGTTCCATATAGTAATATGGATATCATATCATATACTTGTTGATGCTAGATTGGCATACTAATTTTACATTTATACTTAGGGTATGGTGAATAAATCACATGGTTAGTTCAAAGGAATTTTCATTCAGGAAATAGCATAATTAATATTTACATCATCTTATCTAGAAAAATTCATAGCGGCATCCATATAAGGACATATAAAAGATTATGCATATCTTTGCATGTTAGGATAGGATTTCATATTTTATTTGCAACTTGATAATTGTCACATTATAATGGTTAGAATCTTGTATAAATAAAATTCAAGACAAGAACAAATTTATCATATTTTATGTTTGGTTCCTCCACATTACAAGATAATGTCATATATAAGAATGATATAACCATTATAAAAATATTCCATGGGGAGGTGGGATAAAAGTCGATGTGATTTCTTTATATTAATGGTATAAAAGCTATTACTCTTGAATAACAATTTTGTTAAATTGATAAATTTAAAATAATAATAATATTTGAATTCTTATAAAAAAGAAATTTCAAAATAACGAAAAAAAAATAATTTACATTTTTATTCATATTTTTATTTATATATTTGAATTTCTTTCTTCTCTCCATACTACGTTAACAAAGGAGGCTTGCATTGATTGACATTTGTTAAGTTTGATATTTTCAGCCTTAGATTAATTTTAGGACTTTTTATTCGCGATTTATTAGGTTTAAATAAAAAGAAAAGACCAAAAAGATGTAGAGATCTAGTAGGAGACCTTTTCGCTACAGAGTGAGTATTCACACTTAGTAGGTAATTTAACAATTTAGATTTATTTAGTTCATTATTTTCGGTAATTAATTCATTTATGAATTTATTTAATTTAGCCATTCAATTAATTAGTTCTGGCCTTCATTTAATCTAGGTTATTTGAGTTGATTTAGATTTAATTCGTTTTTAATTAAAGGAAAAGGAAAAAAATAAAATAGTATTGCATTTGGGTTGCATCTATTTGTTTATTGCATCTTAGGATCACTTAACTCATGGTTAGTTCTATAAATTTAGTATTAAATTTAACTCTAGATTTGATTTAGCATTTGTTTATTTATTTTATTTTTTTGACTCATAGCTCACAGAGGTCCTATCGAGGCTTAATGACCAAGCCATATTTTATTTTTACCAGATACACCTCGGCTCTTTCGTTACTTCACAATTTGTCCATTGTATTGATTATTTTATTATTTTGGTATTACTTGTACGTTCATATAATTGTTTGCGCACCACTATATGATCACTTTTCACATGTTAGTTGATTTGGAGATAATAACACCGATGAAGATTGCATGCCCTTTAGAGAAAGAGAGGAAGTTCTGAATTGCTCGCCATATGTCAAGCAAACCTTTTCGCAAATGAAAAAGGTACTGAAATGTGTGATCAAGTCCTTGAAGTTGAGATCCTTGATAATAGTCTCTAGAAGCATTCAACCATAAATGTTTAAAGAATCATAAGTGAACTAGATTTAGGGTTTTGAGATCCTTGAAAAATCTCTTCTCTTGATACCTATATAGTCCGACCTGTCTTGTATTCAATTTTCTAGAAGTGGCATGATAGCTATCTCTAGGACCGCAACATCGTCCCTCAATATGGAGCGAACTTTTGAATCAAAACGAAATTAACGAATTTCTGGTTGAACCTCTTTTACACTCATACGTAGAAATTCTAGTGAATGACATAGTTTAAGAATCTTGATGAAACTGCCTACAATATCTGGGTTGATCTCCTAAGTCCTAAGTTGGCAGGGGAGGAACTCAAAATATATCCTTTGCACGAAGTCAGCGCAATGGAGTGAGAAACCCTATCCCGGTGGGATCGAAGATTTGTGTGTAAACATTTTAGTATTTTACGTGGAGTCAAAATCCATCGAGGTTTACCAACGTTACCGTCCCGCTCCCGTGTTCTCTCTCTCTCTCTCTCTCTCTCTCTCTATCTGCGCTTTAACTCTGGGTCGCTGCAGAGAAAAGTTTGGCGTTCGCCTCCGATCTCTCCCTTGATTCCGCCATGAGTACTGGCGGTCTCCTCGGAGTCGAACCTCAGGAGCTTCTGTTCCCTTGTCAACCTCATCGGGTTCTTCAAATCTGTGAACTGCCCACGTTGGCTTTTCATGCCCGTCCGATCTCTGTTCGGAGTCAACTCTAGTTCTTTCTTCTTTATTTTTTTCGAATCCCGTGCCTGATTTTGCGATGTCTACTCATTCAAGTTGAGGACGAACATTTCTTGCTCTCTCCGGCTCTCAAATAAGGCCAACCACTATGTAGCTTCAAGGTAAAATTCGATTCACCATGGCCCAGAGAATCTTGTTTCTTCCTCGCTGTGCTCTTGTTTCTTCCTGAATTTGAGTGCTTTTTGCATGCGTCCTCTATGGTGTTTGCAGGGGATGATGACGAATTGGAAGAATTACTGCATCAGGCCAAACCCTGGAATCGTGTTGCCTAGGTCTACTTGTGATGTTAAAGGTCTCTCTCTCTCTCTCTCTCATGCTCACTCTCTCTCTCTCGAATTTCGCTTATATGTGAACTTGACAGACAATCCTTAATTGATCTCTCGGGTTCGTGATTGATGGACTTCTTAGTCTTTAATTGAACTCAACCTTTATGCCCTTACAAGTGCTATGATGCCTGCCGTGCAGTCACAATGCAAGGATAAGCTTCTCCTTCGAAGTGTAAGTACAAGTCTGGGGGTGACCACAGAGGACATCACGCAAGAAATGGTAGCAAGTATTACAGAGACTTTACTAACAGCATCGACTTAGGTTCTGTTGATGCAGAGATTAACCTAGCGGAGTTTGTCGGGGTTGGATTCTAGTCCAGTTCAATGAAGAACAGGGGCTACAAGGTCAAAGACCGCAAGATGAGGGTTGTTTACGTGGCTCCCCCTTGGCCTCCGTCCCAAGTTCGATAAGGATCTTCACCCCGAGCCACCATTTCAGACGGTAGAAACTTGAATAACCTTGAACTTACAGCCGTGAGTGCTTGATATATTCTTAGTTCTATTGTCATCTGCAATAAACCATGATGTGTTATCTTGCTTGCTTCTTCTGCAGTAGGTTATAATACAGCAGTTCAGTTATGGTTTCTGGCTTCAAAGGCATTTGTTGAGTTGCGGGATGATTCTTTTATGTATTACAAATCTTATTAAGCAAGTGTAAAAAAGTCATATCAATTGTTTTGTCATTTTAGTTGACAACAGGAGAGCGATCTGTGATACTCTCCACAAACATTTTGCCGCAAATCTTTAGAGAATCGGCAAGTGAACTAGTTTTTAAATCCTCAAGAAATCCTTTTTCTTAAAACCTATATTATTCGGCCAATCTTCTATTCATTTTGCTGAGGATAGCATAGTAGTTACCTTACCTCTAGGACTGCGAAATTGTTTGTAGATATGAATTGGACTTGGGCCAAAATTTAGGCCCAACCTTAAGGCCCAACCTTATGGTTAGGCCTGGCATAAGTGTGCCCAATAATCACCTCTATCGAGTACTACTGGCGGCGAGGAAAGCACATCGATTTGTCTATATTTTTTTTTTTTCTAGATAAAAAGCATAACCGTCTCCATTTGTAATTTTGAAGGTTTGAGAATGAAGGTTTTTTCACTACTAATGGGTGTTAGGATTGGTTGGGTTTGAGTCGAAACCCAAACAAACCGATTACATTCTTTATTTTTATTTTTTTTATCTGTCAAGTATATTCTTAGACTTTGAAATTTCTTTACAATAACAAGCCTAGTAAAGGTGCATTTGGTAATTATTTTATTTTTGAGAACAATTTATATTCAGAAATAATTCCTTTTAATTTTGCTCCACATATTAGTTTGTGGACATTTGAAAGTATTTTGGTAATTGGTCAAAATTTTTATTTTCGGAATAATAACATGTTTGGTAAGACCCTAAAATTTTTTTTATGACTTAGAATTTTTTAAAATTTTTTAATACTTTTACTATATTTTTTCTCTTTTTATTTTTTAATAAATTTTTATATAAAATTATTATTTTTAAATTAATTTATCATATTTTTAAATTATTATATTATTTTATTATATTTTTCATATAATTTTATGTTATAATTTAATAATACTTTCCAAATTTCTTTTAATTTTTTATAATTTTATTATATTTTTGCGACGAACTAGAGGAAAGAGAAGAGAAAAGAAAAGGAAAAGATAAAAAGAAAAGTGAAAAAAAGATCATGATTTGGCTTGATTCTAGAGTTATTTTCGAAAATAAAGAAGTAACTTTTTTTTTTTTTTTTTTTTAACTTTTTGATTCTATTACAAATCAATAACAAATTTGTTCCCGAGTGCCAAAAAGTTACAAAATAGGCTTCTTTTTTCTTTTTTGTTTTGAAAAATAAAAGAATAGAATCATACACTATTTGAAATATTAGGACGCATTTGGTAACACTTCTATTTTTATGAACAATTTATAATAAAAAAATAACTCTTTTTTATTATGTTCTCAAGAACAATTTTTAAACAAAAGAACGCGTTTGATAATTGTATAAAATTTTTAATTTTAGAATAAAATTGCGTTTGATATTGTGTTTAAAATTTCTACTCAAAATTATTTCCTTTTAATTTTTAAAAGAAATTTTTACTTTTTTACTTTTTTACTTTTTTCTTTTTTTCCTTTCTTTCTCTTCTTCTTTTTCTTCAAGTCGCCAGTTGCCAACCTTGGGATGATTGGTGACCGACCAAACAAGGGCTGATGACCTCATCGGAGTATCGTCGGCCTTCGACGAGGCCGACCCTCGTAAGCCCTTAATTCTACATGAAAAAACCTCATAAGCCCTTAAATCTCCCAATTCAAAGGAGGGGAGTTTTGAACTTCCTACCTTCCCATTCCTATAGCTAGTGAGCAAGCCCTGTAGTGGTTATGGTCTTTGTTTTAACAACCATAGAAACTAGCTCAAGCTAAACTAAACCGACTAACAAATTTTTGTCGGCTTGGGTCGAGTTGTTTGGTTGAATCTATCGATACATCATCCATTGCCCACTATTTGCAAAGTGTGACAAATTCAAAAAAAAAAATTATCCAAAAAGTTTTAAATATATTGTACATTTATCAATTTAATCATAAATTTATTATTTTTGCTAATTAAATTCTTAATCCTTTTCACTTTAATAATTGAGTCCATTCGGTCAAAGTCATTCATGTGAATGCAAGAGATGTCACGTAAGTCGACCGTGCGTTAATGTGAATAATTTTTAATAAATTTTCACAAATAATTTTGTATTTGTTATTATTTTTCTCTTTTTCTTCCTTTTGTCGGCGATCAACCATTGACCAATGGTAAGGCTCAATCAGCAAGGGCTAACCTTATCTCAACCAGATTTGGTAAGGTCAATTCTTACCCAAGCTGGAGTGGCCTTATTGGTGGGCCACGCTTTGGCAAGGGCTCTCTTTGTTGAGGGTCTTACCCGTGATGGGCAAGATTGGCCTACCTAGCCATGGTGGGTGGTCAATGGCCGACCACTAGCAAAAGAAAGAACAAATGACAAAAAGATAAAAAAAAAGAAAAAAATATAATTTAAAATAAATATTATTAAAAATTATTCACATCAAATCTTGTCATTTTATGTAAAATGACCGACGGCAAGATTAACGAATTTCGCTCAAGATTGGTCGGATGAATTTAATCGGGAAAAAGTGAAAATATTTATGATTTAATTAGTAAAATTAAAATGTAGATGACTCAATTAACAAAAATATAAGGGATTTATGACTTTTAGGACAAATTTTCCGGCAATTGACGTGGTCCTCTCTGTAGCTTGTGTCTGCACAAAATATCACGGTTTCGATTCTAGATGTTCCATTTCGTGTCGACAAATAAGGTTTTAAAGCATATTCTATTCCGTGTCATGTCCTGAAATTTTTTTCCGCTTTTTCCCTTTTTAATAATTTTCTCGTTTCTGTAGGGGAAAAAAAAAAAAGGAAGACGGACGACGAACGGTGCCGATATTAGGGAGACCGAAGCAGACCCCGAAGCGGACGTCAAAATCGGAATCGGGCACCAAACGTCGCCGTCCCGCTGCCCCCACGCTTTTCTCACTCTCTCGCTTTCGCCGCCGCTCGCCGCCGGGGAAGGTTCCGCCGCCGCCTCCGACTCCGACTCCGCCGCCGATCTGCTCCTTGCGATTCCGCCATGAGTACCGGCGATCTCCTCAAAATCGAGCCTCAGGAGCTCCAGTTCCCCTGTAAGCCTCGCCGGATTTCCCCCCTTTTTGATCTCCGAGCTGGCGGGCCGGCCGGGCGGCCGGCGCGGTTGCTTTCCGGGCCGCCGTCCGACGATCTCCGTTCGGCGTCGATTTCCGTTCTTCTTCTTCTTCTTTTTTTTGGGGGAATTTCGTGCCTGATTTTTTGCTTTTTTTTTTTTTTTTTTTGCTCAGTCGAGTTGAAGAAGCAGATCTCTTGCTCTCTCCAGCTGGCAAACAAGACCGACAACTATGTAGCTTTCAAGGTGAAATTTTGGTTTTCTCCACGGCTATGGGAATCTCTTGCGTGCCGATTCGCTTTGCTTCTTCCTTCTTCTTGCTGAATTTGAGGTTTTTTTTTTTTTTTTTTTTCCTTTGGCATACGTGGGGTATGGTGTTTGCAGGTGAAGACGACGAATCCGAAGAAGTACTGCGTCAGGCCTAACACTGGAATCGTGATGCCTAGGTCTACCTGTGATGTCATAGGTCTCTCTCTCTCTCTCTCTCTCTCTCTCATTTTCATGATTGATCGACTTCTTAGTCTTTAATTAAGCTCAAAATTTTATGCCTTTGTGAGTGATGCCAAGCTTGCTGTGCAGTTACAATGCAAGCTCAAAAGGAAGCGCCTTCTGACATGCACTGCAAGGATAAGTTTCTCCTTCAAAGCGTAACTGCGAGCCCGGGGGCGACCCCGAAGGATATCACGCCCGAAATGGTAATGGGTTTTACGGAGACTTTGCTAACGGTGCTGACTTGGGTTTCGATTTATGTTGGAAATTAACCTAGCGGAGGTTATTGGTGTTGGATTCCAGTTCAATAAAGAGTCGGGCCATAATGTCGAAGAGTGTAAGCTGAGGGTTGTTTATGTGTCTCCTCCTCGGCCTCCATCCCCCGTTCGAGAAGGATCGGAAGAAGGTTCCTCGCCACGAGCCTCCATTTCGGACAATGGGAACTTCAATAGCTCTGAATTCATAGCTGTGAGTGTTTGATATATGCTTGATTTTATTGGTATCTGAAATATATCATGAGATTAGAATGCCTGTTTCGTCTGCAATAGATTATAATACAGCGGTCAATTGTGGTTTCAGGCTTCAAAGACATTTGCTGAGTCGCAGGACACTTCTGAGGTACTTTTATGTTTTATGCACGCATTAAGAATTGCGAAGAAGTTAAACTTTTTGTTTTGTCAGTTGGTAATTGCATTGCATATAAGTTATGGTGCTCTACAGTCAAATCAGAAACTGCAACCTTGAGTTGGTAACCCTTTACTATATGGGATTGGCTAACTGTCCTCATCGATAACCAAACTCAAAAAGTGAAAAAGGATTTCAGATTTGATGAATGAAAAAGACCATAATGATTCTTCTTTGGTTCTTATTCCACCGGCTTACTTCTATGTCTGACATTATCCATCATTTAGCTTAAGATTCCATAGAAGGTAATCTGATTTTTCTTTTTCATGATTCTTATTCATGGTTTTTCTTTTTCATCTGAATGAGGAGGATATTGAAGAACTAATTTAGATGAGTTTTTGTATGGAAACAAAAATGTTACTCTGGTTGTGATGGAGAGAGTTTATGTCTTTATGGGCATATAATATGTGTGATGTGGACAAAGTTGTGGTCCATTAAAAAAGTAATTTCTGGGGTCATGATGAAATAATTATGCATATATGACTTGGTGTAGCAATCTTGAATTATGGCTTTTTCAAGGTTTGAACACTCATAAGTAGATTGTGGATATTTAGGAGCACATCCTTCTTGTTTTTGCAAAAGGGCAATGAGTTAATATGTGTAGAAGTTTCCTTCGTCAATGCAGTATCATCGAGAAAAAGTAATATCCATGAATGCATTTTGCATTTTGCAATGTCAAGAAAGGGGAGAGATTTGTTGTAGTGGATGGAATGGAGTAATAACAGGGATTCCATGATAAAGAACTATTTTAAAGCATTTCTTATTATCAAACATGGTGGAAAGGTTATGTGATTGTGGGTGGATTATACATTATGGTTAGCTAATACGTGAGTATCTGGAAATGCTGGACAATACTAATATGACTTGTCTTCTATGGAAGCAAATTAAAAAATTGTGGAGTTAAGAGTCATGAATAAAGGAAATAACTTGACATCAGATGTGTACTTTCACAGGAGTGTGATGTGGATGCAACTTAAGTTGAGGCTAGTGTAGTCAAATGCAAAAGGCACTGAGACTCTAAAACGCCTGATTGCAAAAGCACAACAATTGCTTGCCTGAGTGAAGTATGGCATCGAATTTTTAAGCATCAATAATCAAACAAGAATAGACTTTAAAATTGTATCAAATCAAAGTATAGATAGATGATGGGCAAGAAAAACATTCACTTTTACATTAGGATAGAATGAAGAATAGCCCAATCCTAATGCCATATAACTTCAGAAGAATATAGAATTTGCAACGAAGTGAAATATCATGCTAAGTATAGCCAAAAACAAGCAAAAAGACAGAAGATAACTTCTCAGCGGTTTCATCTCATGATCCATCAATCTTATCAGCCCCCAAATCTGCATCTCTTTCTTCCCCTCCACTCACGTAGTCTTCTGCATTTTCCTCATTAATTTCCTCACTATTAACTTCTTCATCAAAATGTGATTGTGAAGATGAGGCCTCTGTTCTTGTCTTGACTTAGATTGATATCAGATCTTCTGTTCTTGATGAGTTCTCCAACTTGAGCTGCACGTGCAACTTCACCTTGACTCATCGTCGCTAAATGCCATCGCAAAAGAATAAATTCCATTTTCCAATGATCACCCATTGCCTTTGTTGATTTGTCCAAATAAACTGGATCATTCACATCATATTGATCATTTCATTCCTTAAGAGATAGATCTGAAATCGTTTGGACGTCTTTCTACCAGTCTTAAACTCCTTATGTGAATCTGCAAATGTAGACTGAGATAATGAAGTATGGAATTAGATTTACAGAATAATACTTATTGGCAATGTTTTTATCTAATTATCTTTAGCAATTATCTTAAGAATCCTTTGGGTTCTTTCTCATCTTAATGAATTGGTTGTCAAACTTAAAATCTTGATAGTGAACCTTTGTACATTTGGAGCTGGTATTGCATGAATTTTCCATCTTTTAGTTATGTAATTTATTTAAAGAGAGCTACTAATAACTATTTGGGAAAAAAATGGAGGAAACACTGACCAAATGTAAGTTCTATTGCCTAGTGCACTATTACCTGGTTATTCTTTTACAGCAACGTCCAAGCCAAATAGGCCACTGGCTCTCTTATACAATGACAACTCATCCATGATCTCACCTTGCATGGCTGATCTCGTTGTACTGTTATATCACTTCAGATTGTCATGGACGTATTGATTATTCAACAAGTGACCAGCTGCACATAATGGGTGGTGTAGCTGACAATTCCCATCTTTCATCAGTCATTTCAAATATCTCCACATACTTATCTTCATTCACAGTGAATACTTTCCATTGAGCTTTTTTGTCTCTATTTATATCCCATAGCCTGTTTTTCTCACTATCCGCAAGCCACAAGATACGTTGCAAAGTTGTGTTCTTCAAATATCTCCAGATAATTATCTTCATTCACAGTGAATGCATTCCATTGAGCTTCCTTGTCTCTATATGTATCCCATAGCCTGTTTTTCTCACTATCCACAAGCCACAAGATATGTTCCAAAGGATTCACATCTTTTACATGTTCCAAAGGATTCAGATCTTTTAATATGTATTCTCATGTTATTTCAAAAAGTGGGGTTGATTTCTTCTTCTAAATTCCATTGGTTCTTCTTTGAAAATGCTAATTCTGTGGATGATGTTCTTTAGGCTATTGAAAGTCTTTATCGGCATCACTTTTCATGATTGATTCTCACCTGCAATGTACTTACTAGTATATTAGGCACATGCTTTACATTAATTTCGCCAATCTAGTAGGGCACTCCTGTATATATTTGAGTCTTTTGAACTTGCTTATATAAATTTGTAACCTCTTCTTTGTTTTTCCTTAATCCATTCATCTTAGTAGTTGGTGAAGGATGGATGCTTTCTATTTATAGTAAGTACTCAGTCGACTTTCAACCTGAGGTTCTCTTGGACCATCGCAAGCTATAAGTAAACTCTGTCTGAAAGTCTAGGCTATTTGATAAATATCTTACCAAGCAAACTCCCCAGTACATCACAAATGTGCAGAAGCTAGAAGAAGAGAAAAGAAAAAGTATAATATACTAAATTATGCCAAAGGCAACATTTGGCTACTATTACCTAGTGCTTATTGGTCTTTGCTCTGTCGGTCATAGCAGATATCATATTTGTAGTATGGATTAAGAGGCTTGCTTTAGGCTGTTGAACTTGGTGAGGTGAAAAGCTGCACCTGAGGGAGGAAATAATAGGACATAGATTCACTACATCTGGCCTTGTTGGTTGTACATGGCTTCACTGGTGATAGCAAATTGCAGGAATCTGGAATGTTCCTTGAATTTTATTATGATTGGATTTGTTCTTGGGGATCTTGTGATTACAAGTAGGAGTTCATTGCATATTTTAGATTAGACATGTATTTATATTACTTCGAAGACTACTTCTTGGGCCTGCCACCGGCAAAGTCTCACCTTATTTAATTTCTCTTACATTGCTAGCAGTAGTTGCTATCTAGGGTTCAAGACCATTTCAATTGCCTTAGGCACCATATCAGCCTCATAGTTCTGCAGAAATCAGCCTTTCATTTAAATTCTGAGATTTTGCTGCAACAGCATCATCTACCGCATATTTAACACTTAGCCATTTGAAAAGCATGCTTCTGATGTATGTGCATCTAATGAGACTGACGACAAAACTTTGATATGCCTACGTATGTATAGGATACAACTGAAAAGAAACACTTATGTATTGATATATCTTCCTAATAAATTTTTACTAGATGTACAAAGAACTTATTTTAAAACTCGCATGTTAAGTGATCTGGCAGGTTCATGTTTGAGATATAAAAGGTGGGAGCCAGGCGCCAATTGATTTCTTCCAATCTAATCTGGTCGAATTAGTTAGAAAACAAGTTTTTGTAGAGTGTCTTCAGCATTTCTCTATTTGCCATATTCTTTTGGTGCAAGTTTCCCTCCTCTTAACTTTCTGTAAATTGAGCTTTGCACCATCCATGTAGATTGTTGTCGGAGACTTCCACTTCATTAGATGAAGATTCTAGTTGACAGAAACTTTGATAGATTTAATTTATATTGGCTGGTTTATTTTGAGGTCATTATATCTACAAATACTAAACTAGGATGTGGGGAGTTTGACATGGGTTTCACTTTGCTTGATAATATGTAAATTAATTTGTTTTCAGCCCTTAAAAGGAGAAGGAAGATATGGATCTTAAATTGTATCACAGTGTAAGGAAAGCAGATGTTCTATATATTGAGCTGGGATTGTCTTGGAGCAGAGGACTCTTGAATATTGCTTTGGTCTTGTATTGAGCCTCCTCTGACAACCTTTTTCTTGTTACAGCAAATGACTTAAACAATCTACTTTATTGCTGGATTAATAGATCCTTAAAAATTCTAATTTTGTTTCATTTGATGGCCGTTAGTGTGAATATGTATCCTTTCTCTTGTGACGCCAGTCTCAATTTGATTATAAAGCCTTTGTGTTTCGCTGACCAAGAAATCAAAGCCTGTAACTTTGATATCTTGTTATTTAATTAAGGAATTACAATTTATATGAGTTGCCTGTTCTCTTAGTTTGACATATATCCTCTGGTTCCAGGCAAAGACTCATATTTTGAAATTGAACGAGGAGAAAAACTCAGCTATTCAGCAAAATATGAAGCTTCAGCAGGAATTGGTAAGTGGCAATGTGAACGACTTTAATTGTGTTTGTTGTCTGATGAAATTCTTTGCACTCGCTGTAAGGTTCAGTTTGCTTTCCTCTTCATTTTGATGGAATTTTCACTAAGAATGATACCGTCCATGGAGACGAAATTTTCTAACCAAGAGTGGCATAATTGAGTGATGGTCTGAAGATGCAACTGGACAAGGCTAACATGCTTAGGTGATGGTCGTGATGTAATGGCGAAATGTGGTGCTTGTAACCTCTAAATTAGCAAGTCAAATCTATTCTAGAAAAACAATGGGAGCTAATTCTGCCGATGCAAATGTGAACCTCTTGAAGAGGGCATAGTGGCTGAAAACCACTACTTTAAGGTACAATGCCGGAAATCTATCAAGCTGGAAGCCAGCCAGATCATGGGGTAAAGCATGGGAAAATCCGTGTTCTGTATGCTAAATCAATCAAAAGCACTTGATATAGGTGAGAGGCATTCATAGGACAGGTCAAAAGGGGTCCGGAATTTGATGAGGAATTATGAGTTTTTGAACTTTTTTAGGACATGACACTGAATAGAGCACAATGATTTAAAAGAATCTAAATTGTCAGCCTCTTGATGGGAAAAGGCTATGTTGTTCTTTGGTAGGTGGAAGGGCTTCATTGTCCTATTCTGTCTACATGTAGTGAAACTATTACACGTGACTTTGCCACACTATCCTATTCACTGCTATTTCATGTCTGTAAAGAGGGAACTGGTAGGAACTTGTGGGATAACTGGAGTTCAATTCCCGGTTATAACAATGAGAATGGACTGAAGAATTTGGGAAGTATGCTTGAGTAGAACATGGATAATTGTTTTAGTGTTGGAGAGAGCCAGTGAAACCTATGCTGATCAGATTAAGAAGATAAGACCAGTGCTTTAAGATTTGAATTAAGATTTGTCCAAATAGGACTATTCTGGCCATTTTGGAGTGGAGCACAATGTAGATCTTCTGTGATGGACCCAAAGAAATATATGCCAATCATGTCAGTAAATCAGCCCTTTGTCAATTGAGTTGCTGTTGGTGTGTCATGATTTTCACAGTCCGTCCTAGATTTTCCCTTTTGTATTCTGTTGGACTAGTTCTGTTGGCTGTTTCATTGTCCGCTAACTTCACATTCTAGATTCTTAGGAGATAAAGTTACGTTTGGCATATGCATGCATGGCTATGACCTAATGTTTGACAGAATATGGCAAATCATGTGGTTAAAGTGAAATAAGAAAAATAAAAGACATTATGCAATGCGGAGCTCACTTATCGATGCACTCAATATACTTCTATGTTGCCTTTATCGGGTTTTGCACTGATACATTACATTTCAACAGGATCTTTTGAGGCGACAAACCAAGAAAGGCCCTGGCGGTATTTCGTTCATATATGTCGTTCTCATTGGCTTGGTCGGCCTCATCTTGGGGTATCTCATGAAGAGGACGTAACCAGATGATGATCTTGTATCCCCCCCGGACGCCTCTGCTCAAGAAAGTTGTAGGAAGGAAGGAACCAGCAGGGACTGCAAATTTCAGTGTGCGAGCATTCTGTACCAAAGTCAGATGTATTTGTCGTATTTATTCGGTCCTCGTACAGTACAATCGCGTGCTAACATTACAGAGAGGTCTCTGGGAGTTCAATAGGACCCTTGTTGATGCAAAAGCAAAAGATTCATGACCAATTGTTTTCGTGTGACGTAGCGCGTTCTATCTCATTCCCTGGTCTGTTTTTGTTGACTCTTCTTCCGACCACCCCAGAACTCTAGAAAGATTGATCGCTTGCGTTCATTTTGGCCGCTGCGGTTGTTCAGAAGTTGGCATTGATCCTTCATTTGATATGATCCTCTTGGTCACCGAGGATCAAATGAGAGGATCACATGAAGTTGGGAGCATATTTAGTTTTACATTATTAGCAGTTTATTAATTAATTATTTTGAAGGATATGGTCTATTCTATTTTGTAGATCATTTATTTTTCATTAAACAAATAGGGCCTTATAGGCCGTTATAAGTTCATGCGGGTCCGTGAAAAGATGGTCTAATAGGCCGGGTCAATCTGCAAGCCAGTACATCGTTTGGGCCAACGGGTCATGCTTTCATTAATCGGCTCCAGCATGACCCGATCTGAATTTCAGAAATCTGAGTTGGGAAAGGGTTGGCAAACTGCAAATGTTATTGTCGTTGCCCTTGTATATTCTTTGGTGGTTTTTCATATTTTTGATTGCTGTGTTAGCATAGAGAAATACTTTTTTGTCCCCATTTTTGATTATTTTGTTAGGGAAAATTTTGTTTTCGATTGGTCTGAATCATTTCCGGAAGAGTTGGATATAATGTGCCCTTTTCACTTAAAAGGCTAAATTTAAACATATGGATTTTCGATCGAGAGGAATTTTAAATAAAAAAAACTCGTGTCACAGAGGCATTTGTGTCTTGTAATGTTAGAATTGGCCGTCATCCTTTCATTTAATTTGTTCTTAAACTTTAATTCGATTGGATTTGGTCGTTACATCTTATGATTAAGCCAATCTGATTCTTTTACGTGACAAGCCAACGTAATCGTGAGATTTACATGGACAATTTCACACGTACAATCCTGTCTGGCAATTAAAAAAAAAAAATTAGAAAAGAAGAGGACAATAGTACAACATGCACGGGCCCATGTTTAATAAATGAAAGTGGGACGGACACAAACTTATGGCACAAATGATAATCATTATGTTCCTAGAATAATTTTTTATTAGAAATAAATTTTTCTAATTTTATTCTTTGAACAAGATTATGAATAAAGATACGCATTTGATAACAGCATAAAGTTTCTATCTTCGAAAAAAAATTATTTTGATAGGTCTTCTTAAATATCTCCCTCCCATCTCTTTTCTCGACCGAGGGCAAAGAGTTCTAGTGGGGGATAGTTGGTAGCAGTCATGAGTAATGAGGGTGAATAATGAAAAGAGTTTTTATATCTGTTTCTATTCTAGAAATAGAAAATTAGGAAATTTCTATTACTCATTTCTAAGCTAAAAATTTGTCCTAAAAATAGAAAAATGAAATTATGTTACTAAACAAAATTTTGTTTTAAACCTATTCTCAAGAATAGAAAAATAGAAAAATAGAGAACTATAATAATTATCATGCGCTCGCTGAAGAGTAGCAAGATGGGTTTGTGACTAATTGCTTAAAACACAATTTCCAGATTTGGGATTTTGTAGTTTAAAGTCCCATATCGAAGTAAAATTACTAAAATGTCCTTATTTCTTTATATTTTTGTCCTTTTGTTTAGCAAATATATATAATTATTAACTCTATTGGTGTTCAGAATGACTTTCTATTGCGTCGGTTAGATATAAAATGAAAAACCTAGATTATTTAAAAAATTCTATGAACTCTATACACAGAATTCAATATAATTGGACACTTTTCAGCAACAATCACATTTAATACTTAGTCTTCGTTTGTTTCCAAAAAAATGAATGATCTCAAAAATATCTTCATAAAAATGATAACTTGTATCGCTTTTAATAATAAGTCAATAGAAATTGTCTTCATTTTTGACAATAATTTATGTCTAAATATTTTCATCAACAATAAAACTATTTTTCATTTATTCATTTTTATAGGCGGTATAAGTGATCATCATTGGGAAAATGTATTACAAATCATTCATTTCCATGAAACAAACGGAACCTAAGCTTCTCATAATTGTTAGGACTTAAATTTTAATAATTATTGATCTTTGAAAAAAGTTTTCAATCTTATATTTGGACTCTCAATTTTCTAATGAAGATCTACAAGGCATGAGTTTTGATTAAACCGTGGTGCTTGTAATCGGGAGGTTGTTTATTATATACTTAACTAATTGTGAACCCGTGCATCGTGAGGGTATAGTTCTTTATCTTTTATAATCACAATGCTAAATACGTTACGTCAAGTTTTTTACGACATATTATCTGGACTTGACTGATAATCATAGTAAATTATGTAATTCTTTTTCTGGTTTCCAAAAATAGAGTTGATGCTCAGATTGTATCATCCTTCTGTATCTTCATTTTTGCAGTTTTCAATCCTTGCATTAAAAAATCAAAATGGTTGATTTGCAACGTGAAATCTACAATAGGACTAAGGAAAAGAAAAAGTCTGTCAAAGAGAATCCTAAAATAAAAATAGCTTTGTATCATTCTTACAAGACAAAATAGGCCATTTCATCTTCAAGATACAATAATTTGAGATATTTAGAACAAATATTTTTCCATTGACCTATTTCCGAGAAAATTGTAGTGTTGGTTTTTTGCCATCTTGACTGGACTAATTTTATTAGATATCCAAGACCATCGGTTGTATTGTCCCTCTTGGCATTGACTCCGGTCATTTTTCACTTGGAGCTGCATCCGTGTGCTTGTCACGATGGGGGGCAAATTTGTCCAACGACATATGACAAATTACATTATACCGCTAGATTTTCGCACATGCGACCAGTTGCCTACTAACTTTTTAATTTTTTTTCCAATGTTCCCTTATAGTATAGAGACGACTTTTAAAATGACTTTTTTTTTTCTTAACCAATTTTCTTATCTAATCTTTATCAGAGATCAACTTACGCTACCTAAGGGACATCTTGCCTTTGCTTGGTAGTTGGTACATGCGTGTGCCTGCGACGTAGCCTCTACCAACGGTGTAGTTACCATGTGCCTAGTGATGATAGCACTAAAACATCATAACTACCAGCGGTGTAATTTCCATGTGCTTAGTGATGTTAGCACTAAAGCATCATATATTTTATTTAACTGGAGAAATAAATAAGTCAACATAAACACGTGAATTTGTGCTATAAACAAAATGCGCAGATTATATTGTACCCTGTGATGTTTGGATTTCTCTCTACATTTAATAATTCGTTTTATGTCTTGCCCTGTATCGAAGTCCTATGAGGCCATTTTTCGTGAATGCCACAGAAACTTTGGTTGATTCCATGATAGCTTTGAAAGTTTGGACGAAGTTTTGAGGCCATAGTCAAGACGAAATACAGAGTTGGTTATTTTACCGATTATTTCAAAGTATAGGCTAAATATAAAAAAGATTAGTAAAAGTGTAGGCCTTTTGTGAAAGTTGGCCAAAGTGATAATCAAAGGGGACATTACCATCGATTAGAACACTTCAGGGAGGAATTTATAAAAATTACGTAGTTAGGGGTTACTCGCAACAAGCACCAAAACCCAGGAAGCAAAATTCACATGTCTATTTTCGGATAGAATTAGGGTCCGTTTGGTAACACTTTTGTTCAATGGAACAATTTCTTTTCAAAAATAGTCTTTTTTCTATTTTTATTTTTCAGAACAATTTCTCAATAAAAGAAAAGCGTTTGGTAACTATATAAAATTTATATTCTCGGAATGTAAAAAGAATAGGATTGTGTTTAGTACGATTCACAAAATATTTTGTAATATAGAATTTCTTTTAATTTTTTTCTTATTCTTCTTTATCGTTGTTGACCGTTGTCGCCACCGACCATCATCGCCCGTTGCTGAATCCTATTGCTAATTAGTGCCGACCACGCTGACCGCTACTTGTTGCCATTGACTATTGAGATTGACTGCAGACAATGGGCGACGGTCATTGGCGGGTGGTGGCGATGGTCGTCAGCGGGCAATGGCGATGGTTGGTCGGCTAGTCGGTGGGCGGCGGTGTCGACGGTCATTGGTGGTGGGTGCCAACAGCCAATGGGTGGAGGCCTCGATGGTCATTGGTGGTGGGCCGTGGTGGGTGGTGGCGATCAGTGGCTGGCGAGTGGTGTAAGGCAGTTAGTTGTCGAGATGGGCGGCGGGCGGCTGAGGACAGCAAAGGCAATCGGTTGCAACAATAGGTGATTGGCCGGTTGCCGACGGGGTGGCAAGGGGTTGGCAGCGGCCGGCGAGCGGCAAAGCAGCGGGCAATAGCCGGCGACGGTTGACAACAGTGGTTGGTCGGCGAGGGCAAGCGGGCGGCAAACGGTGGCCGGATAGTAGGGGCAACGGCAAGAGGCAAGGGGCAGCAAGGAAGAAGAAAAAAAAACTTATTTATAGAAATTGTTCTTGTGAACAAGTAGCATTTTGTTTTTATTTCTTATTTCTATCTCAAATCCATTCCCCAACTACTTTTATATTCCATAAAATAGAAAAATTAATCGATATTACCAAATAGATTTCTATTTTGTTTTTCTTGTTCCAGAGAACAAAAGAATAAAAATTGATAAGAATAGAAATGCTACCAAATCAAAGCCTTGCCATTTGTGAAAGTAACTAACCAGTCACGTGACAAGCACATCACCGAAGCTCACATTTAAAAAAATGGTCGGAGTCCACGTCACGGTGGGGAACGGACATTGCAATCGATTTCAAACCTTCAAAAGGGGGCTGTCGGGAAAATTATAAAAATATCAGATGGCAGTTCAGAAATAGTGTAAAAAAATTTGCACTACTCTTAATGGGTAAAGATACAAAATAAAAATGGGTGAAAGGAGAGGAAGAAAGCGCGGGTTGAAGCGGCAGGGACGCCCTGGGGACAACGGAGTCTGACCGGATCGAGGCTGCTCGACTTTCGCAGGACACGTGAGAACGAGCTCTCCCCCGAATCCCCAAGCCCCGCCTCGCGAACCGAGCCTGTCTCGCCGTCGCACATCCCCACCCCCACCTCAACGAAGAAACATCCACCGCATGTACAGACAAACCGGGAACACGCCACGGCCACAGGCCAATCCGCAAACATTAATTAATGGAAGAGTGGAAAAGGTTTCATAAAGCGTGGAAAGAGATCGTCTGGGGAAAGGGGTCGGTTCTTGTACAGGCTTTTAGGCAGACGGAGCATTCCAAATGGACCAAATGCAGGAGCCGGTAGCTGTCTGATGGGTGCCTCGCCTTCTCTTTAAGCTGTTCCCTTTGCCCTCTTTTCTGTAGTATTGGCTCGGGATGATTTTGGTTTTCTCTTTTGGCCAGAGGTGTAATGCCTTTTAATATGGAAACTAATGAAAGGGGTATGCGTGTGAATCGAAAGAAAGTGAAGTGCCATCGCTTCCCCGCGCACCACATCATCACTGCCTCTCCCTTGTCCAGTCGATAGAGATGCACATCTTTCATCATTTGTACCATTCACATTCAATGGTTTTGACCTCCACAAAAAAAGATAAAAGGTAACGGATGCCCTCTGGGCGTACAATTTGACAACCCTCCTCTGAGACTGTTTGTCAAGGTTCAGGCTGATTGGAGTGGGGATGTATTGGATTGTAACATTAATATCATTTGGAAGAAAGGTGATGTTGCTCACCCTTGCACAATCAGTTGAAAGCTGATGCTGTTTACTTGATAATGGTAACAGGCTGAACCTCTTGTTATATTGAATCAAGACGCGTACTCTGATTAGGACACAAGGTCCCCAAGTAAAAGGGAAACATGATATAGTCATGGAAGAGTTTTAGTTGAGATTGAAATCTATCATTTTATGGGGTTGATCTAATAATATAAGATATAAATATTCTTAATTAATCTAATATGGGGTTGACTGATGTGGGCCGAGTAAAATCTAGCTTGTGATGAGAGTGTTGTAACCATAAACTCTTTAAATAATACTCTAGTCTCTCTTCTAATCCTAATGCACAAATAACCTCACATGAGGAATTGTTAACTCGTGAGGGATAATCTTATTGAGCCAGTAATACAAAGGGTAATAAAAAAATTTACTTGAGCTCTGGATCATCATTGTTCAACAACAACAACAACAAATTTCAAATCAGATGTGTGCAAATCTCTTTTTCTCCATTACTATGTTTTGGATTCTAACAATGAAGATCTTGGAATGTTATTTTCGCAACTTACATGGCAGTCACAACGAGGCATTCCATGATACATGTCATGGAAACAATATGTAGAATGGAATCGTCTTGCAGGCACCAAAGATCCCATGACTAAAGCCAATCAACCTAGATCATGGCAAATGATATCATGGTAGGGTTCTGAATTACATGTGTAAGTGCCATTCGTTACCTTGTTCCAATGGAGGTCAGATCCCTTAATAGGATTTGAGCATGACTAGTAGGAAACACGGAAAATGTGCTCGTGTTAGGCAAGCGTATGCCATTCACATAAAGCTAAGGGAGAGGCAGTGATGGTGCAGTACACGAGAAAGCAACAAAAAGTGACATTCTATTAGGCTTGTATTTGCCATTCATGTAAAATCTCTAAAGAAGCGGTGATGGTTAGGGGAATGCAAAAGAACAAAATAGCCATAAAAAGGGCATTGCGAAAATATAAGTTGGGGAAAATGTCATGGTTCAACTTTTCCCCATTCCATTAAGGCATGGAATTAAGCTTCATAATATTGAGAGAAGCATAAGGGTATGTGGAAATACCCTTGAATTTGGGGAGTGGTATCAAAGAATTTATGCTAGGAACCTACTAATGAAAGGAATTTCAAGTGGAAGATCCCAGAAAATGGGGTTGGCCAAACGTACACAAATTGGTTGGAAGCTAATACCTCTCACATGATGAAGGCTCTAATAGGCCTAAACCAATAATTATGTCGAATTAAGATGCATGTGTCATAGGCCGATCGTTCGGGATCGAGATCGTGTGGTGATTTAGGCTCCCTTGGATCGTTGGAACACCTAAGCTAAGCCTTCCTTGGGATCAATCGATCGCTCACTCGCTCACTAACCTAGATCTTTAGAGAGAGCAAGTTTCTAGAGTGAGAAGTTTTGAACGAGAGAAAGGAATTTTGATTATGAAATGGTTGGATGGATACAATAATAGGGAGGAATCTCTTCTTATACCTGAGGCTCTCGGATTATGACTATTAATCGTTTTTCGATCTGGCGGATGATATCATGCTTTCTAACCTACCAAACTTTCGACATTTATGGCAATAGAGTTCTAGATTCTTGGCATAATTACCGTCTCACCCGTCCTTGAAAATATTCCGAAAGCTCTTGGGAAAATATTGGGTGATCTTGCGAGGTTTTCCTCGATCATGCATGGTCTCTTCATCACGAGAACTTCGTGACCATGACAAATATCCTATGATGATCGAGTAAAAGGGAGTTGTGGTATGGTTGGTCATAATGAGGCTAATCGGCCTAGACCATGACACTTGGTCTGTCTAAGAAAACATTTACGAAGAATTAATTTTAATTGCCCGAGATTAGAAAGACCTCTTGGAAGCAGGTCACCTATCCAAGACCTACAAAAGCAAGACATCGTCTGAATGGTTTTGCTATTGATGCGGTTTTCACTAAAGTTGCTGGTGATAATATAGGTCCCATTTGCCCTATTCAAAATAGGGAAGCTTCACTAATTCTTTTGCTTCGAAGAGAGAAGTAATTAGTAGAATCATGCATGATGCATACGAATGACATCTTGTTTACTGAAGTCTCTAGTCCTTTACATCAGGCTATGTGTGGAAATCAGACACATTAATATCCGAATCAAGAAATTCGGAGCCTGTACATTTGGAGGACAGAACGTTTGCACCATGTGCGAAGTCACCTTTCGAGGCTGAAAATTCAAACAGGTCGAGAGCCACCATAAGTTGACGGAATCCTGGTGAGCAAGGAATTAGCAGAGACTAGGTTTTGGGACGTCTTATCAGCATTACGTCGGGTGCATAACGAGACGGGACACCCCCGAGACTGCCTCGATTCCAAGAGAGAGACGATGAGGATGAGATTTCGGCGGCGGTGAAGTGGGGCCGAGGCCGCCGCGGCAAGCGGGATTTGGTCACATGGATGTCGCCACGTATGCGATCGCGTGGGGCCGGTGCTGTCGGTCTTGCCTTGTGCGATCCTCGTTGTCCCCCGCGTTTCGAAACAGGGAAGGGAGAGAGGCGTTCGTGAGCACCGCCGAACGAGAGAGACATCGCATGAGAATTGCACGATGAGTCGCGATACATACGCACGTGACGAGAAGTCTACCGGTCCATGCATCATCTGAATTATGTCATGTCATTCAGACGAAAAGTCCTTACTTTCATAACTAAAAGACGACAGCACAAGTAATTCATTAATTTTAGTCCAACACATAATATTATCTCTAATTTTTTTAATTTACTTTGGCTGAATGTGCAATACTGTCCCTAAATTTTTACATTGTTCGGCTTGGTCTTTAAATTATTGATAAATATTTACTATAATCTTATATTACAATAAAATATTTATAGTTTATGGGGCCACATTAAATATTAATCAAAATTTAGGATTACGTTGAATAAATTAAAAATTAAGGCACAATATTAGTCCTCTCTTCCAGCACTAACAACTTCACACCAAAGGTCGAACTCATTAAGCAACCAAATAGATCATGATTGCCGACTTTTAACGGCTACGGCAGATCCACTATACTAGAATGCCAATATACCTCAGTATCTCTCTCGTGTAACATTACCAATTAAGTTTTTTTTTTTTTTTTTTCAAAATACTTCCTGATTTACAATTTAAAATAGAATTCCAAAAACTGAATGGCGATTCTGAGTACAAGAGGTAAATGAATAATCAATAAAAGTTTTCTTGAAGCTCGTAATTTTTCAGTTGCAAAGCTATAATCAATTTGACAGCACGAGCTTAAATAATGCTTACTTGAACATTGATGATCTTCTCTTCATACTAATTGACAGTATCCAAAAGAATAGCTTAAAAAAATATATTGATAGAAAAATAAAGTTGGCAAGACAAACAAAAGTGGTAACACAGTGGAAAATTAGTAAATCAGGAAAAAAAAAATTAGATGTTGGTAATAAGCAACTCAAATAAGAGTTGATAAATTATAAGTATGCAAAGTAATTTGGTAAAAGATTCTACTTACAAGTAGCGAGTTTTTTACCCAAGATTTACGATCATGGTTGATGACAAACCTATATGATTCATCAACTAGAATTCAAGATAATTGGTCACTTATTTTTGTTGTTATTTGTTGGCAGTTTGGAACCGGAGGTATAATGATTATATGAGAAGGACTTTATCTTAGCATAGGACCCTTGTGCCTGATTCTAGATTATGTTGAGGACATCGTATTGGCTTGACTAACAAAGTATACATTGTCTCCTCAAATAGAGAAATGAGACAAGTCTGTGAGTGTTGCCCCTCCAACGGATTGGGTCAAGCTCAACTTTGGCGGGGCTTCTAAAGGCAACCCGAGCCCCGCTTCAATAGGTGAGCTTTTGCGTAATGAATTAGGCAACTGATTCCTTGGATTTGCTCAAAACTATGGGGTATCCTTCTTGGTTCTTAAAATGGCAATTTCTTTGGGCATCCCTAAACTTATTGTGGATTTGGACTTGCTAGTTACTATTTCACTGCTCCAAAAATCAACTCCATCTCTCAACTTTAGTGACACTTTTTTCTTAGTATCATAATCTTTTTTTTTTTTGATAACCGAGGACTCCACCACGGGCCCCCCGTGCCCGAAAAGCTCCTGAGGCCCGGGCCCCTATACCTCGAGGGAGACTAGCCCAGCAACGCATCGCCAAGGCCCCTCACTTAAATCGCTAGTGGCTGCGGGTTTGAACTCTTGACCTCAACGATGAGGGAGGGACTCTCAACCAACGCAACTACCCACGGATGGTTCAGATTCAGAATCTTTTAATGTCAATAAATTGCACAATTTTAGGGAAGGAAACTCATGTGCTAACTAGTTAGCAACTTGGGTCAATCATTCTAGTGATGCAAATGTCACATTTTAAATTGGCCACTGAAAGGTTTGATTCCTTTGTTGATACAAGATTGAGTTGGATCTATTTTTGTTTGACGAGTTCTAGTATGACATTTGGGCTTCACTCCTTTCATTACAAAAAAAAAAAAAAAAAAAAAGGGATTTGATAGACCAAAATGGTAAAATTTTTGAAGAAAAGCGATAAATCAGTCGAATACAATTTAGTAAATTCCATTTAATACTTGGTAAAGGTGTTTATAAAAAAGGTAAATAAAAGTGTGTAAATGATAAGATAAGTTCTTTTTGACAGAGAAAAGAAAATTAGGTAATTTAAGAAAACCAAACCAATTTTAATAATTAAATTTAAGAAGAGTTTTTTTTTGGTCTGAAAATCTAAGAAGAGTTGGTAATGCAAAATTGTTGATATCTTAATTGGATAAAAGTTGGTAAACATTCCAATAAAAGATGGTGATTCCTTAAAAGAGTTGGCGTCAATAAGACAAATACAAGTTAGTAACTCATTGGTAAACTTAAAAACAAAAACCAAATTAACAAGCAAGTTAAAAGATATATGGCAATTATCAACTTAAAAGAAGAGAAACTGGTAAGTTACACAAACAAAAGTTGGTAAGTTCATATACGACTTGATAAATATAATGTGTTTGTAAGAGAGACAATTAAAAGTGAGCAAACCATGACAAAAGTTGACAAATTAAGAAAAACAAAAATTGTAAGAAACTTAAATGAGAGTTGGTAATAAAAATTTAGTCTATAATGTAATAAGAAAATAATTAGTAATTCACTCAAATAATTATGAGTAAATTAAGTTGGTAAATTTAAAGTGCTGTGTGAAAAAGACAAATAAATTTAATAAAAGATAAGAAAAGTTAATATTTTGTAAACTATCGACACGAGTTAGTACTTTCATAAAAGTCTAAGTAACTAACAAGTTTTTAGGAAATCAAATTATTGGTTAAAAATTTTATCAACTGATTTTGATACCTACAAATTGTTTATCTCTATAGAGAAAAAATCATTTTCTAAGAGAATACTAGAATTTTCTTCCAACGTGGTAATAGAGTAAGGTTCTATTCTAGATTCATTTTGCCTCTAAGGTTCTCAATTAGTGGATTTCATAGGGAAATTTTTCCTAAACCTATTGTTATTTTGCCAATTCAGTTCTAAACTTTTCAGCTTTGCCAATTGAGTTTTAAATTTTTTCACTTTTTGCTAATTGAGTTCATCTAGCGACTTTTGATTGAAAAACGCCGACCATCCTTTGTGACATGGTTGATGCTAACATGGATAGATTTATTTTTTTTATTTTTATTTCTATTTTTTCCCTCTTTTTTTTTTCCCCCTTGGCTAGTCACCTAGCCTCCAAATGACTCCCGAGGCCACGACTGGCAACGGTCGACCCTCGCCGGTTGTGGCTTCTAGCTAGTCATTGAAGGCTAGGCAACTAAAAACATAAAAAAATTAGAAAAAATTTTAAAAAATTAATAACTTTTGTTAATGTTAGCATTAGTCGTGCCACAGAGAACAGTCCGCATTTGTGTTAGCAAATTCCGACTAAAACTGGCCAGATAGACTCAATTAGTAGAATTTTGAAAAGTTTATGATTCAATTGGTAATGTTGAAAGTTTTAGGATTAGATTAACAAAAGTGCAATATGTTTAAAACTTTTTGGACAAATTTCCTGATTTCACATGTAGTACTCAATTTGGTTTGCAAGCAAGAGAAGCTGTTAAAGTATGTTAAAGAACTCATATGTGAATATTAATGAACTTTACGTATATGTGGTCTTTCTTTTATTTAATTGTTTAAAACTGAAAGGAAATCGTCAAGATCCGGTTGAGGTGGGAAACCTGGAGTGGAAATCTTGTCGAATTGCTTTTACGAAAAGTTTGGCCGAAGAATGTCAGCCATGGGGGAGTAAGTTCAGAAGAGTAGGAACGTAAGAAAAAAGTGCGAAGAAAGTGCTCATTTTGATGGAGACAGCTGTAGAGTCAAAAGACTCCCTGTCGGTGGGCGCACAAAAGGGTAAAATCACCCAATCGCGATGAGGACATAACCGACGTTCTCCCCGAAATAAGGGTCATCATACCAAGAACCTTCTCCTGAAGTACTAGAATAAAATTTATTAACCGACCAAAAAAAGAATAATTCGTAAATATATTCGAAGATACATTTCTCTTCTGTTTATAGAGAGTATATGATAGATTGAGTAGGAAAAATTAAACCCACGTCATTGCCTTAGAAGTTTAGGATTTCATTCACCTCATTCATTAATTAACTTCACGATCACAATGCACATATAAATAAAGATCATTGTAGTTAAGCTGGGGGAGCCATTTATTTCAATGTTTGGGCAAAACTGGAAATGGATTGTTTTTTTCCAAATGCGAGATTGGATAAAAAATCTACATACATTGGAAAGAAAACTCTCCAAAGATCAAAAGTCCCTTTTATTTCATGAAAAATAAATGATTTAAAAAATATTTTCCTAAAAATGATTGTTAATATCATTTATACAAATGAATGGATAGAAAAATACTTGTATAATCCATGAAGATATAAATTGTTATTAATGATGAAAACATTATTTATTAATAATTATATCAAGCAATCACTTTTTGGAAGATACTCTTCAAAACACTCATTTTTTGCGAAACAAATAGTTCCCTGGCTATTAATGTGGATTCTTTATCTTGCAATCTTGTTGTCTAACCTCAAAAGATTGATTTCCTAACCAAAAATAAAAAATAAAATTGCATTCAATATTATAGATCAATCAGCACTCATGGGGGTGTAATATTAAACCAAATCTTAGAGGCTTGGAGTGGTCCTGGTGAGGCCATCAAAAGACAAAAATAGGACTACACCATTACAAAACTTACAAATCCCCAGGACATAAACTATTGGGGATGCGAGAACAGAAGAATAAACAAAGGGTGTGGTGTTTGGGGGGAATTCAAGGCGTGTTCCTGGACTTTATCAATGCGATTCACCTCTTTCTTCGCTTTCCGATCTGTCTGATTTCGCTTTAACAGGACGCCTTCCCCACTCTTATTCTTTCCCTAACATCGAAACGGTCATCGGTTTTTCATCCCTTTAAAAATGTAGACTATTCTAGAGTATGTAAGTACATAATTCATGAGGTTATTTTGTTGAAATGAGATCATGTTTTTGCCAGAAACATTAGGGGAAAATTTTCGTTTTTGCTCCCCCTTCTCTGGAGTTAATGCACATTGTAACGCTGCATTTTTTACAGAAGAAGCATTTTATCCTTTCGAACTTTTATTTTGCTATACTAGTTAACACCGTCAATCTATTCCAGCTAGCATGTGCCGCTCACATGATCTTTAAGGGTAAACTTCCAACCTGTTTGTCCTCCCAATTTTTACTGTTTGGCCTTGACCTCTCTTGTGTGCCTTCTTGTTACTGTACATTAATTGCACCCACCAGTCACCACGTGTCCATGATTCATATAAATTTTACACAAAAACACAGTTTGTGCATCCATGTGTGTGTGGGGATGGGTAGAGAGAGAGAGAGAGAGAGAGAGAGAGAGAGAGAGAGAGGGAGGGAGGGAGGTGTGTTGGGTTTGTAGGCTGACCGGATTAAACATGTTTGGAGAAAGGAGCCGCATAGAAACACTTGCTGATCCACTCTTCCCCATGGATGACTTTTTCAAAACCACCATATAAATATGTTAATAGATTTTCAACCCTAAATCAGCCCTATAAAATCACACGACAAAAATATTTTCTTAAAAGTTTTGTTAACGAGTGTCCTGGATGTTTGTTATACATGTTTAACATGAAAATATTTGATTTTACAATACTAACTGTGCATATTATGATTGTAGTCGGTTTTTACAAATCTGATTTTCTAATAAGGGTTTCTAGAGTTTTTTTCTTTTTAGCAAAACTCCTTTTTCTAAAAACAAGAGTTTTAAAATGCTAAATTCATGTCCTTGCTCGGAGTGCAAGTTGTGCGGTAAAACGTGCATTTCCCCAAGACATTGCCGAGAGCTTCAAGTAATTAACAACATTGTCATTAAAAGGGCTTCCTACTTTTTGCCACATAGTCTAAGTGCACACAAAATATAATATAAAATTCTTTGCAAGAATTCTTTAAACTATAATAAGGACAAGGGGACAACCCAAGGTAGAAAACAATAGGCAGGCACTAGCATATAGACCTTCCATCTTTCGTTCCACTTTTTCTTAAAATAATACTCTGAACTGATCTCTGCTCTTAATTAATAGAGTCAAATGATCTCTTCTTCTTGAACACTAAAACATTCTATTTATCTGAGAAAGAGCACTCTCAAGTCTCTTCTCTTTTTCTCTGTTTAGGGTTCTTTCCTGGGACCCAATTGCTTGAAGTGTCAAGACATCAGGGAAGACACATCCCACGATCTCCATTGTCTTCCTCCTATTCTCTGTATCTCCCTCCAACTGCATGTTGTGCCCAAAAGAACAAACCTTCCACCTCTCCTTAGACTGCATTTAATGCTTTGTTTTCTCTCTTCAACTACAAATAAGACCATTTACCTCATTTTTATGTGAAAAAGGGACTCCATTCGTCACCTGCATTTCCTGTACTCAGAAGCTTGGGGCTTTTCACAAACTTGGCCTCCTCATCTTGTATTAGCATGTCAATCACATATTGCCTTCTTGTCTTCATCATCATGGGCCTTTCTTTGCATATATGTGATGCCCGACGCCTCACGGACATGGACAAGAAGCCGGTGAAGGGAAATACCTCATCTAGCAAGGTTAGTGATGAGAAACATTACTGATGTTGTCATCAAGAAAGCTAATAGTTTTTGAGATTTCTTCCAAGGTTGAGCCAATCCACAAAAGAAAGTTTAGAAAACCAAGAGGCATTGACCTGCATACTACATAATGAAATACTACTTTAAACTTTAAATGTTCGATTTAGTATATATACAGTCAAATTTTAATTTGGCGCCAGTTATGATTTTAGCTTGGTGTTTCGTATATCTTACTTGTACATGTTGAATTGACTGAAAAGTTTGATATGCTTTTATGCATGCATGAAAGTTTTTCCTTGTTTTACTTACTTAAAAAAAAGAGTTGTTTTCGGTTTTTTCTGGAAAACCCTAAGAAATCACACCTGAATATTTGCAGAGTGGCTTGAAGACAGAACTGGATTTGGTCAACATCACCTCAAATTTCCAGTCCATGCAAAGAAACAACAGCTTCAATAATGAAGGCAACAATGCGGAAACCCTGGCGACCAAAAAACCCGAAAAGGCAATAGTTCAGACGAGAACCACTCAGAAGCTGATGAATGCGTCGTCTCTCGTATCCGTTTCATGGCACGTTCCTCGGAAGATTCCGAATGAGAGACATCCCGGGCTAGACTCCGATTACAGCCCGCCGAGGACGCACCCTCCATCACACAATTGACCAATTTTTGGCTCGTCTGCTGTTGAATCTCCGGGACCCTCTTCGCGATGTCACCAAGCAATCGCTCCATTTTGGCACTATAATGAGTATGTTACGTTGTAAATGCGCAGAGACGAGACCATATGAGAAAGCACTCAGGCTAGCTTATCGGCTAAGGGTACGACTGTTTCTGCCATTATGTATGTGTTGACTTTGTAAAATGTTATATACAACACAAGCGTAGGACTTGTTATTAATATTTATTGACAAGTTTTTAAGGTTCCTTCCTATGAAGCCTGAAGGATTCCTCATGTTAGAAACTGCAGATGAATTTTGTCCAGATATCATGATCTATGTCCTCTCGCTCCCTAGTATAAACTAATTCAATCCAAAATTCATGGAGTTTATTATTCTTTTTTGGCTTCCTATGCATATGGAAGACTAAACTGATTTCACAGCTGATGCGTGAGGACCAATTACATAAAATAAAACCCAAGTATCAATATCTTTTTTCTTCCCATTGGATCTTGTGAAGGTTTTACGGGTTTCTAAATTTCAAATTGATAGTTGACTAAATCTATATTAGTGTGTCTTTATAATGCTTTGGTTTTATCGTTACAAAGACAAGACTAGAGAGATAACCTGATGATAATCTGTGTGAGGGTTTACTTCTAACAATGATATTGATATGAGTGGTGGCATTATGCGACTCAATCGCATAAAATCATGCATCAATTTATGTATGTATGTTAAGTATGCATGTGCAGTGTGAATTGCTTGAATAAGCTACCTTATGCAGTCTCTTGAATAATGTTAGGTATTTACTTGATTCAATTATATGCCAAACTTCAGATTGAGTGTAAATATGGCTCACTTTATTTAAATTGCCTAGTTATAATCATCCGGTCGCTTATGACCTGTTTGGTAACACTCTCGGGAATAGCTAATTTTGTTCTTTTGTTCCTAGGAGGAAAAAAAGAACAAAAATCAGGAAAAAAAGAACAAAAATCCGTTTGGTAAATTTTTTGTTCTCGGAAATAGATTTGGAATAGAATTTAAAAGTAAAAAAGGTTACTTCTTGCTCTTGAGAACAATTCCTAGAATCAATTGTAATTTTTTTCTTTTCTCTTCTCTCTTCTCCTCTTTCCTTTCTTCTTCTTCTTCCTTTTGGCCAGTCGTTGACCTTGTCCATGGCCAGCGACCTCGCCAGAGCATCGCCGAGCCACGATGACGCCGAGCCTTGCCTTGGCTGGGCGACATCATTGCCACGACAGGCTCGGCCTCGCCAGGCTAGGGCAAGGCTGACCTTGTGCCCCTTGGGTGAGGTTGAGCCTCGCTGGTGGCTTGGCGAGGCTTGCTTGGCCACCAGTGAGGCTTCGCCTTGTCCGAGATCTAGTGAGGTCGAGGCTCGCTTTGGCCACGCGAGGCTTCGATGATCTCGCTAGACCTCGCCCTCGCCGGCCACCATTGTGAGTAGCGACCAGCTACCAAGAAGGAGGAAGAAGAAGAGAAAAAAAAAAAAAAGAAAAAAAAAGAGAAAAATATAATAAAAGTATTAAAAATTAAAAGAAAATAAAAAAAAGAATTAAAATGAATTCATCTAATAGAAATGCATATTCTTTTTCTCATAAATTATTCCCGAGAATAGAAATTTTAATTAAAATATTTTTCCGGGAACAGTTGCCCAAACACCCGTTAACATATTTTATCAAAAACATCACTCACGATCTCTTAAAACATGCATGAAAAATTGATATGGGTAAGAATTTTCATCTCTTAATGCAAGGTTAGTCCTGGTCACAAGGAGACATTGCGAATCCCATCTCCTTAGGAGGTTTTCTGCTTTGATTGTTAGCTCCAGCACTTCCTTTTTTCCGTTTTTAGCACTTGTCCTGTTTGGTCACTATCCCTTGGAAAACATAAATATCATGTGATTCAAGACGAACATCTTCAGATCTTGATTAGGTTTACTTAAGCTGGAATCATCCTTATCGGTAAGGTCTTGTATGCTTTTCCTACTTTGTTCCTTTCTTTGTCGATTGAGCTTCACTAAATGGGATAGGGTAGGAAGATTTGCTCCTTTGCATCGCTGGGGACATCCATATACAACAGCTGGAAAATGTTGTCATCCGTTGTAATCGATTCCCAAATGCTTGCTCATGTGTATTGGGCATCGATGTTGTACGAGCTTATGGGATAGAGATAATTTAAATTTCAGGAGATAAAATCATATCCAAAATTTGTGCGTTCTAGATAGTTAGACATGAACGTCACTACCGATTCAATGGTTCAGATTAAGCCATGTCGCCTTATTTCGCTTGAGTTTACTAAAGCCATTCTCACAATTTTTGAAAAAGTAATGCACCCCTACCTACCGATCACAACCCTAATCACTAAAAATCCCCTTCTGTCCACTCTCCTGGCCTACACCTTCAACTCAATTGTGCCCAAAGCCTCTCTCGCCACCCTCAGTATTCGAGCCACGGTCACTAGTTGTTGCCTCCACCCCTCGTTGTTGCGACCTCTCTCTCTCTCTCTCTCTCTCTCTCTCTCTCTCTCTCTCTCTTCTTGCATGAGTGAAGGAAGAGAGCCGATTCTCGCAATGGTTTGTCGTGTGAATGATTCAGGCAGGGGTTAAATTGCTCCAAGCAACCTAAAGTCTAGATCAACAGAGGTTTGGTGACTTTCGATCTAGGAAGCAACCTTAATCGCCGCGTGCACACTTCGACACACACACAGGCAGAGCGGGAGAGAGACCCTAAGGACAAATTGAGCGATGGCGGCTACATCTGGGGCCATGACACCACGACTGCCAAGCAAAATCTACGATCACGGATGGAGGAAGAGGAGTTAGAAGTCAAGAAGAAACAAAAATAATAAGAGGGAAAAAAAGTGAAAGCATATCTCAATTGTTATGATCCAGTGGGTTAATGTGGTTGTTCAAAATTTGCCCCTCATTGTCCGAAAATCATTAAGTTTGACTTAGGGTTAATAGAGAGTCAATCAAAAGTTAGACTGGAGGTACAAGACCTAGAAAACGTCTTAAACCTCAAAATTGGATTCTACTCGACAAACGATACCCACGTTAACACCCAAATCCGACGGTTAGTTTTGATAAATGGAACCAAAACAAGTATATTGACTCTCATATTACCACCCGAATCCGATAGTCAATTTTTGACCTCACAAAATCGGTCGCCCTTATTTGCAATGTCGAGACAGTAATGATGTCCCAACTTCTGAAATTACGGATCAAGCATCCCAACGACGCAAAAATCGGGTTGAATGGCTGTCGGATGAAGGAGAAACCGTCCGTCAAATTTTGATAAAAACCTCCTTCACTCGGAAGGAAGATCACAAAGTCCAAAACCGCAATCTAGATTCAAGCGTCTCCCAAAATCCTCCACACGGGGACACGGCTTGAAGATTCAAAGAGCCTCGAGATTCGGGTGTTCCCCAAATGCCCGCACCGAGGCATGGCGTGAAGGTTTGAAGACCTTATGGATTCAAGCATTTCTCAGATCCCCACACAGGAGCACGGCACGCTCATCTCAAGATCTTCCATATTCAAATACTCTAACTATACCTACGTCGGAGTATGACATGAGGACGGGTTCATTGACACTCTTCCATTCATTCTATTTTAAAAGAAAAATGTCATTACAAGTGTCATAATTTTTGTACGGCGCTCACTTGAATGTCATAATATTCTTCTTTGACCACTTAAGTATCGTAATTTATCTTCGGCATTCATTTAAGTAGCATAACTTTATTTTCAATCATTTGAGTAATGTATACTTCTTTTTTATATGATCACTTGAGTTCTATGACATTGTAAAAACATTCACCGCAAGCATAATGCCATGCTAGTTTTTCGCCACTTGGGTGAAGGTTTTTAAAAAAGTTACGGTAGTCAAGTGAAAAAAATTGGCACTTAAATGGACACCATATGAAAGTTAGGTCACTTATGATATACTTATCATTTTAAAGTACTTGCTCCATTTCTTCCTTTAAAAGACAGTTATTCTCGAAAGGAAATTATTATTATTTTCCAAATCCATACAATTCGTCTTCAGATTCATCCTTCTTTTGATCCGTCCTCCCACAGGATTTTGATTACAAAACCACAGCCGCCCTTGCATTACGTCCTAGGGCAAGACCTCCACAATCCATTCCTGATCCCATGACTTGGAGGCATCTCTATGTCAGTCAACTTCTAACTAGCAGCATCAAGTATTTATCGAGTATGCATTCTAAGTAAGACTTCCAACTTCAGGATACAAGCTTTTCAGGAATCAAATCTAAAAAAAGAATACCAACAAAAATCCTAACTTAATACACTTGTGACAAATTTTCCTAAAATTATTTTCTGACTATCATAACCCCATACTAGCATACATGTAATAAATTTACCATCCGTTAGTTTCCGTTAAATTTTACCATCAAATTACTAAGTTGGATGACATATTACCATTGATGACTCTATTAGTTTAGGGTTTTGCCCTTCATTTGTCACATATGGTCCAATTAATGATTTTTCGAGGTATAAATCTGAAATGATAATAACGGATAACGGATAATAAATTTGTCACAAATTTATACATTCGAAGTTTTTAGTGGTTAAAAAATTGGTTTGGAGTAAATTTGTCAAACATATGCTAGTTTTGGGTTTTTAGTAATAAATAATGTGAATTTGTTGTGCATATACCAATTTAAGGTTTTTTGTAATATTATCCCATCAAAAAATGCATTCTTCGAAATAAATATTGGAAAAGGCAAAAGAATGTCCTAGATTTATTTCAGTCTTAAACCTTTCAATTATGTCAATTTAATCTTAAACATTTATACATTTTGCCAATTGAATTTATCTGACCAATTTCAGCCAAAAATTATTGTCCTGGACATTTTTAGTAATATTTAAACAATTGTTTGAACTTTTTTTTTTTTTTTCCTTTTTCATTTTGGCTGGTGCCTCACTTAGAGTCAACGACAAGCTCACTAGTTGTGAGCGAGGTAGCCCTTGCGCAAATCCGGTGAGAGCCATGAACCTTGCTAGTGGCCAATGAGGGTTGGCCAAAATGAAAGGGAAAAAAAAGAAAGAAATAAGTAATAATTATTGTCCATGTCATCATGCCATGAAGAATAGCTTATGGCTTTTGTGGCCCCGCCCCTGCTGGGCAAGGCAACCTTTGCCTAGATCTGGCAAGGGTCGGTGAGGGTTGCAAACCTTGCTAGTGACCAACAAGGGCCGAACGGCCCTCATCGCCCAAAATGAAAGGGAAAAAAAATTAATTAAATTATTTTTTTAAAAAATAAAAAGATATCTATGTCAATATAAATTGTGCCACATAAAATGCTTAGTGTTTACATTAGTGATTTCTAATAAAAATTGACTGAAAGAATTTAATTGGTAAATTATGAAAATGTTTAAGACTAAATGGGTACAATTGAAAGATTTAAAACTAAATTGATAAAATTGTAATAAGTTTTGAACTTTTTTGTTACATTTCCAATGGATATCATACATCCTTTACCAATTACTGAGTAAGAGGGACAAGACTTATATCTTAGGCTTTGTTTGTTTTGAGGACAAACGAAAAATATTTTCATCTTTTACAAAAATATATTTGAATATAAATTATTGTCGATAATGAAATTATCTTTTATCAACTAATTAATTCAAGCGGTAAAAGGCAATCATTTTTAAGAAATGTTTTTCAAATTATTTATCTTCTATGAAATAAACTGTGAGATTTTGTGGAACCACTGTCAACTGTTCTAAATGTTTAAGCTATAAGATAAAAGCATGGTTTAGTATTTAATTATTTTAACACTCTTCCTCATGCTTAGTTTGCCGGTATTAAGTGTGGATATATTTAATTGGAGAGGCAAATGGACTTAGAACAATTTGAATTTAGGACTTTCAAATCTTATATATTATGTGAGATTTTGTGGAAATATAGCTAATTGTTTAAAATTTTAAAATGTTAAATAAAGACGTGACTTAATATTTAATTATTTTAACACAAACGAAGCCTTACATATATTCAAATCTTTTCAAGAGTAATAAAAATTGTTTCAATATTCAAACCTCAATGTCTCAATTTCCAAATTTGTTTCATTTGCATATGAACTTCTTTTGCATGAGCATTTAATTTGAATTCTTCTAAATATTCAACTTGCTTGACATTATTTTTTATTCATCTTTTACAAATGTCAACTCGGTTCAAAACTTTTCAATTTTGCCAATTAAGTCATTAACTTTTGCATGAAATTCCAATATAATTCTTTTGGTCATTTTTCATTGAAAATCGCTTGGCCATCTTACGTGGCACATTGCCATGTCAACGATTCCTAGCAAAAATGATCAAAGGATCGCTTAAATAGAGTTTTATGGCCTAATTGGCAAATTTAATAAGTTTAAGATTGAATTGATATCCATATAATAGGTTTATGATTAATTAGACAATTTCTCTCATAAAATCTTGTTTACTATTAGCAGTGGCCATGGTTCCAAGGTAGAACTAGGATCCTAAGAATCGAATTGGTTCGGTTCTAGATTCTAAGTTCCAAAAATTGGAAAACCTATTCCAAAGGATAAATTACAGGCATTGAGTGCAACTGGAAACATAAAACTTGGAACAAAACTTTGTATTTGCGTGATTTTACATCATTCTATAATGTTCAATGATGAGTATGTAATGTGAAACCATTAGTCTGAGCTTTCATTTCCGGTAATATCTATGATCGAGACTTTTGCTTTGTTAATATTTTATAATCTTCTTGTGTTTAGATATGAATTGTGATCAATTGACTATAGCAGATAGTGGTTATTAAGAGTATAGGTGGAACCTTAGTATACCCTTAAACCTATGACATGATAGGTTCTAAGTTTTCGAATATGTGGGGTAGATTCTAGATTCCAAAAATTAAGGATTCTATTTTGATGGGTAGATTTCAAATTACGGATGGAACTTGGACGAAACTTGAAACCGCTCATCCCTATTTGGTATCAAAGTAGTGGGTCCTTAGTTCAAATGTTTGAAGGTATCTATTTATCTTCCCAGTTATATATTTTTATACTTTATCCTTAGTTTAAAGCTTAGTGCACTCGTGAGCAGGAATGTTAGAATATTTAAATATTAAATCGTGTCTTTATCTAACATCACTTCGAATTTTGGACGTTGCTTTGGGCCAAAAAATGTAACATTTTCTTTATCGAACGAGGCAAATATTTTCAGGATATGATCAATTAATAAATTAATTTCACCTATATATTAATAACCCCTACTTCCACAGGATATTGAACAAACTATCAGGTCAGTGAAGGAAAACGGTGGGAAGTTTAATATTTACTAAGGATACATGCGATCGAACCGACACGATAGTATCCCAGTGTTTCTCCATTCAATGAAAAATATAAAATAATGTTCGAAGAAACGAATACAAAAACCCCAAAATTCCTTATATGTGGCATTTCCGAGGGTGATCCAGCTGATGATATTGCACGCCACCTCGTTTTCCCACTCCACCCGTTGATCGTCTTCGGGAAATAGTGTCAAAAAATTCCTAAACCTTGTGCATTTATATCACTTTAGTCTTAAACCATTTATTAATGCTAATTTAGTCATAAATTTTTTTACTTGATGCCAATTCAGTCATTTCTTACTAATTTTGATTGGATTTTGTTGACTAGGCACTGATCGGTTGACGTGGTACGATTGGCGCTGATATGGATAATCTTTAATAATATTTTAAAATTTTTGAATTTTCTTATTCTTTTTTCTTTCTCCTTTTTCTTTTCCCAGCTCGTCGGATTTTGGCAACTGGCCAGAGGCAACGGCCAGCGAGGGCTCAAGTGACCTCTTGCCTTTGGTGAGGTTGAGCCGTACCCATGGTTAGCGAGCCTTGACCCTCGCCAGCCTAGCGTGAAGTCGCTCTCGCAACTTGGGCAGCCTCGAGCTGGCCTCACCAGAGGCTAGGTGAGGCTTGACCTCGTCGGATCTGATGAGATTGAGCCTTGGCCATGGCTGGCGATGCTTGAGGCTTGCCAGATCTAGCGAGGCTCGTTGAGGCCGGCAAGGGTGAGGTTGACCTTATCGGCTATCACCTCTGGCTGGTCACCGAGGTTCGGCCACCTCGGTGACCGGCTAGAGGAAGGAAGAGAAGAAGGAAATTTTTTTTTTAAAAATATTAAAATATTATTCAAAATTGTTTACGTAAACTCTGATTATGCTATATTAGCCAACTGGTGCCCAATCAGCAAAATCCGATCAAAATTAGTTGGAAGGACTAAGTTGATACCAAATCAAAATGTTTAGGATTCAATTGGCACCAATGAAATGTTTATGACTAAATTAGCATAACTATAAAAGATTTAAGACTTTTTTTTAACACTTTTCTCATTATCTTTGTATTTATATCTCCAAGTCTAAGCAAGTCCAAGTACATATCTTCCTCGTGTCATTGTTGTTGTTGTTATGGATTTATGAGGGGACACAATAAAATATTGTGGATAGTGAAACAAAATCGAATCTAATCACGACCACGAATTGCAATTTGTCCACTAGACGGGAAAAAAATTGGGCTGTCACGGAGCTTTCTACTTATATATACGTAAGCAAAATCAGAAGTATCATTTTTTTGTTTAGTTTGGTCTTAGTTATGTTTTCTCTGTCAATCCGTAATGTTCTCATGCGTTGCATACTTTAAATGTACGCATCATAATTTCATTTACCGATTACGAACCAACGATATTCTATTTTTTCCAATTTTTTTCCTTTTAAAAAGCTTTGAAAAAGCTTGATGAACATGTGATTTAGAACTTCATTAAAAAAAAAAAATCGCGGTACTTAAAGAGCGCCGCAAGGGTGCTAAAATTTCTTGACACACTCGAACTTGTAGCGAGTGTGAAACCCTTATGATTGAGCCCGGAAGGAGGTTGCTGGTCCATCACCTCTTCCTAATATTTTCACCAATAGAAAAAACTAGAAAAGAAAATAAAAAAAAATTAAGAAAAGAAGGCGAGGATTGCAAGGGCATTTGCCCATATTGAACTCGACCACCTCGCAATGGTCTTAGCCTTTGTTCCACCCATACATCCGACCCCTACAAAGGAAGGGATGCCCCTCGAGTTCAACTGCGACGGAGATTGGGCGATGGTGGTCGTCGTTCTAAGGTGACCACCATCGCGGAGGCAACAGCGAGAGGTGATCATTTACGACGGCCATGATTGTGAGAAAATATTGGGTGGTCCGGGACCTCCACGTCAGCGTGGTCCCGGACCAATCATGGAGCGCCACGTGGAGGTTTGGGTCCGCTGGCCATCTTCTGCACAAACGTAGGCCTCTTTCCTCTCCCTAACCTTCTTCTCTCTCTTCCCTAGCCTGCACGCTACCCCTGTTGCCTCCTCTCTCTCCCTCTCATCTGCAATGCATTTACTCTTTGTTCTCAGAGGAAGGAAAGAGGAGCAAACTCGATGGCATTCAAAATTTTAAATCTCAAATTTTCTCTCCTTGGTGCTCCGGCCTTCGTCAAGCGGCCGTGCGTGCGTCTCCGACGAAGCGCATTACGGCTGCTCCGTCGGCCAAAGAGGATCGATCCGAAGATCGGGAAGCTTAACCGGATGCCGGAGGAGTGGGTGAAGTCGCTGTGCGTGGGAAATCAGATTTGGAGGGACCTCACCCAGGCCAACGTGGTCACCGCCAACGCCTTTTGCACCAACCTCGAGCAGGTCTTGGCGCAGGTCAGCAAGGACGACCGCCCCGCAATGGGGCCTCCCTGGACGACGAGGCGGACGACGCCGCGTCGGCGGGAGCAATTAAGAAGGAGGGGACGAGGAGAGCGGGAGGCGCAGGAGGATAAGAGGAGAGGGAGGGCCCTGACGATGTCGTGCCGAAAGTACGGGAAGGAGGAGGCGAGCGTGCTGTTGTTGCCGTGTAGGCACCTGTGTTTGTGCGCGGTGTGTGGATCTTCCCTCCATACTTGTCCGCTCTGTAACTCTCCCAAATCTAGCAGTGTCCATCTATCCTAGACCAGTTTTTTTTTTTAAACTTTTCTCTCTTCGAAAAACCAGGGGAAATAAAACGGAAGAAATATTTCCGAGAGTTAGATAGAAATCTCTCCGATCATGACCCTTTTTTTATTGGTTCTGGTTGGTCTTGTGATTTGATTAATTCTTTGCCAAACATTTCTTGTCTCTTTCGATTCTCCAACTGGGTGGGTTGCTGGTGAATGTTTCTAAAATTCATATTCATGAAATTGTCGTCAATGAAGCAGCAGATTGGAAAGAGTAATGAATGGTTCCCGCATAATTTAGACATATTTCCACATCAAACGTTCTCCTCAAATTAGCTCACGCCCGAGCAGGACATAATATGGAGAATGAACTAAGCTTTTCAGACCAAAAGAAAAACTAAGCTTTGAATTTCCAACATACTTCTTTACCACAAACCTCTCAAACCTCTTCTCCGTGAAGAAATAAAAATGTTGAACATACAGCAACAAATAACAAATGTTGAGCATTTCACATCAACCAAGTGACCAGCAATTACGGCCCTAAAAAGTGGACCAAAGCTAATGCAAGAAAAAAAATGCTATTAAAAATTAAAACGGTACAAAATAACAAATGTGCTTCGTCGGAGACAGAGGGGAAAGCCGCTTGATGAACGCCGGAGCAGCAACGAACAAGGAGAGAAGTGAGCGAGTGCGGAGCGAGGGCGCAGGGGCGGCTTTAATGTGCTTCGTCACCGACGCGGGAACAGCCACTTGACGAGCGCCGGAGCAAGGGTGACCTTAATGTGCTTTGTCGGCGACCGTGAGGGCGGTCGTCCTTGCTAACCTGCGCCAGACTTGCTCGATGTTGGTGCGGTGGGCGTTGGCGGTGGCCTCGTTGGCCAGGCGAGGTCCCTCCAGATCTGGTTCTCTACGCACGCGACTTCAGCCGCTCCTCCGGTGCCCGCTTGAGCTTCCCAATCTTCGGTCTCCTCCTCCTTGGCCGGAGCAAAGGACGAGCGTGGAGAGAGAAGCAAGCGAGCACCGGAATAAGGGCGGCCGTAATGTGGTTTGTTGATGTCGACAGGGGAACGGTTGCTTGATGAACGCCGGAACGAACGCCGAAGTAGCAATGAGAGCGGAGAGAGAAGCGAGCGGCGCCAGAGCGAGGGCGCTCGTAATGTAGGTTGTCGGCAACGGCAGAGAACGGCCACTTGACGCACGGCGGAGCAGCGACGAGCGTAGAGAGATTTTGGGATTCAAAACTTTGAAACCTCCCTCGGCGGGTGAAAGAATTCGCAGCTGCTGGAGAGTAATCCGTGCGGAGCCTTGCTTCTCTTTCCTTCGCTTGAAGAGGAAAGAAAAAGCCCCCTCTCGCTTCTCTTTCGTTTGAAGAGGAAAGAGAAAAACCCCGTGCCATCATAAATGCATTGCGAGATGAGAGAGAATAAGTAGGCTGGGCGGGCTAAGGGGGAGAATCGATGTGCGCAGGAAGAAGGCCTACGTTGCGAAGATGGCCAGCGGACGCACGCCTCCACGTGGCGCTCCATGATTGGTTCGGGACCACGCCGACGTGGAGGTCCCGGACCACCCAATATTTTCTCCCATGATTGCTCTCTATTCCTCTCTCTTCCCCTGTTCCTCTCTTGATGCTACTGCTGAAAATTTCTTCTACTTTCTTAGTTTCGTGTTTTTGCTGTTCAGTTTTTGTTATCTTATCCGGATAAAGAAGGCCCCACCTCATTATTAGGACTAGCTTTTTTGGCAATTTATCAAAACTTATCCGGGTAAAATTTCACCCCCACCACCTCTCGCATATGCGAGTTTTCTCTCTACTTTATGGTAGTCCCCCCTTTTTCCACAAAACCCTCAAACCCTAGATCTACACCCAACTCTCCTCAAATCCCTAAATCCTTGCCATTCTACAGTGTTCGATCACTGTTTCCTCGCTGTTTTCTCTCTCTTTTGCATTCCACTTGAAAAAAAAAAAAAATGCACATCCTCCGAGTTCTTAGTCGAAGGCTTTCGGCTAAGCTTTTCGGGTGACCCATCATTGCTTGGCTCTTTCCGGAGACTTGGATATTCTTCACGTTCGTATGGAGCTGGGTTAGTCGTCTGGGTTGTTTTTTTCTGATGGAACTTGAGGTTGGTGCTTTGTTCAGCTTCTGGCTTTCAGATCTGGTTTTCTATGCTCTCTTTAGGGGTCGAGCCATGTTGCTATATTAGATTTACAAAAATCTGCACTAGGATCCATCATCGCATAGTGGTTGTCCTTGTTCCGTTGATTGTCCTGGGGAGTAGGGTATTATCTGATTTCAGTATAGAAAAGTCATTTGAGTACAACCTGGAAATTTGAAGATTAAGCCATTAGGAGAGTATGGATGACAATGAGTTGAGAGTTGCTGCACTTTGTAAACGATTGGGTTACCTGTGGACAGAGGATGATATTGTAGAGGCTTCTGCTGAAATTACTCCTCAGAAGAGGGCGGAGTGTCGAAGAATCCTATATGGCAAACTATACTCCCGACCACATGTAAATTTTTCAGCATTTCTGACCACAATGAAGAAAGCCTGGCGAACTGAGAAAGTTACTTGTGTTCAAAGAGAAACTGGTCACTTTACTTTCATTTTCCAGTCAGAGGAGGATACACAACGCATTCTAAAGAACTCACCTTGGTCGTATTCCTTTAACCTGCTAGTGTTGCGCTCATGTCAGGCAGAACTCTTGGAACATTGTTATGAGTTTTCTAAAGCAGAATTCTGGGTGCGCATTGGAGGAATCCCACCTGGTTGGAGAACAGGGAAAGTACTCTGTGATCTGAGGAAACGGATGGGCATAGTTATAGAAGCTCAACTTGACCCCATAGGCACATCTCAGTATAAAGGAGGAAGAGTGAGAGTCGAGGTTGATCTAACCTTGCCTTTAAAGTCAGGGGCTATACTGGATCTTGGCAAAAACTGGCTTTGGGTGGAATTCAAGTATGAGCGACTTCCCCATTTTTGTTACTCCTGTGGCCGGATTGGCCATCAGGCTGCTGAATGTCCTAAAATCCCCTACGCTACTTCTCCCTGGGCTACTGAGAATATTGGTCCCTTCGGACCCTGGTTGAAATCAGAGACAAGCGATCATAGCCCATACTGGGAAACTTTTTATGGCACAATTGAAGAGGAGCTGGTGGTCGAAGAAACTGTACCTGTGCCATCAAACCAGCCTAGCGGATTGGAGATTATAGTCCAGGAGCCCCAACCTGAGATGCAGATGGTGGTTTGCAGCAAAAAACGAGCAGAAAGTAGTCACTATCAGGAGGAAAGAGCAGCTGAGGACCCTGTACCAGCAGCTATTCCAGATCGTGGGAAACAGGTGGTTATCCCTGAAGTACAAAAACCAGCATTATCCCAACTTGGCAAATGCAGCAAGAAAACTATGAAAGTGCAGAAACTGAAAAAACAAAAATGCTCTTATGACACATCCCAGCTATTACTTGATGAAGCAGATTTTCTCGACACACCAGTGAAATTGGTCAAAGATGGCAAAGACTGGGCTTTGGTGGCTAGCCCTAATAAGCCACCAAAGACGCCATGAAAATTGTAAGTTGGAATTGTCAGGGGCTAGGCAACCCCCTGACAATCCGTGAACTGAGAGCTATGATGGCTCTCGAAAGGTCCTGTTTACTCTTTCTTATGGAAACAAAGAATAAAGCAACATTGGTGGAAAATGTTTGCAGGAAATTACACTTTCAGCATCTCTTTTTAGTTAATCCTATAGGTATTGTTGGGGGGCTGGCCATTATGTGGCAAGAGGAGTTAAATCTGAAAGTGCAAGCCAGCTCAAAACATTTTATAGATGTGTTATGCACTGATCCTCATAGCAGAACTGACATGTAGATTACCTTTATTCACGCCTCAACTGACTTTGGTGAAAGATTGGATCTCTGGCAACAGCTGGGAAACTTGAAACCTCCTGCTTCTATCCCTTGGATGTGTCTAGGAGACTTCAACGAAATTCTGTATATCTGGGAGAAACAAGGGAAAAAAGAAGCTGCCGTCAGAAGAATGTCAGCATTCAGAGACATGTTGAATGGATTAGCCCTTATGGATGTGGAGAGCCATGGGTGTACTTTTACATGGTCCAACAATAGGGAAGGGAAGGAACTGGTTAAGAAGAGACTTGACCGTATGCTTTGTACCTTAGAGTGGAGAGTAAATTTTCCGGAAGCAGCAGTTCAGGCACTACCAGCCATTGGCTCGGACCATAGTCCCCTGGTGCTTAGCCTTTATCCTAGTACAAGGCTAAGAAAGAAAATGTTCAAGTTAGAAGCCTATTGGATAGAACATGAAGACTATCATGGTCTAATCCAGCAAATATGGGCTCAAAACTCAACATAGCCAAAGTCCTTCTCTAGAAAATTATGGGAAATTTCCCAAATGCTGACCAAATGGAGCAAAACCACTGTCAGTACAGATACAGCAACTCAGTAAATCACTTACTCATATTACCAACCAAACACTTCATACTACCAGCAAAGAACAAGCCCAGAAAATCAAGCACAAAATAGACAACCTGCGCCAACAAGAAGAACTGTATTGGGGGATGCGTTCGCGCATAAATTGGCTACAATGGGGAGATAAGAACACAAAATTTTTCCATGCAACAACTCTACAGAGAAGACAGAGGAACCGCATCACAATGTTGCAATTAGAAGATAATAGATGGTGTAGGGACCCTGAGACTTTGCAGGTCCATACTCAGAACTTCTTTAAAGAGTTATATACGACTGAGGGCCCAAGAAATTACCTACCCATTCTCAGTCAATGTCCCTCACCTATCAATGACGACATAAATGCTGACCTGGTGGCACTGCCTTTGTTAGAGGAGATACATAGTGCGGTTTTCCAATTGGGCGCCTTGAAAGCACCTGGACCTGATGGTTTTGGTGGGATCTTCTATCAGCAATCTTGGGATTCTTTCAAATCAGACCTGCTGTTGCTTGTCTAGAATTTCTTTAAAAGCAGCACCCTTGACCCTCGCCTAAATCAAACCTACCTATCATTGATCCCCAAAGTCAAACACCCTGAAAATATCAGCCAATACAGACCTATCAGCCTATGCAACTTCAGCTATAAAATAATATCCAAAATTCTCGCTAACAGTTGAAAAAATGGCTGCCCTCAATTATCGAACCTGAGCAGAGCGCCTTTGTCCAAAGAAGGCAAATTCAGGACAACATCCTTATTGTCCAGGAAGTTCTCCACCAGCTGCGCACAAAACAGACCAAAACAAAACATCAGGCTATTTTAAAACTCGATATGAAGAAAGCCTATGATCGGGTGGAATGGGACTTTGTGAGGGATAGTATGCTGCATATGGGTTTCTGCCCTAAATGGATTTCAATGATTATGATGTGTATCTCTACAATCTCTTTTAGTGTGAAATTTAATGGTGCACCTACCCCCTTTTTCCAACCTTCACGTGGGCTGCGACAAGGTGATCCACTCTTGCCCTATCTCTTTATCTTGATGTCCAATGTTTTGACCTGGATGATGAAAAAAGCATTAGGCGATGGTACCATAAAAGGCATTAAACTAAATCAGCACAGCCCCCAACTATCACATCTCCTTTTTGCTGATGATGCAATATTTTTTATGGATGGTACTTTAGTGGAATGTCAGAATTTATCCCTTATCCTTAACCAATATTGCTATGCTACGGGCCAAGCTGTCAATTTAAATAAGTCTGGGATATATGTGAGTGCACATTGTCCGAATCTGTTAAAGATGAATATGGCTTCAGAGATGCGCGTGAATGTGATGGAAAAAACCGGCAAATATCTGGGTCTCCCTACAGAGTGGGGTCAATCTAAGAAAGATGTATTTAGGTGTGTTGACACCCGAATTTTTTTGGCAATTTAGATAAAAAAAATTGTTTGAATTGAATAAACAAAAAAATGAGAGCAAAAGAAAACCAAAAAAAAAAAATCAAAAACAAACAAAAAACAAAGTAGCAAAATTAGACCACGGTATTATCAAAACAGAATTAGTAGAATATTAAAACTGAACTAGGATAACCCCACAATAAAGCCAGTAAAACAACAAGGTTAAACCATCAAATCAAAACAGCGAAACAAAACCAGTTGAACAAAACAACAAAACAAAAACATAAAAACAGCAGAACAGCAACGCGGAGACAGTAAGACAACAAAACAGCAAGACAACAACACAGAGATATCGGGACAGCGAACCAGCAATATAAAGACAGCAGAACAGTAAAAACAGCAAAGAAGAAACGGCAGAACAACAACATAGCAAAACAGAAACAGCAAAACAGCAGCACAACAAAATAGAAACAGCAAAAACAGCAGCACAGAAACAGCAAACATCAAATGCATGATTGAACAACTCCACATACTAGGACATATGAACAACAAGCATGCACAAAAATGACCAGCTCCAACATGTCAGTAGAAACTCAATCACATGGAGATATCCTCAATTCATACTAACAGTATGTATGGAACCGACCCGAAAAGATTCCTCAAAGAGGAGCAAAAGTACATTAGTGAAACAAATGTTTTCCAAACTACTACAGGATGAGATGGAATTGACAAGAATACAGGCAAGAAATAAGGGAGACACCGCTTATAATCCCAACAATATCACTCCACAAGTCAGCATCTTGTATATATGAGCTCATAACTACTATAATTGCAAAAAATGCCAAAAGCAAACAGAGCAATCCTAACATCATCATCTGCTTAAAATGCATTCAAACATAACACGAATGGCAGCTTAAATCTAAAGTTATGACCATTAAAGTTTGCTGCCAAAAGTATCTCGTATCGAGAAAAGTCGATGCGAAGGGGCCAAAGAACCTTTTTCGTTGATTTGCATATATCACATAGAAAACAATATATGCCAACTAAAAAAAAAATACAACCGTGGAATTCACTATCATAACCAGCATGTTATTGATCAATATTAGCGGCGTGCCATACCATGTGCAAAGCGAGACTATACTAACCCCAACCACAGCCATGACACTTATAAGTCGCAGCACTTCTATGTTGGGCTGACAGGTCACTACAGAAACTGCCGAAGACCACTAACAGCGAAAACGAAAAGGAACAGATCAAGCATGTCGAGTGTGACCTTATAAATCAACTGCAAATGTGTAGATGTAATTGATATTACAGTTCCATCTTTTGATTTTCACAATGCCAAAACGCATCAACATAGTCAACACATCAAGTGTCAAGAACATAAAGTGGTACCAAACATCACTTCACTCAATCACGGAACAAGCTAGTAACTAGTTATTCGCTTAACTCTAATTCCATCAAGAACTAGACTTTTAGCTCAGCTCTGGGAATCACAACAAGAAACTCTCTCAAACCATGAGAATTACAAAAGGAGGGTTTGGGGAGGGGTTTTGCGAGGGCCTCTCTCTCCGGAACTCGCAGTGGTGGGCTCGATTCAAAACCAACCCGCCGCGAGCGAGCTTGCGCGCGCGCGAGAGAGAGAGAGAGAGAGAGAGAGAGAGAGAGAGAGAGAGGGATGGTCTTGTCCGTCCGTTGATTACAACATTTCGCGAGTTTGGCCGGAGGAGCGCGGGCGGCGGTCCCGTGATCAAGAAGCGGAAGGTTCCGACTGGGCCACTCCGCTCGCCGCCGCCGCCGTCGGCGTCTCCTGCTTGTCACCCGCTCAATGAAGAGGAGGAGCCCTGGTCAGCTTGGCTTGCTGTGGAGTGGCCCAATCGGAACCTTCCGCTTCTTGATCGCGGGACCGCCGCCCACGCTCCTCCGGCCAAACTCGCGAAATGTTGTAATCAACGGACGGACAAGACCATCCCTCTCTCTCTCTCTCTCTCTCTCGCGCTCGCTCACGGCGGGTTGGTTTTGAATCGAGCCCACCACTGCGAGTTCCGGAGAGAGAGGCCCTCTGCAAAACCCCTCCCCAAACCCTCCTTTTGTAATTCTCATGGTTTGAGAGAGTTTCTTGTTGTGATTCCGCAGAGCTGAGCTAAAAGTCTAGTTCTTGATGGAATTAGAGTTAACTGAATAACTAGTTACTAGCTTGTTGCTGTGATTGAGTGAAGTGACGTTTGGTACCACTTTATGTTCTTGACACTTGATGTGTTGACTATGTTGATGCGTTTTGGCATTGTGAAAATCAAAAGATGGAACTGTAATATCAATTACATCTACACATTTGCAGTTGATTTATAAGGTCACACTCGACATGCTTGATCTGTTCCTTTTCGTTTTCTCTGTTAGTGGTCTTCGGCAGTTTACGCAGAGTGACCTGTCAGCCCAACATAGAAGTGCTGCGACTTATAAGTGTCATGGCTGTGGTTGGGGTTAGTATAGTCTCGCTTTGCACATGGTATGGCACGCCGCTAATATTGATCAATAACATGCTGGTCATGATGGTGAATTCCACGGTTGCATTTTTCTTTAGTTGGCATATATTGTTTTCTATGTGATATGTGCAAATCAACAGAAAAAGGTTGCTGGCCCCTTCGCATCTGACTTTTTCTGATACAGATACTTTGGTAGCAAACTTTAATGGTCATAACTTTAGATTTAAGCTGCCATTTGTGTTATGTTTGAATGCATTTTAAGCAGATGATGATGTTAGGATTGCTCTCAGCTGCTTTTGGCATTTTTTGCAATTATAGTAGTTATGAGCTCATATATACAAGATGCTGACTTGTGGAGTGATATTGTTGGGATTATAAGCGGTGTCTCCCTTATTTCTTGCTTGTATTCTTGTCGATTCCATCTCATCCTGTAGTAGTTTGGAAAACATTTGTTTCACTAATGTACTTTTGCTCCTCTTTGAGGAATCTTCTTTGGGTCGGTTCCATACATACTGTTAGTATGAATTGAGGATATCTCCATGTGATTGAGTTTCTACTGACATGTTGGAGCTGGTCATTTTTGTGCATGCTTGCTGTTCATATGTCCTAGTATGTGGAGTTGTTCAATCATGCATTTGATGTTTGCTGTTTCTGTGCTGCTGTTTTTGCTGTTTCTGTTTTGCTGTGCTGCTGTTTTGCTGTTTCTGTTTTGCTATGTTGTTGTTCTGCCATTTCTTCTTTGCTGTTTTTACTGTTCTGCTGTCTTTATATTGCTGGTTCGCTGTCCCGATATCTCTGTGTTGTTGTCTTGCTGTTTTTATATTGCTGTTTTGCTGTCTTACTGTCTCCGCATTGCTGTTCTGCTGTTTTTATGTTTTTGTTTTGTTGTTTTGTTAAACTGGTTTTGTTTCGTTGTTTTGATTTGATGGTTTAACCTTGTTGTTTTACTGGCTTTATTGTGGGGTTATGCTAGTTCAGTTTTAATATTCTACTAATTCTGTTTTGATAATACCGTGGTCTAATTTTGCTACTTTGTTTTTTTAGGTAGACTATGGTAGTCAATTGATGTACCTTTGTTTTTATCTTTATGCATTTAGTTTTCAATTTCTTAGTTTAGATTTAGACTAGGATTTTGAAGATAAAAAATATGAAGACGGTGAAGGTCGATGTCCATTCCGACCATTGTGATGTAATTCCTTTTCTTTCCTTTTCCCGACATATGTCTCGGGCTTTTTGTGTTGTATAAAACCCGACGAGTTGCGGGTCTTTCTTTTTCTCTTTTTTTTTTTTTTTTTTTTTTGATGCTCTCTTCATTCTTAGGCATCACATGATTAGATTTACTGCTTTCTCTTGTTTGTTTACTTTCTGTCTTTTAATTGTGTTTTCATTGATTGTTTTCATTTTTTTTTTTAGAAATAAAACACATTGAAAGCAATTTATCTTGTATGAATATAATAAAAACACAACATTCCATTTAGGTACTGAAAGGGCGTTAATAGAAATATTAACGTAACCCAAGTCCCCGAACTTAAAATCTCTGGTTGCGTACAAATCGAGGGATTTCTCCCAATACTCGATTAGGTTTCTAGCTGACCTCCAAAAAGGCTAGTGGCGGCTCCAATATATTGCTTAGGTTGATTAAATGATTAGATCCTTACAAATTTTGTCGTGTATAACCTTGAGCTTGGGAGGGCTCGAGATTCCTGTTAGAGTTAGGCGCGACAGGGTGGATACTTGCCAGAGTGAATTCTAAGCTAGAAGGTTGGAAAGAGAAATTACTCACCAAGGCAGGCAAGGAGATCTTGATTAAAAGTGTTGTGCAGTCCATTCCCACCTATGCTATGTCCATATTTAAGCTTCCAGTTTCAATCTGTAAAGCAATAGAAAACAGAATAGCCTCATTCTGGTGGCAAAAAGGAGATGCTAAAAAGGGGCTGCATTTGAAACGATGGGAAATTTTAAAAACCAGAAAAGACAGTGGAGGAATGGGATTTAAAGATCTACTTACTTTTAATAGGGCTATGCTTGGAAAGCAGCTCTGGCGTTTGGCTAATTCTCCATCTGCACTTTGGAGTCGTGTCCTAAAAAGTATATATTTCCCTCAGGGCGATGTCTGGACAGCTTCTAAGGGCCGCAGATCATCGTGGGGATGGCAGGTCTCATGATGGGCGAGAGAAACCATAGCAAACAATATAAAGTGGTCAGTGGGGAATGGCGAATCAATACGTATTCGAGAAGACAGGTGGTTAACACAGGGGCTTATAGGTGGACAAGCAGCTGCAACAGAACCCGTTCGGGTTTCTGAACTAATTAATTCAGCATCACGGGAATGGAAACAATAGCTCATACAATAGCTTTATGAGGAAAACATAGCCAATGAGATATTAGCTATTCCACTGAGTACTCAACCAACACCAGATTCTTTAATTTGGATGGGCAACAAGACAGGACAATATTCTGTCAAAAGCGGTTACAATATTGCTACTCAGAACACCAAAAACACATACCTATAGCCACCGTCTTGCTCTTACAAACCACCACGCACCTTATGGAACAAAATCTGGAGCCTCGACGTTCCACCTAAGATTCGAACTTTCATATGGAGTCTTTGCTAGAACGCCATCCCAACCCGCGAAAATCTGCATAAAAGGAAAATTATCAACGACCCATCATGCCCGTTCTGTCATAACAGTACTGAAACTACAGAACACTTGATCTTTTTGTGCAAATGGACAAGCAAAGTTTGGCAAGATCCAAGATTTGCAGAAATCCGCCCCAACAAATACCTCAAACGAGCAGATCAGTGGATCGAAGAAGCTTTTACAGGTGCGCTTTCTCTACTTTCTAGAGAATTTACGGCGATTGTTTTATGGAATATCTGGAAGGCAAAAAATCACTGGGTCTTTAGAGGAAAACACCCCAAACCAGCCGATCTGCTCATATCAGCACATGAACTGCTTGACTGCGTTAGTCGCAGACGAGGAACTAAAAACGAACTGAAGAAAGAACTAACCATACCTGTCCACGGGGTCCCTTCGGCGAAGCAGCAGCTGAAAACCCACGCGGAAGCGGTCTGGAGAAACTCCTCGGCGAGGCTGAGCCAGAACGTGGAAACAACAAATCATCCTCAAAGGTATGCGGATCGTGCATAAAAACCACAGATTTATGAGATCTATGAAAGAAAAGGGAAAGCGAAACAAAAGTAGCAGCTGAAAACCTGGAGAAACACCTCGGCGAGCCTGAGCCAGAACGTGGAAACAGCAAATCATCCTCAAAGGTATGCGGATCGTGCACAAAAACCACAGATTTATGAGATCTAAGAAAGAAAAGGGAAAGCGAAACAAAAAACCCTAAAAATAGCAGATCTAGAAGAAGAGGGCACCTCCATCGAAGCTGCAACTCAAATCGATGCTCACTGGAAGCCACCAGCTTCACAAACCCTCAAATTGAACGTGGATGCGGCATGGAATGAGGGCGAGTTCCTTGGATCGGCAGCAGGCGTGATGCGAGACTCTGAAGGGAAGGTGCTCGAAGGCTATGTGCTGAATGTTAGGGCTTCTTTAGCAACTGAAGCCGAAGTGGAAGCAGTCCGGATGGGGCTTGTATTTATATTGGAGTTCCGATCTCGTCACGTGGACGATCCAACGAAGTCTTCAGTTCCGTGGGAGATAGAAAGCGCCAGTTTAGTCGCAGTGCAATCTGTCTTGGGCCGGGCCCCGCCAGCTTGGGACACGAAAATTACTGTTCAAAAATGCAAAGACCAGTTGACCCAAACCAGTGATGTATCTCTCCATTATAGCCCACGCCAGGTGAATGCGCAGTGGACCGGGTGGCTCGCCAAAGACAAAAACGCCAACTTCCTCTCTTATGGTGGCTTAAACCCCGCCTCTTTATTTTCTATACTTTGCTCCGACCTCTATGGGGTCGTTTTATGTAAGCGTTGAGCTCTGGCTTTAATATATTATATCCTTTGACAAAAAAAAAAAAAAAAAACTTATCCGGGTCTATATACATCATCAAATTGAGGATACCATAAATTCTCGTCTCATCGAGGCTTTATGACCAAGAGCAAAAATCTTATTAGGGCTTTTATTCAAGGAATCAAACATGGCAAGAACATTTTTAATACACAAATACTCTTGAGTAATTTATGTTTACATTAATTTCTAGGGTTAATATCCCAAATTGATATGTCCACGATAAATTTACCCTTCACTAATTTATGTTAAATTTTACTATCAAATTGTTGAGTCAGATGATACGTGATAGTTGATGGATAAGTCTACCAGTCTGAGATTTTATTATCCGTTTATTACAGGTGTACTGATTTGTAATTTTTCGTGATACTAATTCAATTTAACAGATGATAAATCTGTTACAAATAAATCAATTTAGGATTTTTAATGGTAAAAAATTAGTCTGATATAAATTTATCATGAATGTATTGATTTGGAATTTTTGGTCATATTAACTCTAATTCCTATTTATCTTTCTATAATTCCTTTTGGTGGCCATTTGATCTCTCTATAACCGGTGCGAAGGCAGGATAACCTAAAAGGGTGGGGGAATAATGAATGTCCCCACTCTGAATTGCTAATAACTGTAGGCGATTTTTCGTTTTAGCTGCCGAATATTTTCAATATTAAACTTCAAGCCCCCTCACTTGTTCTCTCTTTGGTTTGGCTAGTCCCCTCAATTTCTAACTTTTTGCAATTGGACCCCTCCTCGGCTTTTCGGGTTCACAAAGCCCCCCCTTGCTGAATCCCTCACAAAAGCTCAAAAGCTTGCCGCCAGAAAATCACTCCTTTGGATTCAAATCACCATCCACAAGAGAGAGAGAGAGAGAGAGAGAGAGATGGAGGCGAAGAACGCCGGGGCGTCGCTGGACTCCCTCATCGCCGCCTTCAACGCCCGCGTCGCCGAGCTCCAGGAGCTCGTCATCGCTCGAAACAGTGAGTCCCGAACCTCTATCCCCCCTGCCCCGCCGTCCGTCGAACTTGATCTCAATTCCTGATGATTTTCTCTCTTTTCGGGTTTGCTCCCATTCCGATCGATCGGACCAGTGTACCCGGGGAGCAGCATCGCCGATCTGTCGGCGGTCGATGCGGCGCTGAAGGCCATGGAGCTCCAGGTGCAGGCCATCAAGGGCCGGCTGCGGGACGAGGCCGAAGCCATCCCTAAAGCCAAAGTAAGTATTTTTACCCCCTTTGATCAGCGTCCGCTGATGGGGAAATTGGTCTTGGTCTAGGGTTTTGGTTACCTGTTGAAGTTAGGTCTGTTGGGAATTGTCAGTTTGTGATTGGCGAGGCGATTGCCTTGGCGGAGATGTGAAATGGTGCCCCGATTTGGGCTGTGGGAACGTTGTTCTTGAAGTCAAAATTGCTTTTCTCAATCGTGGGTTTTCTTTCTTCAATTGTGGTTCTCGAGTGCTCACCGCCGGGTTTAAGGAAACTGGGATGCTACCGTAATAACATGCGAATCCAATTATGTCGTGTCTAAAATCTCTCTATTCAATTTGGAGGAACAGTCTCTTCTTTTTGACTTGTTTTTGGCTGAGATATAGTATTGGCAAAGGATGCGAGTGGAAGGAACATTATTTGCCAGCTTCCATTTTGATTTGCTCAAATCACTCAATTGCATTCAGAAAAAAAAAAAAATTGAATTGCTGGGGGATCTGTGATTCTTTCCCTCTCTTTTAGCCCCCATTGTCCATCTCATTACATCATTGCTTTCACTGCAGAGGCTTATTGAGGCATCACTACGGCAGAAGAAGAAGTTGCAGAGTTTATCTATTCATGTTCCATCTCATGTGCCAGAAAGAATGACGATGTTAAATGCAGATACAATTAGCTGGTGGTTAAATAGAATGTGTGCTGTACCAAGATAAAACCGCATGCTACACATAAAATAGTTTGCAGTTCTCACTGGCTTTTGTTTACAGCGGGCTGCATGATGCTGGTAACCAACATCCCAGTGTTGGGAATTTGAAACTTGAGGCAGATCCTGTCGTGATACCCAAGGTAAATGCGACAACATGCTGAATGATTAGGGAAAAAGGCTGATCAAAGTGAAAAGCCTTTACTCATTAAATTAGGTGAGGCATGTAGGCTAGAGTGTGCCCATTTGGGTATACTGAAGTCAACCTTTTAGAGAGAAATCAGTAAAACAAAAACACATGGTATGCCAATGTCTGAACTAACTTGCAGAGCACTAGAAGTCTCATGTTGTCCAAATTAACTCCCCGTGAGATTCCAGTTAAAAACTTAGCTGATTATCTAGCAGTATGCCGTTTGAAGAATGAGTTTGGTGTTTCTGTTGGATTCAAGCATGCTTTTCGTGCATTAAGTCAATGACAATAGTGATTAAAACGGCCATCATTTGAATGTTAAAATGGCGGAGAAAAAGTTCCTCCAAGTGATCTTGGAAATACCTTTGGTCGTGTGTATATATGCAACATTTTAACGGTCTCTCTACATCAAGGGTAACAACCAATGACGTGATGATGAAGTCTGCAATTGTGTGCAATTTGAACTGGCTGGGACAGCCTCCTAAATTCAAAACAAAGAGGTGCCAAAACCCAATTTGCGACCGCCCTTTGGAAATTGATGGAATAACTAAATCAAGCTAATAAAATAGAAGATGTCAATAGATAATGCATTTTTAGCATATAAATGACCTTATACATTTGAGAACTCTTCACGGTATACTTTCCACATAACTACCAAGCTAAAATCTGCAATTTACTGTGCTTGTTTTGATGGGTTTTGCATTTCACTGGCATTGATCTAATTTTAGGTTCTCTTATTCTGAAAATAACTGATGGCACAATCATTCATTAGCTTGCTCCTCTTAAAACATCTTTGAAAATGACTTGATGGGTTTCTTCTTCTTTTTCTCTAGTTAATTCTCGTTGCAATATATGGCATTTACCATGTATAAGGCACTTTTGATGATCACCTTTTATAAATTGGCATTTTTAGGAGAAAAAGGGACGTGCTCCTCCACCATTGTGGTACATTTCGGCAGATGAACTGGATTCACTGTCATCGTAAGTAGCTTCCAGTCTGTTGCTACTTTAATGTTTGCTACCGGAGGGGTCTTGTTTCAGTGTCATTTGGCAGTGTCATTTGCCTACTGCAGTTGCTTATAAAGGCATAGAATATTAGCGCAAAGCACTGAATGTTTATTCATAGTATACACCTTAACAACAAAAAGGACTATTACTAAGAGAAGTCAGGTCCATTTGCGATTTTCAGCCAAATATTGCCAAATCTTAGCTTGAATATTCATGAAGGGTCACTCCATCTATGTTGCGCTCTTCTTGTTAGCCTGTTTCTTCTTACTGTCTAAATGGTTGGCGAAGGGGACTACAAGGAGTTATGTCACTAGTCTCCTTTTCTAAGATTCCTTTTTACTCATAGATGATTAAAATGCCCAACTTTTCCCTCTAATTGCAGATACATGAGAGGAAGACTCACATTAGAGAAGGTCAATGCAGCTATTAATGACATGGCTGCTTATGCTGAGGCAAATGTACAACTTATTGTGGCCCCAAAAAAAAAGGTTTCATTACTTTTGAATCTCGTATTTTGATGTCTGATATTTGCTTATGATCTCACTGATCATTTTTTGTTGTTAAGGTGGGAGAAAGTCTTTGGGAGAAGGCACTGGTAAGTATATTTCACTACAGACTGCATAAACCATCTCAACTACCTGTTCTCACTGCAGTTGACCCTTGTACCTTTCAGAGTTTAAATTGACCTTTGGACTTGTTTCAAGCAGTTGCTTTTAGAACACATGATTTTGAGATTGGAAAAATTTTCGATATAAAATTACGGGCTATGGTTTAGTGTACTGACTAGTCATCAAATTTATGGTCAGTGTCATTTTTTGATCTTTGGTTCTCTTTATTCTCATTAATTTTGCAGGAACTAAGAGACATTGCAATGACAGAAGGCATAAAAGGAAAACATTTCTTTCTTGAGTCTGACATCAAAGGACCAAATCTGAAGCTTGACAACACAGGGAAAGCGATACTGACTGTGAGTAACCATCTTCTATTTTTCTGCCTAAAAAATTCCTTGTTTGAGGTTTTGACTATGTGCATGCTTGTACCTAGTCGATCTGAAATGAGGGGAACTTGGATCTCCTAGTTTGGGTTTTAATCATTACCTCTGCAACACAGATTAACCTAGTATTTGTGTTTTTGGCTGGTGTAAGGTTTTTGGGGGTTTCATGTTTGAAGATATTTCCATGTGACAGCTTCTGTTCACCTCAAAAATATAAAACCTGACTTATGGAAATTGGAGTTTATTTGAACATTACGTACTTTGGACATAACTTCATGGGAGGGATGCATAAGGCTTTCCAGTTATGTTTGTTGGGAACCTGCAATAGCTTGAGTGTTTACTGCTAAAATCATCAATTCTTATGAACTACTAGGCTTCCATGGAGGAACATATTGTTGGAGACGGTTATAGTAAACTCCCAGAACATTTTGGATGCTGCAGAAAATGTTAGTTGCCATTAATCCTCTGCCACTTCAGCCTCAGTACAACGTGGGCAAGCACACATTTCATTACCATCAGTAGAACTACAATTGATTATCCAATATCCATACAGTAGAAAAGGGTCTCTCCCAAATCTGGTTGTCTGTTAATAATTTTGCTGGTGAAAGGAATAGCTCACTGCATCGGGTTTTCTGGTCTAGCTCACTGAGATTTGCCAGCCTTTTTTCATGCCATAGGCTGAAATTCTCATGGGGTTATCATTAAAGTTGTGTTTACTCATGAATGGCCTCTTACTTCAGCGAGACTATCATCCTCGCGCATTTCATTCTTGCAGGTTCTTCGGCACCTTGGTCGGATAAGTGAGATTAGGAGTGGTCATAACCGTGTTATTATACTACTGAAGCCTCATTGATGGTTGCCACGTGACCAACCTGATGATCAATTGCTCGTCTCTGTTCATCTAATTTTAGTCATTCACTTCCTCTGTATGGCGTGAGATCTCATTCCCGTACTTGGCTGCCATGTACAAAGAACATGATTCGACAGTATTAATCAAGATAAATTTTTTTCCTCCCCTTTTTTTCCCTAGTTATGTCCCTGTTCTGGGAGCTGGCTCTCCTGCTGGTCTTGTGAACTGTCATTTTTTTTTTTATTATTATTTTTTGGAATGAGTAGACCTCACACATGTAGCTTTGAAGAATGAAAGGGTACTGGGCATTGAAATTTTCTTGATATTCTGTTGCATCATGTTGGCATCGACTTTGTTTAGATGCCAGTTGATAAGCCATGCCAACAAGATGCTGCAATTTATCTACTCTGAGGTGTATATCTGTAGCATTGCAGATAACTATATACTTCACTGTGCACAGACAGTACTTTATCATTTTATTATCAATTTCCACATGCCGATGGATTTGGGCAAAGCTTTTCTTCCAAATTCCGAGATGGGTGAACAGTCTGAAACATTAGTAGTTTTATCTTTTTAACCCATAATTTTTGACAGGATGAATAAAACCATGTGATTGCAACAATAATTTCTCATCATCCTCCAAGTATATGCCAATCTAACTATCCTATTTAATTGAAGAACAACAAAACAGACACCTGTACTGTCGATTATAAATCATTAGGTGTTGATGTCTTCTTCTTAAGGTAAACCAATTCACACTGGAGGGAGGGAAGGAAGAGGGGGGGAGAGAGAGAGAGAGAGAGAGAGAGCCTTTGACACTGCCTGTAAAAAGCTGTCCTCTTGTATTTAGGTGGTAGACGCACAATGGATCTACTAAACTCCAAGCCTGAATCACGGCTTATTCTCCAAGTTGCACTGCCCACTAGGGTGGTTTTTGATGCAGAGGCTAATATGCTCACATGGATCTCTAGATCAGATCCCTTTTGTGCTCTGAGTCGTAAGTACCTCTTAGCACTTCTATATAGGTCTTTCTTCTATATAAAGCAGAGTCAAGATTATGCATCACAAGCAAGCCTAGCGCCTTTCTAAGTTGCAGTCCTTGGACATCTGATTCCCACTGAAATGGCTTCTAAAACTGTGGCAACTGGTGCTATCCTCCTTATCAACCTCCTCTTCTTCACCATGGTGAGCTCGACTCACGTTCCCTGCCCTCCACTGCGTCCAAAGATACCCAAACACCCATCACTGCCATCCCCTGCTGCTGCCACTTGCCCGAAGGACACCCTCAAGCTTGGGGTGTGCGCCAACTTGCTGAACGACTTGTTGCATCTTGTCGTGGGCACCCCACCAAAGACTCCTTGCTGCAGTCTAATTGAAGGGCTCGCAGACCTGGAGGCCGCAGTATGCCTCTGCACTGCCATCAAGGCCAACATCCTGGGGAACAACCTCAACATCCCCATTTCTCTGAGCCTGCTCCTGAACTACTGTGGGCAGGGTATCCCAAAAGGCTTCCAATGTGCTTAAAGCACACTCTTCTCACTCCACCACTTCGAATTTGCTTCTTTTCTTCAGTTGTGTCTGTTCATTGTTTCGTTCATTCTTGTCCATCTTGATTGGAATATATTCTGGCCTTCTTTAGCAGCTGGTTGATTTGTTGATCAAAATGTAATGTGATCTCATCAGTCAATTCAACCTCAATAAGAGTACATTGTTGGTCGTGTTATTCTGGTGCTAGTGTATCTTTTTTTCATGTCCTTCTTATCTAGCATATAGGAACGAGTTGTAAGACAAACTTGTCCCAGCTGCTTGAGACGACTGGTCCAGCCTACTCTTCCTGTCTTTTAGCAATATGCCTATATCTTCGCAATTATATATATACATATGCACATACATCAATGACCCCTCGAGGAAACACTTCTGGAAAATCATTAGCTGCTGCATTATCTCAGCTGCGCCGTTGGTTAAAAAGAATTTAAGTTTTTGCATGTCAAGAAACTCTGTATAGTCTCTACGACAAGATACTCGTGGATGGACCCAGCCGAAACAACCCTCTCTCCCCCACATCGATGTAAACCATTCCTGTTTCTCAAATTTCTTGGACTTTCTTTGCCTTTGGCTATGGCTATTGCCTCGCGATGGTCGTATAAGTCATAACTTCATATGACAAGCATGTTCTATTTCTGGATTATTACATCTCTGTTTGAGTAGTTATGATGCAAGATTTCACGTGAGGACTGACTTGTTACGGTATGTGTTATCGACCATATTGTAAACGTGTGATGTTTGAGGCGATGACAGTTTTTCTATTTGTAGGTGCAAGATAAAATTCATTATATTTTTGATTTCTGTGAGTCTCAAGCGAAACTCGCATGATCTAATGGTCGTACACTGAGTTCATATGAATCCAATACATCCAATGATGGCTCTTATTCTCTGTCTTTGGAAACCCCCTCGCCGCCAACGAAACAAGACAAAAAGCAAAGTTAAAGAAATGACAATGATGCAGTAGAAGAGACGGCCGTGAATGATCAGGCTACTCCTCATCCGCTGTGAAAGACGGAGAAATCTCCTTAGCCACAATTTGGATATTAGCCACAATTTGGATAACCAACCTCTGGCATTGGAAGTATGCCTGCCTCTCTCTCTCTCTCTCTCTCTCTCTGAGTGTGTGATGGCCAGTCTTCTCTCCTACAAAATTCTTGCCACAACTCCGTTTCATGGCCTAAGAAGCGCCACGAGTCGTACTCACTTGTCCTCTTGTGCTGTGCTGTCCATTAAAACAACATGATTGCTTGAACCTCTCTTTAACACTTGGTATCTTCTCACTTTCCCCATAGTATTCACCCCGCTTCTTTTCATGAAAATGGCTCCCAAGTGTCCTAGGCCCATGTTAACCATTTTGCTTCTCCTCAACATCATGTTCTTCACTTGTGTCTCGCCCCACAACGTCCCGTGCCCGCCAAAAGTCCCGCTGCCCTCTCCGCCGTTGGCCCCGGAGCAGCCAGGAAAGTGCCCCAAGGACACGCTGAAATTTGGGGTCTGCGGAAGCTGGCTTGGACTGGTCACCGAGAACATCGGCGCCAAACCCAGCAAGGAGTGCTGCACCCTCGTGGCGGGGCTTGCAGATCTCGAAGCCGCATTGTGCTTGTGCACCGCAATCAAGGCCAATGTGCTGGGCCTTGTGAAGATCAAAGTTCCTCTTGCTCTTAGCTTGCTTGTGAACGGGTGTGGGAAGAAGGTCCCCGAAGGATTTGTGTGTGCTTGAAATTAAGGATTAGCTCTGCGTATGCCTGTGTAGTTGCTGATTTGCTCTTCAAAACATTAGTGAAGTTCTAGTTCAGATAAAATGAAACCTCTTCATTCAGTAGACTAATCAAAGCATGTTTATGCTCTTGGTTTCTTTAACTATCAGCAAAATTGTCCGTCGTAAATAGCATATCTGTTGGAGCCATCCCAAGTCCCATTCCCACATTGAATCGAAGAGGCTTTTTATGGAAGTGACAAATAAAATCAAAAATTAACTTAATTTTGTAATATGATAAGTAAATTTTAAATCTTGTTGGCAAAATCGTGTGCTAGACAACTTGGTCAGGTGAGTTGATGGTATTTTACCGGCAATATTAGCAATTTAGCAACTTTAAATGCAATATTAAATGATCAGCTATTTCAGGAGTTGAACAATCATGACAAAAACTTAACGATAAAAAATAAAAACTTACTGGTGAAATTAATAACTTGCCAACGTAGATTTGCTTACATAGTAGTAAGTTACTCGGAAAATAGATAATTTACTAATTTTATGTGGAATGATAGTTATTGGCTCATTCATTAATTTACCACTCAAAACCAAAAAAATATCAGCATGTACTATCTATTATTACGAGGAGGAAATCTACGAGCAAATGTATCAAAGGAGGAGAAAGAAGATGATGCAGTATATACTATCTATTTATGACATGGAAAAGACAGATCTCCATCAATTGAAGTTTAATTCAATTATTTTGACTAAGTTTAAATTAACTATTTTGACTAAGTTCAGATCTAGATATAATTATCTTAGCATTTGAAAATGTTTAAATATCGACTTCTCTATAGTAGCATCTAGAAATTACGTGTGACATGTAAACAATCAGTAAAGTTATTGGGCTAATGCCGAGCATCATGCCACTTGGTAAGCACAGAGAAAAGAGAAGTGCCATGTGGCAAGTACACGAGGGAACACTCTTTGAACTCTAACTTCAACTATGAATATATTATAATTGACATGAAAGTATAAGAGGTTCGATTAGGTTGTATTAACTTGAATAGAGAAAATTGCCCAAAAGAATTTTAAATTTATTATATGGATGTCAATTAAGTTTAAAACCTTATAACTTTCCAATGTAACATTCCGACCAATTTTGATCGCAAATTGGTGACGTGGGCGCTAGATATCTTATATGACACTGCTAGTTTTAACGTGGACAATTTTTGCAATCATTTAAAAATATTTTGAATTTTTAAATATTTTTTATCTCTTTTTTTAAACAATTGTGGCCAGTAGGCGAGGGCTTAAGCCCTCACTGGTTGTGGGCAAGAGCCGCCTTGTAGGCCCTTACCCAAAAAAAGATATTCGAAAAATGAAAAGAAAAATAATATTTGAAAAATCAGAATTTTTTTTAATTGTAAAAATTATTTATGTTACCGTTTCGACTAAATGGCTGTAAGGACTATAGTGACAAATAATTAAAAAAATCAGGGTTAAAATAGCCAAATTGAAAGGTTTTGACTAAATTGATATATGTATAATTAATTTAAATTCTTTTTGATAATTATTTTCACTAAGAAATTGTTGAAATCATGATGCGCAATTGTTTTTCTAAGAAATTGTTGACAAAATAGTAAGACCCGATGACCCGTCAGGTTAGGGGTAGATCCATTTGTGTCTTTCGATGGTGTACAAACGTCAAGCAACATCATGCGACAATATATGTCATATGTGACATCATTGGACGAGTAGCAACGCACCTTACCTACAATAAACATATGCACTATCATTCATCGTGTAATGATTTTAACTATCTCACATGATTAAATTTTAAATAATAGTGCTCACCTATGAAGCATTGACATGATACGAATGGACACTCTTTGAAAGCATTTGTATTATGTTAAACACTCTTCAATACTCGATCAACACTTGTTGAAAAATTCGACACTTAATTAACTTTCCTAACACTTTTTGATACTTAAGTTTGAAATTCTGAACTGTTTGAAATTCCGACATGTGAGTTCAGAATTTCAATATATAATTCTCACGCGCACAGGGTCAATATTAAAAATTCTCAATAAATAAATGGTCAAAATGTAATTATATAAAAAATAAAAAATAATAAAAATAATAAATGAGGAAATAAGAAAAACTTAATCTTCTCTGCTTTTTTTATTCTTACTTCCCATGACACACAATTTATCTCTCAAGTTTGTTTTTTTCCTCTTCTCTTCCGACACACTCTGACACGTGAGCCCAAAATATGGGTTTTTTTTTTTTTTTTTTTTTTTTTTTTTTTCCTTCCAAGTTTTGTGAGTTATTGGAATGGAATTGAATATGTCAAATTGAAATAATGAATTATATTAACAAACGGTGGATTAATATTTTTAGTATAAATTCATTCTATACTCTTTTTTAATTATTTAATTATTTGTGAATTTGAATCAAATATATTTAATTAAAATAATAATAAAAATGATAATTTACTATAAAATATACATTTAATATATAATACATTTTAACGTGTCGAAATTTTCTATTTTTGATAAACGATATGTTGACGTGTCCGATTTGTTGTGTGTTGCATATTGATGTCGATGTCACTTAGGTGCCCACTAGGAAAAAGTGGAAAGCCTAATTCTCAAAAAACCACTGTCTGGACAACGCTTTCTTGTTATCTACTCCAGTGAATAAATAAAATCAAAGAAAAGTAAAATACTGACCTTGGAGAAGAGGCAAATGTGAATTGACCTGGTCCAGCACAGGTGCTTGGGCAATACGACACTCCCACGTATATAATTTATCCTCTGACTTATATATAAGGCCACCCTTTATCAAGACATCTCAATCCAAGCTTTGAAACTAATCCCCCCGCAACACTTTTCTTTTCCAGCCTCTCGTGATTCGAGGTGTCCGGTCGGATCTCCGAGACGAACATGACGATGAGGCCGGTCGCTGCCTTCGCGCTAGGAACCGTGTTCGGAGTGTTCGTGAGCCGAGGGTTCCACCACCGCCACGACCACCATCACCATGAGTGGAGCAAGAGAGGGTGGTCGTGCCCCCGCCCAGCCAATAAGGAAGGCAAAGCTTCTTCTGCTGATCCCGGGGTGACGGAGGCGACAGCGACGGCGATGGCGCCACAGGTGGCTGTGCAGGGTGCCTAGAGATCAGATCCTTAGCTCTGGTTACCGGTGGAGATGTGTGTTAATCCTCTTGTGGCGTGGATTTCTTGTTTCGAGTTGAGCCCTGTTGATTCAGTTTGATACTAATATTTAATTAAGGTTGTTCTACCCATGATATTAGCATTAGTACTGTGTTGCCCATGAGAGGTTACGCTTGTAATTTAACCTTCCTACTTGTACATCAGTATATATTTATATGGTGCATTAGTGTCATTTTCGGGTCCATGACTTATTTTATTTTCCCTTTTTCTATGGTTCATAGATTGACTGGACTTAAGGATTAAGGCGTGTTGCACTTACTCGCCCTCGCCATCTCCATACTAGGGGAAATATGACGAAATATGGACTTTAAGAGTTCGATGCTACAGTCTACCTTGACTTGTTCATGTCACGTGGAACCCAATAATCAAAGATCAAATTAGAGCAGAATTGCTTTCAACTCGATTTGGAGACAATTATGACTCGCATTCATTTTGAAAATATGAAAGTGAAATATCCATAAAAAAAAATCTTGCATTAGTACAGAATTTCCTTCCTTCTTTTTGGCTTGATCTGTACGGGTACGAAGTTGGATTGAATTGAATTAGAAAGAGGACAACAAATTTGTTTGCAAGAACACGAAATCATAGTGAGTGATGAAGAGGGAGAAGGAATAACGTAAGTTGGCAATGAGTGAGCGGTGGATAGAGAAATCAAATACGGGGAAAGCAAAACGGGGAGAGTGAAAGACCGGAGGTATCAATATAATATTGTTCAATTAAATTAAAGTCAATCTTTCTATAAAAGGCCAAACATGAGAGATTATGGTGAAATTTTGAGGTAAAAATGACTATCTACTTGTTCTTTAAAAGAAGTATAGCGATGCCATACTTAAGAGATTATTATTAGGTACAGTGGGTTTATGCAAGTGCAATACACTCTTACCCTAAGATAGTGCTAATTATACACGCAATCCACTATAATCAAAGATTGTGGTACATCAAGCTTGCATGCAGTCGGACCACTTCTCAATTTTTTCGCTTTTATCATGCTCTCTTGGTGCGTCACCTTAGAAGAAAGTTCACGACCTAAGTCGATCCCTTCGTGTCATCTTAGTTTAGCATGCAAAAATCTTCCCTAAGCAAGCCCCGCGCACTTCGCAGTTGACTTTACACTCTCCTTTGATGAAAGTAAACAAATTAACAGGACGCATTAGGTTGAACACGTGCAGTTGCACAATGAAATTTCATTCGGAAATAGATCCGCCAGTTGTTTCTGTCGAGCCAACAGAACAAAAGATAGAAAACTTGCCAATACCGTGGGCCGGCGAGATTGGGAGACTAGTCGCAGATCCAAACACGTCTCAATTCTTTTCCCCGACAGCGGGGGCGTGGGCCGCGTGGCAATCGTAGACTGCCGGTCAATAAACAAAGGGGGTGGTCGAATTCAATTTGCATTTGTCAAGTAATTTGGAATTTGGCGCGGGAGGAATCTTTTTAACTTTATTTGAAAAGTCAGGAGCGTGAGAAGGGGCGACCAGGGCAATTATCCTCCTTAAGCATTAGCAAAAAGATGTCACATTCGTTATCGAATGTTTGGTCCGAAAACATAACTGTTGACATCTAAATATTGGCGACCTAGACATTGATTTTTTGCATAAAAAAAATGCATCAGAACAAATAAAATGAAAAAATGGAAAAAAGGGGAAAATAGATTTGATTGTTTATGCATGGAAGTTTGAAATTCTGATGAGTATTTAGATTTTGATAAATGCAGAAATAATTAAAAATCAGGTGAATAAATGGCAAGGATTTTGATAAAATGGAAGAAATAAAAAAAAATCGAGTTGATTGTGAAATCACGCTTCTATTTGCAGACTTGATTTAATGCAACAGAAGATGGAAATCCGGAAGTTGCTGTAAAAATGGCCATCTGGAAATCACTATAAAGAGCCACAATTTTTGTGAGCACGAGGGAGAAAAAAAAAAAATTCATGAAAAGAAATTTTTGAGAGAAAAATTCAGGAGCAAATTCGGGGAATTTGAAAAAATTCAGAGCAAAAAGAATTCGTGCGGAGAGAAAAATTCAGGAGAGAATTCGTGCAAAAAGTGCAAGAAATAAATCGTGGAGAGGAAAAATTGGATAAAGACAAAAAAATTCCTTCCTCTTGCGGGTCACATTCACCACTAGAGAAACCCATCCTCTTGACGTTTAAGCTCATCTTGCTTCATGGACGTTGACGACAATCATTAAGTTTTTTTTTTTTTTTTTTTTTGACAATCATTAAGTTAAGTCGAGCATCTTTTTCTCTAATATGATCGTGTGCGATTCTATTTTGCTATTTAAACTACTGTAATTAGATTTTAATTTCCTGTCCAGGTTAAACTCCGAAAGAAAAAAGAGGAGATGAACAGAGTCGCAAAAGGGCGAAGGCACGAAAGAGAGACCTCCTGAAGGCATTGTTCCGTTGATCCTTCGGGACTCCTTAGATGCCCTCGAATTCCTTTCAAGCGCCAGCGGCTGTTCATCTCTGCCTGTACATCATCTCGTCTTGCGTTGGCGTCCCAACCGTATCCGTAATTTCCTGGTGTTCTTCGATTGGGTCTTCCTAATGTCAGGCGGATTCATGCAAAAAGGCCATCTCAGGTCTGAGGGAGTCCTCAGAATGTCAACACCTCCCGTCATAATTCCAATCATCATCATCACCATCCCTCCACCATCATTTGCCCCAATTCATTACGTCGTCATTAACATAGAGGAAATGACAGATCTTTGGTCAAAGTCACAAGTCCAAGTGGATTTGTTTTCTTTTGGATTTTGTCCAAACTTGACAATAATATTTCGGGTCTTGTGATCTTCCTTTATGCATGCAAAATGACATTTTTTTGGAAGGAGATCGTGGAGAGTTGGAGAACGTGCGGTAACGTGCGGACCTTTTAGAGCAAGGATAGCTTCGTAATTCTTTCTTGCAGTGATTCCTCAAGCATCATCCTGATCTGGTCCGATTTGGATCCATATTATGCGTATTCAGATTAGGTAACAATCTTTATCCAATTCAAATGGAATATTTCTTTCCTTAATTCGGATTGATTGTTATCTGATATGTGATATTAAGTATATCCAATTAGGGCTTATTGACAAAGTTGAATTAATTACTAATTTGATCCATCATTTTTTTAATTGTTTCAATTTATTATTGGATAATTGCGATGTCAGAGATTGCGATAATCTTTAATTTGAGTTGTGAGACGACGGATCATTTTTTTGATTATGTTTGATTATGCGTAAGTACCTTATCAAGGTTACGATATCCATTAATTTAAGACGTGAGATGACGGATTATTTTTCTGGATATCGTAATCTTTTCTTTGAATCTTGATCGATGTCTTTAATTTAAAAAAAAAAAATTAGATAGAATCGCTCGCTTTAATAAATGAAAGTGCCAAAAACATTGCTCTAGGGTGTTTAATTATTAGGTAATTTTAATTTCGAATAAAAATAGGCAAAAAAAATCATGCATGTGTCATATAAAATTAGATCTCTTTTGCACATCATTTAGTTATTGCATATTTAGGATCATTTAAATGTGTGACATATTAGGATAGTTGCATTAATATTTGCCCATCATTAGCTTAGGTCACGTGAATAACATTGCATGACACATAGTTTGCCCATTAGATTGCATGTTGCATGTTGTGTTAGTATAGATACATTTTTGCGTTGCATTGCACATAAATTAGTTTTCATTAAATAAAAAAATCCAAAATATTAGGTGCATGTTAATTAATTCGTATAATAGCTTCATTTAATTAGAATTTGTTTTAGTAAAATTAGGACATATAGTTAAAAAAATGCATTTTTATAAAAGAATTCTAATTTCAAGAAAACCCAAAAAAAAGTGATTGTTTGCTTTGTGTGATGCAATTTATTTATCTATTTATCTGGATGTCTTATAGTAGATGAGTACCCGTGTGGTCACCATATTTGCATGATAGTAATTTAGATTAAAATAAATTTTAACTGCCTGCAAAAACATTTAAAAAAATAAAAAGAAGTCGTATAGAAAGGGCATTAGGGAAGTCTAATGTAACCAAGTTCCCGTACCCTTAATCTCTGCTTATTTTACTTAGGTGTCTAATCAATCTACTAAAAATTGATTAGTGGCGACTCATAATTAAAATCCATTTGCATGTTTAAAAACCTGAATCTAAGTCGCAAATCGGTATGGGCCTGGGCGGGTCCGAGCTAAGTTTTAGACTTAGTAGTCTATTAATCTAAACTCTAGGTAGTGCATCCTGAAATTTTTAGGTTGCGACAATAACTACTAAATTTATCTAGATAAATGAGACACTTGTATGCCTTAACATAAGTCAGGAAATCTCTCAACAGATACCCAAAAATCAAATTGGGCATGTGTCCAAATTTACAACTCTTGATAGACTCGAATTTTTCATCTTGAAAGCAAATCGGTGACCGAACTATTGCTAATCAAAGATGCCTTGGGGACGAGTAATCATAATAATATTTTCGTATTGCCCACAGAAAAGTGTGTGAGTTAAATAAAGTCATTCAACCTGTTGTTGAAAAGTCTTTTTCTTTCCCCTTTTCTCTTTCTCCCCATCATCTTCTTCAACTTTCAGCTACAGGAGGCTTTGAACTAGTCTCGTCTTCCCCTCCAAATGTGCAGGACACCTGTTCAAATTTATGATCTTACAAAAGACGGAGCGCGTTTTATTGTTGCGCTACCCCTCTTGATGGCTTGTGTTGATCGTCTTGAAAGCAGGATGGTGAATGATTATTTCATATTACTCACACAAAAGTGTGAGAGTCGAAGTAAATTATTGCAAATCTTGATAACTGTATCTTGATTTTTCTATCAATATTTTTTCTTGGGCATCGCCATCACCATAGTTACTAAATAGTATTTGGTCTAAGCACGTAATCAGAGGTAGGAAGTAGGATTATGCACGCTATGACTTTAACATTTCCACTCGGCTTGGAGCGAGCAATATCCACAAAAAAAAGAAAAAAAGCAATAAAAAAGGGAAAAAATAAGCTCAATCTTAGCCCACCACCCGATAGACCCATCGCTATCGTATACAAAGGATCTCCACAGAAAATGTTATGCACAAGAAGAAAGCCATGGCAAAACGGAGCGTAAAAGCAGCGGTAATCGGAGCCGGCATGTCGGGGCTGATCGCGGCCCGGGAGCTCCGTCGAGAAGGGCACTGCGTGGTGGTCTTCGAGAAGGGCAGCGAGGTCGGGGGCACATGGGTCTACGACCCCCGGGTCGAGTCCGACCCCTTGGGTCTCGATCCGGCTCGCGAGGTGATCCACAGCAGCCTGTACAAGTCGCTCCGAGTCAACCTCCCGAGGCCAATCATGGGGTTCTTGGACTACCCGTTTGATGCGAAACCCGGTGTCCTGGATGACCCGAGGCCATTTCCGGGTCACGAGGAGGTGCTCCGGTTCCTGCAGGGCTTTGCGGCGGATTCCGGGGTGGTCGAGCTGGTCCGGTTCGGGCACGAGGTGGTTCGGGTCGAGCAAGTCGCCGAGGGGAGGAATGATAAGTGGGTCGTGGAGTGGCGGACGCGCGACGGCGAAGCCAGTGCGGAGGCGTTTGAGGCCGTGGTTGTCTGCAATGGCAAGTATACCGAGCCAAGGATAGCTGAATTTCCAGGTACATCACAGTCGTCTTTGTTTTCCCCACTTTTTTTTAAAGTGAATTCAGCTATTATAATTTCTTTATATGTAGATGATACAATCACACAGCACACACATCCGACAATAAATCATGTCTAGTTGTCTATATCTCGCACCAGGTGATCTGTCGTGTTTCAATTCTTTACAAAAGGTAAAAGAATATATGTCGCCTTTGAATGTAAAATTAACACATTTTGGAAGTAGATTTTGTTAACCGATATTTTTCGAAGCACTCGTTAAAAATAGACAACTAAATAAAATATATTTGCCCTTTTTAGTGGACTGCTTTTCTCATATTGCAGTATATATTTTGAAATTTAAAGTATTTCCTTGTTAGATATTCTTAAAAAAATTCAAGTGCTATGAAAAAGATTCTTCATCATATTAGGATTAGAGTTGTCCTACTTTGAGCTAAGAAATGCCTACATTGCAACTTACCGTAGGTAGAAGTACTTGGCGAGGAGAACAAATACATAGCCATAACTATCGGATTCCTGAGCCATACAAAGATAAGGTATGTTGTTCTTTATTCTGTGTCATAAAATACGAACATTTTCGTGCTAGTGAATTTCAACAAATGTTGATAGGTGTCAAAAACTTGTTGTTTAAAAAAAAGAACTTCTGATTTTTTTCCCGATTATTTTGTTGGCAACATAGCTACAGTTTCATAAAATGATACATTTTTGTTTTTCATAATTTGCAACTAGCAAAATTTGCACTAATTCACTAAGTTTTATTTGCATAACTTTATATGCTCTTCAAAATTACTAGCTCCTATATGAAATTACCAATGTAATGGACTAACTCTTAATTTTGGATTATTAATTCTCACTTTAGTTCTTACCAATGCTCAATTTTCTTTTTTCTTTTTAAAATAATTTACCAACATTTCAATTGAGTTACCAATTCAGGTTGGTAATTTAATCAAATAAAATCTTGTATTTATTTTAATTAAGATTAGTAATTTCTAAAAATAGTTAGTAAGCATCAGGATAAACAACTCAATGAAAGTTAACAACCCTCAACTTAGTAGGTAACTCAATTGGAGAAAAATTGGTAAGCCGTATAAATAAAGATCAGTCAAGAAATTTAAGGTATTAATAAGACAGGGAAATAAAAGTTCATAGATGGTCAAAAAAGCATTTTCTTTTTTCATAGGAGACAAGAGAAGTTGGTATTTTAAAAAATAAACATTAATAGCTAGCTCAAAAAGAGTTAGTAACGCAAGCGTAGCTTTTACCTTAATCGGAGAAAAGTTATTAATTTTTAAAAAAGAGTTTATATATTTAAAGGGGTTGATAAGTAATGCTAAGAAAAGTGGTAACTCAATAAAAGAGTTGGTAACTTGAAAAAAATAATAATGAAAAACTATAGTAAGCAACTCAGAATTATTCGATAACTTAATTAGAGAAAAGTTGTGAACCCCTCCAATAAAAATTGGTATTTCCACATAATATTCAATAAATTTAAGGCATAAGTAAGAATGATAAATTAAAAATTTGCAAAATATAGAGAACTTTCATTTTTTGTTCGAGATAAGAGAAGTTGATAACTAAGAAACGCCGAATAAACGTTGGTAACTAAGCTCAACAAAAGTTGATAAAACAAATTAACTTGATCGAAGAAAATTAGTAACCACTCTACTTCAAATCAGTAATTTCTAAAAATAGGTGGTAAATTTAACCGATTGGTAAGTACTAATAAAATAAAGTAACTAAAGCAGGAAATTTAGTAAAATTTTCTCAGGAATTTATCTGCCTCATTCATCACCTTAATAGATACTACAGATTGTAGTGATAATTGGAAATGGACCGAGTGGGATCGACATTGCGAAAGACATCCTACATGTCGCAAAAGAAGTTCACCTAGCTTCAAGAGAAACCATCAAGCTTGAGATTCATGAAGGCCTATTTCAACATTCCCCGGTATTCTGCATTTTCTCACTCCGGTTATGTTATTTCTAGCATCGAAACAATTGGCCAAAATTATCCCTACCATTGCGTGACTTGTCCAAAACATCATCTGCTGCATAGATCGATCATGCCAAAGAGGACGGGAAAATAGTCTTTCAAGATGGATCGTCAATATATGCAGATGCTATCATTCATTGTTCTGGGTACGACATACATATATTTTAGCATACATAATATGTCAATAATTTTATTCTTATTAGCTATGTGTATTGTTTTGGTTTCTTAGGTATAAATATCACTTCCCATTTCTCAAAATGAATGGAATTGTGAACGTGGAGGACAATTGCGTCGCGCCTTTATATCAACATGTTTTCCCACTTGCGCTAGCTCCATGGCTCTCTTTCATTGGCGTACCATATCGGGTACGCGAGTAAAAACTTCGCCTATGGGGAAAAAAACCAATTCTGTGGGAAACATTATACGATTATATTTTCGATGATCTATTAATTCGATAAATGATACATTTTTGCAAAAAAATAAAATAAATTTTGTGGGTTATTTTATTAATAGGGTTTAGCCTTTGTGACTTTTTTTATCTATTTTGAAAATGTGAACAGACTATTACGTTTCTCCTTAGCGAGTTACAATCAAGGTGGGTAGCCAAAATATTATCTGGGAAAATACTGCTGCCAAGCGAAGAAGAGATGACATCTTCGGTACATGAATATTACCACCGGATCGAGGCGGCCAGATGGCCCAAGCGTCATACTCACAGGCTTCAATTGGAGAAGGTACATCTGAAGAAACCCACTTGCACTACTCATTCAATTACATCAAACCCTATTTCATTTCCCAATTGATCAATGAGAAAATAGAGAAATCTTCACGAATTGGACATTTTATAGTAGAAAATTGCGGTATTTGTCTTCGATTATCATAACTCATCCTGTTAATTAGACTCCGAAACCTTATTCAAATGATAGTTGAGTCTACCATTTCAATTATTAAGCATTTTCCCTTTAAATATGTGATCATCATCCTACAATTTTTTTTTTTGGGTTTTTGGCAGTTTGATTATGAAAATTGGCTTGTTGAAGAGTTGGGACTAACGCCACTGGAGAAATGGAGACAAAACATGTATTTTACTTCGTTGAGTCTTCTGATGACGTTAGGTGAAAATTGGAGAGACACTTGGGATGTTGAGAAATGGATGAAAGAAGAAGTAGGGGGAGAAGAAGAATTGGACAAAATTAATTGCACTTTGAAATGTTAAGTTTGTAGAAACTGGAATACTACATGTTGGAAGTGATTTGTCAGCGTTTTCTTCAGCTCGCTTATGCGCAAGGTAATCTACAGTCGTCCGTGACTTTCATGTCCTCCACCTGAGATCTTGGCCCTCTTGACGTCCTCAGAATTGCACCGCCTCAAATCTAATGTAGTCACGGAAGAAGTTGTGAACGGCTGCGGTAGCTTTTGATGTGGGGTCATAACGGTGCTCTTTCAAACTTTACGAAAAGGTTGAAGACTAAATTGATTGAATTAGAAAGGTTAGAATTGAATTGACAGTAATACAATAGATTTAAGAATGATGGAACGGTTTTCCCAAGAAAAAGGTACTCAATTATCATAGCTGAAAGACTACACTATGCACACCAATTTATGGTGGGAATTGGTGCAAGTTTGTTTGGATTCTACCATATTCTTGTTTAGGTCTATTTTTCCTCATTTAGATACCTGATTAGTCTATACCCTACGAGACCCTACTGTATTGAAAGTAGGGGTGTCAAAACTGAATTTTGTACCTAAATTGAAGCATGACTGGCCTGTCCCAACTCAAAATTTTCAGGTCTTTCTAGTTTGGGTCAATAAGTATAAAACAAAGAGTGTAATTGTTTAGGTTCGGGTCATAACCCCAACCGAACTAAAACATGTTTCCCAAATGAAAGAGATGGTCGCAGACATATAAGGAGGGAAAGCCTACATACCATGCAGTTGCATTTCTAAGTAAAACAAATAGCTGATCTGACCTGCGATTTCAACTTGTGTTTTATCTGGGTTTTGGTTCTGCTCATTATGAAGTTGCACACTTCATATTTTGGTTTGGGTCGAGTCGGCTGGAAACCCGGCCCGGTAAATTTTGTCATTAGGTGGATCGACCGACGCAACGCGCACACCTTCCATTCACCCCATTAATAATTAAACCTGTTATAGAACTTCCCCAGTAAATTTTGCCCACCAATCCCGTACGCAAGAAAGAATCTTCTATATGACCGCCCAAAAAAAAGAAAAAAGAAAAAAAGAAAGAATCTCCTATAAAAGAAAGCGAGTTGTTGTACAGGCCCAGGATACCGTCCGGATACATGGGAAAACTGCACGTGAAGGCGGCGATGATCGGAGCCCGCATGGCGGGCCTTGTTGCAGCGAGGGAGCTCTGCCGCGAGGGGCACCACGTGGTGGTTTTTGAGAGGGCCAACAATGTTGGAGGCACGTGGCTATACGACCCTCGGATCGAATCTGACCCGCTGGGGTTGGATCCGGGCCGCAATATTGTCCATGCCAGCATGTATTGGTCGCTCCGGGTGAACCTGCCGAGGCAACTCATGGGTTTCTCGGACTACCCGTTTCTCAAGAAGGGATGCGTGGACCCGAGGAGCTTCCCAGGTCATGAGGAGGTGCTCCGGTTCTTGCGCGGCTTCACGGAGGATTCGGGGCTGATCGAGCTGATTCGGTTCGGGCAAGAAGTTGTTCGGGTCGAGCTAGCTGTCGAGGGGAGGCGGGACCAGTGGGCTGCGGAGTGGCGGACGCGCTGTGGGGAGGAGGCGGACGTTGTCGAGGTTTTTGAGGCTGTGGTGGTTTGTAACGGCAAGTACACCCAACCAAAGATTGCTGAATTTCCAGGTACGTTGTCTGATCTAACTTGACCTTTGTTGAATTGTTTCCCTTCGTTGATATTGTGACATAGAAGAAAGAGGACTTGCGTCATAATGGAGCTTTGGATTTTGACCGTGCAACCAAATTGGGCTTGACTTCTCTCTTACTCATATCAAACGTTCTCAATCACAATACTCAATTACAATAATAAAAAGAACCCTTCCCAATCTCAATACATAGGATTACTTTGCGGATCCCGAATGTGCGAAACTTTAGTGAATTTCCCTAACCCCTCATTCATATAACCCTTTTTTTTTTTTTTTTTTCCAAAAGAGATCACTTTCAATCTTTCTTTTTTTTTGGCAATCTTATTTACCTATTAATAGAATTGTCACGTAAGCATTTATGTGGCTTTTCTTTAACAATTGATTTTTAATATCTCTTTCAATCAAGAGAAATTCTAAAAACTTGCATGTTTTGATAGCACAAAAAAATGGCTCTTTTACACGAAGTTCAAAACTGTATATTATAAAATAACTTTTAGTGTGAAAAAGAGGCAACTATCCTCAAGACTAAAACCACCATGATCATTGACAATACAATCGTGTAATTTTCTTTAAATAATTGCATGTTATACACCATCAATTGCTAAATAAAAATCGTTATAACATAATATATTTAAAATGTCATGCCCAATTAGCATCAAAATAAGCCTCTAACTCTAAAGTAGATTGGGCAAAAAACTGAAGACTATAAAATAAGGTACTCTTGACATAACAAAAGTACGAAGAAGAAGAACAAAGTGAATTGTATGTGAAACGGTCATGAACCAACTGATTATGTGGACAACATACGTGATGTTAGGATGAGCAACAATGAGACACACAAGACTGCCAACCAATTGCTGATAAAGTGTAGGATTAAAAAGATCAGACCCATTGTTGTCATCAAATTTGGCATTTGCCTCCATGTGTGTTGTAGCAATCTTGGAATTGGTGAGTTTCACTTGAGAAAGAAGATCAATGGTGTATTTCGCTTGAGAAAGATAATAGTTAGAAGAATCTGAGGCAACCTGCAATCTTAAAGAGTAACCAAATCCCCTGTGATCTTACATTTCAAACTGCTACTGAAATACTGTTGGAGTTTTGCAGTACCAATATGATAATCGCTAGTAATAATCATATTATCCACATATTATATTAGTAGATTATACTCACGAGATGTTCACTGAAAAGCCGAGAGCATTGTCATGGATAGGGGTGACCATGGTTTAAGGATAGGATTGCAAATCGGAGAACTGAATTGATTAGAACTGGTCCGACTCCAAGGTTTTGTAAGACCCGGTTCAGTTCTTAGTTCTATATTTTTTGGATCTTATTCTGGTTCGGTTCATAGGTAGGAACTGAATCAGGAATTTATGAAGGGAAATATTAAGCTGTATTTATGAGTTGACTAAAAGGTTCGAAATGAAAGGGATATCTTGGTGGAAGGTTTAGGAGGCTTCAAAGTCGAGAGTCCCTTATTTTTCTCGAGCGGTTCTTTTTTTTTTTTTTTTTTCAATTCAGAGCTCTCTTCCTACCATCCTGCTAGCTCTGTTTGTTCTCTATTTTCCTTGTACATGAGAGTGCTGCTTTGGATCACGGCTTGGTGAGGTATAGAACATGAGTGAGTGGCCGAAGGAACGGGGAAGAGAGAGAAGCTCGGTCCGTAGTTAGAGAGGGTAGTACGTAGAGAATGAAAGCGATCATATTGTCTGTGGCATGAGAATAATGGCTGAGAAGGACTATTGTGGGATTTTCCGCTGCTCGTTTCTTCTCTCTCTCCCTTTTATTTTCCCTCTCTGCTTTTGCTTTCTTTTCGCCCATCACACGCGCCCATGACTCTGCTGTGCACGTCCTTTAGCTTTGTTTGTATTTGATTTTTAGTATATTAACATGTACCACCGTAATCTAGATAAGAATGTTATGTGCTTTGAACTTTTTATTGTTTATTTTATTTTATGTGTTCATCTTTATGGATTATTGTTATTGACAGATGGGGTCTTTTCATTTTTATTGTTGTAGTCACTTTTATTTTGCTTAACTAAAAATGAAATGCAAAAAAGAAAAAAAAAGAGAAAAAAGAAAAAAGCTGGTTGCCCGGTAGATCCTAGAACCCGTGATAGGTTAGTTGGACACTCCTAAAAATGGGGAACCGATTTTGATGTGTAGGTTTTAGGCTTCAGATGGAATTTGGACAGAATATGGAACTGTACAACCCTAAGAATTGAAGCCAAGACAATTGAACTTAGAATAACATGCATGAGGAGCCTATTTTAGTTCATATAATGCTCTTTGTAGATGACATACTTTATTAGAAGCAAGAGTGTACCCTAGAGGAGGTTCCATATATACTTCCTTAGTAAGATCAAGACATTTTTAACATCTATCTAGAATAGAGGCCTTTGCTTAACCGCAGCAACAACAAGAAGACTCCAAACAAAATTAAAACATGCAACTAGAGCAAATGTCTTGTCCTAGTTAATCCTATACTCTTGAGTAAAGCCTTTTACTACTAGCTGAGCTTAGTAGCGTTCCACCATTGCATCTACCTTAGTCTTGATCTTATACATCCATCTACAACCTATAGCAAACTTTCCAAGAGGCAACTCAACCAAATGTCAAGCATCAAATTGTCTAATGCGTGCAACTCATTCGCCATTGCTTGCTGCCAAAGAGGATTAGTTTGAGCTTCTCTATATATGCAAGCCTCATGAAAGAAAAAAGAAATACTAGAATAATAATGAAAGTCAAAAAATGGAATTGAAGGTTCACTTACATGGTGAAATGACAAATAGGAGAAGAGGAATGATAGGTGGAGAATTTGTGGATGGTGCAAACAAGGTAGGAACTATCGAAATGGGATCACTAGCCTACTTGCATCTAGGAGAAGAAAACTCCAAAAAGGAAGATTTAATTGTTGTATCTTTAGAAAATAGATCCACTAAAGGACTTATAAAGAAGAGAGTAGTAGGAAAGGAGTTGAAAGGATGAAGCAATGAAAACATCTTGTGTTCTCAAAAGGTAACATGACGAGATACGCGAAGATGATTAAAGAGGGGATCTCAACATCGATTCTCTTTGTGCTCAAAGTCATAGTGATAGAAACAATGTAGATGTGCACAGGTTTCTAATTTCATGCGCCCATTTGGAAGAAAATGGACAAAACAAGCATTGCCAAAGACTCAAAGAATATTGTAATAGGAACATTGCCAAATAAGCACTCATAAGAAGAGATATCACCTATGATAGGCGACGGAGTGTACTTGATAGTGTATACAGTGATATGAGAAGTCTTTACCCAAAAGTGTTTGGGAGATGAGGTTGCGATTAAAAGGTTTCGGACAATATCTAAGATGTTTCTATGTTTACACTTTATTCGACCATTGTGTTGGGAAGTTCTCAAACAAGAATGATGCATGACAGTACCATTTTTAGAATTAATTCAAAGAAATTCCGTGTCTCAACATTTCATTGCATTATCAATACAAAAGATCTTGATGTTTGATAAAACTGTGTTTTTGATCATGGCAACAAATCACAATAAATGTGGCACCCAAAAATTTTAACGAATCCTTGGACAGGTGACGGTCGTGACCAATCGATAAAAAGTATTATCGAACTATAGCAAGTATAAATGACGGGCAGTCATTTGTATTTGTTTATTTGTCAGATTGGCATAGTATGTTAAGCAATGGATTGATCAACCATGCAACAAGAGAAAATATTTGGACTATGATTCATTAATATTTTATTTTTGAACCGAAAGGATGGAATTCGGTCTTTTGTAAGGAATATGCGTGCCGAAATTTAAAGAATAAAATTTTTGAGGATGTTGGACGGCACGCAAGAATTTCGATTATATCCTTGTATATGAAACGATTTGATTATGGGGATATTAAATTAATTTCGGTGGGAACCAAACGCTAAAAAAAAGAAAAAAGAAAAAAAAGAAAAAAGATTTTTTGGCTTTTATTTTAAGGACTTTGGGCCCAAAATTTCGGGCCCAAGCAAGCCCAAAGAGCCCCCCAAGAATGTCGACGAGACCAAGAAAAAGGGGGGATGCCATCCAACACTTGTCTTTGATTGCCTCCACTTGTTCATTCTATGAAGCCACTTGTCTTCCTCTTGGAGCCAAGTGTCTCATTCACGCAAAATCTAATGATTGCTAGCCAATTTAGCAAACAAAAAGGGAGGGGGTTTCGGAATTGAAGGGCAGAGAGAGAAAGGGAGTGAACCGAGCAAGTGAGAGAGGGAGAGAGGGTCGAGTGAGAGACCGAAAGAGAGGGTGAGCGGGCGTACGGCCATGAGCCATGAGGGAGGAAGAAGAGGATTGTCTTCCGCCGCGTCCTAGCTGCTGCTGTCGACGCCGCTGATCCCCATCGCCGTTTGGACCAAGCCGAAATAACCCAAATCCCTGTTTTTGGCCAACAATCGAGTAGAAGAGTTAGAGGCAAGTGAAAGTTCATTGATCTATGTTTTGCTTGCTATAATTATCTAGTGAAGTGCTGGTAGGTGAGAGAAAATGCAGAATTTGGAGCTGCATGTTAATTTTAGATGAATGAGATGAAGCTGGACTAAGAAACTGAGCAAAAACAGAGTATGTTTTATGGATTTCGGTTTTTGAATTGAAATAAGAACTCAAGGAGCTAGCTATGGTGGATTTTTGGAAGTGAAGAGGTTGTAAGATGGTGTAATACACTTGTAAACACTTGGTTGTGGACGTTGGATGCTAAGATTCAAAGAATAGGAGTAGTTCTCTTTAGGACAATAGACTATTTTTGCAAAAGACAGTATGACCTTCAGTGATTTCATGAATTTTCTGTATTTATCTAGCTGAAATTTGACTTCCAATCCTGAATGAAAATTGTAGGGAACATCTTCAGGAACAACATATCAAAAATTTAGAATAAATGAATAAGGTTTGATCGATGAAACAATTTTTCTATGAAAATGCTAAATCTGGAAGTCGTTACAGAGCGTTAGCAAGGAATACAGCAATTAATGCTCTCGATTGGTGTTCTTCATGAAACTTTTTTATTTAGGTCTTATTGATAACATGTCAAAATTTGAGGACAAATGGACAAGATTTAGTTGGTGAAACGAATTTTCTTCGATAGGTACTGAATCTGAAATTCACAGCAGAATTTTGAAGGAAACAGCAAACTGTTACTCTTTATACACTACGAATTTGACTTAGTGCCCCTCACGAAATTTATTTCTTTTGGTCTCATCTATAACATATCAAAATTTCAGAATTTTCTGAATTCATTTGGGAATTATTCCGAAATTTTTACCAGAATTGTGTATTTTAATGATCAAGCTGTTTTGTTTCGAATTTGCACAAATTGTCCCAAAGGTGAATATATCTTGATTTGTTATGCGACATGATGATACTAGCATTGGCCTATCATGCAATATTGAGATTTGATGAAGGATTCTTGGGACATCTCGTCATTGCATTTGAAAGTATTTTTGGAAATTAAGATGTTAATTGTTGCTGTTGGACCCTCAGGTCAACGATGCCCCGGGAGTCGGGTTGCCCAAAGGATTGAGCGAGTCGATGCCTTGTGGATGCCCAGTGGCCTTAAATGGCTGAATGCCTGAGGTTTTTCCCTGGAACCTTCGGGATGCCCGGTAGTATGCTAGTCGGTACATAATTTCGGATGGACAGGGTAACCATTTTCATGGGAGGCTCTCGAGGTTCCTCGTGATGCCAGGTGGGGTATGAGATGCTTGGAGGTGTGATTCGCTCCAGATGCCCGGTGGCCCTAAGTGGCTGAATGCCGGAGGCTTTCGCGATGCCTGGGTGGATGCGAATGCCGAAGTGACGCAAACGTTGGTCCTCCAGGGGATGAAACCTTTTGAATAATAAAATGGATGATTCTACTAAGTGTGTGTGTGGTCTAGTTATAGGACTAAATTGTATGGCATGGAATGAGACATGTCACTACAGTTTGGCCTTGTGATCGGGACTTGGGTAACTGGACATTATGCATTTTCATTCTCTTAAGGTTACATCTTGCTGTTGCATTAAAGAATCTCATGATATTGTTGCAAAACTACCTCTTGATTACTTGTCTTTGTCTATCTAGCACGAATCTGGATATTGATGGTAATGCTTAATATAGTTTGATGAATCTTTTACTGCTGAGTGGTTGTACTCACCCCGTGTGGGTACTAACATTTCAGACTAGACAAGGAGACGACCACGGGTGACTGAGTAGTGTGGAGTGACCACGATGGGGAGAACAATAGAGGAGGAATTTTGGATGCCGACACTGATCGATGGACTTTATGTATATGACTGTTGGAAAAGACGTCGGTCATCTTTTGAAAGTGTAGCTGAGTATAGAAGACTACGACATTTTGGTGTACTGACTAAAAATGTCCATCAAGTTTATGTAAATAAAAGTGTTCGGCTTTAACTTATAAAATGTTTAGTTGGTGTGCATCGCTTTAATTTCAGGGTGGAGAGTAGTTGGTTATGCTTCCGCTATATAAATTGCGTAGGGACCGACTTAAAAGATATAAACCCCCAGGACTTATGGACCTATTGTAATTCTTTGGTATCAAAGTAATAGACTGTTAGGATGAAGTGAAAGGTACTTGTGGCGACCCTAATGGATCGGGGGCCGTCAGGGGGTGCTACAATAAATGTGAGCCAATTCAGATCTTCATAAGACAGAGCCATATCTAACAAGAATGATCATCCACAAAATTCACAAGATAGTGAGATCCTCCCATTTTGGGAGTATGACATGGGCCCAAATATGACAATAAATTAAATCAAAGGAAGCACGAGAGACAAATTCACTAAAATTAAAAGTTAAAGTGTGATATTTTCCCAACTTACATGAGAAGTAATCAAAATGAATATTTTTATAGAACCTATATGACTACTAGAAATCAAACAACCTAATATAGAAGAAGAAACATGAACTAGATGAGAATACCAAATTTCAGATGATACTATGGGAGCACAACTACTAAGAGCATTGAGAAGTATTAAGAAGATAAGCTTGAATAGGCGTCTGACTTTATGGTCCATCACAATTATCTGCCCTATTCATGGATCCTATACATGACAATTTTTGGAAGAGAAGTTAATATCAAAACCAAGTTTCACATAGTTATCCCATATATATCAAGTTTAAGGAAAGTTTAGGAAATTAGAAAGTATCAAATAATGACATGTGGACATTGAAATGTTTCCTATATGACTAACTAGCATCCATGAGTTATCAGCTATATAGATAGAAGGTCTTTGTGAAAGAAATGACTTTGACTTCAACAAATTGATATTTGAAGTCATATGATTGCCATAGGTAGAATCAAAGAATCATGAACAGAAATACTTGGAGTCACAAATAGAGCAGAATTGCTAGGGGTAAAGGAGTTATAATCTATGTAGCACCGACACGCGACACGACACGAGTGTCCGACACGACACGACACGTCGACACGTCATTTCTAAAAAATAGAGAATTCCGACACGTTGCGACACGTTGTATAATAAATAAATATTTTTATTTTTAATTAATTTGATTCATATAAGAGCCTACGATGAATTTACATTAATAATATGTGTTCATGTTTAAAAATATATTTTTAACTTTAACAAAAATTATTGATAAAACTGATCACTAACAAAAATTTGTCATCATCTAAAATTTAGTATTTTTAATTTTTAAAATTATTTTTAATCTCATTTATTTATTTTTCCACCGCCAACCCCCACTCCCTTCTTTCCCTCGTTTATTTCCCTCCACCCCCAAATTTGTTTCAATTTTTTTCTCCCTCCCTCCCCCACGTCGCCTTCAACCCACCCCCAAATTTATTTCAATATTTTTTCCCTCCCTTCCCCATACGTCGACACTTTTCCCACCCCACATTTATTTCACTTTTTCCCCTCCCACGTGACAGGCTGTCACTTTTGACTCACCCCATCAACCCTATCGAGAAACCCCATCAGACTTTTTGAGTTTCAAAACCCTAGCAGGCTCCCCCTTCCCTTCCTTCTCGTCGCCGCACAACCCCTTCCTCTCCTCTCCTCTGCCTCGTCTTCGGCCTTCCTCACTTGCAGCTGTAGCCTCGTCGCCGATCAGCATCACAGTGGCTGTAGTCTCTACTCTTCCTTCGGCGGTTTCTCACCGTAGCGAGCTTGCCGTCGTGGCCTCGCCGTCGCCTCAGTCTCTACTCTTTCTCCGGCGGTTTCTCACCATCGCGAGCTTGCCGTCGCGGGCTTGCCGTCGCCTCAGTCTCTACTCTTTCTTTGGCGGTTTCTCGCCGTTGCTCATGGCCTTTCTCTCCTCCCTCGCCCTCGCTTCCATTCGACACGCGAGTCGAAACGTGTCAAAAAAAATTGACCGCGTGTCGGAAAATCCGACATGCGTTGACCACATGTCCGAGCGTGTCCGAGCGTGTCGACGTGTCGGACACGACACGGAGGCATGTTGCACGTGTCCGTGCTACCTAGGTTATAATTACAAGATTCTCGAAAATTCATCGTAAATGCCTTAAAGATAAAGTAATGAGCAAGCTGTTAGAAGAACCCTCAATAATAGCATTAGTAGTGGATGAGCATGAAGGTGTAACTCTGTATTGGGATTGATTGTTTGTCCTTGTAGATTGCTTAGGTTGTTGTCGATAGCAAGCAGATGCAAGGTAACCAGTTCAATGACAATACGTATAATGGGCCCATTTGGTTCGGCTTTTGGGGAATGCATTTGCCAGAATGCAAATACCTTAGGATGAATGGGGTTTTCCGAAATGCAAATATCGTTTGGTAAAATTTGCATTGAGATACAACTTTGGCCAAAATACCGTTTGGTAAAATTTGCATTTGTAAAGGACTTTTATTAAATTAAAAAAACAAAAAAACATTTGTATTATTTTTTTGGGAAAATCTAAAAAAAGGACCTGAAGTGGAGCCATTTTCTCAAAAAAGGACCCAAAGTGGACTCTGTCTCAAAAAAGGATCCTGGAGTGACTAACTTACTCTCGATTAAGGACCTCAACTTCTAATTTTATTCACAACCAAGGGTACTTTTGTCCAAGAACATTGTTGTTTATTTTTTGTCTCTCTCTTTCTTCTTTTTTTTCTTCCTTCATCTTTCTCATTCTCTACATCACCTCCATTATCAACCGCTCCATCGCTCTTTGTGTCATCTCATTGTATGACCAAGATTGGGTTTTCTTTAGCACGAGCTATTACAACGTAGTCTAACTCATTAAAAATATTAAATTTTGCTCCTTAAAATGGTTTGTAGATAATTCCACGGAGCCAAAATGAGCTTTAAAAAATAAAATTTTTTTATTCCAACATTCATTGCAAATTCTAATCTCAAAGCCATAATATGAATTTGCTTTTGCTAAGACTCAATTTTTTGTCGAACTCCCAAGCTATGCAACTAATCCCTTTGGCAACGTATTTCTCTCACCTTGAGAGTGCATCAAACTCCATTTATTCCGAGCCTTCCACTAACCCAGCAACTGCAATTTTTGTGTTGTTTTTTTCGATCCTACTTGCCAACAACAAAGTAGCAATATCCAAGCATCACCAGATCGTCTTGTTTGACTAACTTATGTCTCTATTCAATTAACACTTGGTGATCAACAATTTCACGCTAAAGAACAATTTTGTTGCGGCTGGCAACTATTTCAACCTTGGCAAGAGTTTGCCTCATCAATTTCAAATTTGGGTTTGCCTCTCTTGCATAAATTCAATCTTTCAAAGATCCCCCCTTCCCCTTTGCAATGGCAATGGGTCCTTTCAATAATCCCTAGCCGGGAAACACCCACTCACACTCTTGCCATTCTCATCGACACAGCTCTTCTCCTCAATCGATACCCCATCTTGAGATTGATCATTATGCCTTTATTCAATTAACACTTGGGGCAACGAAGTACAACATTTTCTATAGTTAATGATATCATATACGACTAATGATCAATCTCAAGATGGGGTATCGATTGAGGAGAAGAGCTGTGTCGATGAGAATGGCAAGAGTGTGAGTGGGTGTTTCCTGGCTAGGGATTATTGAAAGGACCCATTGCCATTGCAAAGGGGAAGGGGGGATCTTTGAAAGATTGAATTTATGCAAGAGAGGCAAACCCAAATTTGAAATTGATGAGGCAAACTCTTGCCAAGGTTGAAATAGTTGCCAGCCGCAACAAAATTGTTCTTTGGCGTGAAATTTTGATCACCAAGTGTTAATTGAATAGAGGCATAAGTTAGTCACATAAGAGGATCTGGCGATGCTTGGATATTGCTACTTTATTGTTGGCAAGTAGGACCGAAAACAACACAAAAAATTGCAGTTGCTGGGTTAGTGGAAGGCTCGGAATAAATGGAGTTTGATGCACTCTCAAGGTGAGAGAAATACGTTGCCAAAGGGATAAGTTGCATAGCTTGGGAGTTCGACAAAAATTGAGTCTTAGCAAAAGCAAATTCATATTATGGCTTTGAGATTAGAATTTGCAATGAATGTTGGAATAAAAAGAATTTATTTTTTAAAGCTCATTTTGGCTCCGTGGAATTATCTACAAACCATTTTAAGGAGCAAAATTTAATATTTTTAATGAGTTAGACTACGTTGTAATAACTCGTGCTAAAGAAAACCCAATCTTGGTCATACAATGAGATGACACAAAGAGCGATGGAGCGGTTGATAATGGAGGTGATGTAGAGAGTGAGAAAGATGAAGGAAGAAAAAAAGAAGAAAGAGAGAGACAAAAATAAACAACAATGTTCTTGGACAAAAGTACCCTTGGTTGTGAATAAAATTAGAAGTTGAGGTCCTTAATCGAGAGTAAGTTAGTCACTCCAGATCCTTTTTGAGACAGAGTCCACTTTGGGTCCTTTTTTTGAGAAAATGGCTCCACTTCAGGTCCTTTTTTGAGATTTTCCCTATTTTTTTTGAAGTCTGGCCACCGGATTGTCGGATCCGGCGGCCGGACCGCTGGATCTGGCGATCGGATGGCCGGGTGCGACCCCGGCGACGGTCGCTTTGCGCGACCCGGGCGACCGTCGCCGGGTCGCGCGACCTCAGCGGCCGTCGCCCGGGTCGCGCGACCTCGGCGGCCGTCGCTTGGGGTCGCCCGACCCCGGCGATCGTCGCTTGGGGTCGCACGACCTCAGGAGGTCCGGCAACGGTCGCCAGGGTTGGGCGACCCCCAGGCGGTGGTCGTCGGCGCGCGCCATCCCTTCTCCGGTGGTCGTCGGCCTCCAATCAGCAACTTGGATAGGTTGGAGAAGATGAACAGTAACCGAGCTATACTTGCATTCCCAAGATGTAACTTGCAAATGCACCTCAAGAGGTCCATTGGCCTAAAGCCCCTTGAAGGGCCTTGGAGATGCAATTGCATCTCCCCAAAGTCCCCAAAATATTGAACCAAACACTACTCGCTTTTGCCCAAACCCCTTTAGAGGCTAAAAGCCCATTCTAAATACCGAACCAAACAGGGCCAATATGGTCTACATAATTAGGAAGAGGTAGGAGTGGCAAGCACCACATCTCTAGGACTGGACAAAATAGTACAATGTGCCTTCAAAGTAGGAAGCCAAGTCTCCTTAGTTAATTATTCTGAGATAAATACTTCAATATGAGGTAATGGATCTTGATGTAGAAGTGAAACTTGTACAAGTTCAAACTTATCAATAAGTGCCATCAGAAATTGCATAACATGCATATGATCATGATATTCAACAAACTTACAAGCATCAACGGCCATTTCCCATTGCAACTTAGATAAGGCCAGTTGATCCTGAATAACATGCATAGAGGACAAATTTTTATGATAGATTGACCTATTTCCTGATGCATGTGGTGCAAATTCCTAACAACTAATACTCATGGATAATATATAAGTGGAATAATGGCCAACAAGCAAATTCCATCCTTAGTTTGCTGTATTGAGATGACCAAACCAAAGCTTGATAGAAGAAATCGAAGTAATTAGAAACCACGCTAAAATTTGACGGTTCTTACTGTCCCACTCCTCCAAACGTTCATTAAATCTTTCTCTAGTTTCTTCAGCAATCCTTGTAGAGCACACGAATTCCATTGGTGACATAACACCAAAGTTTGCTTCCTCTTAGAAAATTTGACAGTTTTTGAACCCATAAAATATGATTCGATCCATTCAAGATGGTTTGAATGGATATTGGCAAACCAATTTAATCTGTTAAATGTACTAATTTATATAATAAAAACCAAGAAGCTAGTACTCGGAGTGCAAGTATGGGTAAAATAACACCAAAAATGGAGCACATCAATTTACTTTGAAAATTGATTGATTAACTTCTCATTCACAATCCACAGCTAGTAGTGATGTAATGGATGACGTGGTGTGTAATGTGGTCGATGTGGCAGATGATGTGGTAGTTGACGTGACGGATGATTGGTAGATGATGCAAGGGTGACATTGTAGATGATGCAAGGATGACATTGTAGATGATGTTGCGGTGCCAAGGGTGACGTCAACAAAGTTAGGGCGGAGTTCTAACTAATTGGAAGATGAAGAACTTGGTTGTAGTCTTGTATTATATAACCAGTTGAAAGTATCCAAAAATGACTCACAAAGCGAGGCTTCGGTGAGTCCGAGACACCGGTGCATGTCGACATCTGGCCTCCATTTATGGTGTAACTTTAGGATCTAATTCATTTTAGGGCGACGAGTCTGATTATAGCGATAGTTTTCAAAATAAGTAGTGAAGGAGTCTCGAATAGCAACTAAAGTTGTAGGCTTGGTGGAGAAATGAAAGCGATGTGGCCAATGTGGCCGGTGTCATGATAGCCACCTGGAGTGACGCGATCTATACAGCTGATGTCATGACAGTCATGATGGAGTAACGCGGCCTATGCAGCTAGTGTTGTAAGGGAGGCTTGATTGCGCTTCTCATACAATAAAACTTTGAATAATGCAGAAACTAGAATTTGGAAATTTTTTTGTGTATTATGATGTGTGATAATAAATAGTACATAAGTCCATTTCTAGTTTTTATATGATTACTATCTACACTAATGGAATATTACAATATTAATTACAATCAATTAAAAAAATATTTTTAATATCATAAATAATGTAAATGTCTCTGACATTAACTTATTTATTTTATTTAAATTGATTTGGCAAGCAAGTGGACTTAAACTTTTAAATACATGCGTGCTTTTTTACTGTCAAGTCTCTTGTTTCTTGTTCACTTACTTTCTCAATATGAAAATCCTTTTCACAGGGAGATCTACATGGCAAGGAGAACAGTTACACAGTCGTAATTATCGAGTTCCTGAGCCATGTAAGGATTGGGTATTGCCGACATGCCTTCTTTATTTTCCAAGAACATGATCTCAAATTGACTAAAGAAATTTCTTGGATTGTATCTAACAATCAACTGGTTTATGCGAACCAACCTTCTAAAGGTAGCAATAAGTGTTAATCATCATTACGAGCCCCCTCTCATGTTTCACAAGTTCCATTGCATGAAGTATTGATATCGTTGTCAGTATCAGCATCAATCGTCCAATGATACTCTCATCAATTGGTCAGTAATTCAATTAATTCTGTCCTCTTCAACATTCTAGCAAGAGACTTATGTGCAGTGTACTTTGTTTAGATTTTCTCACCCTGACAATTACTTCTAGCCTTCGTCAGGATGGCTAGGGGCTTAACTTTCTTTGAAACAAAAATCTATTAGAGCCTTTCCTACTTTGGCCTTGTACACTGGTCGAGTCATTAGAAAGATATCAGTGATTACCTTTGGAGTTGAATGGATTGTTACTTATGGATTACATCGCAAGCCCTTTCTCATGACTTAAAATGATGAATATGTGCCGTCACTGTTATTATGTTCTTGTATAAATGTTTTTCACTATTTGGCACAATAGATTGTGTTGATAATAGGAAGAGGGATTAGCGCAAGCGAAATAGCCCAAGACATCTTACCTTTTGCCAGAGAAGTTCATCAGGCCTCTAGAGAAACAAATCTTGAAGTTGTGAAATTAAGAAAAGTCGCCGATGTCTTCCAACATCCCATGGTACTTTATAATTTATTTATTCCCTCATTTCTAATTATGACTAAGTTTAGAAGAAATTCCTAATGTAGCCTTAAAAGTCATAGTTTCATTCTCAAATATCAAGTGATGTGATAATCTCTAATCTGAGATCAATCTCATTAATCTTGTTTTGTCTTTTGGCAGATTGCATGGGCCGACGAAGATCGTAAATTAGTGTTCCAAGATGAATCGTCTATGTATGCGGATGTCATCATCCATTGCACTGGGTATCAAAAAACATATAGTTATCCTCAGCTACTTGAGCATTTGTTTTTCAAAATTCCACAAATAATTTTACCTTATTATGATGATAAATAGGCATACATATATGCACACATGTGCATCTTCTATCTTGCTTGATATAGATGATCCTTATGTTGCAGATATAAATACCATTTTCCATTTCTAAAGACCAAGGGACTCATGAATGTGGATAACAACCGTGTGGGGCCTTTATATAAACATGTTTTCCCGCCAAACCTAGCTCCTTGGCTCTCTTTCATTGGCATACCCTATCTGGTAAATTTTTTTTTATGGAATTTTTTTTATTTTTTTATTTTTATTTTCGCATCATTTAGGCTAAGTAGAGATTAAGGTTTTTCAAGAAGAAAGTCAACTAATGCAAAATAGCAAAAGGTAACATTCTGTACATGTTTGGAGCCAAACAAACTACTTTTTCTCCAAAACTTAGAGATTCGGCAATCGATTTACCAATGTTTAAGTTCAGTAATGTAGACTTTTTTTTTTCAAAACAATTGAAAATACAATGAAAGGAAGAGGGAAGAAAAAAACCTTCAATTTTGGATGTTTTCTGTCGTACTTAAGGTTTAGACATTTCATGAAAACATGAGTTTAGAATTTTGCAAGCAATTAAACATATTCGTGTGGATTCTTCCCCAAATTTTTGGTTTGGTCCCATATTTTCACAATCTCTTGATCCATCTCGACCATGAATAGACTTTTCTAGCACAACTTAGCGAGTTACAATCAAAGTGGGTGGCCAAGGTTTTATCTGGAGAATTGGTGTTGCCAAGTGACGAAGAGATGATGTATTCTGTTCAAGAACATTACCAGCACATTGAAGAGCTTGGATGGCCCAAGCATTTCACTCACAGGCTTGAACAAGGAAAGGTTGGAACTAACTTGTCATTCCTCAATTCATTGTGCTGTGCCTTTTCAACAAATTAGTTTACATTCACCATTGGATGAATGACATGTGTGTTTGAAATTAGTTTTTTAACCATATTCTTCCATATGTCAATTATCCAACATCCAGTGTGCAAATTCTTTCTTAATTCTGGTTAAACTTACCTTTTTAGATATAGATATTATAGTCTAACCAATGAGTAATTATACCATGAACCTGTTATATGTACTAAACTCAATTTGGATCTTAAGATCTAGTAGAACCTACATGAACTGACCATCTCTAGTAATCTAGATTCGATTCAATACATATATCACACTCATATAATGGTTTCTCACAAGAAATCCATAATAGAGCTAAAAAAGTAGTATGATCTCCAAAATTTTTATCAAACTATACTGGCCGAGACCATCTTGTTAACTATTCAATGAGGCTCCTTTAATTTTTTGTTTCTAATGCGAAGAAGTTGATGTTTTTTCATGTGCTTGATAGTTTGAGTACGAGAAGTGGCTTGTGGATCAATTGGGACTTCCATCCACAGAACAATGGAGTGAGAAGATGTTTCTCATTCTTTCTGAATTGTTCAAATTCCGGCAATTTTCTGATGAAAATTGGCGGGACAACTTGGATGTTGAAAAGTTGATGCAAGAAAAAGGATTTGGCAAGCAAAATCATTGAATTGATCTTGAAGATTGATCGGAACACTTGCAACACTAGGAAGAGACATGAGAGTCAAATCTCAAAAGAGAGCGATAAAAAGTTTGATTTGGATGTGGGGTATCTATTGTAAAAGTTTTTTCTAATGTGGGTTACATTAATTGATATTATAATTTATTATTCGGGACTTGTGTAAGCTGAGATAAAATATTTTTTAATTAATCTAATATGAGACTGGTTAGTGTGGGCCGAATTAACCTCGGCGCGCAATGAGAGGGCTTGACTAGAAACTCTATAAATATTGTTCAAGTCTCTCCTCTAGCCCTTAACACACACAAATATCCTCACCAAGGAGCGTTTACTAAGCGCTAAGGGTGAAGAGCCATCTCATTGAGCCAGTGATATAGAGGGCAATGGAGAAGAAGTTCTTGAGTTTGGATTGTCGCTATTCAACATAAAGAACGATGGTCCAAATTAGGTGCGTTAATCTCTTTACACGATTATATTTGTGTTTTTGGTTATAGCTATGGAGATCTTGGGTTGTGCTTTTGCATCTTACATGTGCTATTAGAGCAACCATAGCCTCGAACTTGAATGTGTGGATTTTGCCTTTTTTCGTAAATTTTTGTGTAGCAAAAATAAATTTTGCTCGCATAAACAGAATAGGCTAGTCAAGACGAGCAAAACTGTGGTTGTTGTGTCGCTGGGGGAGGTTGCACGCACCCCCACTCGCGACCATGGGTTGATGGTGGTGGCGTGCATTGAGCAAGCGCCCTCATGTGCAGGCGATGCCAGCACATGCTTTGCATAGTCATCTGACTTTAGTGATTGAAGATGTGGGTTCAAACCGACTCATTAACCTTGACCCGACTTATTGACTTGACCTGGATGACTGTTGATGAGCCTAAGTTTGACCTGTTGATTTGATTGACTTGGTTCTCCGTTGATTGGATTGGTCAACCAGTCGAATTGGTCAGACCGTTGGCTTAGATTGGTCTGGGTAGGTCTGCGCGTCTACTTCACACGTCATGCACTTTGGGTGTGCGTCCATACAAGCGCATTCGGACTTTGATGGGGTTATTTTTGGAGTCTATATGTTCATATGGAGATGCTCTACACGGTGATATATATATATATATATATATATATATATATATATGTATATTTATGTTGGGTAGTTTTATGGATGTGAAATTACATACAGAACCCTAAATACATGTTTTTTTAGAGTGTTTTGCATATTTTTTTCTATATTTTTCTATGATTTTGGAAATATAGGTGCAAACTTACATGTATATCATCACATAAATAATATGTAGAGCATTGATTCATTGATAACATGTATAAGGTTATACATGTATTAATGAATGGAGTAATGTAATTGAGATGATATATGATTTTAGTGATAAATTGTCAATGTCACTAAGGATAAAATCATATGTATATAGTGTATGTGAGAAATAAAGTTTATATCCCTAGTGTGAGAAAGTTTCGATGATTCAATTAAGTTATGACTGCCAAAGTGGCACACTTAATTGGGTTTGAAATATATTAGTCTCATATAATAATGGAATGTCTCATGTATTAATGTGTGGTTATACTCCTAAAGGAGGTGATTGTGTATTAGTTCATGGAGGGATACATGAACAGCATATGGTGGAGGAGTGACGGATCTTAGTGGTTCATACACCCAAAAGTGATGAATTCATGAATGTTGAAATATATTCTTATGGCTACTATTATGTGGTGAGTATATAATTGCATGTAATGTATTATGTCCAAAGTGATTATGTGATGATATATGTAACTCTCTAGATGTATACTTGTATGATTTCAAGTTACATAGTTTTCACATAGTGCTAGTTATATACATTGCTTGTTATTTTAGTCACATTATTTGTAATCGATAACTTCATAGCCATTGAGGTTTTTACTAGTTCAAACTTTAAGTAGCGAAAAGAGGATTTTTTTTGTTCGGGAAAAAAACAGTCGGATTTGCCTATTATTCATGAAGCATTCCATGTATGAACACTTGAAAATAGTTTATCAGTTCACCGTCTTGTTAAAAAGATGATGGATTAATATTTTTAGTATAAATTCATTCTATACTTTTTTTTAATTATTTAATTATTTGTGAATTTGAATCAAATATATTTAATTAAAATAATAATAAAAATGATAATTTACCATGTATATATAAAAATATACATTTAATATACAATATTTTCTAACGTGTCGAAATTTTCTATTTTTGAGAAATGATGTGTTGGCGTGTCCTACTTGTTGTGTGTTGCGTATTGATGTCGATGTCACTTAGGTGCTCACTAGGAAAAAGTGGAAAACCTAATTCTAAAAAAACCACTGTCTAGACAACGCTTTCTTGTTATCTACTCCAATTAATAAATAAAATCAAAGAAAAGTAAAATACTGACCTTGGAGAAGAGGCAAATGTGAATTGACTTGGTCCAGCACAGGTGCTTGGGCAATACGAAACTCCCACGTATATAATTTATCCTCTGACTTATATATAAGGCCACCCTTTATCTAGATATCTCAATCCAAGCTTTCAAACTAATCCCCCCGCGACACTTTTCTTCTACAGCTTCTCATGATTCGAGGTGTCCGATCGGATCTCCAAGACGAACATGACGATGAGGCCTGTCGCTGCCTTCGCGCTAGGAGCCGTGTTCGGAGTGTTCGTGAGCCGAGGGTTCCACCACCTCCACGACCACCATCAACATGAGAGGAGCAAGAGAGGGTGGTCGTGCCCCCGCCGAGCCGATAAGGAAGACGAAGCTTCTTCTGCTGATCCCGGGGTGATGGAGGCGACAGCGACGGTGATGGTGCCACAGGTGGCTGCGCAGGGTGCCTAGAGATCAGATCCTTAGCTCTGGTTACTGGTGGAGATGTGTGTTAATCCTCTTGTGGCATGGATTTCTTATTTCGAGTTGAGCCGTGTTGATTCAGTCTGATACTAATATCTAATTAAGGTTGTTCTACTCATGATATTAGCGTTAGTACTGTGTTGCCTATGAGAGGTTATGCTTGTAATTTGACCTTCCTACTTGTACATCAGTATATATTTATATGGTGTATTAGTGTCATTTACGAGTCCATGGCTTACTCCCTTTTTATATGGTTCACGGATCGAATGGACTTCAAAATTAAGGTGTGTTACACTTAATCGTCTTCGCCATCTCCATACTAGGGAAAATATGACGAATTATGGACATTAGGAGTTCGATGCTACAGTCCACCTTGACTTGCTCATGTCACATGGAACCCAATAAGCAAAGATCAAATTAGAGCATAATTGCTTTCAACTCGATTTGGTCGCATTCATTTTGAAAATATGTGAGAGAATTCAAGTCGGCAGAAGACGACTTACCTGATTCCAATGCACAAACAATAATTAACCTTGGAACGAACGTTGAATTGTGGATGAATCACGAACAACAGCACCTCACGTTGGTTTGAATGAAATCACAAGGAAAGCACCCGATTTCCACGGCGTAAATGCCGATTGTTCTTGTAAAGAAGAAATGGAGAACACCTTCTTCTTCAATGGAAAGGGAACCCAAAACGAGAGGAATTTTTGAGTGTATTTTTTGCCAACCGTGCTAATGATTGTCTTCAGGAGTCTTTTATATGACTCCATCACACCATTTCAAATGGTGTCTTTTCATCATATCATATTAAGGCAAAACGGTGCAATTTAATCGCCCCCCATCATGGACGTACTAGCTAAAGTACAATATCTCCCACTCGAACATGATTGGCTTGATAGCGCTCTATCAAGAATATAAGGCATTCAACATTCATCAACTTTACAAAACAATTCATACTGGCAAGTAAGCCGTGCGACCAATAAGTAAACCTGCACTTGGGAGCTCAAATTATGCACCTATTAGGAATGACATAATGGCTACAACCTCGAAAAGAAATAAACAATCGATGTCTCATAATGTCCTAGACATATTTTGTTACATCAGTTCAAGTATACCTATCCCTTAAAGGTTATACTTGACTATTCTCAAAACACCATGTGTTTACAACTATATCCGCAACCACATAGGGCGATATAATTGGTCGACCAGTAAATACATGTGATAGATGTAAAACAACAATAGTCTTCCTTCGCACTCATTTCTCTCTCCATTTCAGAACAATTGCTTTCCTAGTCATGTCCCATAAGGCCATATCCATTCACAACCGCTGGTAACATGCTAAAGTAGCAACGTGGATCTTTCACTTCGAGAACATAGTCAGAAGTAACATAGGGCACAAAATGAGGTAAATTATAAATTACCTCAAGGGCTCACACAATGAGTAAATAGGGATTATTTCACTCACCTTCCCTTGTCGGTCGTATAATGCACATGTAGTATGAATTACATGCTATAGTGGATTTCTCTTTCTATAAGAGCGTATGTCATTCATTAAATATATCCACTATACGGATCTTAGCCTAAACATAGTCACATGCTCCTCATGTACTCATGTTTAGCTCGAGTGCTATATTAACTCGCTTTCTATAGCGCCTAATTAAGTACTCGCATTCGGCATCTTTCAGGCATACATGATTGTGGGACTATCATGTTCGGTCTTATTATAAACAAATCACAGACCTCATCTTGACTCCAATCAATGCGACATATTATTTTATGTACCAAACTTGCTCTTCAGCATTTATTTGTACATAATGTCTCATCTCAATGTGTTAACTATAGCACTTGAGGTGATTGCTCGTGTGAGTGAGCCAATCATTGCCTATTGACATACTTTCCAATAATATATGTGTGCTTGTGTTAGTCTCATAATGGATTTGTACTTATTGATAAAACATCAAGTCACTCACAATCAGTCAAGTACAATACATATGTCCACATGTACATAAACCAATGATCTTCTACAATAACACATCACATTCTATGCAATCCTAGTGACATCTTGTGGGTCAAGAATATGTCTCTAGGAACAGCCTTCGTAAATGGATCAATAACCATTCTATTGGTTGAAATGTATTGTAGGATCACTTATTTCTACACTATTATATCTCTTATAAAGTTGTTCTTTATGTTAATGTGCTTCGTACTTCCATGGTACTTGAGATTCTTCACATAGGCAATGGCTACTTGACTATCGCAATAAACTATCACTGGTCTTGGAACCTCAGTGATAGTGGCTAAATTTTCCAAGAAATGTTTTAACCATACTGCTTCTTGCACTACAGCAGAGCATGCAATTAATTCTGCCTCCATCGTAGATAAGGCTGTGCATGTATGTTTCTTGCTATTACAATAAATTGCACCTCCATTGAGCAAGAACGCATATCGAGAAGTCAATTTACGCTCATCTGGGTTTCCACCCCAATCAGCATCTTAAGAGCGTAATAGGCGTAAATCACTCCCTTGGTAACAAAGTCGATAGTTCATTGTGCCTTTCAAGTATCTCAAAAATCCTCTTCACTGCTTTCCAGTGAGCTTGACCAGGATTTGATTGATATTGGCTTACCAATCCCACAGCATAACATATGTCGGTTCGAGTACACACCATAGCATACATCAAACTTCCGACGGCACTAGCGTAAGGAATAGTTTCCATCACTTTATTTTCCTCTGGAGTTTTAGGACATATCTCAGTACTTAGGCTTTCGCCTTGCATGACAAGGGTTATCAATGGGATTACAATGCTGCATATTGAAACGTTCAAGAATCTTCATTACATAAGACTCTTGTGACAAAGCAAGGAGTTTCCTTGATCGATCTCTTTCGATCTTAACTCCTAATATATAAGCAGCTTCTCCTATGTCCTTCATTTCGAAATTGGAGGACAACCATTCTTTTATGGCGATAACCAAAACCTTGTCATTTTCAGTCATTAGAATATCGTCCACGTAAAGTGATAAAATCACAAATTTATCTTCGGACCATTTGACATATACACAGTGATCTTCTTTGATCATTGTGAAACCAAAGTTGTTATGGCTAAATGAAAACGAAGATACCACTGTCTAGATGATTGCTTAAGATCATATATAGAGCGATGAAGCTTGCAAACTTTATGCTATTGACCTTTAGTTATGAAACCTATGGGTTGCTTCATATAGATTTTCTCATCTGGTTCTCCATTGAGAAATGCCGTATTTGCATCCATTTGATGTAATTCAAGGTTCAAATGTGCAACGATGGCTAGAATAAGACGTATTAAGGCAAACCTTACAACTGGTAAAAATGTTTCCTCATAGTCTATACCCTCTTGTTGAGTATAATCTTTTACCACAAGGCGAGCCTTATACTTTTCAATGGATCCATTCGTCATTTGCTTAATCTTAAAGACCCATTTGTTTCCAATGGCCTTACAATTGGGTGGTAGATCAACCAAGTCCCAGACGTGATTTGCCCTCATTGACTCCATCTCATCTTCGAAAGCTTTTCTCTATTCTTCATTATCAGAGGATGAGAGAGCCTCTTTAATAGTTTTTGGCTCAGCACCGTCTTTCTGAGCAATCATAAATGCTTCCCCTTCAATCTCAAAACGACGATGAGGAATACTTTTACGATTACTTTTACGCAACTGAATTTCTCTTGAATTTGGTTCTTTAGGCGATGCAACACTCCCACTAGGTCTTGCATGTTGAGGTAAATCTTCATTTCCCTCTACAACATTAGTGGATGTGTTATTAGGATCTTCCATCTTATATAATTGGAAGTCCTTATCAATCTCACATCTACTAGGAAAATCATTCTCTAAGAACGTGACATCTCGTGACTCCATTTCGGTTACACTTCCATCAGCTTGTTCACCTATGAACACATACCCTTTGGAGTGTTCAGAATATCTTATAAAGATACATTTATTCCCTCTATGGCATAATTTGCCATATTTATGGGAAGAATCATGAACATAAGCTGCACATCCCCATGGACGTAGACTACTTAAGTCTGGTTTCCTACCAGTCCATAATTCATAAGGGGTGGAAGTGACCGACTTTGAGGGCACTCGGTTAAATACATAGGCAATAGTCAATAACGCATCTCCCCAATAAGAGATAGGTAAATTTGCTTGTGCCATCATAGACCTAACCATTTCCAATAGGGTTCTATTCCTTCTCTCAGCTACCCCATTTTGTTGTGGAGTACCAAGAATAGTCAATTGTCACATAATTACCTTTTCATTATAAATAGAGCTTTGAATTGCTTTGATAGATACTCACGTCTGTGATCGGTTCTCAATGCGTTTATTGTTTTGTTCAACTGATTCTCTACCATCGCTATATATAGTCTAAAGCAGCCAATGCTTCCGACTTATGAGAGATCAGAAAGACATAACCGAAACGGGTGAAGTTATCTATGAAAATGATGAAATATGAGGCTCCATTGAGGCTCCATGCCTCGCCCTCATGTTTAAAGGACCACAAATGTCAGAATGTATGAGTTGCAATGGAAGTTCGGCTTTAGTCCCTTTACCAAATATTTTTCTAGTTGCTTTTCCCGCTAGACAATGTTTACATACGGGTAGATCAACATTAGTGAATGACCCTAAAAGGCATTCTCTAACTAATCTTTGCATTCTTTGCAACCCTATATGACCTAATTTAGCATGCCAAGTACTTACATCAATCTCAACATTACTAGAAGATGCAATTAAAGAAAAACAACTATCGACATTAACATTGTACTGATCACAGTCAATGTCTAATATCATAAAATCATTCAATACATGACTTGAACCATAATAAACCGTTCCAAACAAAATGTCAACACAATCACCATGAAAATTCAATTCATAACCTAGGCTAAGAAGAACAACTACAGAGACCAAGTTTCGTCGAATATTTGGAGCATAGAGGACATCATGTAGGAATAGGTTTCGACCACCACGTAAAATGAATTTATATGCGCCAATACCCTTCACTTCAATTCTTGAATTATTCCCAACATATATCCATCTTCTTTCAGATTGTATGTGACGATACTCCGCAAATGCTTCTCGGTCTCTAGCTACGTGATATGTTGCTCTTGAGTCTACAATCCACATTGAATGAGATTCAGCCAGCATCACAGTGCTAGAAATAAAAACATCACTTAAAGTAATGGAGTAATAGGGTACCTTTTTCGACTCACTGCATTCACGAGCAAAGTGACCTATCTTACCACAATTGTAGCATTCCATCTTGGCCTTGTCCTTCTTCCCACCATGCTTCTTGCGTTGGAAGGTCTTAGCTCTCTTAGGTGCATGATCAGTCTTCTTCTCTTTGTTGTTGAATTGAGAATTCCTTTTGTGCTTGAAGCTCAAAGCTTTGCGTGAACTCGATTAAGCAACATAAGCATGGGTAGAGGATCTCACAGCCTCTAAGCGTTCATACTCTAATTCCAAATGACGCGCTATATCATCAAAAGTGACAATATTCTTATTATGCGTCATATTGATCTTCATATGCTCCCAATTATTAGGAAGAGACCTTATAACAGCCTGAACTTGCTGTTCATTAGTAAGGGAGTGACCTGCCGACTTCAGCTCATGAATCATGTGTTGAAGAAAAATCCCTTATAAGTTTTGAAGTTAACAAAACATCCTCGTCAGTTAAGTCTGAAGGATCCAAGTCTCAGTCGGTTAAGTCTGAAGAGTTCAAGACCCAAGCGTTTCCGTCTAAAGACAGTCAGACCCAGAGTTACGGTCTGAAGATCTCCAGACCCAATCAAAGTCTGAAGATAGTCAGATCCAGATTTTGCGATTTTGTCAGGCTGTCAGCAGGTTATTTTTATGATTAAGGAAATCAAGATTTGGATATTATCTTCCCTAACTTATCCATGGAATATCTCTGGCAGTGATTGTGAGCTCGAAAGATTTTTTCTCTAGATTTTATCCGTTGAAGATCAAGCGAGTTTTTGGAAGGATCCAATTTTGGAAACTCAAGATCCCGATTGTATGGGCGAGCAGGATTGACGAGCTATTTTCTACTTATATATTCGACAATGTGAAGATCACTTAAATTGATTCATTCCAATGGGTTGATTGGATGAATTCTTGGAAAGTGCTAACGGCTATGGAGGCACGAAGGGATATTTAAGGTGTGTCGAAGTTGTTCGAAAATATGAGGAAGCCGATAGAAAAATTTCGAAGTTAGAACCTCTGAAACCTCTTGTTCTCAAAATCTCTTGTGCTCAAAATCATGTACTAAAGAGAGACACTTACAGTGTGAATTTGCGAGAAGCTGTAGAAGAGACTTTCTACTAAAGAAGTCTAGATCGTAGATTGTAAAGCTCTTATTTGCTACATAGTGATTACAGCCAGTTGGCTGCCAGTGTGGAGAGTGGACGTAGGCTTACAATAAGCCGAACCACTATAATCCTTGTGTCAAATTTCTCTTACCTTACTTTACTTGTTTTTATGGATGCATGATTTATTTATTTCTGATGTAATTCTCATACCAAAGGATATTTCGATCAAGGATTTGAAAAGAATTTCATAAACACCTATTCACCCCCCTCTAGGTGTATTTACTAGCCTTTATCAATTGGTATTAGAGTAAGGTTGCTTATTCTATTAGAAGTGTTTATTATTTCTAAAGCTAAAGATCTATGACTAGTATTTTGGCTCCAAGTTTGATTGAAGGCCAAAGCAATACCAGACCTCCTTACTTCGATGGAAAGGAATACAACGTATGGAAAAATAAGGTGAAGGCATTCCTAAGATCCAAAGATCCTCAGGAATGGGATGTAGTGGAGAAAGGAATTGTTCCTAAAGTTGTATTAACCATAGGGAAAGAATTAGCTAATGGAGTGAGATTGTCACAAACCGAAATTTCAAAGAGACAAGCCCTTGATGCAAAAGCTATCTATTCTCTATATTGTGCATTATCTCCTACTGAGTATAATAGAATTTCATCTTGTGAAACAACTAAAGAAGTTTGGGATAGATTGCACGTCACTTATGAAGGAACAGATCGAGTCAAAGAAACCAAGATCAATATCATTCTTGGACAATATGAAGCCTTCAAAATGAAGCCAGGAGAATCCATCACGGATATGTTCAGTCGACTTACAGAAATTGTAAATGGCTTAGCATACTAAGGACAGCCAATCTCAAGACCAATGAAGGTCAATAAACTGTTGAGAGGACTCTCCAAAGATTGGAATCACGTGAAGACATCCATAAGAGAAACATAGAGGATCATGCCTCTTTTTGTAGATGAGTTGGTCGGCACACTTCAATCATATGAAGTCGAGCAATTCAATGAGGACTTTGACACCAAAGGTAAGAAGTCAATTGTTTTAAAATCTAATGATGATTCTGATGTTACAGATTCGAAGAAGACTTGGATGACGAGGAATTGACACTTCGATTAGAAAGTTCAGAAGGCTAAATAGAAAAGGAAGAAGGTTCAATGGAAAGAGACAAAACAATCAAAGATTTCAAAAGAAGTCAAATGAAGAAGAAGACACCAATAAGGATGTTGTTTGCTTTGAATGCAAGAAAAAGGGACACATCAGACCCAACTATCCCCTATTAAAGAAAAAGAAAGGAAAACTAGAAAGGTTCAAGAAAACACTCAAAGCTGAAACATGAAGTGACACTGAATGTGAAGAGAGTAATGAAAAGTATGCCAATATGTGTCTTATGGCTGACTCAGACTCAGACTTAGACTTAGACTCAGACTTAGACTCAGACTTAGACTCAAACAGCGATATCAAAGTTAGAAATTTAAAAATTCCTACCAAAGTGTCGAATTACATTGATGAACTTTGCCTCAGTCTTAAAGGCTCTCTTAAACGGATTTCTGAACTAAAAAGGGAGAGTTCCAAATTGAAACAATAAGAAAAGACTTCGGTTGAAAAAGTTGAAAATTTAGATAAGTGTCTTGCTGTTTCAAAAGAAAATGAAATTGTACTTTTAAAAGAAAATGCATGCTTGAAAGAAGATCTTTTGAAAGTCACAAAGAAATTTTCAGTGGGATCTGAAAAATTGGACAAAATTCTTTCTATTCAAAGACCCTACTTTAATAAATCTAGTCTAGGAATGACATATGAAACCATTCCTTTGATTGATTTTCCGAAGGTAAAAGAAAGAATTAAGAATAGACCTACAAAATCTTTTTACAAGAATCATTTTCAAAAGGTTTTTGTAAAGCCTGTTAGAAGAAATGCTCTTATATGTTCAAAATGCAAAAGCTTAGAACATTTTGAGAAGGATTGTCCCAAGGTTTGGAGACCTGTTAAGAAAAGTTGGGCAAAGACTGTTTATGGTACTAACAATGATGGACCCAAGAAAGTTCGGGTACCAAAGAAAACTTGAGTTTTTCATTTAAATGCAGGTCACTATCGAGAAGAAAATTAAGTGGTATTTGGATAGTGGCTGTTCAAGACACATGACGGGAGATTCAAATTGTTTCACAAAACTCTCTGATGTAAAAGGAGGAAATGTCTCCTTTGGTGGCAACAACAAAGGAAAAATTGTTGGTCGAGGAACCGTGAAGATAGGAAACCTCACAATCAATAATGTGTCTCTAGTTGAAGGGTTGAACTATAACCTTCTCAATATTAGTCAACTATGCGACACAGGATACAAGATCAACTTTCAAGAAGATACTTGTTCTGGAACAAGCAAAGATCTCTCACAATCTTTTACTGGACGAAGACATGGAAACATTTATTTGCTAGATATAAAGTCTGACAGTTCTCAATGCTTGATATCAATTCAAGATGAAGCCATTCTCTGGCATAGAAAGCTTGGGCATGTCAACTTGAAGCAAATTACAAAAGTTTCATCCAAAAAACTTGTTCGGGGACTTCCTAACCTGAAGTATCAAAATCATGAATTATGCACTCCTTGCATACTTGGAAAACAGGTTAGAAATTCTTATAAATCTATAAATAAGGTATCCACTAAACGTGTTTTGCAGCTATTACACTTGGATTTGTTCGGCCCAACAATAACTCAAAGCATTAGAGGTAAAAGATATTGTTTGGTAATAGTAGATGATTATTCTTGTTTTACTTAGGTATTCTTTCTTGCAAATAAATTTGAAGCTTTATCTTATTTTATTAAATTTACAAAGAAAATCCAAATTGAGAAAGGATATACAATTTCAAGTATTCGAACTAATCATGGTGGTGAATTTGAAAATCATGATTTTGCTGAATATTGTGATGATTCTGGTATTCAACATAATTTTTCATCCCCTTACACTCTACAACAAAATGGAGTTGTAGAGAGGAAAAATTGTTTTTTGCAAGAAATGGCAAGAGCTCTTTTGATTGAAAGTAATATTTCTCCTCATTTTTGGGCTAAAGCTACTTCAACTGCTTGCTACATTATAAATAGAGTTTTTCGAAGATCTATTTTAGAGAAAAACTTATGAATTGTACAAAGATAAGAAACCTATTGTCTCTTATTTTCATGTGTTTGGTTGTAAATGCTTTATCTTAAAGAATTCTAGTGATCGAATTGGTAAGTTTGAAGAAAAATCAGATGAAGGAATTTTTCTTGGCTACTCAATGACAAGTAAGGCCTTTAGAGTTTTCAACAAATGAACTCAGACTATGGAAGAATCCATGAATGTGAAGTTTGAAGACTCAGTTCAAAATCAGATTCAATTTGAAGATCATGAGTTTGGCCAAGCATCTACGAATTCTCTTGAAGAAAATCAAATCTCAGACACTCAACCGCAATCCAAATCAGTTGTTCCAACTGAAAAAGAGTCTCATCAAAGTGACAAACCAATTACAAATTGGAAGCATAAATCTAGTCACCCTGCAGATCTCATCATTGGCAACATTGATGAAGGAGTTCGTACAAGATCCAAAAGGCGTGAAGAATCTAGTGCTCTAGCACTTGTTTCTGAAATTGAACCTAAGGCTATAGAAGATGCATTGAAAGATGAAAGTTGGATTGAAGCTATGCAAGAAGAATTGAATCAATTCAAAATCAACAATGTTTGGGAACTCGTTCCTAAGCCAAAAAGTAAATCAATTATTGGTACTAAATGGGTCTTCAGGAACAAGCTGGATCAACAAGGAAAAGTGGTGAGGAACAAAGCAAGACTTGTGGCAAAAGGTTACACACAAGAAGGAGGAATCGACTATGATGAAACTTATGCTCCGGTAGTAAGGTTAGAAGCTATAAGATTACTTTTTGCTTTTGCTTGCTTTAAAAATTTCAGATTATTCCAAATGGACGTGAAGAGTGCATTTCTAAATGGAATTATCCAAGAAGAAGTCTATGTGGAACAACCGCCAGGATTTAAAGATCTAAGAAAATGAAACCTTGTTTTCAAGCTGAAGAAAGCTTTGTATGCTTTAAAATAGGTACCTCGAGCTTGGTATGAAAGGTTAAGTAATTTTTTAATTCAAAGTGGTTTCTCTAAAGGTAAAGTAGATACTACTTTATTTATCAAAAGAGAAGGCAATGATTTCATACTTGTTCAAATTTACGTTGATGATATAATATTTGGTTCTTCTAATGAAAATCTTTGCAAGAATTTTTCGAGTTATATGCAGAATGAATTTGAAATGAGCATGATTGGTGAATTGAACTTCTTTTTCAGACTTCAAGTCAAACAATCAAAAGAAGGAACTTTTATCCACCAAGAAAAGTATGCAAAAGACCTCATCAAGAAGTTTGGAATGGAGAATTGCAAGAAAACAGAAACTCCTATGTCAAGCTCATCAAAGCTGGATAAAGATGAAGAAGGAAATAGTGTAGACCAAAAACTATACAGGAGTATAATTGGTTCACTTCTTTACCTTACATCATCTAGACCTGATATTTTATTTAGTGTTTGCATTTGTGCTAGATTTCAATCTAATCCTAAAGAATCTCACATGACTGCTGTGAAGCGTATTATTAAATATGTTGGAACCACATCTAAGCTAGGTCTGTGGTATTCCAAAGAAGGAGACTTTACTCTCCTTGGATATTTTAATGCTAACCTTGCTGGTTGTAGAGTGGATAGAAAAAACACTACAGGTATTTGTCAACTACTGGGAAACAGGTTGGTATCCTGGTTTTCAAGAAAACAGGGTACAGTAGCTCTTTCAACCGCTGAAGCAAAATACATAGCTCTTGGGAGTTGCTGTTCTCAAATTCTATGGATGCAACAATAATTGAGAGATTTTGGAGTTGAGGAATCTTGCACAGAAATCAAATGTGACAACACAAGCGCAATCGACCTCACAAAGAATCCAATACTTCATTCAAGAGCAAATTACATTGAAATCAAGCATCATTTCATTAGAGATCATGTTCAAAATGGTGAAGTGGTGATTCAGTTTGTTAATTCAAAGAATCAGTTGGCATACATATTCACAAAGCCCCTAGAAAAGGCTCACTTTGAATCAATTCGCTCAAGACTGAATATCGCAAGACTTGAAGAGATTCAGACTCAAAACTAGAGTCTTGAAAAGTTTAGACTCAAACGTAAGGTCTGAAGGTGCTCAGACTCAAACGAAAGGTCTGAAAGTGCTCAGACCCAAACGTAAGGTCTGAAAGAGTTCGGACTCTGAGGTAAAATCTGAACATTCTCAGACTCTGACTTAAAGTCTGTTTGCGTATTTCGATGTTCTTTATTTTATGCATTAAATTATTAATTGTTTTTTGAAATATCGATATCTCTTTTTATTCTACGTCTGACATATTTATGGCAGTTTACTTGTTCAAAATTGCAGTTTACTTTTTCAAAATTGGCAGTTTTTCTCTTTTCTTTTTTGCAACGATTCAGTATCTCCTTTTTTTTTTTTTTAATCTTTTCTTGCTATTTATACTTTCGAATTGTCGTCTTCATCCGCCACAACGTTTAAAAGCCATCTTGTTTACTCTCTTTTTAAAACCCTAAAAACCTTAAACAACTTTCCACTACCGTCCTTGTTCGATTACTTTACTCAACAAAAATCCATCCTTTTTGAGAACAAGTTGAGTTTTTGCTCTCAATTCAAGCATGTCTTCGAGAAAATCTTCAAGACTTGCTGGAAAGGGACCACAGAGGCGACAAGAGGGTCCTACCGGGGTTTACCTAACAGGCGAAGAAGATTCTCCACAAAGGGAGACTCCGAGTCAGTATTTTGAAGAGGAAGAAATTATCGAGGCCGCACCGGTAAGAACCTTGAGACCCAAGCTTGCGTATACTCTGTATAAAAATTTGAAGGATGGGGGTACAGACTTAAAGATGATAGAGGATTTTTTGAAGGAGAGAGGATATAAGAGTGAATATATTTTCCTGCGAGAGATGGAGGATTTAGGTATTGTTGACAAAGGACTCGCACAGAGAACTCTTGAAAATATACCTAGTGATCCATTTTATAGTACTGCAAACTAGCCATTAGATGATGATGAGAGGCTGTTCTCTCAATTCCAACCATGGATGGGTGTGGCTGTGAACACTGTATGTCCCCAAGGCAGTCTTTTTAGATCAAGAGAACATGAGCGGGTGTATACTAAGTTGCTGAAGAGAGGCGTTGTGAATCTGAGGAGCGTGGACTTTGATTTCCTTGACTCAATCAAGGTAAATCTCAGGGAAAAATTCACGAGGTTGCAATTGGAGAAGTTTTGTACAGACGCGACAAATGCTTATCCTGAACTGACGGCATATTTTTACTCAAACTTGTCGTTTCTAGATGCCAATAGGTTGTTCTTCACCTTTATGGACAAAGAGTATGTTATTGATGTTGACACTCTGGCTGATGTAATTGGGGTGGAAAGAAGGAGTTTCTAACCAATTAAAGTGTCCACAGCATTTGCTACTCTTGAAATTGTGCGAGATAGGAATGTGCAAGGCAAAATATTCTACACTAGAATGAATGCCTCAAATGTGTTGCTGCCCAAAATCATTATCAATTGTCTCAGGTCGAAGACAACCTCCAAAATTGACGTCTCCAAAACAGAAGCAAAGTTGATGTTTGCTCTTAACCAAAGCAGGCCCTTTTTTTCTCCCCCATGTTATCCTATTTCACATGTACAGGACTGTGGTTAAGGATAAGGGCCAATTGCCTTACTCGTTTCTCATCACCAAGTTGTTCAGGCATTTCAAGATACAAATCCCTGCACCTTTATGCCTGATCAATCTAAGTTTGATGCTTGTGGGTTATAAAATGGTGGTGAAGATGAAGCTTCAAGAGCTGAACTCTGCTTTGGAAGGATTGAAGGAGAAGACTCCCTCCAAAGAAATTGCTACTGCCTCTACCAAGAGAAAGGGCAAAGAGCCCATGGCCATCTCCGAGAAAAAGCGAAGGAAAGTCATCCTACAGGATGAGGATGATGAAGAAGATTTTGATGATGCCATGACTCTTTTTCCTCTCACAAAATTGAGGAGCACAGTTAGTTTGAGAGCTGATAATGAAGAGAGGGCAAGGAGAGAAGCAGAGGAAAAAGAAGAAGCTGAGAGAGTGAGAAGAGAGGAAGAACAAAGGAAGAAAGAAGAGGAAAGGAAAAGAAAAGAAGAAGAAGAAGAAGAGAGACAGAGGAGAGAAGAGGAGGAACAGAGGAAAGAAGAGGAAAGAAGAAGAGGAAGCACGAAGAAGAGAAGAAGAAGAAGTGAGAAGAGAAGAGGAAGAGAGAAGAAGGAAAGATGAAGAGGAGAGCAAGGATCAGGAGGATATTATTGAAGGAATTGAGCCATCTTTTGCTCAAGAATACTCTAGCAAGGAGGCTGAAATGCATCACAGTGCTGAAGATGAAATGGACTTTGGCGAAGACTATTCGACTCTACCCACCGGCAATAAAACAGGGGGAGTTGCTGCTGATAAAGGAACTTTATCGCCATTGCATTACAGTGATGTCAGTAGGTCTGGAGCAGATGCTGAAGACATTTATGCATCTCACTTCCCAGAGATTGAAGAATCCTCTCCATCAGAAAGGCAAAGGGCTGAAAAGGATGCATCGAGCTTTCAAACTCCAAGAACAGAGTCTGCTGGTCCTAGTACATGTAATGCTAATTCAATAGCATTTTCATAACTGTTGAATATTATGCTGGACCTTAAAAAGTAGGTTTTTGGAATGGATTATGAGCTGAGGGATCTCAAGAAGGCAATGCTGAGTACTTTCATGTCCATGCAAGACCAAATCAATGCACTCAAATTTCAAGTGGAATCGAATGTGAAGGGTGCAGAGTTGGATTCAGTTAAGGAAGCTCTCACAAGTCTTGAGAAGACAGTGCAATCGCTCAGTGAATATCATCTTGTTCGCATTCCAAAGGAGCCCTGAATTCTTATCAACCCCACTCTTGACCACTCTACCTCCTTTTGATGGGACAAAAAGGGGGAGAGTTTGCAGATTTGAGAATTTTGAACTTTTTTGAACTTTTATTTCGATTGATTTTGTTTTTAGATCGTTTGATTTTGTTTTTAGACTGTTTATGTTTATGACTTTGAACTTTTGGGTTGTTTATTTGAACTGCTATGACTTTACTTAAGCACTGATTTGATGATTGGATCTGTAGATTTGTGAATTTGCAGGATCATTATATTTGTGAGGATAATTGTTATCGGACTAACATTTTCTATTTTGCAGAACTAATCCTCAAAATATACATGAGTTTTCTTTGCAGGTTATAAATTTACAAATCTGCCGAGGTGCTTTGTCACCATAAAAAAAGGGGAGATTGTTGAAGAAAAATCCCTTATAAGTTTTGAAGTTAACAAAACATCATCGTCAGTTAAGTCTGAAGGATCCAAGACTCAGTCGGTTAAGTCTGAAGAGTTCAAGACCCAAGCGTTTCTGTCTGAAGACAGTCAGACCCATAGTTATGGTCTGAAGATCTCCAGACCCAATCAAAGTCTGAAGACAGTCAGACCCAGATTTTGCGATTTTGCCAGGCTGTCAGCAGGTTATTTTTATGGTTAAGGAAGTCAAGATTTGGATATTATCTTCCCTAACTTATCCATGGAATATCTCTGGCAGTGATTGTGAGCTCGAAAGATTTTTTCTCTGGATTTTATTCGTTGAAGATCAAGCGAGTTTTTGGAATGATCCAATTTTGGAAACTCAAGATCCTGATTGTATGGGCGAGCAGGATTGACGAGCTATTTTCTACTTATATCTTCGACAACGTGAAGATCACTTAAATTGATTCATTCCAACAGGTTGATTGGATGAATTCTTGGAAAGTGCTAATGGCTATGGAGGCACGAAGGGATATTTAAGGTGTGTCGAAGTTGTACGAAAATATGAGGAAGCCAATAGAAAAATTTCGAAGTTAGAACCTCTGAAACCTCTTGTTTACAAAATCTTTTGTGCTTAAAATCATGTACTAAAGAGAGACACTTACAGTGTGAATTTGCGAGAAGCTATAGAAGAGACTTTCTACTAAAGAAGTCTAGATTGTAGATTGCAAAGCTCTTATTTGCTACATAGTGATTACAGCTAGTTGGTTGTCAGCGTGGAGAGTGGACGTAGGCTTATAATAAGCCAAACCACTATAATCCTTGTGTCAAATTTCTCTTACCTTACTCTACTTGTTTTTATGGATGCATGATTTATTTATTTCTGATGTGATTTTCATACCAAAGGATATTTCGGTCAAGGATTTGAAAAAAATTTCATAAACACCTATTCACCCCCCTCTAGGTCTATTTACTAGCCTTTATCATCATGTTTGACATTTTCCGAAAATGCTGCCTCATCGTTACATTTGGGCGCTTTCAGGATGTGTCAAAATTGATGGTGAGTCTCCTCAGTTTAGTGGCAGATGTACCCCCTAACTTATCTTTCAAGGCAACCCACATAGCTTGAGCTTTGTCATAACTTTCAAATTCGCACATGAGATCATCTTGCATACAGCTCAGCAACGTGATGCGAGCAATGTTATTTTTCTTTTTTTAAGCTTGATAAGCTTCTAGATCTCTCTTGTGTTGAGTTGAAGTTTCATGCTCAGGTTCATCCATGGTATGGTTGAGGGTTTCCAAAACCTCCTCAAGGATGTACTGAATCTTTCAGTGCCAAAAATCATAATTGTCACTGTTTAGCTTCTCACCCTTTTTGAGGTTAGCTACAATGGTCTTGGATGCTGAAGTCATAATCAATTACTATAGCACATTGACATAGTAGACGCAGAATCAATACTAGCACACTCTTTTCAAGTAACATACATATTTAATTTGTAGCAAAAACAAACTAAATTAATGATAATTCAACAAAAGACATAGAAACAAAAGTTCACTACGTTCCCAATCAACTTCTATGTACGATTTTTCTATTATTATTAATTAGTTTAATTTGCGCAAATTTGAAGTTCTAGGTGAACTTCCTCAAATTCTACCAACCTACGAACTCCCACTAGAAAAATAATTACATGATCTCATGTAATTTCTATATTTTTCTATTAATAAAAAAACATAGCATGATGTGAATCAATGTATATAAAACAATCATACTACAACTACAATCAAAACCGCAATTCATCATGTAGTGGAAAAATAAGGATTTCCTACCATTGTTTGAATTTTCTTTGAACTAGAAAATTGCAAGTATATCAAACTATATACATGCTACCATCGCACTAAGCTTTACACGGCATATATGACATTATTTTCATATAAGTTAACTATTGTATTTTCAAAACCACAAGAAAATGCAAGGTAAAAAGAGTAAACAATGCATTAAAACCCCAAAAACACGCGTACTTAGGGTTCCCTACACATTTTTATACATTTATAAAACTCAAAAATAAAAAATAAATATACCACAGTGTAGGGCATATCCATATGAATCAAACGCCACCGACCATGCTCCATTTTGACATCACACGTGCCCACACGCGCTGCCTGAGTGTGCGGCGCGTGTGGCACACGCGCCAGAGAGCCCAACGGCTCCTGGTCAGTCCGATTGGTCTAACCGGCAAGCGGTCTGACTGGCGATCAGTCCGACCGGTCCATTCGGTGACCGGTCCAACCGGTTTGACCGCCGATCCGGTTGACCGGTCTAACCATTGATCGGTCAATGGTCGAGTTGGATCTAGTCGGGTCGGGTCGCCGGCCGGTCGCCAGCCAGCCAGCTGCCATCGGTAGTGACGTCATCGATGATGTCATCACGCGCCGTTTTGACGATGTGCGCGTGATGTGCACGCGCTGGCTCGCCCTGTGCATTAGGCGCATGGCGCCCACGCGCATTGGCTTCCGGCCGTGTGTGTGGGTGCGTCTGGCCTCCTCCAGCGGTGTTCGATCCACCGTTGGACTCATCTCGACGAGTACTTTCACCTTGTATATTCAAAAGTTGATTTTGGCAGAAAAAATATTTCAAAAAATCGCCAAAATCGTGAGTGTACACGATCCCGAACCCGTTCTTCACTTTGGTTCAATTTCAAGAATTCAGATTGCAATTCAGAGCATATGAATATCCAGACAGTGTAGAATTCGATCTCTTGATCTTGATATCAAGTGACAAATGAGAAAATTCGATGAAAACAAGGCATAAATCATGACCGGGCTCTAATACCAACGAGGGAATTCAAGTTGGCAGAAGACGACTTACCTGATTCCAGTGCGCAAATAATAATTAACCCCGGAACGAACGTTGAATTGCGGATGAATCACGAACAACAACACCTCACGTTGGTCTGAATGCAATCACGAGGAAAGCACCCAATTTTCACGACGTGAATGCCGATTGTTCTTGTAAAGAAGAAATGGAATGCCTTCTTCTTCAATGGAAATGGAACAAAAAACGAGAGAAATTTCTGAGTGTATTTTTTGCCAACCGTGACAACGATTGTCTTCAGGAGTCTTTTATATGACTCCATCACACCCTTTCCATCACACCATTTCAAATGGTGTCTTTCCATCATATCGTATCAAGGCGAAACGATGTTATTCAATCGCACTTCATCATGGACGTACTAGCTAAAGTATGACAATATGAAAATGAAATATCCAACAAATAAAATCTTGCATTAATACATAATTTCCTTCCTTCTTTCGGCTTGATCTGTAGTATGTACAAGTACGAAGTTGAATTGAATTGAATTAGAAAGAGGACAACAAATTTGTTTGCAAGAACACGAAATCATAGTGAGTGATGAAGAGGGAGAAGGAATAATGTAAGTTGGCAATAAGTGAGCGGTGGATAGAGAAATCAAATACGGGGAAAGCAACGAGGAGAGTGAAAGACCGGAGGTATCAATATAATATTGTTCAATTAAATTAAAGTTAATCTTTCTATAAAAGGCCAAACATAAGAGATTATGGTGAAATTTTGAGGTAAAAATGGCTATCTACTTGTTCTTTAAAAGAAGTGTAGCGATGCCATACTTAAGAGATTATTATTAGGTACATTGGGTTTATGCAAGTGCAATACACTCTTACCATAAGATAGTGCGAATCATACACGCAATCCACTGTAATCAAAGATTGTGGTACATCGAGCTTGCATGCAGTTGGAGCACTTCTCAATTTTTTCGCTTTTATCATGCTCTCTTGGTGCGTCACCTTATAAGAAAGTTCACAACCTAAGTCGATCCCTTCGTGTCATCTTATTTTAGCATGCAAAAATCTTCCCTGAGCTGGCTCCACGCACTTCGCAGTTGACTTTACACTCTCCTTTGATGATAGTAAACAAATTAACAGGACGCATTAACTTGAACACGTGCAGTTGCACAATGAAATTTCATTGGGAAATAGGTCCGCCAGTTGTTTCTGTCGAGCCGACAGAACAAAAGATAGAAAACTTACCAATACCGTGGGCCTAAACGGTGAGATTGGGAGACTCGCAGGTCCAAACACGTCTCAATTCTTTTCCCCGACGGCGGGGGCGTGGCAATCGCAGACTGCCGGTCAATAAACACGGGCTGGTCGAATTCAATTTGCATTTGTCAAGTAATTTGGAATTTGGCGCTAGAGGAATCTTTTTAACTTTATTTGAAAAGTCAGGCGACCAGGGCAATTATCCTCCGTAGCTTAGCAGAAAGAGGTTACATTTGTTATCAAATGTTCTGTCCGAAATCATAACTACTAGATTTATCTAGGTAAATGAGACACGTTGTATGCTTTAACGTAAGTCAAGAAATCTCTCAATAAATACCCAAAAATCAAATTGGGCACCTGTTTAGATTTACAATCTCATGAAAAACAGTGCGATCTTTTTATTGTTGCGCTACAACTCTTGATAGGCTCGAATTTTTCATCTTGAAAGCAAATCGATGACCGAACTACTGCTAATAGAAGATGGCTTTGAGGACAAGTAATCATAATAATAATTTCGTATTACCCACAGAAAAGTGTGAGAGAAATAAAATTATTCAAATTGTTGTTGAAAAGTCTTTTTCTTTCTCCTTTTCTCTTTCTCCCCATCATCTTCTTCAACTTTCAGCTACAGGAGGGTTTGAACTAGTCTCGTCTTCCGCTCCAAATGTGCAAGACACTTGTTCAAATTTATGATCTTACAAAAGATGGAGCACTTTCTATTGTTGCGCTATCCCTCTTGATGGCTTGTGTTGATCGTCTTGAAAGCAGGACGGTGAATGATTATTTCATATTACTTACACAAAAGTGTGAGAGTTGAAGTAAATTATTGCAAATCTTGATAACTGTATCTTGATTTTTTCTATCAATATTTTCTCTTCGGCATCGCCATCACCATAGTTACTAAATAGTATTTGGTCTAAGCACGTAATCAGAGGTAGGAAGTAGGATTATGCACGCTATGACTCTAATATTTCCACTCGGTGAGGAGCGAGCAATATCCATTAAAAAAAAAAAGGAATAAAAAAGGGCAAAAATAAGCTCAATCTTAGCCCACCCCACAATAGACCCATCTTTATCGTATATAAAGGATCTCCACAGATAATGTTATGCACAAAAAGAAAGCCATGGCAAAACGGAGCGTAAAAGCAGCGGTAATCGGAGCCGGCATGTCGGGGCTGATCGCGGCCTGGGAGCTCCGTCGAGAAGGGCACCGCGTGGTGGTCTTCGAGAAGGGCAGCGAAGTCGGGGCACATGGGTCTACGACCCCCGGGTCGAGTCCGACCCCTTGGGTCTCGATCCGGCTCGCGAGGTCATCCACAGCAGCATGTACAAGTCGCTCCGAGTGAACCTCCCGAGGCCAATCATGGGGTTCTTGGACTACCCGTTTGATGTGAAACCCGGTGCCCGGGATGACCCGAGGCCATTTCCGGGTCACGACGAGGTGCTCCGGTTCCTGCAGGGCTTTGCGGTGGATTCTGGGGTGGTCGAGCTGGTCCGGTTCGGGCACGAGGTGGTTCGGGTCGAGCAAGTCGCCGAGGGGAGGAATGATGAGTGGGTCGTGGAGTGGCGGACGCGCGACGGGGAAGCCAGTGCGGAGGCGTTTGAGGCCGTGGTCGTCTGCAATGGCAAGTTTACCGAGCCAAGGCTAGCTGAATTTCCAGGTACATCACAACCGTCTTTGTTCTCACCCCCCCTCTTTTTTTCTAAACTTTATTTTATTTTTAAGTGAATTCAGCTATTATAATTTCTTTATTTGCAAAAAGACAATGTAGATGATACACTCACACAGCACACACATCTGACAATAAATCATGTCTAGTTGTCTATATCTCGCACCAGGTAATCTGTCGTGTTTCAATTCTTTACAAAAGGTAAAAGAATATATGTCGCCTTTGATGTAAAATTAACACATTTTTGAAGTACATTTTGTTAACCAATATTTTTCGAGGCACTCGTTAAAAATAGACGACTAAATAAAATATATTTGCACCTTTCAGTGGACTGCTTTTGTCATATTGCAATATATATTTTGAAATTTAAAGTATTTCCTCGTTAGATATTCTTAAAAAAATTCAAGTGCTGTGAAAAAGACTCTTCATCGTATTAGGATTAGAGTTGTCCTACTTTGATCTAAGACATGCCTACCTTGCAACTTACTGTAGGTAGAAGTATTTGGCGAGGAGAACAAATACATAGCCATAACTATCGGATTCCTGAGCCATACAAAGATAAGGTATGTTGTTCTTTGTTTTGTGTCATAAAATACGAACATTTTCGTGCTAGTGAATTTCAACAAATGTTGATAGGTGTCAAAAACTTGTTGGTTAAAAAAAAGAACTTTTGATTTTTTTTCCCGATTATTTTGTTGGCAAAATAGCAACAGTTTCATAAAATGATACATTTTTGTTTTTCATAATTTGCAACTAGCAAAATTTGCACTAACTCACTAAGTTTTATTTGCATAACTTTATATGCTCTTCAAAATTACTAGCTCCTATATGAAGTTACCAATGTAATGGACTAACTCTTGTCGGATTAAATTATTCACTAATTTTGGATTATCAATTGAGTTACCAATTTAGGTTGGCAATTTAATCAAATAAAATCTTGTAATTATTTTAATTAAGATTGGTAATTTCTAAAAATAGTTAGTAAGCATCAGGATAAACAACTCAATGAAAGTTGACAACCCTCAACTTAGTAGGTAACTTAATTGGAGAAAAATTGGTAAGCCGTATAAATAAAGATCAGTCAAGAAATTTAAGGTATTAATAAGACAGGGAAATAAAAGTTCATAGATGGTCAAAAAAGCATTTTCTTTTTTCATAGGAGACAAGAGAAGTTGGTATTTTAAAAAATAAATATTAATAGCGAGCTCAAAAATGCAAGCGTATTGGAGAAAAGTTATTAATTTTTTAAAAAGAGTTTATGTATTTAAAGGGGTTGATAAGTAATGCCAAGAAAAGAGGTAACTCAATAAAAAAGTTGGTAACTTGAAAAGAATAATAATGAAAAACTGTAGTAAGCAACTCAAAATTATTTGATAATTTAATTGGGGAAAAGTTGTGAACCCCTCCAATAAAAATTGGTATTTCCACATAATATCCGATAAATTTAAGGTATAAGTAAGAATGATATATTAAAAATTTGTAAAATATAGAGAACTTTCTTTTTTTGTTCAAGATAAGAGAAGTTGATAATTAAGAAATGCCAAATGAACGTTGGTAACTAAGCTCAACAAAAGTTGATAAAACAAATTAACTTGATCGAAGAAAATTAGTAACCACTCTACTTCAAATCAGTAATTTCTAAAAATAGGTGGTAAATTTAACGGATTGGTAAGTACAACTAATAAAATAAAGTAACTAAAGCAGGAACTTTAGTAAAATTTTCTTAGGAATGTATCTCCCTCATTCATCACCTATTAAGATACTACAGATTGTAGTGATCATTGGAAATGGACCGAGCGGAATCGACATTGCGAAAGACATCCTACATGTCGCGAAAGAAGTTCACCTAGCTTCAAGAGAAACCACCAAGCTTGAGATTCATGAAAGCCTATTTCAACATTCCCCGGTATTCTACATTTTCTCACTCCGATTATGTTATTTCTAGCATCGAAACAATTGGCCAAAATTATCCCAACCACCACGTGACTTGTCCAAAACATCAACTACTTTGCATAGGTCAATCATGCCAAAGAGGACGGGAAAATAGTCTTCCAAGATGGATCGTCAATATATGCAGATGCTATCATCCATTGTTCTGGGTATGACATACGTATATTTTAGCACACACAATATGTCAATAATTTTATTCTTATCAGTTATGTGTATTGTTTTGGTTTCTTAGGTACAAATATCACTTCCCATTTCTCAGAATGAATGGAATTGTGAACGTGGAGGACAATTGCGTTGCGCCTTTATATCAACATGTTTTCCCACCTGCGCTAGCTCCATGGCTCTCTTTCATTGGCGTACCATATCGGGTACGCGAGTAAAAACTTTGCCTACGGGAAAAAGAAAAACCAATTCTGTGGGAAACGTTATACGATTATATTTTTGACGATCTATTAATTCGATAAATGATACATTTTTGCAAAAAAATAAAATAAATTTTGTGGGTTATTTTATCAATAGGGTTTAGCCTTTGTGACTTTTTATTTATTTTGAAAATGCGAACAGGCTATTGCGTTTCTCCTTAGCGAGTTACAATCAAGGTGGGTAGCGAAAATATTATCTGGGAAAATATTGTTGCCAAGTGAAGAAGAGATGATGTCTTCGGTTCATGAATATTACCAGCGGATCGAGGCGGCCGGATGGCCCAAGCGTCATACTCATAGGCTTCAATTGGAGAAGGTACATCTGAAGAAACCCAATTGCACGGCTCACTCAATTACATCAAACCCTATTTCATTTCCCAATTGAACAATGAGAAAATCGAGAAATCTTCACGAATTGGACATTTTATAGTATAGAATTACGGTATTTCTCTTCGATTATTGTAACTTATCCTGTTAATTAGACTCCAAAACCTTAATTAAATGATAACCAAGTCTATCATTTCAATTATTGAACATTTTCCCTTTAAATATATGATCATCATCCTACATAATTTTTTTTTTTTTTTTTTTTTTTTTTTTTTTTTTCGGTTTTTGGCAGTTTGATTATGAAAATTGGCTTGCTGGAGAGTTGGGACTAACGCCACTGGAGAAATGGAGACAAAAAATGTATTTTACTTCATTGAGTCTTCTGATGACGTTAGGTGAAAATTGGAGAGACACTTGGGATGTTGAGAAATGGATGAAAGGAGAAGTAGGAGGAGGAGAAGAAGAATTGGACAAGATTAATTGCACTTTGGAATGATAAGTTCATAGAAACTGGAATACTACATGTTGGAAGCGATTTAAGGAATTTATTTGCGTTCATCCTTTGATCATTATTTGTTAGCGTTCTCTTCAGCTCGCTTATGCGCAAGGTAATCTACAGTCGTCCGTGACTTTCACGTCCTCCATCTGAGATCTTGGCCCTCTCGATGTCCTCGGAATTGCACTGCCTCAAATCTAATGTCATCGTGGAAGAGGTTGTGAACGGCCACAGTAGCTACTGATGTGGGGTCATAACAGGGCTCTTTCAAATTTCATGACAAGGTTGAAGACTAAATTGATTGGATTAGAAAATTTAGAATTGAATTGATAGTAATACAATAGATTTTAGAATGATAGAACAGTTTTCTCAAGAAAAAGGTACTCAATTATCATAGCAGAAAGACTACACTATGCACACCAATTCATGGCAGAAATTGTTGTGAGTTTGTTTGGATTCTACCATATTCTTGTCTAGGTCTATTTTTCCTCATTTAGATATCTGATTAGTCTATACCCTACGAGATCCTATTGTATCGAAAGTAGGGGTACGAAACTGAATTGTGTACCTAAATTGAAGCACAACTGCCCGTCCCAACTCGAAATTTTCAGGTCTTTCTAGTTCGGGTAAACGAGTATAAAACAGAGAGTATACTTATTTAGGTTCTGGTCATAACCACAACCGAACTAAAACATGTTTCCCAATGAGAGAGATGGTCGCAGACATATAAGGAGGGAAAGCCTACATGCCCTGCAGTTGCATTTCTAAGTAAAACAAATAGCCGATCTGACCTGCGTTTTCAACGTGTGTTTTATTTGGGTTTTGGGTCAGCTCATTATGAAGTTACACACTTCATATTTCGGTTTGGGTCGAGTCGGCTGGAAACCCGGCCCAACCTAAACCATTGACAGCCCTAAAATGTAAGATCACTAGTTCGACGAGCAGGACACATTGAACCTTGTCTCGGATCGGTTCCGCTCTTCTGATGTGATGGTCAATCGTGGACGCTTGAATAAAGGTCAAGGCCCAGAATCTACTTGTTTTTGGTTTGTGTTTGTATGTAATAATAAGCTTGGATAAAATTATGCCAAAAGGGTATCGCTAGTTGAGCACTTCATATAAATACCAATTATTTATAATTACTTAGAATTAGTGCTTTATTTAGAATTGGAAAGCTAAACAGATAGTGAGATGGATATAAATTATCAAACCAAATCAAGCAACTTGCTCCTAAAAAAAAATAGTCGTTATAATGTTGGATAACAGGTCATTTTAAGGGCGGTGGAAAATATCATTCACTAATGTGAAATCAGTACTCCTTGAGTTTTATTAGTAATCTTAATAATTGTGAATTATGACTGTCATTAGGTGGATCGACTGACGCAACGCGCACACCTTCCATTCACCTCATTAATAATTAAACCTGTTGTAGACTTTCCCCAGTAAATTTTACCCACCAAACCCGTACGGAAGAAAGAATCTTCTATATGACCCCGAAAATTGTACAGACCCAGGAAACCGTCCAGATACATGGGAAAACTGCACGTGAAGGCGGCGGTGATAGGAGCCGGCATGGCGGGCCTTGTTGCAGCGAGGGAGCTCTGCCGCGAGGGGCACCACGTGGTGGTTTTTGAGAGGGCCAACGATGTTGGAGGCACGTGGCTATACGGCCCTCGGATCGAATCCGACCCGCTGGGGTTGGATCCGGGCCGCAATATTGTCCATGCCAGCATGTATCGGTCGCTCCGGGTGAACCTGCCGAGGCAACTAATGGGTTTCTCAGACCACCCGTTTCTCAAGAAGAGATGCGGGGACCCGAGGAGCTTCCCGGGTCACGAGGAGGTGCTCTGATTCTTGCGCGGCTTCACGGAGGATTCCGGGCTGATCGAGCTGATTCGGTTCGGGCACGAAGTGGTTCGGTCGAGCTAGCCGTCGAGGGGAGGCGGGACTAGTGGGCTGTGGGGTGGCGGACGTGCGGTAGGGAGGAGGCGGCCAGTGTCGAGGTTTTTGAGGCTGTGGTGGTTTGTAACGGCAAGTACACCCAACCAAAGATTGCTGAATTTCCAGGTACGTTGTCTGATCTAACTTGACCTTTGTTGAATTGTTTCCCTTCGTTGATATTGTGACATAGAAGAAGGAGGACTTGCGTTATAATGGAGCTTCGGATTTTGAACGTGCAACCAAATTGGGCTTGATTTCTCTCTTACTCATATCAAACGTTTTCAATCACAATACTCAATTACAATAATAAAAAGAACCCTTCCCAATTGTTGGAAGATATGCAGATCGGGATCTCGCCAGATCAATCTTGATCTTAATTGATCATGATTGATCGTGATCTTATTGTACTTGTAAATTAAATATTACATCTAGATCTAGATTGATAGAGTAAATCAATTATTTCTTTATTCATAGAAATCTTGTGTTATAATTGTATTACATTGTACAAGCTCTTCATACGAGAGAAATTACAGAAAAATTTCTACAGCTTCGGTTTCTCTCGACTCAATCTTCTTCCTTCACTCTTGCCCCTTGCCTTCTAACATGATATCAGAGCAGTGTTGATCTCTGTTTTTGCTTCCGCATCAAAACCTACAATCAAACATCTCTTCAGCATCAGGCATACTCTCGAAGGAAAGAAGAACAATCTGACTTACCATGGCCTCTCCGCAGGGCTCCAATTCGGGTGCTGAAGACAGGGCTATCGAAGAAAGAAGTCCTTCGTCTTCACAGATCCAGAACCTCCTTGCAATTTTACCAACCATAGAACCACAACTTACCTTACCTCTACCTCAACAATGGCGACCCACGCAGGCTCAGTTCCAATTAGGGCAACCCATAATGGATCAACCATACCAGTGGATCCCGTATTCACTTTATTACGGGTCAAGCCCGAATCCATCATCGTCGTTCTTCGTGGGTCACCAAAGTCGCGATGGGGGCCCACCAGCCACAAGTGGGGCAAACCCGACCATCGCGATGGAGCAGACGGGCGGATCAAACGAATCGGGTACGGGAGAGAATGTGTACCCGAGAAGTGAAAATGCGGGGCTTCCAATCGAGTCGAACGAATTGGGTCAAGGGACAAATCCCTACCCGAATTTCGTACCCGGATTCTTACCAGTTGGGTCGGGCGAATCGGGTCAAGGGACGAATCCCTACCCGAATTTCGCACCCGGTTTCTTACCCGTTCCAGCGGCGACGTTCACCGGGCGACCAGAAATCGGTGATCCCTTGTTCGTCTCCAACGCCGACGGACCGGAGCTTCGACTGCTACACCAGCAATTAACCGGACCTGAAACATACTCGAAATGGTCCCAGGAGCTCCGGCGGGCATTAGTGACAAAGGATAAAGATGGATTTCTCGACGGGACGATTCCGATCCCCTCGAATGGACGCCTAGCCCGACACTGGCGAAAATGCAATCAACTTGTTCGAACATGGATTAGAAATTGCACATCCCCAGAAGTCGCGGCTGGGCTTCCACCCACAGAAGATGCCAAAACCATGTGGGAAAATATTCGTGAAATGTACGGAAAAATGGATCAAGCGAAAATTTTCAACCTCATGCAGGAAATCAGTGAGTTGAAATAGGGAAACTCGACGGTCACGGCCTGCTTCAACAGGCTATCGACTCTTTGGAATCAAATCGAGGCAGTAGAAGAACAACTTGAAGGGCCAGAATCGACCCTCAGACAGTACAAGAGAATCAAAGAGAGAGAAAAGGCGACCAGATTCCTGTTGATTCTCAATGAATCATACGTTACCTTTCGGTCACAGATCCTCGCCATGGATCCGATACCACCGAAGGGCATATTTTCCAACTGGCGATGCAGGAGGAAACCCAAAGGGCCACAACCATGAATAACAGCGAGAGCATCGCTCTCGCCGCTCGAAGGGAAGGGAAAACCCTAACCCTAGCTCGGGAGAGAGAAAAACGAAACCCACTAGGGTTTGGAGAGATCGACATCCGTGGATTTAAAAGGGAGCCAATGAATGGCTCAGATTTCGTGCATGGATCCAACGGCTTGGATTACTTGCGAGAATCCAGCGGCTCAGATCACATCCGAGGATCGAGCGGCCCAGATTACGCGCGCAGATCTGACGGCCCAGAACACGCGCGAAGATCGGACGGCTATCATGGGATCGGGACAGCGCCTGGATCGGACGGTGGAGATCAAATCTCGATCAAAGCAATGGACGGCCAGACTTTTGCCACGTCATCCAAGAATTTTGCAAAAAATTTTAAAGGAAAGGGTAAATTTTTTTGTGATTATTGCAAGCGTTCTAATCACACCATTGACAGCTGCTGGAAATTGCATGGAAAACCTGGTGAAAAGGAGAAAAGAATTTCCATAGCATATCAAGTCAGTGGACCGGCCGGGCCCAAAATTGACCAGCCAGTCACATATGGCCAACTTCAGCAACTTATGCAGAAGATGGATATCTCCAATAAAGGGGAGAGTTTCTCAGGTATCTCACATTGCCTTATTAATTCTATTTCCAGAAAAGAATGGATTATAGACTCTGGGGCCACCGACCATATTATTTGTGACAAAGGATTATTTACAAATTTAAATGAACATATGGATTTTCCTATCACTGTGCAACTGCCCAATGGACATGTGACTTATGTCAGGGTGTCAGGAACAGTGAAACTTAGTTCCCAGATTGTCTTACAGAATGCGCTATATGTCCCGGAGTTCCAATTCAACCTCATATCTGTGTCCAAAGTCTGCAAAGACAACTCATGTCAAGTGATATTCAACTCTGACAGATGTCTCTTTTAGGCCCTTTCGACTGGGAGAATAATGGGCTCGGGTAATCTCTTTGAAGGACTCTATTACTGGAAGAGTGATTTTAATTATTTATGCAATTCCTTAAATAAAAGCTCATTGTGTAATTCACTTGCCAATGATAGCAATATTTCAATGCATATGAGATTGGGTCACAATGCTGCTTTTCCACACTCTGAATGTTCAATTTGTCCTCTTGCCAAGCAATCACGCACACCCTTCTCTTCTAGTACTTCAAAGACTAGTCAGGTATTTGCATTGATTCATGTGGACATCTGGGGACCCTACCATACAGCTAATCATGACGGCTCCCGTTATTTCCTTATGATAGTAGATGACTATTCTCGGGCAACATGGGTTTTTCTCATGCAATCTAAACAATAGGTTCATTCTCACCTGCAAAATTTCATTCTACTATCTAAGAATCAATTCAGGAAATCCATTCAGCGGATTTGCAGTGACAACGAGAAGGAATTTTTTAGTCATGAATGCTCCCAGTTGTTCAACTCCCATGGGATTCAACATGAAAGTTCATGTGTATATTCACCACAACAAAATGGAGTGGTTGAAAGGAAGCATCGTCATTTGCTGGAGGTTACTCGTGCCATCAAATTTCAGGCATCAATACCAGATAAATTTTGGGGTGAGTGCATCATCACAGCAACTTATCTCATCAATAGAATGCCTACCAGAATCCTTAAGGGACGGACTCCATTTGAGCTGCTATTTGGGAAGAGACCTAAATCAAATCATCTGAGGATATTCGGCTGTCTATGCTACGCTGCAATCGTGGGACCTCGTGACAAGATGAGCCCACGTGCAAGACAGTGTGTTTTTGTGGGATATTATAATCTTCAAAAAGGCTACAGGCTGCTGGAGATAGCCAAAGGAGATTTTTTGGTAAGTCGTGATGTCATTTTTCATGAACATATATATCCATTTTCTGACAATGGAATCTCACATGGGGATACCGAGACAAGTTCCAGGCATCATATTCCTCTTTATGATGAAGTATCACACCAGACTCCTCCTTATATTCCAGTGATACAACCAACAAATCCCATTCATCATGTAGTCTCCGCTGCTGAAGATGTACTTGAAGACAACTCGAATTCTTCAAGACATATTCATGAAGATTCTCTGGAAACAAACCTTGTTGATGTACCGGAGGCTATTCCTACACATGAAGAAATCATTGATGCTACAACAGCACAACCCATTATTGAAGCTGATCCTCTTAGGAGATCTGGTCGATCCACACGACCACCAACCTGAACAAAGGATTATGTATGTGCTACTCATAACTCTCCAGGTATTCAATACCCAATATCTTCATATGTTTCCTTTAATAGACTGTCTCGGGAACACAAATGTTGTGTTAGTCGCTTGTCCAAAGAAACTGAACCAAGCAGTTATGAAGAAGCTTCCATAAATCCCAAATGGCAGGAGGCCATGAAAGCAGAATTGACAGCACTGGCTGAAAACCACACATGGGATCTTGTCCCATTACCAGCTCAGTGCAAACCTAGTGGTTGTAAATGGGTTTACAAGATCAAATATCGCGCTGATGGTTCAGTAGAGCATTACAAGGCCAGATTGGTGGCCAAAGGATTCACCCAAAGAGAAGGTTTCAACTACCATGAGACGTTCTCTCCAGTCGCCAAAGACGTCACAGTACGTTACTTCTTAGCTGTTGCCGCAATTAATGAATGGCATCTACATCAGATGGATGTTCATAATGCCTTCCTACACGGAGATCTTGATGAAGAAATCTACATGGATATTCCTCCCGGGATACGGAGACAGCGGGAGAATAAAGTGTGTCGTCTCCGTAAATCCCTTTATGGATTAAAACAGGCATCAAGACAATGGTATGCAAAATTCACTAATGCTCTTACAACAGCAGGATTCAAGCAATCCAAGCATGACTATGCTTTATTCACAAGAACTAAAGGTATGGCATCTATCTATTTGATGATTTATGTTGATGACATACTAGTTATGGGTAATGATAGTACTTCTATAGAGACTTTCAAGGACTATTTGCATGCCACCTTCCATATCAAAGACTTAGGAGCACCTAAGTATTTCCTTGGAATTGAAATTGCCCGATCTGACAAGGGAATTTCTCTTAGTCAACGGAAATTTGTTCTAGAGATTATATCAGAAGCAGGATTGTCAAGATGCAAGCCAGCCGTGATTCCTATAGAGCAGAATGCTAAATTAACTACTGCAGAGTATGATAAAGGAATATCTCGAAATGATGATCCTCTTCTCAGTGATCCATCAGGCTACCAGAGACTTGTTGGGAAACTCATATACCTAACAATGACCAAACCTGATATATCATACGCAGTTCAGACACTTAGCCAGTTTATGCATCAACCGAAGTGTTCTCATTTGGATGCAGCCTTAAAAGTTGTCAAATACCTAAAGAGATGTCCAGGGCTTGGGATTCTTCTCTCTAAAAGGTGTGATATGAAAATGATGGCTTATTGCGATGCAGATTATGCGACATGTCCAATTACTCGAAGATCTGTCACTGGATATTGCATAAAATTGGGGGAATCTCTATTATCTTGGAAGACGAAGAAACAAGCAACCGTGTCCTTATCCTCGGCCGAAGCAGAATATCGAGCTATGGCCAAGGCCACTTGTCAAATAGTTTGGATCAGAGGATTGCTCAAGGATCTCGGAGTGGAAGTGCAGGGACCCACAAGATTGCATTGTGATAATGATGCGGCTCTCAAGCTCGCATCAAATCCTATAGTGCATGAAAGGACCAAGCATATAGAGGTGGATTGTCATTTCACGCGAGAAAAAATTCAGGAAGGAATAGTTGAAACAAGAGGAATCGGAACGACAGAGCAGCCAGCAGATTTATTCACTAAGCCCTTGTGTCAGAGACAACACGCATATCTATTAAACAAGCTAGGCGTCTTAGACATCTATAAGCCACCAGCTTGAGGGGGAGTGTTGGAAGATATGCAGATCGGGATCTCGCCAGATCAATCTTGATCTTAATTGATCATGATTGATCGTGATCTTATTGTACTTGTAAATTAAATGTTACATCAAGATCTAGATTGATAGAGTAAATCAATTATTTCTTTATTCATAGAAATCTTGTGTTATAATTGTATTACATTGTACAAGCTCTTCATACGAGAGAAATTACAGAAAAATTTCTACAGCTTCGGTTTCTCTCGACTCAATCTTCTTCCTTCACTCTTGCCCCTTGCCTTCTAACACCAATCTCAATACATAGGATTACTTTGTGGATCCCGAATGTGCGAAACTTTAGTGAATTTCCCTAACCCCTCATTCATATAACCTTCTTTTTTTTTTTTCCCCAAAAGAGATCACTTTCAATCTTTCTTTTTCTGGCAATCTTATTTACCTATCAAAAGAATTGTCGCGTAAGCATTTACGTGGCTTTTCTTTAACGATCGATTTTTAATATCTCTTTCAATCAAGAGAAATTCTAAAAACTTGCATGTTTTGATAACACAAAAAAATGGCTCTTTTACACAAAATTCAAAACTGTATATTATAAAATAACTTTTAGCATGAAAAAGAGGCAACTATCCTCAAGACTAAAACCACTATGATCATTGACAATACAATCGTGTAATTTTCTTTAAATAATTGCATGTTATACACGATCGATTGCTAAATAAAAATTATTGTAACATATTATATTTAAAATGTCATGCCCAATTAGCATCAGAATAAGCCTCTAACTCTAAAGTAGATTGGGCAAAAAAATGAAGACTATAAAATAAGGTACTCTTGACATAACAAATGTACGAAGAAGAACAACAAAGTAAATTGTATGCGAAATGGTCTTGAACCAACTGACTGTGTGGACAACATAGGTGATGTTAGGATGAGCAACAATGAGACACACAAGGCTGCCAACCAATTGCTGATAAAGTGTAGGATTCAAAAGATCAGACTCATTGTTGTCATCAAATTTGGAATTTGCCTCAATGTGTGTTGTAGCAATCATGGAATCAATGAATTTTACTTGAGAAGGAAGATCAATGGTGTATTTCGCATGAGATAGATAATAGTTAGAGGAATCTGAGGCAACCTACAATCTTAAAGAGTAATCGAATTGCCCATGATCTTACATTTCAAACTACCTACTGAGATACAGTTGGAGTTTTGTAATACCAATATGATAATCGCTAGTAATAATCATATTATCCACATAAAATAGTAGTAGAATATACCCATGAGATGTTCATTGAAAGACGAGAGCATTGTCATGGATAGGGGTGAGTGTGGTTTAAGGACAGAATTGGAAACCGGAGAACTGGACTGGTTAGAATTGGTCCGGCTCCAAGGTTTGGTAAGACCGAGGATTTAGTTCTTAGTTCCATATTTTTTGGAACTTATTTTGGTTCGGTCCATAGGTAGGAACTGAATCGAAAATTGGACTAGGAACTGAATCAGGAATTTACGAAGGGAAATATTAAGCTGTATTTATGAGCTGACAAAAAGGTTCAAAATGAAAGGGAAATCTTGGTGGAAGGTTTAGGAGGCTTCAAAGTCGATAGTCCATTATTTTTCTAGCGCGGTTTTTTTTTTTTTTTTTTTTTTCAATTCAGAGCTCTCTTCCTACCATCCTGCTAGCTCTGTTTCTTCTCTATTTTCCTTGTACATGAGAGTGCTGCTTTGGGTGTCGGCTTGGTGAGGTATAGAACATGAGTGAGTGGCCGAAGGAACAGGGAAGAGAGAGAAGCTCGATCTGTAGTTAGAGAGGGTAGTACGTAGAGAACGAAAGAGCGATCATATTGTCTGCGGCATGAGAATAATGGCTGAGAAGGACTATTGAGGGATTTTCCTCTGCTCGTTTCTTCTCTCTCTCCCTTTTATTTTCCCTCTCTGCTTTTGCTTTCTTTTCGCCCATCACATGCGCCCATGAGCTGTGCACGTCCTTTAGCTTTGTTTGTGTTTGATTTTTAGTATATTAACATATACCACCATAATCTAGATAAGAATGTTATGTGCTTTGAACTTTTTATTGTTTATTTTATTTTATGTGTTCATCTTTATGGATTGTTGTTATTGACAGATGGGGTCTTTTCATTTTTATTGTTGCAGTGACTTTTATTTTGCTAGAACCTGTGATAGGGTAAGTTGGACACTCCTAAAAATGGGGAACCGATTTTGATGTGTAGGTTTTAGGTTTCAGATGGAATTTGGACAGAATGTGGAACTGTACACCCCTAAGAATCTAAGCCAAGACAATTGAACTTAGAATAACATGCATGAGGAGCCTATTTTAGTTCATATAATGCTCTTTGTAGATGACATACTTTATTAGAAGCAAGAGTGTACCCTAGAGGAGGTTCCATATATACTTCCTTAGTAAGATCAAGGCATTTTTAACATCTATCTAGAATAGAGGCCTTTGCTTAATTGCAGCAACAACAAGAAGACTCCAAACAAAATTAAAACATGCAACTAGAGCAAATGTCTTGTCCTAATTAATCCTATACTCTTGAGTAAAGCCTTTTATTACTAGCTGAGCTTAGTAGCGTTCCACCATTGCATCTACCTTAGTCTTGATCTTATACATCCATCTACAACCTATAGCAAACTTTCCAAGAGGCAACTCAACCAAATATCAAAGCATCAAATTTGTCTAATGCGTGCAACTCATTCACCATTGCTGGCTGCCAAAGAGGATTAGTTCGAGCTTCTCTATATATGCAAGCCTCATGAAAGAAAAAAGAAATACTAGAATAATAATAATAAAAGTGAAAAAATGGAATAGAAGGTTCACTTACATGGTGAAATGACAAATAGGAGAAGAGGGAATGATAGGTGGAGAATTTGTGGATGGTACAAACAAGCTAAGAACTATTGAAATGGGATCACCAGACCTACTTGCATCTAGGAGAAGAAAACTCTAAAAAGGAAGATTTAATTGTTGTGTCTTTAGAAAATAGATCCACTGAAGGACTTATAAAGAAGAGAGTAGTAGGAGAGGAGTTGAAGGGATGAAGCAATGAAAACATCTTGTGTTCTCAAAGATAACATGACGAGATATGCGAAGGTGATTAAAGTGGGGATCTCAACATCAATTCTCTTTGTGCTCAATGTCATAGTGATGGAAACAACGTAGATGTGCACAGGTTTCTAATTTCATGTGTCCATTTGGAAGAAAATGGACAAAACAAGCATTGCCAAACACTCAAAGAATATTGTAATTAGGAATATTGCCAAATAAGCGCTCATAAGGAGAGATATCACCTATGATAGGTGATGGAGTGTACTTGATAGTGCATACAATGGTATGAGAAGTCTCTCCCCAAAAGTGTTTGGGAGAAGAGGTTGCGATTAAAAGGTTTTGGACAATATGTAAGATGTTTCTATGTTTACACTTTATTCGACCATTGTGTTGGGAAGTTCTCAAACAAGAATGATGCACGACAATACCATTTTTAGAATTAATTCAAAGAAATTCTGTGTCTCAACATTTCATTGCATTATCATTACAAAAGATCTTGATGTTTGATAAAACTGTGTTTTGATCATGGCAACAAATCATAATAAATGTGAGCCAATTCAGATCTTCATAAGACAGAGCCATATCTAACAAGAATGATCATCCACAAAATTCACAAAATAGCGAGATCCTCTCATTTTGGGAGTATGACATGGGCCCCAACTATCACAATAAATTAAATCAAAGGAAGCACAAGAGACAAATTCACTAAAATTAAAAGTTAAAGTGTGATGTTTTCCCAACTTACATGAGAAGCGATCAAAATGATTATTTTTATAGAACCTAGATGACTACTAGAAATCAGACAATCTAATATAGAAGAAGAAACATGAACTAGATGAGAATACCAAATTTCATATGATACTATGGGAGCACAACTACTAAGAGCATTGAGAAGTATTAAGAAGATAAGCTTGAATAGGTGTCCGACTTTATGGTCCATCATAATTATCTACCCTGTTCATGGATCCTATACATGACAACTGTTAGAAGAGAAGTTAATATCAAAACCAAGTTTCACATAGCTATCCCATATATATCAAGTTTAAGGAAATTTTAGGAACTTAGAAAGTGTCAAATAATGACATGTGGACATTGAAATGTTTCCTATATGACTAACTAGCATCCATGAGTTATCAACTGTATAGATAGAAGGTCTCTGTAAAAGAAATAACTTTGACTTCAACAAATTGATGTTTGAAGTCATATGATTGCCATAGGCAAAATTAAAGAATCATGAACAGAAATACTTGGAGTCACAAATAGAGCAGAATTGCTAGGGATAGAGGAGTTATAATTACAAGATTCTTGAAGATTCATTGTAAATGCTTTAAAGATAAAGTAATGAGCAAGCTGTTAGAAGAACCCTCAATAATAACATTAGTAGTGGATGAGCATGAAGGTGTACCTTTGCATTGGGATTGATTGTTTGTCCTTGTAGATTGCTTAGGTTGTTGTCGATAGCAAGCAGATGCAAGGTAACCAGTTCAGTGACAATACGTATAATATGGTCTACACAATTAGGAAGAGGTAGGAGTGGCAAGCACCACATCTCTAGGACTAATAGCACAATGTGCCTTCAAAGTAGGAAGCCAAGTCTCCTTAGTCAATTATTCTGAGATAAATACTTCAATATGAGGTAATGGATCTTGATGTAGAAGTGAAACTTGTACAAGTTCAAACTTATCATTAAGTGCCATTAGAAATTGCATGACATGCATATGATCATGATATTCAACAAACTTACAAGCATCAATGGCCATTACCCATTGCAACTTAGATAAGGCCAGTTGATCTTGAATAACATGCATAGAGGACGGATTTTTATGATAGATTGACCTATTTCCTGATGCATGTGGTGCAAATTCCTAACGACTAATACTCATGGATAATATATATAAGTGGAATAATGGCCAACAAGCAAATTCCATCCTTAGTTTGCTGTATTGAGGCGACCAACCAAAGCTTGATAGAAGAAATCGAAGTAATTAGAAACCACGCTAAAATTTGACAGTTCATACCGTCCCACTCCTCCAAACATTCATTAAATCTTTCTCTAGTTTCTTCAGCAATTCTTGTAGAGCACATGAATTCCATTGGTGACATAACACCAAAGTTTGCTTCCTCTTAGAAAATTTGACAGTTTTTGAACCCATAAAATATGATTCGATCCATTCAAGACAGTTTGAATGGATATTGGCAAGCCAATTTAATCTATTAAATGCGCTAATTTATATAATAAAAATCAAGAAACTAGTACTCGAAGTGCAAGTATGGGTAAAATAACACCAAAAATGGAGCACATCAATATACTTTGAAAATTGATTGATTAACTTCTCATTCATGATCCACAACTAGTGGTGACGTAATGGATGACGTGGTGCGTAATGTGGTCAACGTGGCAGATGATGTGGTAGTTGACATGATAGATGATTGGTAGATGATGCAAGGATGACATTGTAGATGATGTGGTGATGATTGGTAGATGACGCAAGGATGACATTGTAGATGACGTTGTGGTGCCAAGGGTGACGCCAACAAAGTTTGGTCGAAGTTCGAACTAATTGGAATATGAAGAACTTGGTTGTAGTCTTGTATTATATAACCAGTTGAAAGTATCCAAAAATGACTTACAGGCGAGGCTTTAGTGAGTCTGAGACACCGGTACATGTCGGCATCTGGCCTCCATTTATGGTGTAACTTTAAGATCTAATTCTTTTTAGGGTGACGAGTCTGATTATAGTGATAGTTTTCAAAATAAGTAGTGAAGGAGTCTCGAATAGCAACTGAAGTTGTAGGCTTGGTGGAGAAATGAAAGCGATGCAACCAATGTGGCCGGTGTCATGATAGCCACCTGGAGTGACATGATCTATACGGCTGATGTCATGACAGTCATGATGGAGTAACGTGGCCTATGCAGCTAGTGTTGTAAGGAAGACTTGATTGCGCTTCTCATACAATAAAACTTTGAATAATGCAGAAAATAGAATTTGGAAATTTTTTTGTGTATTACGATGTGTGATAATAAATAGTACCTAAGTCCATTTCTAGTTTTTATATGATTACTATCTGCACTAATGGAATATTACAATATTAATTACAATCAATTAAAAAAATATTTCGAATATCATAAATAGTGTAAATGTCTCTGACATTAACTTATTTGTTTTATTTAAATTGATTTGGCAAGCGAGTGGACTTAAACTTTTAAACATATGCGTGCCTTTTTACTGTCAAGTCTCTTGTTTCTCATTCACTTACTTTCTCAATATGAAAATCCTTCTCAATATGATTTTTTGTTTGGGAAAAAATCAATCGAATTTGCCTATTATTCATGAAGCATTCCACTTATGAACACTTGAAAATAGCTTATCAGTTGATTGTACTGTTAAAAAGATGATGGAAACCTTGGTAGCTTGAAGTTATTACTTGTCTAATGTTGAGATTAGAATACATCTGCAAGGACTCTTTAAGATGAAATATGATGGTTCTGATGAGGTTAAAGATTACGTTCTAAATATGGTAGATTTGAAGTCTCAAAATCATATTCATAAAAGAACTCATCAAACCAACGGTCATTCTGATAGTCTAGGTCCTAAGATAAATCCTTCAAAAAGAATTTGTGATTATTGCTTCTTTTTTAAATAAAATGCCACATAAAGATAAACTGCAACAAATATATAAAACTTGGTTATCCAAATGTGAGCCTATAATTACTGATTCTTTGGCATTATTTATGAATCCAATATTTATCATAAGTCTATCCCTTAACATAAGACTATCCCTTAAGTGGAAGTCTTTTGAAAAGAACCTACAACCTTTTCAACTATATACACGATGTATATATTATTGGGAGTTAAACACAGTTTATACAATCTATTGAACATACTATAGTACTCAACCTTTTTTGAATTACTGAACATAAAAATAACATTGTTTTTATTTTATTTCAAAAAATAGTTACATGTATTTAAACATGATATGTAAACTAAGTTCCATCTCAAAGAAGGTATATAAAATGTATTTCTTATTAAAATCAAAATCTAAGATTAAAATGATATATCCCATGAACTCAACGTCGACTTTACCATTGTTTCCCTCAATGAGCTATGATGCACTCTGATTTGGCTTCCTTCGATTTATGAATCCTCTTACACTAAACAATATAATTTGTTGCACTACCATCTAGCCACCATGAATTGGAAGAGTAGAAAGAACGATAAAGTTACTATTCTATCTACTCTTAAAAATTACCTAAAGACTTGGGGAGACTATAATAAAAAAGATGACTACGATAAAAAATAAAATTGCAGTATGAAGTTTTGACTTGTTAAAGGTCATTTACATTGATCTTAGTGGACTCTATATGGTAACGTTGTGTATAAATTTTTATTTTAACATAGTCATTAATGACTATATCTTCTATACTTGATTAATGAAAAGTTTAAATCTCTATATAAATTCAAGATTTTTTCATACTAAAATCCAAAAATAATTGGGATAAGTCTTAAAAGTTGTCAGATCTGACCCTGGTGGTGAGTATTTTATGAAGTATGACAATGATGGATGGCTTAAAAGGCCATTTGTCAAATACCTGGAAGATTATGGGATAGTAATTTGGTTTACTATGCTCGAAATTCTGAATATAATTGTGTAGTCAAAATGTGCAATATCACCCTTATGGAGATTTTGGGGAGTATTATTACTAAGACTAAAATACTCATTTTTTCTGTGGGGTGACACTTTGAAAGCAATCTTTTCACATACAAAATTGTCTTTCTACCAAATTTATTCCATTGACTCTTTTTGAGTTATGGACTAAACATAAATCTAATTTGAATCATCTTAAGATTTGAGAGTGTCTTGTAGAAGTGAGGTTCTATAATCCAATATTAAGTATGTTGGAATTTAGAATCACTTGGTATTATTTTGTATCTTACCTAGATCATTCGAAGGGATATTGATTTTAAAACCCCAATAAAGGTACAATAATTGTTGAATCATAGATTGTAAAATTTTTAGAGTTCAATGTAGCCATAGAGGATAGCTGCTCTCACACTATTAAGGATAATAGTACGATGGAGACCATTATGTCTTTGTCAATATAGATAATTGTGGAGTATTCTACACCACAGACTAAGCTTATTAAGGTTAAAGGTACTGTTACTAAGACAATTATCGATGAAGTTTCTCAAGCTTCTCAGGTGTAGAATGAAGTAGTTGTAGCTCAATTCAGGAGATCTATGAGGGAGAAACGATTAGTTATACTACCAAACTATATAATTTATTTGTGAGAGTATGACTATGACATCTATTGCATAGTTGATCTAGTGACATATGGATGCTGTTTTTTGTCCTTAATAAGATATGTAGTTATAGAAGATGAAAGACGAGATGCAATCTATAAAACATTATAGTGTTTGGGAACTTGTTTAGTTGCTTGAAGGTCACGAGCTCATCAGCTACAGATGGGTGTATAAGACTAGATTGAGGAGTTTAAAGCCAAACTAGTAGCCAGGTGTTTCATTCAAAAAGAAGGAATGGACTATGAAGAAACATTTTTCTAGTCTCTCCTAAATATTCTTTCAAAGTGAACATGTCATTAGTAACTCATTTTGATCTGGAGTATGGATGTTAAAACTATCTTTCTAAATGGATATTTTGATAAATAAGTCTATATAGTACAATCCAAAGATTTTGCAGCAGATAATTCGGGTAAACTTGTGTATAAATTGAAAAGTCTTATTTATGACCTCAAGCTTTCTAGACAATAGTGCTTGAAGTTTTATAGTAGTGTCACTTTTTTCAGTTTTGTTGAGAACAAAGCAAATCAATGTATATACTATAAGGTCGGTGGGAGGAAATTTATTTTTTCTCGCACTTTATGTACATAATATCTTGCTTGCAAGCACTGATATTAAATTATTGCATGAGACAAAGAAAATATTATGAAGATAAAATAAAATTGACATGGAGTATCTTGATGAGGCGTTTTTTGTCCTTTGCATTGAGATCTGTAAAGATTATTCTCACCATATATTGGGTTTGTCTCATAAAACATATCCTTATTGCATTTTGGAAAAATTTAATATACATCACTGCAAACTAGGAATTGCTTCTATTATTAAGGGTGATGAATTGAAATTGTCATAATGCCCCCATTTAGACATTGAGAAAACTCAATTGAAGGATGCATTTTGTGTTAGTGCACTTAAAAGTATTATTTATGCTCAAAATTGCACTAAACTAAACGTTGCTTTTGCGATAGGACTTCTAGGCTTATATTAGTTAAATTCAGGACACGATCGCTAGATTACTACTAAGGAGGTTTTGAGGTTTATAAAGAAAACAAAAGACCATATGCTAATTTACACACATGTTCAAGTTCTGCGACTAGCAAATAATTTAGACGCAGACTTTGCTAGCTATTAGGATGACATGAAGTTGACAATGGAATACATCTTTATGTTAGTAGGAGTTGCAATATCATTGCAAAGCAAAAAATAGAAATCTATGTGATCTTTCAACATGTAAACGGAGTTTATGGCATGCTTTTTAGGCTATTACTCAGGTCATTTGGCCTCGAAATCTCATTAAGGAGTTGACCGTTTTTAACCTTATAAATGGACCTATACGGTTGTATTGAGATGATAAGTATGTAGTTTTGTTTTTTACAACAACAAAGATCTCAAGGGGTCTAAACATATGACGGTCAAGTTTTTGACCATAAATAAATGGTACAAAATGGTGACATTATAGTATAGCATATTTTCACAGATAATATGATTGCAGATCCACTAACTAAAGTCCTTTGCCCTTGTGTTCTTGAAGGACATGTCATTAACATGTGCTCAAGAGCATCATGGAATGCTGTTGTTTAGTAGGAGTTATTTCAATTTTGCTCTAATAAAGTTTACATCTGTGCTTGTTACATTTAGTAACGTTTTGATATATATAAATTTTTGCATTTAATGACGTATTTATGAAGGTATTATTATTATGTTGAATACATATTGATAAAAATCTCAAGGTATTGTATAAATCTTGAGTGAAGGTGAGGGGCATCTGATTATTAACCTTGAGCGTATGTCTTATTATACGTAAAGAAAGGTTAACCATAAGTATAAGACATATGCGAGTTCATTGAACCATAAATATATCCTCTAGTAGCACAGGTTTTTGTGATACTTAAGGTAAGAGAATGCTGATTGACAAATGGGATGACGCATAAGGTATTACTTTCTATGAGATGTGTTATCCATTTGTTACACTACCATATTAAATTTATATCAATAAAGTTAAAAACACTCGTGACCATGGAAGACTCCATGTGTATACATGCAGTTACTGCCATTATTTGATATTTGAGATTTTATGAGATATGATTGACTATTAAGAATTATCTCTAGACCAATGTGCACATATATAATATAATTTCAATTAATACAGCCCAAGTGAGAGAATGTAAGATTTTTTCTAATATGGATCACATTAATTGATATTGTAATTTATTGTTTATAGGATTGGTGTAAGGTGAGATAGGTTTCTAAACTAATTTAATATGGAGCTGGTTAGTATGAGTTGAGTTGAGTCTGACCCGTAATAACAGGGCCTAGCTGGAAACTCTATAAATAGTATTTAAGTCTCTCCTCTAATCCTTAACACACATAATTATCCTCACAAATGAGTATTTACTAAGTGCTAAGGGTAATGGGTCGTCTTATTAAGTTAGTGATACAGAAAGTAATGGAGAAGAAGTTCTTGAGTTTGGATTGTCACTATTTTGCATCCAGAATGATGATCTAAATCAGGTGCGTTAATCTATTTACATAATTACATATGTATTTTTGGTTTTAGTTATGGAGATCTTGGATTGTGCTTTAGCATCTTATATTTGTTTCCCGTTAATACTCATTTGACTATACATAATTTTTAAGTTGCATTGGTTGCATTTCAAATGTATACCCATTTAGAAGTACATGTAGGCCTCTCCTAATAAGCACTTATGTATTACCAACCTTCCGATTTATAAATTGCATTCGTACATTTAGCAAGACAATTCACAATCTTTATCTCACTCAAACACCTTCCGATTAAATTCACCTATCTCATCTACTCAAGATTTGGACTACAGGCAATCAACAGCACAGAGTAATTAACGTGTAAAGTAGTTGTGATTTAAATTAAAGCAATCCTGATTATAAAGAAAAAATAACTTGAGTCGTCCTCATTTCCATCACATAAATTTAGTGAGATTATCATGCATTATGTCATTATCAAACAATGTGGCTGTGTGCAGTTACTAATTTTAACCTTACGGAATGTGATATAGTTTGGGTCCGAACCAAATTAACAAGAAGAGGCAGGCGATTTCTTTGGCAGAATGTTCATATTTTGGTCAGCTTTGATACCATTTTAATTGACGACGTGATTGAATACTTGTGGAGATTAGTGGTGTATGTATGCACGATATGGATAAAGTTCTTAATAGAGAAGAGAACATGCCGTACGTTGTCAAAGGTCGTTTCAAATAGAATGAGACTTCAGAAAAAAAAAAAAAAAAAAAAGTAAACGAATGTAGCACCTCAAGATTATGAACGTCAGTGCACACGATGTGCACCAATCTAAGGCGAATTGGGTGCGAGTTTGTTTGGATTCTGCTGCGTTTGACTTAGTTCTATTGCTCATCGTTTGAGTACGTTATTTGCCTATTCTAAGGTTGGTAAGAAGCCTGACGGGATCCTACTGTATCGTGAACATGCAAGATCACTTGTCCGGTAAGGAGGATAAATAGACCTCCCTATCATCTGGGGTGATCGGTTTCGCTTTTCTCATGTTACGGTCGACAGTCATCACGCAGATTGAGGAAGCGGGAGAACCAAAAGAAAGATAGCATTGGAACTATGGTAGCTTCCTTTATTGATAAAAACAAATTGAATCCAACCAATGAAAGAAGACGATAGTGGCTGCTGGCGGTCGAGCAATGATCAACTATTGTCACCGAAGGTCCAAGTGGCAGTAGGCAGCAACGGGTGAGGACCAGAGGGGTTTTAGCCAAGCCATCTTGAGGTTGAAGAAGATGAGCAGTAAGAGGAAGGTGTGGGCGAAAAAGAAGGAAAATAAAAAAAAAGGGGGAAAAAAAACACATCAGAAAATTCGCAAAAGTTAAATGTCCTTTTGTTTACGTCAATAGCCGGCTATGATGCATAGCACCGTTGATAATGACTAGATCACTAATCAGAAATTTCATGGAAGATTTGATAGGAAAGACTTGATTGTACTTCAAATTTAAAATTACATTGATTTTATTACCTAACAAATCTTGCATTTTCCGAATGGAACTGGTTAATAAATGTGAGAATATTTTTATGGTGATTCCCTAACGAATATGCGGGGCAACATCAATTGTTATATTCTAAAATTGGAAACCAAAAATAGATAATGACCTCTGTAAGATTCCACACACTACACTCCAAGTCGATCCAACCTATAAAATATATATGAAAGCACATGAAGGATAAAAATTTATTTTGCTATAGAACAAACCAAATTCCGAGAACGATTCCACATGGACGCAACATAAACGAAGTTAGATGTCTCGGAAGAGGGTAAAATATTTTTCAAACCTTATCTCAACTCTATTAAGTACTGAAATTACTCGTATCCAAAAAGAATTTTCCTGAATTTGATTAGTCTAAGGGTGAAGCTTACCAAATTAGATCGATCTATCGATACATTTTATATATAAAAGGAAGTATTTCCAAGGAGGTCCATTATTTGAGCTACCCAAGACAACTCTTTTTAGATATAAGCTCAACTTCTTTAAATAATCAAATAATTCTAACTTGAGAATAATTTAGATTAGTTTGAACAACCCAAAATCGAGTTTGAGTGGCTGATTGACAACCTAACCTGTTTAACCCTTCCTCAGTAAAATTGACCTACCAAAGCCACAACAAGAAAAAAAAGCTCCCGAAAAAGAAAGCGAAATGAAGTCCAGATGCAGTAAACCATCAGGATCCAGGTCTCAATACCATGGCAAAAAAGCATGTGAAGGCAGGGGTGATTGGAGCCGGCATGTCAGGCCTCATTGCAGCCCGGGAGCTCCGCCGCGAGGGGCGCCAATTGGTGGTGTTTGAGCGTAGCAATGATGTCGGCAGCACGTGGCTGTACGACCCTCGGGTTAAATCCGACCTGCTGGAGAAAATATTGGGTGGGTCGTACCCAACACGTAGGCGGTGGGTACGACCACTCACCGATAGAAACGTGGCGCCACATAGGCCACGGTGTCAGAAGGGAAAATAACTTCGTCTCTCTCCTCTCGCGTCTCTCCATCTTCTTGGCTTCTGTCTCTCTCCTCTCTCCAAAATAACTCTGGGCTGGTGGCGTGGCTCGGCTCGGCTCGACTCGGGTGGCAGAAGAAAGGATAGACTCCCGCTTAAAATTTCTCTCTCACTTGAATATTTTGGGGTTTTGGGTCTCTCTCTCTTCGAGAAGAGCAGAGAATGAGCTGCACCTCCTCTCTGTTTCCTTCTCTCAACGCATCCCACCCCCATCCCCACCCCACGAGCGGCCCCCGCCTCCGGAGGGGGAGCGCCCGAGCCGCGCGGCCGACGGAGGAGGCGGCGGCGGCTGCGCGAGCGAGGATGGGAAGGCGGAGGAGGCCGAAGCGGCGCGACGACCGTGGAATCTGAGGCCGAGGAGGGCGGTGAACCCTTCGCCGCTGTCGTTGAGGAACGGCGAGGCGTTTCACGACGCCGCGGGCAACGCGCCCGGCGGGGACAAGGAGAATCAGGCCGCGCAGCAGCAGCAGCGGTTGCAGCCGCAGCCGAAATCCGTGCCTCAGCGCATCCCACCCCCACCCCACGAGCAGCCCCCGCCTCCGGAGGGGAGCGCCCGAGCCGCGTGAGCGGCGGAGGAGGCGGCGGCGGCTGCGCGAGCGAGGATGGGAAGGCGGAGGAGGCCGAAGCGGCGCGGCGACCGTGGAATCTGAGGCCGAGGAGGGCGGTGAACCCTCCGCCACTATCGTTGAGGAACGGCGAGGCGTTTCACGATGCCGCGGGCAACGCGCCCGGCGGGGACAAGGAGAATCAGGCCGCGCAGCAGCAGCAGTTGCAGCCGCAGCTGAAATCCGTGCCTCAGCGCATCCCACCCCCACCCCACGAGTGGCCCCCGCCTCCGGAGGGGGAGCGCTCGAGCCGCGCAAGTGGCGGAGGAGGCGGCGGCGGCTACGCGAGTGAGGACGGGAAGGCGGAGGAGGCTGAAGTGGCGCGGCGACCGTGGAAGCTGAGGCTAAGGAGGGCGGTGAACCCTCCGCTGCTGTCGTTGAGGAACGGCGAGGCGTTTCATGACGCCGCGGGCAACGCGCTCGGCGGGGAAAAGGAGAATCATGCCGCGCAGCAGCAGTTGCAGCCGCAGCCGAAATCCATGCGGTTACGAAGCTTCGTGGGGGAGGGCGAGAGGAAGGAGAAGAAGAGGAAGTTCTGAATATCGCCGTCGAAGGAGGAGATCGAGGAGGACATTTTCATCACGATGGGGTTGAGGCCTGCCCGGAGGCCAAGGAGGAGGCTTAAGAACGAGCAGAAGCAGCTTGATGTATGTTCTTCTTTGTGGGATATTCATTCCTCTTTCGTACGATGAATTTTCTCTTTGTTTCATTTGGTTTTCGCTTGCAGATTGTCTTTCCTGGTTTATGCTTTCCGTGTGGCCGAAGCTCCGGCCAAGGTCTCTCTCTCTCTCTCTCTCTCTCTCTGTGTTCTAGAACTTAGGATTATGTTGCTGTCTCTGTATGAACTTGCCATGTTCGAAAGTTAATGAGTTTCATGGCCTATTTGGTTTCGACAATGAAGTTTGTGTTTATCACTTCTGCAGAGATAGTTTGCACTGAGGTAGAACATCTTGCCCGTTTCTTGAGCCGGAGGTCTCTCTATCTCTGTCTCTGTCTCTCTCTCTCTCTCTCAACCAAATTGGCATGCTCTGGAAGTTCTCGGTGTCTTCACCCTGAGAACTTTGATATTGAAGGCGTACGTCCCGAAGATAGAGGGTGTTCCCGAGCCAGAAGTCGTGATGCTTGAAGGCCTATGGAGGCTCGTAAGCATCGGGCGCTTTCACACATCGACTAGAGGTAAAATTTGGTTAGTAGGTACCGAAAAGCGAAAAGTATCGAATTGGGAAAAGGGACAAAGTTATTGTTCGATTTTTTTTGTTTGTTGATCTAAATTTACTTTCCCTGCTGGGTGTTTGCTTTGTAAAGAAGTTTGGTTTTTTAATTGTTCGGCAATTGCAAGTAGTACATGTAAATCTGAAAATAGGGGCCGAAGATGAACCGGCAGAGCATATTTTGGATAATTTATGCTATGCTTCGTGCATTATGATCTCCCTTTAATTGTGTTTCGAGATATCATACTCGGTTAAATAGATTAAACTTCTTTACAGGCTTCTTCATATGACTACGTATGCTGACACGACAAAGCAGAGCAGCGAGGTGTAGTTCGGAAAATAAAACACCGTCCGCGCTTACTGCATTTAACTTGATTGGGCAATGCAGACCCATCGCAATTAGATTGTTGTTATGTATATGTGTAGGCTGTTGTATGTGTTATCTGTCTTGCATACATGAAATTGGTGATCATGTCTGTATTTAGAAGTGCCCATCACACAATTAGAATAATCTCCCATGTGTCAATGTTCTTCATGTGCTTTAAATGCTTAGGAGATTTTTTGTCTGTGGTTCTGTTGTTATCAGAAGTACTGCTCATAAGGAGGACAAACTCTCAAGCGAAGCTCATCATTCTCTAAGGAGGACAATGGAGAAGTATAGTGCATCATGCCGACTGATCCTTTGCTGCAACAGCTCATCAAAAGTTACTGAAGCCATTCGTTCTCGCTGTCTGAATGTACGAATAAATGCACCATGAGAAGATCAGGTTAGGGGCTTTTTAGTGCTTTTAGTATGTAGATAATTCTTTTTGTTCAGCAGTACAAAAGATAAGTGGATAGAGTTGATGTCTTAGTATTTGATATGGAGTCCTTTCTGAAAGAGGGAACTGTTATAGACCCTGTGACATGGATGTGGATCCTATCGGGATCTGTTTTTTTCCTTTGGGTTGGCAACTAATAGGTGCGGTTAATCCTTTTATATCAAACATCAGACATCAGATGGTAGGATTGAGTCATATGCTGGCAGGTGATTGAGACTTTTAGTCACTGCCTGTCCATTTTCTTCTTGTGCATCCTGCATTCGTACCGTATGCTTCTTTTTGCACATGATGCAATTCTCTATTTAACAAAATCACAGAGTATAATGCATCAGAACATCTTCTGTTGTGACAATAGAGGAACGCTCATACTAAAAGCGCATGAATGATAGACTATTGTTCTTGAGAAGGTTTTTCATAATGCGCTGACATTTGTAGTTTAGGTTGCACACTTCTATCTTGTGGGGCCATATTTCGAGTTGAGAATGCTGGTAGCATTGCATCACTTCTAGGTTTATTTTTCTCTTCCAACTTACTGCATACATCATTGATTCTGCTTATATACTGCCCATCTGAAATATTTTTTCAAGTGAGATTGTTTGCCGCTACATTATCTGCCTGATTGTAGTACGGACATTGTAAATATATGGACTCTTACATATTCAAATTTTCTGTCAGATTGTTAAGGTATGAGAATTTATTGCGAAGAAGGAAAATCTGCAACTTCCTGCTGGATTTGCTACTCGCGTTGCAGAAAAATCAAATCGCAGTTTAAGAAGAGCGATACTTTCCTTTGAGACTTGTCGAGTACAGCAGTAAGATCTTAGGACTGTTGCTCAATTGCAGTGCCTTGGAGATTATTCTGGTTCATCTATTCATGCTCGATTCTTTTGGCCATATTTGGAGCAACACTATAGTTCTTTCTGTTGTAACAATGGATTTAGGTACCCTTTCACCATAAACCAAGCGATATCTCCAATGGATTGGGAGGAGTACGTTTCTGAGATAGTATCTGACATTATGAAGGAACAGAGCCCAAAAAGGTTTAAAGTGTTTGGCATTCTACTTTTACGAGGTTTTTCATGTGTTGCTCGAAGTCAACCTTTAGCATTCCTTAATGTTTTATCTTTCAAATGCCTCTGCTCAATATAGCAAATTGAAAAGAATCTCTCTTGTGTATGTAGTTAGTTGTTAATTTTAAGAATTCCTTAACTTATATAACGAGTAAAATGTCCAGAAGTCTTTGGATAACTTTGGGTGCATATGCTGCGTTGCATCAGGACTTAGAATATCATTTCATGATGCAGACAATATAATCTCTTTTATGTTCTTACTTGTGTGTATGTATCTCTGTGCATGTGTGTGGAGCTTTGCCCACTGCATTTCATGGAAATATGCTTGTCATGATGGAAATGAGCTGTGGCTAAACACCTGCTGTTCTTATTCTTTAGGCTATTCCAGGTTAGAGGGAAACTTTATGAGCTGCTCATCAACTGCATTCCTCCAGAAATCCTTCTGAAGGTAAAAGTGCACTTCTCAAATCATTTGTGTCTTCACCATGTTATATCTACTCCTGTTTCCTTGCAGAGGCTGCTGCATGATTTACTGAGAAAATTGGATGCATAATTAAAGCATGAGGTCTGCCACTGGGCAGCCTACTATGTAAGTCTTCATAAATTCAACTTTATGTTGGGCCAGCCTAATTGGAGTCACTTTGCTTAAGTCTTCTAATTTTGTGATTGCCACCTAAAGAATATGATGCTGGGATAATGTAATAATGATATTAAAGATATACTAGTGTTTCTTGCTTCCAAATTTTGGTAATCCTTCTTTCCATCATCCATGAACAGGAGCATAGGATGAGGCTCGGGAAGGCCATATTCCATCTTGAAGGTATGCCTTTCTTTGTCAAAGTATCACAAAACTAAGTCGCTTTCTTCTTTTACTTTGCTTTGGGAGCTTTTCTCTCCATGGTGGCTGGCTGAGTTTGGGGCTTGCTTGGGTGTCTTCTCTGTGATTGCATGAACGGCATGAAAAGATGAGTAAAAATTCAAATTTCGACGCAAAAATGGAGGACTATAACCCAATTGGTGTTCTTTGCTTGTTCAGAGGGGAATGCATTGCCTTCTGATTAACACGCTCTACTCTCGTGCAGCATTTATAGCCAAGTTCATGAGCATATATAAAGCTTTTCTGATTGCAACTTTTGGCTGAGGATGTTTGGGTTCTGCAACAGTGGATTCTACTATTGAATAGAGGGGAGACAAGTGTAGATTGATTTTGGCTTTTTATGGGCTTCAATTAAGAGTTTGGCAAACAATTGCTAGGATGTAGAGTCGTGATGGAGACGTTTGCAAATTTTAGTTCTCAGGAGCGCCTGCTCTCTTGTTTAAGGTCTCTCTTTTTTATCATTTTGTCATCTTTTTGACTAGTTCAAGCCTTGTGCGGAAATCCCTATGAGCATCCTATCTTCCTTGTCATATTGATAAATTGTGCTTGATCACCTTCTGGCCATCGGGAAGAGTGGCCATAGAGCCTGTCCAGAAAGCTTCAATGAATGGTTTTTTAACTGCCACATTGACATTAAGCGTGGTACAATGTTGAGATTATGTGCTTGGTTCTGCAATGTCCTCGGCATCACTCTCGTCGAAGAAGAAGACGCTGAGTTCACACTGCCATAGTCAAAGGGCAAATATGGGTCACTTGACCCTCGACCTCCTCGACCCATAGTAGCTCCAGCGAGTGGCGGCCGAAGGGCACATCTGGGTTGCTTGACCCTTGGCCTCCTCAACCCATTACAGCTTCAGCAGGCGGCTTGATGACACGTGCAACCCTCGATCTCAACCTTGACGAGGACCTCTCTGGCGAGGTTGCGCGACATGGAGTTTGCACGGCCGTAGTGAAGGGCAAATCTGGGTCACTTGACCCTCAACCTCCTCAACCCATAGTAGCTCCGGCGAGCAGCTCGATGACACGCGCAACCCTCGATCTCAACCCTAATGATAGGCGACCTCAACCACGACCTCTCCTAAATGATGAACCAGCAAGCCCAAGGAAAAAGATAACAGTACTTTTTTAGGGTAATGGCGAAGGCACAATTATTAATGAGGGCAATATTAAAAAGAAAAAAAAGGGTCATTAAATCCTCAGAATAGCTTTATAAATACTGAAAATCCAAAGTAGGTTTCTAATTATCTTAAACTTTCAGTTTTGAATGCTCGCATTGTGCTGATGGGGTTTTAAAAGCACTTGCCAAATGCCTTATTTTTCCCATTATTTCTGATTTGTGGTGCATACGTGGGAATACCAATTTGTGGGAGATTAGTCGAGCATATCACTTATCAAAAGAGAAGCGCATGAGTTGCATTTTAGCTCTTTAAGACTTGTACAACATAGCTCACAAGTCACATAGTAAAACTTACATCTCTCATCTTTTATTTGCACGAATTTATTAATCGCAATTAAACGGTAAAAGGACATAATCACCGGACCAACATGCAGATTAATGAACAAGGGGGCAGTTAGTTGCTTCCCTTCCATGGAAAAGGTTTCCTACTTCGAGATCCCTCTCTCCAAGGCTTGAATTCAAACCTTCGCTCGTCTTGTTTCAGGTATAATTTTTCATAGCAAAAAGCACTACAGGAGTAATCCCATGTGACCTCGTCAACTACGAGTGGTCGCTTTACCCTTTCCAAAATTCAATTTGTATTTTACAATCATCTACAGGGCGGCGGAGATCTTTCTCATCAAGCCATCATAACAGATACAAAAAGAACAACGTTGCTGAACCGATAGCATTCAAGGACGGCAAGATAGCTGGAAAGGCTCCTAATCATAATGCAAGTTCAGTGAGAACTGAGGATACAGCAATGTGAGGGAACGGAGAATACATATAATTACATTACTCAAAGAATAAGTTTATAGATATTTACATGCCTAAGTTTCGTGAAACATTTGTTCCGCGATCTACTACACACATGACTCCTACGAGTCTCTCTACAGAAACATTGATTGAATTTCATGCATAGAATACAACGGAAAGACACACGAACTGCCCAGAGGAATTTAACCTCGCAAGCTTTATCACATACAATATTCTACCCCCAAAAGATTTAAGCCAATGAGTCTCCAGAATTGCGGTAAATTTCCTCAGCATGATCTGCTGGCACATACACGGCATCAAGCAACGAGCTGTGAGTCCGTCCATAGAACACATACACGAGTACCCCAACTATCAGCCATACAGAGACACGAGCCCACGTAGCAGCCCTGTTGTTTCAAAGATGAAAGAAGCACATCCATACGATCAAGGTCATGAAAGGAGAAAAATGACAACACAGAGACTGCTTCTAATGAGATATTACAAATTATGGCGCAACCTTGACTTTATTAGGTCATCTAATTAATACCCCAAAAAATTAAAGCTTCAATCCAATGGTAAAATAAACGCAGACAAGGTTGACAAAGTTCACACTATAAGCATGTTGTGGATTAAAAGACTCGCCCAAGATTAATCAGCAGATAAAGGTTGATCAGAATGTAGGTAATAGGCAAAAGAGGAACAAATGGGCAGATGAAACCTGAAATAATATCGAGTTAATGTGATCAGTACCATGCTTCAAAATTCTGTGTCCACTTGGCAACCAAACCTCAGGCAACTAAATTTTTGATAAAATTTGAGCATCAAAATCTGCTGTCTTCAGTGCGTGGGTCTTTAAGTGAAGACAAATTTTTTTTTATCCCATTTACACCACCTGGCCTCACACTTGAGGCCGAGCCATATATTACTTAAACTCCTTATTTCATAATACAGATTAAGCATAAGAGAGCTCCTTTGGAATTAGAAAAAGTGACATCCCACAAGTGTCTGCAAGCATTTTTTCCATATACCCACCTGGGAAGTCCCAAACTTGAAGCTGCATAAGTGAGAATAAAAGCCCCAATGCACGTGAACATTATAGTCCAGCCAGCAATTTTTCGCCTGTTCTTTTCTGTCAAGATGTCTGCATGGAGAGATGGAGCTAATGGATGAGGCTTGGGACAAAGTGGTAGAAACAAGGCATTAAAATTTTTTGTGGTTCTGAGGTAACTAAATGTCTGATAGAACCACTTTCAATGTACAATCACCCTACTTCACCTCATCATGCAAGAGTATAACATTGCATATGAAATAGCAATACCTCGCACTTTTTCTACGAGAATAGGATAGTCGATTGATGCGTCCTTTTTGCCTAATAAAGGCTGAGTACTGTCCTTAGATGAGCCACTAGAAACTTGAGAAATTAATCCACTGCTCTCTTGTGCATCACTATAAGCATCAATTGACTCCTGAAGAGATGATGGAAGGGGCACCATGTCTGGGGGACATCTAAGAATCAGCACAGAAATTGCTACAATGGTAAAGGCAAGAAGAGTACCCACACTGACCTGCAAAGAGAAAAGCTCATCTCAGTAGCATGTAATGCTATTTCAATTTAACCTCTAGAATCTATTACCCGTTAATGAAATACAATATCTGAAAATTCAAGGATGCAGCACAGAAAAGCCAACAAATAATACAGATTGATCACAATCTTCATTGTCTTCCTTTATTGATATCCAAACTCAAAAGTCTCATTAATCAGGCATTCTCATCTAGTTCATTCTGTTGACACCTAATTTTGGGGGTTCACTTTTGCTAAAAAATAAAAAATAAAAATGCATGGCATATAATTTAGGCATATTTTATTTTGATTTTGTTATATTTTGTTTTATTTTGTTAAGATTAGTATAGATTTAGGTAATATACATTTTTGTGCAAAAAGGGGAATTTTTGGATAGAATATGCAAAAATATTTCTATGATATATTCAGAGGTATCGCGCGAGAGCAAAATTGGTAATAAAATATACCGCGAGGATACAATTTTTGGGTGTATAAAAGCAAGTGCATACGGTCGAGCTAGGGGGGTCTTCTTTCCGAGCAAAAAGGAGAACAAAAAAAAAAAAGAAAAAAGTGAAAAGTGAGCTGAGAGAGGTTGAGCTGAGGGAGAGAGGAAAATAGGAAAAAAAAAAAAAAAAAGAAAAAGAAAAGAGCCCGAAAATCCCCCTCTCTCCCCCTTCGTGTCTGTTCATCTTCCCCGGGGGGGAACCTTTGCCGGCCCCGTCGCCGTCGAGGCCATCGCCGCCGCGCCGCAGCTCGCGCCGCCTCGACGCCGAGCCTCTCCGCCCGCACCGCGCCCGATCCAGAGTCGCCCGACGCCCCGTCCTCGGCGCCTCAGTTCGCGCGCTCGACGCCCGCTCGCGCGCCGCGACGCTCCCCGACGCTCGGCGCCCCTTGCAACCTCGACGCCGCCGCCCCGCGACGCCTTGCAACCCACAACGCAACGCCCCGCCGCCCCAGATCTGCTGCTGCGACGCCGCCAGACGCCGAACCGTCCCTGCGCCGCGCCAAGACCCGACGCTCCTGCATCCGACACCGCCCGGAGCCGAGCTCGCGCCGCCCTCGAGCCTCCCTTGCACCAGCCGCCGCCTCGCTCCGCTCGCGCGCGCCCCCCTGCGACGTCCCCGCCGCCCGACTGTTTCGCCATGACACCCCGCGACCCCGCGCTCCCCGACGGTCCAGCCACGCCGCCGTCACGCCGCCGTCGCGCCGTCCCCGAACCCCGCCGAAACCCTAATCGCCGGCCCCCTTTTCTCTTTCTTTTTTCTTTTTCGAAAAAGAAAAGAAAATACAAAAAGGCAAAAAAATCAATTAGGTAGATTTTCTTTTATTTATTTACTTTATTTTATTTTCATTGTTTTATTGTTATTTTATTGTTATTGTTTTATTGTTATTCTATTTTTGTTAATAACATTAAGCCTTGATATGTGATTGCAAATTCCAATTTACCCCTAATTTGCAACCGCGCCGATTTTTTATTTCGTCTATAAGGCTTTAGACGAGGTAATTAATTATGTGGGAATAAAATTGATATTTTGATCTTTAAGGCTTAAGATCAATTTATCGATTTTACCAGCGAAATATCGTCCCTGAGTTTGAATGATATGTGATATTTTCTGCATAATTTTGGATGGTCTTGATTGCTTTATTTATATTGAAAAATGTGCAAGTTGTGATGTTGCTTGTTTAGGGTAATTTGCATGTTTAGGCTACCTAATTTAGGTATCATGAATTTTCAAAAAAAATAAAAAAATCAATTAGCTTAGATTGCATGTTTAATTATTAGAAATTGTTAAAAAATAAAAAAAAATCTTAAACTAGGATTAGCTTTCATTGTCTTGCATATTTAGATTAGGGATTTTAATTAGGTCATGAAAAATAAGAAAACATAAAAAAGAGCAAAATTCACTTAGGATGTTAGTTGAATTGCATGTTAAATTTTAATTAAAAAGCGAAAAAAAAAAAAATCATTAGGCATTTTAGAATAGAATTGCATGTTTAATTTTAAGCTTAGATCAATTTTTTGGATAGATTACATCTTAGGCTAGAAATTGCTGAATTAAAATAATGTCTTATTTTAAATTAGGATGACCTAATCCCTAGTTTAAATTAGATAGAATTTTAATTTAGTTAGGAATTTCATTCAAATATCTTAGGATAGATTACTTCCACCTTTTAGGATAAATTGCAATTTTTAGAAAAAGAAAAATCATAAAATAAAAAAAAATCATCAAAATCTTGCATGAGCATGTAGAACTACATATGTAGATTTAGTAAATAAGACATTTAGGCTAGTAAATTAGTTTTTTTTATAATCACATTTTTAGGATCATATGTTTAGAAATCTCTTTTTAAATAGGTTAGGATTAGACTTAGATAATCTCATTCTTAGAAAACTTGGCACTTTTTTTTTAAAAAACAAAAAAAAAATAAAGAAATGATTTTCTAAGGCAAAATAGGGTTAATTTAAATTAATCCTAAACATGAATTAGAAAATTATCCGTTTTAGGTAGTTTAATTAGGACTTTTATTAATTCAAAATTGCAGATAAAAAAAATCCAAAAATAGTTGCATGTTAATTAATTTGCATTCTAAGGCCATTTAATTAAGATTTGCATATTAGGTCATTAAGTTGCTATTATTACATTTCATGTTATATAATCTAGATTATTTTGCCATGTCATATTAGATTATTAGCATGCATTGCATATTGCATGATTTTCATTAAATAAAGTGAAAAAAAAAAAAAAATTGCGTGTTAATTAGAAATCATATCTAGGATTGATGAGGTGGATTTTAATTTAACATTGCAGATGCTTTCGTTGCTATGAGGTAAGTTTTGCCATCCATTTATTTATTTATTTATTGGGTGTTAAATTGGTGGATTGCGCACCCACATGATCACCTCATATGTTAGGGAGATAAATTAAAATCAATTCAAGCTGTCTGTCAAACATTTTTTTCAAAAATAAAAAGAAAAGGTACCAAAAGGGCGTTAGATAAATCTAGCGTAACCAAGTCCCCGTGTCCAGAATCTTTGGTTCGTAGAAGTAAAGTAAAACTCCCATTGCTTTACTTGGATGTCTAATCGACCCACCAAAAATAGATTAGTAGCGACTCCTAAATAAAAATCATTTGCATGTTAAGAATCCAAACCTAAAGTCGCGAATTGGTATGGGCTTGGGAGAGCCCGAGTTAAGTCTAGGCTTAACAATCCATTAGCCAAACCCTAGGTGGTTCACACTCGAAAAATTGGTCGCGACACATTCTTTGTTTCTACTTTAATTAATTATGCTTTTGTAGCATGTAATAAGTTCCATCAGTGGTCCAAGTTGGCCTTGTTTTCAGAAAGCAGCCAGTGCTATAGGTATAACAGAGAGCACCACTTTCTTCATAATGAGGCAAGGTTACCATAAATAAACTGACTAAAAGGGTAATATATAGGAAAACTCATCAGATTACAAACACCAGTAGTAATTTACATTTTCTGCTGTAAACTATGACATTGTCTCTGAATTCCTTTTTCCTCGACAAAGTACACCAAAATCAACTTTGGCAAAGGATCTTTAGATTATCACCGCCATAGCTTAAGATTGAACTTATAAATTATTATGTACATATATATCGACATTATCAAGGCAAAAGTAAATACTCAATTTTTGGCTAAACTCAAGCACACTCACCATGCCAGCCAACTGCGACACATCCATGAAGAATGCCAGTGTTGCTGACCCAAGACCAGTCACGATAGTGCTCTTGATAGGAACTTGGGTGCGCTTGTTTATATTTGAAAAGAAAGCAGGCAGGAGTCCATCTCTCGCCATTGCCATGAGAATCCAAGGCTGAAAGAAAATCACCGATTTAGAAGGTTAAAGATTAGTAAAAGTAATACATAAAATGTGAAAACAAACAAACTTGTGATAACAGAAAATCTGCAGCATAAATTTCATGATTACCTTGATCACAAAATCTTTCTGGCTTCACTGTAAAATCTGCCATTGCTTTCAGGATGGTATCCAATAATACCCGCAACTTGTGATAATAGCCACTGACTTCCAGCTTAAGAAAATCAAAAAAAGAGTGAGCATGTTGTAAATGGAGAACCCCACTTACTGGAGGAATAAGGATGTGAAAAAGGAAAATATTTTTGCATCGAATCAATGCCCAATTTGTATATGTATGTAAACACACACAAAATAAATGTACATATATCTGTGTGTATTTTTTTTCCTATGGCCAGAACTCTCTGTATAAAAGAAGCTGATTCTTTCACCTAGGTAGGCAAATCAGATAATCAGAATAATTTATAACACATTCAAGAAACCTTGGATGGGTAGTGGGCTGGGGCCTTTTGTAGCAATATAAAGTATCTATATGCTGGTATGGGACAGGAAAAACGAATGACTAACCAATAGCCACAAGCAAAAAATCTATAGGTTGATACAAGCATTGTATATCATTCCACTCTTACCTCAGTTGATGAATGTGCTAAAACTAACTAGGAATCAGCAGTTATTGATAGAAAAAGAAACTAGTTTGATGGCAATCATGCATGACAAAATGAGGCTGCAGATAGGAAATTGACACAAATGTAATAGAGAACTGTGCGACTTATTTATTAATTTATAGGAAATCGGGCACATATTGAACCTGCACTCCAGATACTCAACTGTCATTTTTAGTTATTTTCACGAAGATGCTCATCAATCCCTAATACACTAAAATAATGGTATGAGATGGAGAAGGGTCAACTCTTGCCAATTACAACTCTTCCGGCGCTGCCAAAACCTAAAACAGACATAACAAAATCTTGCCGACAAGGAATGTGCTTAGTTCGTCAGCACAAGAACAAAAGGAGTTTATTTCTCCACATAGTAATCGATTAAGTTACAGACACCGACATGTGCAACCGATACTTAAGCCTCGATGGCACATGTCATCACAGTGATTCAGATCTCCAGCTAAATAAACAGATGAATAGCTCTAGTCGATGTGTGAAAGTGCCCGATGCTTACGAGCCTCCATAGGCCTTCAAGCATCACGACTTCCGGCTCGGGAACACCTTCTATCTTCGGGACGTACGCCTTCATTATCAAAGTTCTCAGGGTGAAGACACCGAGAACTTCCAGAGCATGCCAATTTGGTTGAGAGAGAGAGAGACAGAGACAGAGACAGAGATAGAGAGACCTCCGGCTCAGGAAACGGGCAAGATGTTCTACCTCAGCGCAAACTATCTCTGCAGAAGTGATAAACACAAACTTCATTGTGGAAACCAAATAGGCCACGAAACTCATTAACTTTCGAACATGGCAAGTTCATACAGAGACAGCAACATAATCCTAAGTTCTAGAACACAAAGAGAGGGAGAGAGAGAGAGAGAGAGAGAGAGAGAGAGAGAGAGAGAGAGAGAGAGATAGAGACCTTGGTTGGAGCTTCGGCCACACGGAAAGCATAAACCAGGAAAGACAATTTGCAAGCGAAAACCAAATGAAACAAAGAGAAAATTCATCGTACGAAAGAGGAATGAATATCCCATAAAGAAGAACATACATCAAGCCGCTTCGCTCGTTCTTAAGCCTCCTCCTTGGCCTCTCGGGCAGGCCTCGACCCCATCGTGATGAAAATGTCCTCCTCGATCTCCTCCTTCGACGGCGATATCCAGAACTTCCTCTTCTTCTCTTTCCTCTCGCCCTCCCCCACGAAGCTTCATAACCGCATGGATTTCGGCTGCGGCTGCAACTGCTGCTGCGCGGCATGATTCTCCTTTTCCCCACTGAGCGCGTTGCCCGCGGCGTCGTGAAACACCTCGCCGTTCCTCAACGACAGCAATGGAGGGTTCACCGCCCTCCTCGGCCTCAGCTTCCACAGTCGCTGCGCCGCTTCGGCCTCCTCCGCCTTCCTGTCCTCGCTCGCGCAACCGCCGCCGCCTCCTCCGCCGCTCGCGTGGCTCGGGCGCTCCCCCTCCGGAGGCGGGGGCCGCTCGTGGGGTGGGGATGGGGGTGGGATGCGCTGAGAGAAGGAAACAGAGAGGAGGTGCAGCTCGTTCTCTGCTCTTCTCGAAGAGACAGAGACCCAAAACCCCAAAATATTCAAGTGAGGAGAGAGAAATTTTAAGCGGGAGTCTGTCCTTTCTTCTGCCACCCGAGTCGAGCCGAGCCGAGCCACGCCACCAACCAAGAGTTATTTCGGAGAGAGGAGAGAGACAGAAGCCAAGAAGATGGAGAGACACGAGAGGAGAGAGACGGAGTTATTTTCCCTTCTGACACTGTGGCCTACGCGGCGCCAAGTGTCTATCGGTGAGTGGTCGTACCCACCGCCTACGTGTTGGGTACGACCCACCCAATATTTTCTCCGACCTGCTGGGGTTGGATCCAAGCCACGAGGTTGTCCATGCTGTCATGTACAGGTCGCTCCGAGTGAACCAGCCGAGGCAACTCATGTGATTCTCAGACTACTCGTTTCTCAAGAGGGGAAGCGCGGACCCAAGGAACTTCCCAGGTCACGAGGAGGTGCTCCGGTTCTTGCGCAGCTTCGTAGAGGATTCTGGGTTGATCGAATTGTTCGGTTCAGGCACGAAGTGGTGCGCGTTGAGCAAGCTGTAGAGGGAGACGCGACCAGTGGGGGGGAGGAGGCGGCTGGCGTGGATGTGTTTTGAGGCTGTGGTGGTTTGTAACGGTAAGAGCACCCAACCGAAGATTGCTGAATTTCCAGGCACATCGTCTGGTGTAATATTATCCTTGTCGAATTGTTCGTTTTTGTTCCCTAGTTTTTTTTTTTTAATTTGTTTTGTCTAAATTAGTTGTCATCAGTTTTAATTTTATATTAATGTGCTAGTGGGCATCATTTTCTGTCACGCCCTCAATCCTTAGGCACGTGCACATCCCTTACCTTTGGTCGATTTTAAAATGCGATATCCCAGGACTATGTATCGTCGACCCTTTCATTTATTTATATGCACATGTGGAAGTATTTAAAAATCCACAGACAATAAAACAATGGGATAGAAAAGCAGGCCACAATTTTATTTATTGAAATTCACAACTTCACAAATACAGAGTTTACAAAGAGGATAGGACCATGCTCGGGATCATCATCCCAGTCCTCCCCAGATCTTTCACCACTAAGCTCATTTTCTTCAAACTCTTCATCTCCTTCTTCTCGTTCATCCTTAACTTCAAATGCTGACCAACCTTCGGGAAATCTAGGGGCCTGAAATATAATCTCACAACCGGGATGAGACTATTTCTCAGCAAGTTCTACCCCCTAAGACCCGATTAGTAAACTAATACACTTTAGGGTTGCCTAAGCACAACATGAGTCAGAGGACATACCTTGGCCTCATATTCCACCTGCATGTTAGCACAGATCAAACAAGCACCCAAGCAATCACATCTCAGATCGAAGCATCGATCAAATCGACTTAGTCGGTTACACGCCAACAAGACCACTCACGGTCATTTCCATTCGATCAATCAATTCACACAGCAGATCAAGGTAATGAATCACATCAAATCACACTCAGATCGAATCATTGATCGATCGATCTAGTCGATTTCATATCCAATAGACTAAGCAATTCCCACAATACATATCAAGATGTCGAGCACACGTGCATTCTCTTAGGCACTAGTTCGTCAAAGTGATGCATCAAATCACCGAGCCCACGTGTCTCTTTTATGATGCCATACTTAAGTCTCTCGGGCTCATGTGCCTTCTCCAAAGTGATGCATCAAGTCACTGAGCCCACATGCCCTTTTTACGATGTCTGGGCCCACGTGCCTTCTCCAAAGTGATGTATCAAGTCACTGAGCCCACGTGCCATTTTTACGATGCCTGGGGCCACGTGCCTTCTCCAAAGTGAAGCATCAAGTCACCGAGTCCACGTGCCCTTTTACGATGCCATACTCGTCATCGAGGTTAAATGGCTTTACGGTCCCACTCGACCCTTTCAAGATTCAATGGCTTTATGGTCCCACTTGACCTTTTCAAGTTCAATGGCTTTAGGGTCCCACTCGACCTTTTCAAGTTCAATGGCTTTACGGTCCCACTCGACCCTTTCAAGATTCAATGCTCTGTCACCGAGCCACGTGTCCTTCCTAGGTGACACTCCAATTCACCGGGCCACGTGCATGCTCTAGGTGATCTACCAACTCACTTTCATTACTGACAACCGATATCCACTCAATTCTTAAACACATAACCACAATTCCTTTATTTAAGAATATAACTTTAAAATGCACCACTAAATCAATTCATCACGAATTAAAGCTCAAATAAGTAAATGAACCGCGCCACGACAATCAGCACGAGATTTCGGTTGTTAGCCATCTCAACCTTAATTTCCGAAAAATAAATAATTAGTTAATTAATTTCGAAAATTAAATAATTAATACTAAAATTCAATTTAACTCAAAATAAAGCCCGATTAAATAAACGGACTTCACCACAGTCATCAGCATAACATTCCGGTCACTGGCCATCCAAGTTAAATTTCCGGGAAATAAATAATTAATTAATTAATTTCGGAAATTAAATAGATAAACACAATACATTCAATTTAGCACAATATAAAGCTCAATTAAATAAACGGTCTACGCCACAATTATCGGCATAAAATCCCGGTCGTTAGCCATCCACATTGAATTTTCGGGAATAAATAATTAAATAAATAATAAATTAATTAATTTTGAAAATTAATATTTAATTCCTAAAAATTCCACCTATGCCCGATTTGCTTAATTAACACCCGATAAGGGACAGGAAAAATCCCAATAAGCATCCAATAAATACTATAGGCAATTCTCTATCTAATTACACTAATCACACAACTAACATGCAAAGTAATTAACTAATAATCACTAATCAATTCAAATCTAATCACCTAATTGCACTTAATTAACACTAATCAACCTTTAAGTATAATTAGCACACTAATAAGGCATTAGTGAGTAAAACTCACACAAAACGACGGGCTCGACGCGAGGGTCGACTTTTCCCAAAGCGGGCCGAGCATCCGGGCTTGGGAAGGCGGCGAAAACGGGCCAAAACCTCACTGTCAAACCCATTTTCTGCCTCCCCTTTACGCTGCTGATTGGGGGCGAATTCGGCGTCGGTGGAGGCGGCCAAGGGCGGCTAAGGCTAGGCGAAGCTCTGGTGGGTCAAGGTGGTGGTGTGTGCTGGCTCCGGCGGCCTACTTAGCCGTTCACGGAGGCTGGCCGGTCCTTCCAACGGGCGAACAGAAGCTGCGGGGGTAGATGGGGCGACCAAGGGCTTCAATCGAACCAAAAGGAGGAGAGAAGGAGGGGGCGGGGGCCACGTGGAGGCCGCGCGGGCGGAGGTCCGTGAGTAGCGACGGCGAGCTGCTCCCATCTTCGATGAGCTGCTGCTTTTTTGTCCACTGGTCTTGCACGAACAGAGAGGGGGAGGAAGAGTGTCGTGCAAGAGGGACCGTGAGAGATGAGAGAGAGAAGAAGATAGGAGTTTTTGACTAGTCAAAAAGAAAAAGTGAAGGAGGAGAAGCAAAATTGAAATTGATAAGGAGGCAGTCGGTGGAGGGGGAAAACGCACGAGGAGGAAAAGAAAAGAGAGAGAGAGAGAGAGAGAGAGAGAGAGAGAGTGTGTGTGTGTGTGTGTGTGTGTGTGTTTCGGCCAAGGGGGGAATAAAGAAAGAAAAGGGGTGTTTGGCTCAAAAAGGAAAAGGGAAGTGGGAATAAAATTAAAAGAGAAGAATTTCCTAGAATAGAAAATTCTCATTCCAATTCTTTTGAATAAGCTCGATTAATCCCAAAAGAATTTCATATTCGAGTTCTTGATTTCCCTCTTGCATTTTTGCATCCAATTTCCCTCTTAATTTCTCTCAAATACTCTCACAAAATCAATTGATATCTCCATTATCAAATTGATTATTTTCTTCATCCAAAAATCCCTCATGCTTCTCAATTTCATAATCCCCGGCTTTAATTGAACGAAAGCGGCCCTATTTATCCAGTCAAAATCAAAACCCGAAAATCTGGATGTCACAACTCTTCCCCTCTTATAAAAATTTCGTCCTCGAAATTTAAACCTTTACCACTCCTTATATAAAAGGTGGGGGTATTGTCGTTTTATGGAGTCTCACCATTCCATGCTAATCCTTTGGTCTCGTGGTATTGTCCGATCATTTTGACCAAGGAGACCATCTTGGTATATAAAATCTGTTCTTTCAGAACCAATAACTGAACTGAGCCTCTCATATATGACACTTTGTCATTCACATCTGATCTCTTTTTCTTGACTCCCTAATGAACCTTTAATATTCAACGATTCAAAATTTCTGACAGTTCTGTTTAGTCTTTATTCTGACATTGATCTGACAACTACAAACACTGATTTCTGAGCTGACTCTAGTCTGTGATCTTTCTTCATTTCACTTTCTTTTTACCATTGAAAGTTTGTACCCTCTACTATGCACTGCTTAAGAAAGAACCTTTTGAAAACTCTGTCGACCTTGCAATCTTTGATCCAGATTCGAAATATAATTCATCCCCGGCACTCCATGCTGGTGACTTATTTGATGTACACATACTTCGGCATACCCACTTTGTGACATGACAGAATCTTCAATTTTTGAAATTGAACTTAGATTGGTGGTTAATTTCACTCTGACGCACTTTTAGTGTAATCTAGGCTACTGGGTAGTTTTCAGAGCTTTTTTTTTTAGGACAAATGACTCGTGGTCGATTTTCTTCAAGCCACAATGAACCCACTCGACACATTGTCGATTCTCGATTGTCGTGAAAATCTCGAGGATTCAAATACGGGCACAGGGCGCCAAAACGACAGTAAAATCAAATTAGTGCCAGTCGACGAGAGTTTTCCAATTTAGTGGGGTCACCCACGATTGGTCATTCATCTCAGTCGAACCGACCTATCTCTGATCTTAATTCGATTTTTAACTGTGCCGTAATGATCTCTAAAGATGAGCACGGTCGAGAAATCGATTTCTGGTCGAATTCTCAAATCTATTTGCCTTAAAGTCCTTAATAACTCACCCAGCTAGTCTAGTTATCTCGTGAGTGGCCAACTCAGAGAAAAGCACTAAAGTCGCGCCGATGAAATGCCCAATTTCTCCAATCAAGTCTGAATCCAAAAATCTAGATGTCACACACTCAAAACAAGATCTATTCGTATTGTACCAAAGTGGACCAACTGCATCTATCGATCGACCACTATCCTCAAGTGGTATCAGTAATTTCCTGAATCCTTAGTAAGCTCATCACAATGTTCCATTGTAATATATATTTAATTCCCATTGGGGACTTTTAAGTGATGATAAAAGTCCTGGTTTACATTACTGAACTTCCACTTACTGACAACTCCAGCACTTACAAACTGCCCGGTGGTATCTGTCTTCATATCACTCTACCAATCTAGCTGACTCCGATTCTGACTTACTTGCACCATCTGGTCAAAGCTGCAATACTATAGTGAATTTCTGACAAGATCTTTCCCCTGAGTGTTACACCGTCAAGTTCACTCAATCACTCATGGAACCCGAACATTCCATCCTTAAAAAATCTTAAAGTCAGATTCTTTCTTACCAGTATCCTCTTATAAGATCTTCTAAACATCTCTGTTTGTCAACTAAGCGTAGATTCCAACTTGAACATTTGGTTCAATTTTGAGGGTGGCTATAAAATTCAAAAAGTAGCCTACCTCAACTTTGAAAACCAAATTTCGAATCATTTTCAAGTGAAGTCTATACTTTAGTCAATCTGGGCACAATTGTTGACTCTTGACTCAAAGCATCAGTGGCTTCTTTCATTCTCCCAGGTAATACCATTATAGTCCTACCAGAATTCTAATTCACGACACCATCTCATATTCAACTCCTTCTGTGAGAATAAAACTTGAGACTTTAATAGTCGATGAGGATCTGGAATCTTTTTCATCTCACCGATGACTTTAAATCTTTGAAGCAAAATTTTGATGCCACGAGTCCCAAGTCATGCATTGGTAAATTAATTCCTGAGATCTCAACTGGCAGGATGGTTATGCAACAATCTTCTCATGTTGCATCAATACATACCTAGTCCTTTAAGCTCTGGAAACTATCCTCGTACTTGTCTATGCCGATGAATTTCTCTCTTTTCTTAAGAGGTCGAGTCCATGATGATATTGATGCTGAAATTTCTTTCACGAACCTTCTGTAGTAATCTGTCCAATCCTCACAGCTTCTGATCTCTAACATTGATGTCGGTTTTGGTCCATTAACAACTGATTCGATCTTGGCTAGGTCCATGAAGATTTCTTTACCTATAATCACATGACCATCCTTAGGGGCTCTCATAACTCTTAGCACTTAACGAATACCCTAGAATATCGCTACACCACACGATCACCATTGATCTAGATATTCTTTGAACACTCGGTTTGTCAAATCTATGACAGTGGCTGGAGCATTCGTCAAATCAAATGGCTTTACATTATTCTCTCCAGGGCTAAACCAAGTGCGAAATGTTGTCTTCCGTATAACCTCCTTCCTGGTTCTCAACTGACGATAACCTGTCCTCATGTCGATCTTTGAAGACATCAACACTCTTTATAACAAGTCACACCATTCATTAATCTTTGGTAATGAACACTTATCATTGATTATCACCTAATTAAATTGACCATGGTTGATGCATGATTGCAACGAACCATCTTTCTTTCTCTAACGACAGTCTAACTATCCTTCTAGCAACACTTCCAAGAATTCTTGGACTACTGAGGACTCTTAAATTTTCAATTCTTCAATCTGTCTTATTTTTGATAACTGTCAACTAACCTAAGCAACCTTCGTCTAACAAATGGATTGCCTCAAGTGACGAGATTAAAGAAATCGAAGATTCATTTTGACCCCCAATAAACTCGACACCTTCATGTGCTCCTGGACTAAGTTGAATTACTCCATGACCACGATTCATTACCACAAGATGTTCCATGAGCCCATCCTACTCATGTAGTGTCAAAGTTACTCCTCAGCAACTAGTCAAGCATGACAGTTACTAGTGATTCCCCTTTCTTTCACTTATTTCAATAAACTGAAGTTCCCCAAACTTCATCAAAACTCTGCTATGATACTCTAATAGAATTTTTCCCAAAACATCCTTTCTTTGACTAATACTGAGTCGGTTACATTTTCGTTCTTCTTGCCATATCCGGACACTGAATTCATCCATGTTTCCTTTCACAATTTCGACACCTATCTAGTGAGTTTTCTACCTCCTGCCAAGTGTCAGCATACACTATTTCCTGTACCGGAGACCTATCCCAAAAATTCCACTGTGCGTTCTACGGCGCACTCCTTTTGAACTGTCCTATCGATGGTGACAGCAGTAACCATAATCGAGATTCCATCTACTTATGCGTGTACCCCATAAATCACTGTCCGTGCTGGCGACACTTACCACAATTTCCTGTCCTCAAAATACACGACTGATTCATACCATCTTCGGTAGAACGACATGTTCTATTTCTCCGGCCTGACTATTCCATCCTTCCTATTAGGTGAAGTAGAATACTCTCCCCTCAACATCAGTCTTTTCCCTAACCAAATTCCAAGTCTGTCTGCGCTGAATCTTGACTCAAATATCAAAATCTGTTTCCTGATCAACCTTCCAGGTTGGACCTTAATGCAGGTAGCAACAATAACACTTGATGCTGATCTCACTGACTCATCCAGATCCCAAGGAACACTTGCATCAGATCGATCGTATCAAACTTAGAATTAATCAACACTGCCACACTAGTACCAACCTGCGATGGTACTCTTATGCTCGAGCTGGCCAGAGTCAACACTCTGCCTTCCGAAATCACAAGATTAAAAGCAAACAGTTCACACGCAACAAACAATTCTACCAATCAGCTATCAAAGACATGCTCCAGTCATGAATTTAAAAGCCTTTCCTACTACTATCCCATAAGCCATCGCACCTTATCACTCCAATACCTAACCATTGCTCTAATACCACAAAAAGGGGATGTCATGCCCCCGATCCTCAGGCACGCGCACATCCCTTACCTTTGGTCGATTTTAAAATGCGATATCCCAGGACTATGTATCGCCGACCCTTTCATTTATTTATATGCACATGCGGAAGTATTTAAAAATCCCCAGACAATAAAACAATGGGATAGAAAAGTAGGCCACAATTTTATTTATTGAAATTCACAACTTCACAAATACAGAGTTCACAAAGAGGATAGGACCATGCTCGGGATCATCATCACAGTCCTCCTCAGATCTTTCACCACTAAGCTCATTTTCTTCAAACTCTTCATCTCCTTCTTCTCGTTCATCCTCAACTTCAAATGCTGGCCAACCTTCAGGAAATCTAGGGGCCTGAAATATAATCCCACAACCGAGATGAGACTATGTCTCAGCAAGTTCTACCCCCTAAGACCCGATTAGTAAACTAATACACTTTAGGGTTGCCTAAGCACAACATGAGTCAGAGGACATACCTTGGCCTCATATTCCACCTGCATGTTAGCACAGATCAAACAAGCACCCAAGCAATCACATCTCAGATTGAAGCATCGATCAAATCGACTTAGTCGGTCACATGCCAACAAGACCACTCACGGTCATTTCCATTCGATCAATTAATTCACACAGCAGATCAAGGTAATGAATCACATCAAATCACACTCACATCGAATCATCGATCAATTGATCTAGTCGATTTTATATCCAACAGACTAAGCAATTCCCACAATACATATCAAGATGTCGAGCACACGTGCATTCTCTTAGGCACTAGTTCGCCAAAGTGATGCATCAAATCATTGAGCCCACGTGTCTCTTTTATGATGCCATACTTAAGTCTCTAGGCTCACGTGCCTTCTCCAAAGTGATGCATCAAGTCACCGAGCCCACGTGCCCTTTTTACGATGCCTGGGCCCACGTGCCTTCTCCAAAGTGATGCATCAAGTCACCGAGCCCACGTGCCCTTTTTACGATGCCTGGGCCCACGTGTCTTCTCCAAAGTGATGCATCAAGTCACCGAGTCCACGTGCCTTTTTACGATGCCATACTCTGTCACCGAGGTTAAATGGCTTTACGGTCCCACTCGACCCTTTCAAGATTCAATGGCTTTATGGTCCCACTCGACCTTTTCAAGTTCAATGGTTTTTTGGTCCCACTCGACCTTTTCAAGTTCAATGGCTTTATGATCCCACTCAACCCTTTCAAGATTCAATGCTCTGTCATCGAGCCACGTGTCCTTCTCAGGTGACACTCCAATTCACCGAGCCACGTGCATGCTCTAGGTGATCTACCAACTCACTTTCATTACTGACAACTGATATCCACTCAATTCTCAAACACATAACCACAATTCCTTTATTTAAGAATATAACTTTAAAATGCACCACTAAATCAATTCATCATGAATTAAAGCTCAAATAAATAAATGGACTGCACCAAGACAATCAGCACAAGATTTCGGTTGTCAGCCATCTCAACCTTAATTTCCGAAAAATAAATAATTAGTTAATTAATTTCGAAAATTAAATAATTAATACTAAAATTCAATTTAACTCAAAATAAAGCCCGATTAAATAAACGGACTTCACCACAGTCATTAGCATAATATTCCGGTCACTGGCCATCTAAGTTAAATTTCCGGAAATAAATAAATAATTAATTAATTTCGGAAATTAAATAGATAAACACAATAAATTCAATTTAGCACAATATAAAGCTCAATTAAATAAATGGTCCATGCCACAATTATCGGCATAAAATCCCGGTCGTTAGCCATCCACATTGAATTTCCGAGAATAAATAATTAAATAAATAATAAATTAATTAATTTCGAAAATTAATATTTAATTCCTAAAAATTCCACCTATGCCCGATTTGCTTAATTAACACCCAATAAGGGATGGGAAAAATCCCAAGAAGCATCCAATAAATACTATAGGCAATTCTCTATCTAATTACACTAATCACACAACTAACATGCAAAGTAATTAACTAATAATCACTAATCAATTCAAATCTAACCACCTAATTGCACTTAATTAAAACTAATCAATCTTTAAGTATAATTAGCACACTAATAAGGCATTAGTGAGTAAAACTCACATAAAACGACGGGCTCGACGCGAGGGTCGACTTTTCCCAAAGCGGGCCGAGCATCCGGGCTCGGGAAGGCGGTGAAAACGGGCCAAAACCTCACTGTCAAACCCATTTTCTGCCTCCCCTTTACGCTGCTGATTGGGGGCGAATTCGGCGTCGGTGGAGGCGGCCAAGGGCGGCTAAGGCTAGGCAGAGCTCCGGTGGGTCAAGGTGGTGGTGTGTGCTAGCTCCGGCAGCCTGCTTAGCCGTTCACGGAGGCTGGCCGATCCTTCCAACGGGCGAACAGAAGCTATGGGGGTAGATGGGGCGACCAAGGGCTTCAATCGAACCAAAAGGAGGAGAGAAGGAGGGGGCGGGGGCCGCGTGGAGGCCGCGCGGGCGGAGGTCCGTGAGCAGCGACGGCGAGCTGCTCCCATCTTTAATGAGCTGCTGCTTTTTTGTCCGCTGGTCTTGCACGAACAGAGAGGGGGAGGAAGAGTGTCGTGCAAGAGGGATCGTGAGAGATGAGAGAAAGAAGAAGATAGGAGCTTTTGACTAGTCAAAAAGAAAAAGTGAAGGAGGAGAAGCAAAATTGAAATTGATAAGAGGGCAGTCGGTGGAGGGGGAAAACGCACGAGGAGGAAAAGAAGAGAGAGAGAGAGAGAGAGAGAGAGAGAGAGAGAGTGTGTGTTTCGGCCAAGGGGGGGAATAAAGAAAGAAAAGGGGTGTTTGGCTCAAAAAGGAAAAAGGAAATGGGAATAAAATTAAAAGAGAAGAATTTCCTAGAATAGAAAATTCTCATTCCAATTCTTTTGAATAAGCTCGATTAATCCCAAAAGAATTTCATATTCGAGTTCTTGATTCCCCTCTTGCATTTTTGCATCCAATTTCCCTCTTAATTTCTCTCAAATACTCTCACAAAAATCAATTGATATCTCCATTATCAAATTGATTATTTTCTTCATCCAAAAATCCCTCATGCTTCTCAATTTTACAATCCCCGGCTTTAATTGAACAAAAGCGGCCCTATTTATCCAGTCGAAATCAAAACCCGAAAATCTAGATGTCACATTTTCAATTCCAGGTTTATTAATGTATTCAGCGTGTATTATATTACACACTTTTTGAAATTATGATGAAGAAGTAAGAAAACGTGCATCATAATGGAGTTTGAATTTTGACGGGAGAATTACCATAAAAGTCCTATATTTATTATAATTATCTCAATTTAGTTTTAAATCTTTTTTTTTTGGCCAATTAAATCCTGAACATTTTTGCATTTGTAGCAATTTATTCTATCTAATTAATTTTGGTCATAAATTGCCTACATGGATATCAGCCATCTTATATAGCATAGTTTATTCTAATGTGAATAATTTTTTATAATCTTTTAATATTTTTTTGAATTATTTCAATTTTTAATTTCTTTTCTTCTTTTCCTTTTTTTTTTTTTTCTTTCCTCCGTTGTTCCTCTAGCTAACAAGAGGCAAGGGCCAGTGAGGTCGATACAACGGCAAGCCTCGACTCTTGCCAAGTCTAACGAGGGCGACTCTTGCCCAGCCACTTGCAAGGGTGGTGAGGTCAATACAGGGGCATCATTTTCAATTCCAGGTATTTGATGATCACTGCCCTTATACTGACCTCTAATGGCCTAGGTTGATTAGTTAATCCCATGATTATTGTTGTCGCAGCTCTCTTTGTAGCTCAACTACAGGAGCCCCTGTGCGGTGACAATCTCAGAGCTTGGACGGCAAGGAGGCTTGAACTTGCCAAATCCAGCTAGGCTTGCCATCGCCAGTCACTTGCAAGGTTGACCATGCTGGATTTGTTGAAAGTCGAGCCTTGCTAGTGGTAGGGTGAATAAGGAATGAAAGAAAAGAAAAAGAGAAGGAAAGACAAATAAATAAAAAATTCGAAATAATATTAAAATTATTAGCGTTGACCATGCAATATATGATGACTTGTATCTATGTCAATGATTTTCTACCAAAATTAGTCAAATGGACTCAATAAACACAAATACACAAAGTTTACAACTCAATTGGGAAAAAATATTTAGTTGATAAAACTAAAAAATATTTAGGGATACCTTCTGATTGGGGAGCCTCTAAGAAACAAATGTTTGCATGGATTTTAGCAAGAGTGAATATGAAACAAAAGGGTTGGAAAGAAAACTTGATTTCGAAGGTAGGAAAGGAGACCTTGATTAAAGCTGTGATTCAAGCTATTCCTCAATATGTGATGTCTATTTTTGAAATCCCAGTGTCAATTGGCCAATCTATAGAGAAAAGAATTGCCGCGTTTTGGTGGAAGAACAACGAATCAAGAAGTGGTCTACGTTGGAAAAGATGGGAAGTGCTTAAAAGTAGAAAAGATAGTGGGGAATGGGCTTTAGAGACTTATTGGATTTTAATAGAGCAATGCTTGGGAAACAAGCATGGAGACTATCTCAAAATCAATCATCCTTATGGTGCAAAATTCTCAAGGGAATTTATTTTCCTATGAGAGCATTTTGGCATGCTGGTAAGGGATCCCACCCCTCTTGGGGTGGCATAGTCTGTTGATGGGAAGAGATACTATTTCAAATTTGGTCATATGGTCAGTAGGTACAAGAGAAAATATCAATATCCGAGAAGACAGGTGGCTAAAACGAGGTATTATTGGGGGACTAGCCAACTCTAGTGACCCAACTAAAGTTGCTGATTTGATTATACAAAATGAGAGAAAGTGGGATGTTCACATGCTCACAGGAATGTTCAATGAACAAATAGTGAATGAAATTCTTCCAACGCCACTTCGTTCTCGTGCCCTGCAAGGTAAATTGATGTGGATGGTTTCCAAATTAGGTATCTACTCAGTGAAAAGTGCCTATAATATGATCCAAAAAACAGCCAAGCCACAACATATCATGAAAGCAACATCTTCTTTCTTGCCGCCCCGTAAATTATGGAATCATATTTGGAGTATGAAGACACCCCCTAAAGTTAAGATCTTTACGTAGAGCATATGTCAAAATGCACTCCCTACAACAGAGAATCTTTATCAGAGGAAAATTATACCTTGGCCAGCATGCCCTTTTTGTGACAAGGAAGTGGAATCTATAGAACACCTCTTCTTCCTCTGTTGTTGGACTAGTTCAATTTGGTCGGACCCAGAGGTTAACATTTGAGCATCGCGTCACAATATCACGTGAATAGAAATTTGGCTTCAAGACCTGATTGAACACCAACATAACTCTCTGACCTTGGGGTAAGTACACTAGAAGTGCCAAAAGTTGTGTACGGCGCTCACTTTAGTGCCAAAAGTTTTTTCCGGATCACTTAAGTGCTACTTTTAAAAAAAAAAAAAAAGATCATTTAAGTGTCAACTCTGGTCCGGATTGCTGGAAATTCGACGTGGCTATATTTTATTAATTTCTCAATCCTACATGGCTCATCGGCGTGCAGAGTCTGCATATAACCCATAAACGACGTCGTTCAAAAGTTAAAAATAGTGATCATTTAAGTGCAAAATTTTATTAAAGTAATTATTTAAGTGTCAAATTTTATTTAGAGTGATCACTTCAATGCCAGTCGTTGTTAAAAAACAATCACTTCAGTGCCAAGCATGCCATGTGGAAATGCCACCTGGACTGGATTGTTTAAAAATTTTGCAAAGTCATATTATAATTTTAATTATAAATGACACGTAATTAGTTTGGCTGGAATTTCTCGCTGTTGACACTAAAGTGATCATTTTTCCTTTAATTTAGCACTTAAGTGAGCTAGCGAAAACTTTTGGCACTAAAGTGAGTGCCGTACACAACTTTTGGCACTTCTAGTGTACTTATCTCCTTTGACCTTTGAAGAAATTGCAACTCTCTTGTGGTTTATGTGGATAGCGAGGAATGACTTCATGTTTCGGAGGCTTATCCCAAATCCGAAAGCCCTAATTAGCTCAGCAGAAGCGTCACTTAGAAATTTCAGCAAATGGAACCATCAAAGCTTGAAATTTTACTCAGAATCAGCTCAATCGACCAAAAAGTGGATACCACCAAAAGCGCATATCTTAAAAATGAACATTGATGGAGCTTATGTTGAGGGAACTACCGAAGGTGCCGTTGCGGGGGTTATCCGAGATGCTACAGGGACCTTTCTTGACGGGTTTGCAAAAATTGTTCCAACTTCATCGGTGATCCAAACAGAGGCACTGGCCATGGTTGAAGCTCTGAAGTTGCTTTATTCGAAGAAAGAGAAAAACCTGCAACTGCAACTGGAAAGTGATTGCTTTGAGCTTCTAGATGCAATGGTCAAAGAAGACCCCGTGTAGTGGGAAATTAAGCCTATAGTGGACGAAGCTAAATTCCTGTTAGGCTCTTTTGAAAATATCTCCTTGGCCCATTGTAGTCGATCCGCAAATTGTGTAGCAGATTGGGTAGCTAAGGCCCATAGAATGAATTCCTTGTCCCATTCTTGGGTAGTCTGGCCTCATCTTTGGGATTTGCTTTGTTTGGATGCCCCAATGGATCTTTTGTTTAAAAACTCTTAGGTATTAATATTATCAACCATTGGGATTCGCCCCAGTGGCCACACTTCCAACATGGAAAGGGGAGGTGAGGGATTTAAATCCCCACCTTCTCAGGGGGGATAGGGTGGGGATGCGTAAGTTTCAGGAGTGGGTTTCGACTCCCACGCTCTGCAAGAGGCAAGGTGAAAGTCTGAGAGTGAGTGTAAAATATGAATAGAGTAGGACTGACAAAAAAAAAAGTATTAATATTATCGTCTTGTTTTCGACCAAAAAAAATAAAAAATAAAAAACCTTAGAAGGAAGTTCACGACCTAAGTCGATCCCTTCGTGTCATCTTATTTTAGCATGGAAAAATCTTCATTCGGAAATAGATCCGCCAGCTGTTTCTGTCGAGCCAACAGAATAAAAGATAGAAAACTTGGCAATACCGTGGGCCGGCGAGATTGGGAGACTAGTGGCAGATCCAAACACGTTTCAATTCTTTTCCCCGACAGCGGGGGCGTGGCAATCGTAGGCTGCCGGTCGATAAACAAAAGCGGTGGTCGAATTTGCATTTGTCAGGTAACTTGGAAATTGGCGCGGGAGGAATCTTTTTAACTTTATTTGAAAAGTCAGAAGCGTGAGAAGGGGGGACCAGGGCAATTATCCTCCTTAAGCATTAGCAGAAAGATGTCACATTCGTTATCGAATGTTCGGTCCGAAATCATAACTACTAGATTTATCTAGATTAATGAGACACACTTATATGCCTTAACATAAGTCGGGAGATCTCTCGACAAATACCCAAAAACTAAATTGGGCACGTGTTCAAATTTACAAGGGTTAATACTCCGAAAAACCCCAAACCAGTACACTTGTGACAAATTTACCCCAAACTATTTTTTTGATCGTGAAAAACCCCAAACTGATACACCTATGACAAATTTACCCCGATCGACCATAAAAAAACCTAAATTGGTATATTTATGACAAATTTATCCCAAACTAATTTATTCGACCGTAGAAAACCCCAAACTGATAAATTTGTGACAAATATACCCTTCGCTAAATTGGATTAATACAACAAAAAAATCATAAAAATTGTAAACTCTGACAAACGGATCGTAAAATCTCAAATTGATATACTAGTCAATTATCACGTGTTATTTAACTTAATAATTTGATAATAAAATTTAACGAAAATTAACAGAGTGTCAATTTGTCACAAGTGTACCAGTTTGGGGTAAATTTGTCAAAGGTATACCAGTTTGGGGTTTTTGGTGGTCAAAAAAATAGTTTGGGGTAAATTTGTCACAAGTGTACCAGTTTGGGGGTTTTCGGGGTATTAACCCAATTTACAATCTCATGAAAAACAGTGCAACCTTTTTAATGTTGCGCTACAACTCTTGATAGGCTTGAATTTTCCATCTTGAAAGTAAATTGGCGACCGAATTATTGCTAATCGAAGATGCCTTTGGGGATGAGTAATCATAATAATATTTTCGTATTTCCCACAGAAAAGTGTGAGTTAAATAAAATTATTCAAATTATTGTTGAAAAGTCTTTTTATTTCCCCTTTTCTCTTTCTACCTATCATCCTCTTCAACTTTCAGCTACAGGAGGGTTTGAACTAATCTTGTCTTCTGCTCCAAATGTGCAAGACACTTGTTCAAATTTATGATCTTACAAAAGACGGAGCACTTTTTATTGTTGCGCTACCCCTCTTGATGGCTTGTGTTGATCGTCTTGAAAGCAGGACGGTGAATGATTATTTCATATTAGTGACCCAAAAGCGTGAGAGTTGAAGTAAATTATTGCAAATCTTGATAACTGTATCTTGATTTTTTTATTAATATTTTCTCTTGGGCATCGCCATCACCATAGTTAAATAATAGTATTTGGTCTATTATGTACGCCATGACTTTAATAATTCCACTTGGTTTGGAGCTAGCACTATCCATAAAAGAAAAAAAGGAATTAAAAAGGGGAAAAATAAGCTCGATGTAGCCCACCACCCAATAGACCCATCGCTATCGTATATGAAGGATCTCCAAAGAAAATGTTATGCACAAGAAGAAAGTCATGGCAAAACGGAGCGTAAAAGCAGCGGTAATCGGAGCCGGCATGTCAGGGCTGATCGCGGCCTGGGAGCTCCGTCGAGAAGGGCACCGCGTGGTGGTCTTCGAGAAGGGCAGCGAAGTCGGGGGCACATGGGTCTACGACCCCCGGGTCGAGTCCGACCCCTTGGGTCTCGATCCGGCTCGCGAGGTCATCCACAGCAGCATGTACAAGTCGCTCCGAGTGAACCTCCCGAGGCCACTCATGGGGTTCTTGGACTACCCGTTTGATGCGAAACCCGGTGTCCGGGATGACCTGAGGCCGTTTCCGGGCCACAACGAGGTGCTCCGGTTCCTGCAGGGCTTCGCGGCGGATTCCGGGGTGGTTGAGCTGGTCCGATTCGGGCACGAGGTGGTTCGGGTCGAGCAAGTTGCCGAGGGGAGGAATGATGAGTGGGTCGTGGAGTGGCGGACGCGCGATGGGGAAGCCAGTGCGGAGGCGTTTGAGGCCGTGGTCGTCTGCAATGGCAAGTTTACCGAGCCAAGGCTAGCTGAATTTCCAGGTACGTCACAACCGTCTTTGTTTCCTCCCCCCCTCTTTTCTAAATTTTATTTTATTTTTAAGTGAATTCAGCTATTATAATTTCTTTATTTGCAAAAAGACAATGTAGATAATACAATCACACAGCGCACACAGCCGACAATAAATCATGTCTAGCTGTCTATATCTCGCACCACGTTATCTGTCATGTTTCAATTCTTTACAACGGGGAAAAGAATATATGTTGCCTTTGAATGTAAAATTAACACAATATGTTGCGTTTGGTAGCTTGCTTTGCTGCTGTTGGGCTGGTCTTCGTTCTTTTCTTTGTTGCTACTAGCTGGCTGTTGCTGTTGTTGTCTGTTGTTTTTCGTCTTGGCACCCTTCCACTCGCTTTGACGTTTTCTCATTCTGAGTGTAAGTTTTGGTGCCGTGACTTCCTTTTATATAGTTGGTAAAGCTCAATACAATTACTTACTTTCACAAAAAAAAAAAAGAAAAAAAGAATAGACAACTAAATATAATGTATTTGCACCTTTCAATGGACTGCTTTTGTCATATTGCAACATACATTTTGAAATTTAAAGTATTTCCTCGTTAGATATTCTCAAAAAAATTCGAGTGCCATGAAAAGACTTCATAATATTAGGATTAGAGTTGTCCTACTTTGAGCTAAGACATGCCTACCTTGCAACTTACCCTAGGTAGAAGTACTTGGCGAGGAGAACAAATGCATAGCCATAACTATCGGAATCCTGAACCATACAAAGATAAGGTATGACGTTCTTTGTTTTGTGTCATAAAATACGAACATTTTCGTGCTAGTGAATTTCAACAAATGTTGATAGTTGTCAAAAACTTGTTGGTTAACAAAAGAACAGCTAATTATTTTTTCCCGATTATGTTGTTGGCAACATAGCAACAGTTTCATAAAATGATAGATTTTTGTTTTGGGAAAATATCACAAATGGCCCCTGAACTTTCATTTAATGTTCGATTTCATCCATGAGCTTTCGATTTACTCAATTTGGTCCATGAACTTTCATATAATGTTCAATTTCTTCCACGAGTTTTCGATTTGCTTAATTTGATTCCTAAACTTTCATCTAATATTCAATTTCATCCTTAAGATTTCGATTTGCTCAATTTAGTCCCTAAACTACTAATAAATGTTCCATCTAGTCCTTTCGTTTGTTCAAACCGTTCAGTGATGACATGAAGCATTAATTGATGACATGGAACTAAGTTGGATTACTAGAATTATAAGTTAATATATATCTTTAAAAAGGAAAACAAATTAGGGGTCAGCTAGAGATGAGAACACCGATCACAAAAATAGAGAGAATAAGTGGTTCTGCATCTCTTTTTTGGATGGTGGCCACAATTTGACTTGTTTTAAAGGTAATTTCCATGTGGATAGTCCACATGTCCTTTTTTATTTTATATTTAAGATACTAAAAGCCATGTAAGCCAATTTCATTAACTTTAACTAACGGAAGGACGAAATTGGTCAATTTTCAAATAGTCATGGATGAAATTGAACATTAGATGAAAGTTTAGGAACCAAATTGAGCAAATTGAAAGCTTAGGGATGAAATTGAACATTAGATGATAGTTCAAGGACCAAATTGAGTAAATCGAAACCTCAGGGATGAAATTAAATATTAGCTACAAGTTTATGGACCATTTGTGACTTTTTCCCTTTTGTTTTTCATAATTTGCAACTTGCAAAATTTGTACTAACTCACTAAGTTTTATTTGCATAACTTTATATGCTCTTTAAAATTACTAGCTCTTATATGAAGTTACGAATGTAATGTACTAACTCTTGTCAGATTAAATTATCCACTAATTTTGGATCATTAATTCTCACTTTAGTTCTTACCAATTTTCATTTTTCTTTTATAAATAATTTACCAACATTTCGATTGAGTTACCAATTGAGGTTGGTAATTTAATCAAATAAAATCTTGTAATTATTTTAATTAAGATTAGTAATTTCTAGAAATGCTTAGTGAGCATTAGAATAAACAACTCAATGAAAGCTGACAACCCTCAACTTAGTAGGTAACTTAATTGGAGAAAAATTGGTAAGCCGTACAAATTAAGATCAGTCAAGAAATTTAAGGTATTAATAAGATAGGGAAATATAAGTTCATAAATGGTCAAAAAAGCATTTTCTTTTTTTGTTGGAGACAAGAGAGGTTGGTAGTTTAAAAATAAACATTAATAGCTAGCTCAAAAAAGAGTTAGTAATGCAAGCATAGCTGTTATCTTAATCGAAGAAAAGTTATTAATTTTTAATAGGGTTAATATCCTGAAAAATCCCAAATTGGTGCACCTGAGACAAATTTATTTTAAATTATTTTTTTGACCATCAAAAACCCCAAACTAATAAACTTATGACAAGTTTACCCTATATTAGTTTTTATTAAATTTTATTGTCAAATTATTAATTTAAATGACACGTGACAATTGAATGATATACTAATTTGAGATTTTAAACTCCATTTGTTATAATTTACAATTATTGTGATTTTTTTTTGTATTAATCCAATTTAGCAGAGGATATATATGTCACAAATTTACTAGTTTGGAGCTTTTTGCAGTCGAATAAATTAGTTTGGGGTAAATTTGTCATAAATATACCAGTTTAGGGTTTTTTTTTTTTTTTTTTATGATTAGTCGGGGTAAATTTGTTACATGTGTACCAATTTGGGGTTTTTCAGGGCATTAACCATTTTTAATAAGAGTTTATATATTTAAAGGGGTTGATAAGTAATGCCAAGAAAAGTGGTAACTCAATAAAAAAGTTGGTAACTTGAAAAAAATAATAATGAAAAACTGTAGTAAGAAACTTAGAATTATTTGATAATTTAATTGGAGAAAAGTTGTGAACCCCTCCAATAAAAATTGGTATTTCCACATAATATTTGATAAATTTAAGGCATAAGTAAGAATGATAAATTAAAAATTGGCAAAATATAGAGAATTTTTTTTTTTATGACCCAGGAACCTCGTATAGCCTGTAGCAGACGAGCAAACCTGGGGTGGTGCTAGTGCAGGACCCACCACCATGACGTCACACTTAAGAATCCCTAATGACAATGTTGGGGTTTGAACCTTTTCCCTTTGTGAGGGGGAGAGAGCCCAAGCCAACGCAGCCCTACGGGCGGTGGTTGAACTTTTTTTTTTTTGTTCGAGATAAGAGAACTTGATAATTAAGAAACGCCAAATGAACGTTGGTAACTGAGCTCAACAAAAGTTGATAACACAAATTAACTTGATCGAAGAAAATTAGTAACCACTCTAACTTCAAATCAGTAATTTCTAAAAATAGGTGGTAAATTTAATGGATTGGTAAGTATGACTAATAGAATAAAGTAACTAAAGCAGGAAATTTAGTAAAATTTTCTCAGGAATGTATCTCCCTCATTCATCACCTATTAAGATAATACAGATTGTAGTGATCATTGGAAATGGACCGAGCGGGATCGACATTGCGAAAGACATCCTACATGTTGTGAAAGAAGTTCACCTAGCTTCAAGAGAAACCACTATACTTGAGGTTCATGAAGGCCTATTTCAACATTCCCCGGTATTCTACATTTTCTCACTCTGATTATGTTATTTCTAGCATTGAAACAATTGGCCAAAATTATCCTAATCACTGCGTGACTTGTCCAAAACATCATTTGCTTTGCATAGATCGATCATGCCAAAGAGGACGGGAAAATAGTCTTCCAAGATGGATTGTCAATATATGCAGATGTTATCATCCATTGTTCTGGGTATGCCATACGTATATTTTAGCACACATAATACGTCAATAATTTTATTCTTATTAGGTATGTGTATTGTTTTGGTTTCTTAGGTACAAATATCACTTCCCATTTCTCAAAATGAATGGAATTGTGAACGTGGAGGACAATTGCGTCGCGCCTTTATATCAACATGTTTTCCCACCTGCGCTAGCTCCATGGCTCTCTTTCATTGGCATACCATATCGGGTATGTGAGTAAAAACTTTGCCTATGAAAAAAAAAAAAAAACCCTGTGGGAAACATTATATGATTATATTTTCGAAGATCTATTAATTCGATAAATCATACATTTTTGCCAAAAAATAAAATAAATTTTGTGGGTTATTTTATTAATGGGGTTTAGCCTTTGTGACTTTTTATTTATTTTGAAAATGCGAACAGGTTATTGCGTTTCTCCTTAGCGAGTTACAATCAAGGTGGGTAGCGAAAATATTATCTGGGAAAATACTTTTGCCAAGTGAAGAAGAGATGATGTCTTCGGTTCATGAATATTACCAGCGGATCGAGGCGGCCGGATGGCCCAAGCGTCATACTCACAGGCTTCAACTGGAGAAGGTACATCTGAAGAAACCCACTTGCACTACTCATTCAATTACATCAAACCCTATTTCATTTCCCAATTGATCAGTGAGAAAATAGAGAAATCTTCACGAATTGGACATTTTATAGTATAAAATTGTGGTATTTGTCTTCGGTTATCATAACTCATCCTGTTAATTAGACTCGAAACCTTAATTAAATGATAATCGAGTCTACCGTTTCAATTATCGAACATTTTCCCTTTAAATACATGATCATCACCCTACATAATTTTTTTTTTTCGGTTTTTGGCAGTTTGATTATGAAAATTGGCTTGCTGGAGAGTTGGGACTAACACCACTAGAGAAATGGAGACAAAACATGTATTTTACTTCGCTGAGTCTTCCGATGACGTTAGGTGAAAATTGGAGAGACGCTTGGGATGTTGAGAAATGGATGAAAGGAGAAGTAGAAGGAGGAGAAGAAGAATCGGACAAGATTAATTGTACTTTGGAATGTTAAGTTTAAGGAACTGGAATTCTACATGTTGGAAGTGATTTACGGAATCCATTTCCGTCCTCCCTTTGAACATTTGTTAGCGTTCTCTTCAGCTCGCTTATGCGCAAGGTAATCTACAGTCGTCCGTGACTTTCAAGTCCTCCATTTGAGATCTTGGTTTCTCAACGTCCTCGGAATTGCACCACCCCGGATCTAATGTCGTCATGGAAGAGGATGTGAATGGCCGTGGTAGCTACTAGGGCTGTCAAGACCCGAACCGAAAACCGAATCGAACCGTGAACCGAACCAAACCAAAAATTTCGATCGGTTTGGTTCGGTTCGGTTTTCGGTTCAGTTTTCATCAAAAATCGAAAATTTTTTTACCGGTTCGGTTTTTATCAGTTAACCGAACCGAAAACCGAACCATGAACCGATAAAATCAAATCTAATTCGTTCTCTCCCGACTCCCGTCTCTCAGTCCTCTGAGCCTCTCGTCTCTCTTGGTTTCGATCGATTTCTGGCTGAGTCTCTCAACGGCGACGACGACTGCGATGACGGCGGCGGTAGGGACGGCGACTGCGACGGCGACGACGATGGCGACCGATTGAGGGACAAAGCCCCTCGCCCAAGAACCAGATTCTCTCGGGGCGCTCGTGCTCGAAGGCGCCGGGGGTGGAGAAGAACCCAAAGGCCGTCTCGCTCAAGAACCAGATTCGCAGCGTTGAGCGGATGCTTCGCAAGGTACTCTCGCGTTCTCGTTCGCCGATTGGATGCTCGCTTTTCCCCTTCGAGCCCTCTCGCGTGCTTGTTCGATGGTAGCTGGACTTTCGAGCTAGGGTTATTGTCCGAAAGCGAAAAAGGCTCCCCCTCCCCACCAGAGGCTGAAGCAATTTGACCACCGTCTCGGATCACTCGCTCACGTCTCTTCCCCGTTGATTCCTGCTTTCCCCGAGCCTGCTGCTTCCTCCTCTTGTCTCTCCCGCCGCCACCGCCGCCGGTCCCGATCATGGCTTCTCCGATCAAGGAAGGTAAACTCCGCGCTTCGCTGCTGCCGCCCCGCTTGCCGTGTCGAGATTCGGTGCGTCCGTCTCTTGTGGTGGTCGAATGAGTCTTTGGGTTCAGTGGGTTTGTGTCGTTTTGATGGTCGGCCCGTTTCCCTTGAACAACATTGTTTGTTCATGGATAAAAATCAGTTAGTATTAACCAAAACATGTATCTTCTCAGGGTTTAAGTGTTGGCTTTTCTCATTTTTCAAGCAGGTGGTCTTCTACTTTTTAAGCTGTCCTGTTGTGGGATTGGTGTCAGTGACAGATTTATTTGTATGACAAACATCTTGCTGGTTTTGTTTACCAGCCTGTAGATTTCCAAGTGAATTGTGTAGAATCTTGCATTAGCTTCTGACATTGAACAAGATCAGTCCCTCCCTCTTTTTCTTCCACTGAAAAAAATTAGTAGTTTCTTTTATTCTCCCCTTCATCGTTCTCTGGGGTTATTTTTTGGTTCTTATTTATGTGACTTTCAACTTTTTAAATTTATTTTAGCTTTAAATGCTGTTTTTTTCATCAGTATCCATTATAAGCAGAAGTAAGTTTTTGTTGATCACATTGTAAATGTGTTATCCATTTTCTTTCAGAGGATACCTCTCAATTTTCTACAAGGTGACAAGTTGCGGGAAGCTGCGATTAACTACATAAAGCCTCTCTTAACTAAGGTTATATGATTCTTTTACATGGAAAAATGATGGTTAAACTAATCGTGACAGTCTTTTGATTTTTTTTTTTTTTTTTTTTTTTTTTGGTTTGCAGGGTGTTCCTTCATTATTTTCTGATCTCTCCCATTGTATGATCACCCTGGAAAGGTTAGTATCTGACAAGGATCATATGTTAAAGCAATTTGTGAACCTCTTACAGAAGTGGTTCTTTGAGGTGTATCTCTGAGAACGTTATGGTCACTGGATACTATTTTCTTGGTTGGTGCTCTCTTGCAGGCAGACATTTTGGAGAAATTATTTCTTGAGTTGGAGCATTCAATTGGGACCACCAAGGGATATCCAGGAAGGTCATTACACCTGACAGGCTTATTGTCTCAATTAGAAAGTATAATTATATATTCATTGAAGTTTTTGTGTTGCAGATGCTGAATACATGAAAATTCTAGAAAAAAAAGGCTTTTGGTGGTAAATCCACAAATTAACACCTTTGAATGGCGGAACTATCTTAATCTCTTACCAGGATCTTTTTTATTCCTAAGGGGCAATATCTAAATTAATAATTTGATCAAGCTTTGTATTGATACCTAAGTCATATACCTGTGGTGGGTCAATGATCTTACTACATTTTTCTGGTGTGCTAGCCATGGGACACAGCTTTCATGGTTTCTACTGCCGGAACTCCTTTAATGTTTCTGGGGTGGGTTTGCTAGGATGTGGTCCACACATGCTGCAATATATTGCATGATAAGCATAATTAATACTGAAAACTGTGATGCTGATTACGTCATTGTATTAAGTATTATGTTTGGTTCCTCACAATTGTGGGTACAGGGAAGAGAAAGAGCCACCTTCAACTCTTATGTGGACTTTGTTTCTTCTGGCACAGGTGTGCTCCTCTTGTTGGCTTCCCTTGTTTCACTAAGTGGCTCTCTGCCGTGTCCTATCTTTCTTTCCCCCCATGAGTTTTCTTACGGACTGTGTATTGGCGCAGCATTATGATAGAAGGGGCCAGTTTGATGTTTCTCTGTCAAAAATTGATGAGGCTATTAAACATACTCCAACTGTGATTGATCTGTACTTGGTCAAGGTCTGTATGCTTCATCGATGATGCACACTTAACGGCATTTTGGTCTTATCTCTTTCTTTTTATTGTTTTAAGTTATTTTGGATTTTCAACTTGTTTGCATTTTTGTGTAATCTACAGAGTAGAATATTGAAGCATGCTGGCGATTTGGCAGCTGCAGCTGCTTTAGCAGATGAAGCTAGGTGCATGGATCTTGCTGATCGCTACATCAACAGTGAATGTGTCAAGCGTATGCTGCAAGCTGACCAGGTTGCAGGGCAACTCGGTAGGTTTTTGTGTAGGTTTTCACATGAGATGAGACCATGAATAATTCTATCATTTATGTGTTCCGTGTTGCCAAAGTGACCTTACTGTCTTACTATTAGGTGATGCAGGGCAACCTAGGATGGGCATACATGCAACAGGGCAACTTTATGGCAGCTAAAGTGGTTTACCGTAAAGCTTAGATAATTGATCCTGATGCAAACAAGGCATGCAACTTGTCTTTATGCCTGATCAAGCTAGAAAGGACCATGGAGGCACGACCCGTTCTTTTAGATGTATTGCAAGGTGAATTTCCAGGATCTGATGACCCAAAGGCAAGAAGCCGAGCTGAGGAGCTATTGCAAGGATTAGAGCCATCAGAAGCTTCCTCATTACGGTCGTCCGGGTCAGTGCAGAAGGTAGAAGATGCTTTCATCAAAGAACTTGATCACTTGATGAACCAGTGGGTGCCGTTGAGATCAAAGAGACTTCCCATTTTTGAAGAGATTTCTCCATTTAGAGATCAGTTGGCTTGTTAAGTTTTAGATCTTGTAAAATATCTTCATGCATGCGTATACTATGGTGGAAAGAAATAGTGAATTAAGAAAGTTTTTGAGGGTAGATCTGCTTTCTCTCTTCTTGCTATTCCATTAGGTGATCAGTTGGCTTGTCCTCGATATTGGAGGCCGCGAGATGCTTAGAGAACTTGAAAGACTCTAGTTGATGCCGTGCAAACAAATTGATTCAAACATATGAAACCAATTCCCAATTATTAGGGCAAGAGTGTCGCTATCTAAGTGTATGAGCCCTGAATCCCACAAAAACAGTATAATCCACTGTCTTTTAGCAGTCATGGTGCCAAAATTTATATATAATCTACACTGTGATGCTGCCTCTTCTTATTCATTCTTATGGATTCATATGCTTTGAAGTGGAACTGTCCGCTCAACATGCTTGTTATATTTCAATTAAATGGTAAAAGACTGTAAGGATGTTGACTTTGAGATTAGCTAACAATCCAATAAAGAGAAAGCTAAAGAAATAGTTAATTGATTTCTAGATGATTGCAATCATTGACTATGTAAGTTGTGTTCGGATGTAGAGAGAGAGTATTATGCGTGACATCTATATTTATGGTAAGCCGTCCCAAAAAAAAAAAAAAAAAAAAAAAAAAAAAAACAAAAAATAAAAAACAAAAGTTGAAAAGAGAAAAACCGAACCGAACCGAATCGAACCGAAATTTCGATTCGGTTCGTAATCGGTTCGGGACTTATTCGGTTCGGTTCAAAAAATTTTATAACGGTTCGGTTTGGTTCGGTTTTTCAAAAAAACCGAACCGAACCGAACCGTTTACACCCCTAGTAGCTACTGATGTGGGGTCGTAATGGTGCTCGTTCGTCACGAAAATATTGAAGACTAAATTGATTGAATTATAAATTTTAGAATTGAATTGACAGTAATACAACAAATTTAAGAATAATGGAACAGTTTTCCCAAAAAAAAAAGGTACTCAATTATCATAGCATAAAGACTCCCCTACACACACCAATTTATGGTGGGAATTGGTGCAAGTTTGTTTGGATTCTACCATATTTTTGTCTAGGTCTATTTTTCCTCATTTAGATACCTGATTAGTCCATACCCTACGAGACCCTACTATATTGAAAGTAGGGGTGTCAAAACCAAATTGTGCACCTAAATTGAAGCACGACTGGCCGTCCCAACTTGAAATTTTCAGGTCTTTTTAGTTTGGCTAAATGAGTATGAAACAAAGAGTGTACCTGTTTCGGTTTGGGTCATAACCCAAACCGAACTAAAACATGTTTCCAGTGAAAGAGATGGTCGCAAACATATAAGGAGGTAAAGCCTACATGACATGCAGTTGCATTTCTAAGTAAAACAAATACGCGATCCGACCTGCGTTTTCAACTTGTGTTTTATTTGGGTTTTGGGTCAGCTCATTATGAAGTTGCACACTTCATATTTCGGTTTGGGTCGAGTCGGCTGGAAACCCGGCCCAACCTAAACCGTTGACAACCCTAAGCATTCAACCCTAAGCATATAAGATCACTAGTTTAACGAGCAGGACACATTAAACATTGTCTCGGATCGTTTCCGCTTTTCTCCTGTGATGGTCAATAGTGGACGCTTGAATAAAGGTCAAGGCCCAGCATCTACTTGTTTTTGGTTTGTGTTTGTATGTAATAATAAGCTTGGAAGAAAAAAATGCCAAAAGAGTATCGCTATTTGAGCACTTCATATAAATATCAATTATTTATAATTACTTAGAATTAGTGTTTTATTTATAATTGGAAAGCTAAACAGATAGTGAGATGGATATAAATTATCAAACCAAATCAAGCAACTTGCTCCTTAAAAAAAAAAAATAGTCAGTTACAATGTTGGATACCAGGTCATTTCAAGGGGCGGTGGAAGATATCATTCACTAATGTGGAATCAGTACTCCTTGAGTTTTATTAGTAATCTTAATAATTGTGAATTATGACTGTCATTAAGTGGATTGACTGACGCAACGCGCACACCTTCCATTCACCCCATTAATAATTAAACCTGTTGTAGACTTTCCCCAGTAAATTTTACCCACCAATCCCGTACGGAAGAAAGAATCTTCTATATGACCCAAAAAAGAAAAAAAAAAAAAAAGAAAGAATCTCCTATAAAAGAAAGCCAGTTGTTGTACAGGCCCAGGATACCGTCCAGATACATGGGAAAACTGCACGTGAAGGCGGCGGTGATCGGAGCCGGCATGGCGGGTCTGGTTGTAGTGAGGAAGCTCTGCCGTGAGGGGCACCACGTGGTGGTTTTTGAGAGGGCCAATGATGTTGAAGGCACGTGGCTATACGACCCTTGGATCAAATCCGACCCGCTGGGGTTGGATCCGGGCCGCAATATTGTCCATGCCAGCATGTATCGGTCGCTCCGGGTGAACCTGCCGAGGCAACTCATGGGTTTCTCGGACTACCCATTTCTCAAGAAGGGATGCGGGGACCCGAGGAGCTTCCCAGGTCACGAGGAGGTGCTCCGGTTCTTGCATGGCTTCACGGAGGATTCCGGGCTGATCGAGCTGATTCGGTTCGGGCACGAAGTGGTTCGGGTTGAGCTAGCTGTCGAGGGGAGGCGGGACCAGTGGGCTGTGGAGTGGCGGACGCGTGGTGGGGAGGAGGCGGCCGGTGTCGAGGTTTTTGAGGCTGTGGTGGTTTGTAACGGCAAGTACACCCAACCAAAGATTGCTGAATTTCCAGGTACGTTGTCTGATCTAACTTGACCTTTATTAAATTGTTTCCCTTCGTTGATATTGTGACGTAGAAGAAAGAGGACTTGCGTTATAATGGAGCTTTGGATTTTGACCATGCAACCAAATTGGGCTTGACTTCTCTCTTACTCATATCAAACGTTTTCAATCACAATACTCAATTACAATAATAAAAAGAACCCTTCCCAATCTCAATACATAAGGTTACTTTGCGGATCCCGAATGTGCGAAACTTTAGTGAATTTCCCTAACCCCTCATTCATATAACCTTCCTTTTTCCCAAAAGAGATCACTTTCAATCTTTTTTTTTTTTTTTTTTTTTTTTTCACAATCCTATTTACCTATTAAAAGAATTGTCCCGTAAGCATTTATGTGGCTTTTCTTTAACGATCGATTTTTAATATCTCTTTCAATCAAGAGAAATTCTAAAAACTTGCATGTTTTGATAGCACAAAAAAATGGCTCTTTTACACGAAGTTCAAAACTATATATTATAAAATAACTTTTAGCATGAAAATGAGGCAACTATCCTCAAGACTAAAACCACTATGATCATTGACAATGCAATCGTGTAATTTTCTTCAAATAATTGCATGTTATACACAATCAATTGCTAAATAAAAATCATTATAACATATTATATTTAAAACGTCATGCCCAATTAGCACCAGAATAAGCCTCTAACTCTAAAGTAGATTGGGCAAAAAAATGAAGACTATAAAATAAGGTGCTCTTGACATAACAAAAGTATGAAGAAGAACAACAAAGTGAATTGTATGCGAAACGGTCTTGAACCAACTGACTATGTGGACAACATAGGTGATGTTAGGATGAGCAATAATGAGACACACAAGGCTACCAACCAATTGCTGATAAAGTGTAGGATTCAAAAGATCAGACCCATTGTTGTCATCAAAATTTGGCATTTGCCTCAATGTGTGTTGTAGCAATCTTGGAATCAGTGAATTTTACTTGAGAACGAAGATCAATGGTGTATTTCGCATAAGAAAGATAACAGTTAGAGGAATTCCGAGGCAACCTGCAATCTTAAAGAGTAACCAAATTGCTCGTGATCTTACATTTCAAACTGCCTACTGAGATACTGTTGGAGTTTTGTAGTACCAATATGATAATCGCTAGTAATAATCATATTATCCACATATTATAGTAGTAGAATATACCCACCAGATGTTCATTGAAAGACGAGAGCATTGTCATGTATAGGGGTGAGTATAGTTTAAGGATAGAATTGGAAACCAGAGAACTGGACTGGTTTAAGGATATATCCACTCATTTCTTCTCTCTCCCACTTTTATTTTCCCTCTCTGCTTTTGCTTTCTTTTCGCCCATCACACGTGCCCATGACTCTACTGTGCACGTCCTTTAGCTTTGTTTGTATTTGATTTTTAGTATATAACATGTACCACCATAATCTAGATAAGAATATTATGTGCTTTGAACTTTTTATTGTTTATTTTATTTTATGTGTTCATCTTTATGGATTGTTGTTATTGCCAAATGGGATCTTTTCATTTTTATTGTTGCGGTCACTTTTATTTTGCTTAACTAAAAATGAAACACAAAAAAAGAAAACAAAAGAAAAAGGCTAGTTCCCTAGTAGATCCTAGAACCCATGATAGGGTAAGTTGGACACTCCTAAAAATGGGGAACCGATTTTGATGTGTATGTTTTAGGCTTCAGATGGAATTTGGATAGAATATGGAACTGTACAACCCTAAGAATTGAAGCCAAGACAATTGAACTTAGAATAACATGCATGAGGAGCCTATTTTAGTTCATATAATGCTCTTTGTAGATGACATACTTTATTAGAAGCGTGTACCCTAGAGGAGGTTCCATATATACTTTCTTAGTAAGATCAAGGCATTTTTAACGTCCATCTAGAATAGAGGCCTTTGCTTAACCGCAGCAACAACAAGAAGACTCCGAACAAAATTAAAATATGCAACTAGAGCAAATGTCTTGTCCTAGTTAATCCTATACTCTTGAGTAAAGCCTTTTACTACTAGCCGAGCTTAGTAGCATTCCACCATTGCATCTACCTTAGTCTTGATCTTATACATCCATCTACAACCCATAGCAAACTTTCCAAGAGGCAACTCAAAAAAATGTCAAGCATCAAATTTGTCTAATGCGTGCAACTCATTCACCATTGCTTGCTGCCAAAGAGGATTAGCTTGAGCTTCTCTATATATGCAAGCCTTATGAAAGAAGAAAAATACTAAAATAATAATAAAAGTCGAAAAATGGAACAGAAGGTTCACTTACATGGTGAAATGACAAATAGAAGAAGAGGGAATGATAGATGGATAATTTGTGGATGGTACAAACAAGGGGGAAAGTACACTAGAAGTGCCAAAAGTTGTGTATAGCGCTCACTTTGGTGCCAAAAGTTTATATCGAATCACTTAAGTGTCAACTCGGAGAAAAAATAATCACTTTAGTGCCATCGGCGAGAGATTCCAGCCAAATTGGTTACGTGGCTTTTATATTCAAAAAGAAAGTTGATGTGGCTTTTAAATGACGTCGTTTTCCGTCCTCCTTAAGAAAATGACGTCGTTTTGCCGTCATACGTGGATGGCCTCACAAAAACGACGCTGCACAGCTCATATGGGGATTGAAATTAGGGTTTTTTTTGTTCGATTCTCGACCAACGCTGACCTAGCTTGCTCGGCCACCATTGCTTGGTCACTGTCACTCGGCTTCCGTCGTAGTTACTCAACCTTTGTCTTAGTTGCTTGACTAGGTGAGCGAGGAGAGACTGAGGTGGGTGCTTGGGCAAGAAGTGATGGGAAGAATAGGAGGCGAGGGCGGAGGAGGAGGAAGAATAGGGGTCGAAGGTGGAGAGAGCGAAGACGAGAAGGGTGAGGGAAACAAGGAGGGCACATATGGAGATGGTGGATTGGGCTCTGCTCAGGGAGCGGTTGAAGTGGGTCCTTCTGAAGGGGGAAGGAGAAGAATAAGGAGGAGGAGAGGAGGAGGAAGACAAGAGCTTGGGCTTGTCAACAATGTCGGACGAACTGGAGGCGGAGTTATGCTGGTGCTAGTGCTGGTGCTAGTGCTGGTGCTGGTGTTGGTGCCGCTGCTGGTGTTGTTGCTATTGCTAATGCTGGTGTTGTTCTTCAAGGAAGAAGACGATGGGGAAGCCCATGCCATGCCTTCTCTCTCTCTCTCTCTCTCTCTCTCTCTCTCTCTCTCAATTTAGGGATTTAGGGTTCTGACTTGGGGGAAAGACGCCAAATGGTGTCGTTTTGTTGTTGAGATGCTGACTGTACTCTCCGATGAGCCACATCAACTTTAAAAATTAATAAAAAAAAAAAAAGTGCCACGTCGGATTTTTGGTCAATTAGATTAGTGTTGACACTAAAATGAGCATTTTTCAAACTTTTTAGCACTTAAGTGATCTAAAATAAACTTTTGGCATCAAATTGAGCGTTGTACACAACTTTTGGCACTTCTAGTGTACTTATCCCTACAAACAAGCTAGGAACTATCGAAATGGGATCACCAGACCTACTTGCATCTATGAGAAGAAAACTCCAAAAAGGAAGATTTAATTGTTGTATCTTTAGAAAATAGTTCCACTGAAGGACTTATAAAGAAGAAAGTAGTAGGAGAGGAGTTGAGGGATAAAGCAATGAAAACATCTTGTGTTCTCAAAAGGTAACATGACGAGATATGCGATGTGACATCCAGAATTTCCAATACTGTTCTCTATTGAATTAATCGGGCATTTCATTGACACGTCTATAGGGTTGTTCTCAGAGCTGATCACTCTTAAGATAACTAGATTATTGGGTAAGCCATTAAAGAATATTAAGGCAATAGACTTGAGAATTCGACTAGGAATCGGCTTCTCGATCGTGTTCATCTTTAGAGGTCATCACGGCACAGTTAAAAATCGAATTGAGATCAGAGATAGTTGGTTCGACTGAGATGTGTGGCTGATCGTGGGTGACTCCACTAAATTGGAAAATTCTCATCGACCAGCACTAATTTGATTTTTCTGTCGTTTTGGTACCCTGTGTCTGTAATTGAGCCCTCGAGATTTTCACGATAATCGAGAGTCGCCAATGTGTCGAGTCGGTTTATTGTGGCTCGAAGAAAATCGACCACAAGTCAATTGCCTTGAAAAGTTCTGAAAACTACCTGATAGCCTAGGTCACGCTAAAAACGCACCAAATGGAAATTGACCGCCGATTCAAGTCCGATTTCAGAAATTGAAGATTCTGTCATGTCACAATAAATTTTAGGATCCATGACTCAATCTCAGAAGATTTTTCTGACACCAGACACTTTTTGGGAAAAAGTCGTCGTCGAGTCATTTTTGTACAGAAAATGTTGAAGATGGTCTTTGGTTGCAAAATTGAGGAGTATGATGGAGTCTGGGATGAGGAAAATTATCAATTGAGGCATTCAGAGGTCAAGTGATTTTTTGTTGAGGTCATTCGAGATTAATTCAAGAGAGAATTTGAGTTCATTTAAGCCAATCCTCCCCCAAATTCGTGTACCCCAACCTAGCCACAACATTTGGACCATTTTGGCTTCTAGAAGAGTGCATGAGTGGTCCATTGTGAGCCAAGGAAACTATACATGGCTAAGAATGGTTTTTGGGAGATATTTGTGTGAGAATTAAAAGCAAAGGGCCCCTCATCTTTCATATCTATCATTTCCCTCACGCTCGGCACCCTCCATCCGCTCATTGTTCCTACTTTTGTTTTCATTTTCTCTACCGTGCGAAGCAGTCCCCACCCAGCCTCTCTACAGCTTTGTTGCTTCTCTTCCCCAATCGAAGTTCACTAGCCCCCGCTCACGCCAACCTCGAAATCTTCAATTGAGCTGCTCCTCTCCACTAGTTGCTGTCCCCCGCCAGTTAACTCTCCTCACTGAAGACTGATCGAAGTCCCGTCTATGGTTTGCTTCTCTCTCGCGCTGCCATCGAAGACCCAAAGTCTAGCATCTTCGTTCGTGCCTTGCCAATAGCACTGCTTGAGGAAGCCCACGACTCCATCGAGTTTGGTCGGCCACTCACACCACACCAACAGAGAAGCCGCGGGATCGGAGGTAATCAGCCATGCCATCCACCGAAGACCAAGACTCTCCCTCGTGCTGCCAGGCGTCCTCCATCGTCCACGAGCAGTCTACGATTCCACCATTAGTTGACTCTATCGGCCACTCGTTCGCGTGAATCTCCTCAACGCCACGAAGACAGAAGCTGCTGCCACGCTAATTCACAACGAAGCAGCACGGCTGGTCCGCGTCTCTCGCACAAGGCCGCCTGTTCCACGCGTCTTCACGGCCCAACTGCTTCTTGTTCGGTCCAGCAGCTCATCCCACGGTTGGGCCAGCAAATTCACAAGCCCAGCGGTCCAAATTTGTAGCCCATCAAGCCCGCAGAATTGACCCATTTGAAGCCCATTTTCCAGCACTTGAAGCCCATCTTCAGCAGGCCCAATCCAACTTGGGTCTAGCCCTAAAGCAAGAACAAATCTCAGTTGGGTTGAGATTTGTTGGGCCTAAGCTTAAGGCCCGGTCCAAGCTCACCGGTGTTGTTGAAAGCCCGATTTCGGTCGCCGTCGCGTCGCCTTTGCAATGATTTGATCTCCGCTTTTACCAAGTGAGTTTTACTCACTAATGCTTTCTTAGTGATCTAATTATGCCTGAGGGTTGATTAGATTTATTTAATTGCAATTAGGTGGATAGATTAGATTAGAATAATTAAATTAGAGACTTATTGATGCATGTTAGTCAAATTGAATATGCATTTAGCAAGTAGACATATCCTATTAATTATGGAATGCTTCTTGGGATTTTCCCTACCCTTATCGGGCTTCAATTTAATAATTCGGGCCTAAATTGAATTTTAGGAATTAAATATTAATTTTCGAAATTAATTTAATTAATTAATTATTTCCCGGAATTTCAACTGGGATGGCCAGTGACCGGGATTTTATGCTAATGATCGTGGTGCAGCCCGTTTATTTAATTGAGCTTTATATTGTGCTAAATTGAATTTATTGTATTTATTTATTTATTTCTCAAAATTAATTTATTTATTTATTTACTTTTCGGAAATTCACCTGGGATGGTCGGTGACCGAAATTTCGTGCTGATTATTGTGGTACAATCCGTTTATTTAATTGAGCTTTATTTCATACTGATTTAATTACTGGAAAGGTCGGGTGGGACCATAAAGCCATTGAATCTTGGAAAGGTCGGATGGGACCATAAAGCCATTTGAGTATTGAAAGAGTCAAGTGGGACCATAAAGGCATTGACTCTTGGAAAGGTCGGGTGGGACCATAAAGCCATTGAATCTTGGAAAGGTCGGATGGGACCGTAAAGCCATTTGAGTATTGAAAGGGTTGAGTGGGACCATAAAGCCATTGAATCTTGGAAAGGTCAGGTGGGACCATAAAGCCATTTGAGTATTGAAAGGGTCGAGTGGGACCGTAAAGCTATTGAATACTGAGATATGCTTGAAGGAGTTGTGATTCCCACCTGTTATAAGCTGTGTCCTAAGGACCGTGATTTGTATTTGTGAATTTATTGCTATTTGTTGCAATATATGAGGCATATGTGCTTAACCTTGAGTTATAGGTTGGGACTGATGTCCAGGTAAGTCTTTTGACTCATATTATGCTCCTAGGAAACCTTGTGGCGTATTGGTTCCCAAACCGAGTCTTAGGGGGTAGAACTCACTGAGACATAGTCTCATTAGTTGATATTAAACCATTTTAGGCCCTTAGATGGCAGCACCAGGACCTCCACTTCTCCCTCCTCCTGAAGAGTTCAATATTCCAAAAAATATCGCCGAGAAGACCACCCATTTTCACATTCACCCTGACCTTGAAGGATTAGAGTATGTGTTGGTCAAGACTACTATTTGTGTCGATAAGGGCAGGGATGATCTGGTGCCTTATGAGTATAAAGCTTGGTATCGCCATTATTTTGATGGGAGGCAAATAGGTCCCATACCAGAAGAGGAAGTACCATTCGTCGTCCTTGAGGAGGCCTTTGGGGCAGGGACTGCTGATCCTGAGGGCGGTGGTGTGGTTGATGCTAGTGATCCTGCATTAGTCGGTGAGCCTACCTCTTCTGTGCACTCTGGGGGTGATGCCAATTGGAATGGAGGAGAACCTGAGATCCCAGAGTAGGAAGCAGAAGGACCAGAAGAGGATGACAACTAGGAAGTGGACGAGGAGTGGGAGGAGGATGAGGAGGTGCCTGCTGAAGAGGAACCGGTGAAGGAAGAGCCGATAGATGAAGAGTTCGACGAGGATGAACCAGATGAGGGAGAACTTGAAGAGGATCAGGATGATCCTGATTATGACCCTGATGAGGATTGAGAGTTTATCCTTTTTTTTTTTTTTTTTTTTTTTTTTTGTGAACCTTACCTAGGTGTAGATAAAGTGAGACTTTGAGATTGTAAATAGTTGTGAAGTACTTGGCTTTTGCTATGTATAAAAGTTTGGTTATGCGTTTTCAATATGAAAATATGGTCTTGCTTTTCTATCCCATTGTTTTATTGTCTGGGGATTTTATAACTACTTTCGCATGTGCTTAATTAATGAATGGGTCAGCGATACTTAGTCCTAGGATATCGCATTCTAAAATCAACCAAGTGGAAGGATGTGTGCGTGCCCGAGGATCGGGGCGTGACATGCGAAGATGATTAAAGAGGGGATCTCAACATCGATACTCTTTGTGCTCAACGTCATAGCAATGGAAACAATGTAGATGTGCACAGGTTTCTAATTTCGTGTGTCCATTTGGAAGAAAATGGACAAAACAAGCATTGCCAAAGACTCAAAGAATATTGTAATTAGGAACACTACCAAATAAGTGCTCATAAGGAGAGATATCACCTATGATTGGTGACGGAGTGTACTTGATAGTGTATACAATGGTATGAGAAGTCTCCCCAAAAATGTTTGGGAGAAGAGGTTATGATTAAAAGGTTTCAGATAATATCTAAGATGTTTCTATGTTTACACTATTCGACCATTGTGTTGGGAAGTTCTCGAACAAGAACGATGCATGACAGTACCTTTTTTAGAATTAATTCAAAGAAATTCTGTGTCTCAACATTTCATTGCACTATCAATACAAAAGATCTTGATGTTTGATAAAACTGTATTTTGATCATGGCAACAAATCACAATAAATGTGAGCCAATTTAGATCTTCATAAGATAGAGCCATATCTAACAGGAATGATTATCCACAAAATTCACAAAATAGCGAGATCCTCCCATTTTGGGAGTATGACATGGGCCCCAAATATCACAATAAATTAAATCAAAGGAAGCACGAGAGACAAATTCACTAAAATTAAAAGTTAAAGCATGATGTTTTCCCAACTTACATGAGAAGTAATCAAAATGATTATTTTAATAGAACCTAGATGACTACTAGAAATTAGAGGACCTAATATAGATGAAGAAACATGAACTAGATGAGAATACCAAATTTTAGATGATACTATGGGAGCACAACTACTAAGAGCATTGAGAAGTATTAAGAAGACAAGCTTGAATGGGCATCCAACTCTATGGTCCATCACAATTATCTGCCCTGTTCATGGATCCTACACATGACGACTGTTGGAGAGAAGTTAATATCAAAACCAAGTTTCACATAGTTATCCCATATATATCAAGTTTAAGGAAAGTTTAGGAACTTAGAAAGTGTCAAATAATGACAAGTGGTCATTGAAATGTTTCCTATACGACTAACTAGCATCTATGAGTTATCAGTTGTATAGATAGAAGGTGTTTGCGAAAGTAATGACTTTGATTTCAACAAATTGATGTTTGAAGTCATATGATTGCCATAGGTAGAATCAAAGAATCATTAACTATAAATACTTGGAGTCACAAATAGAGCAGAATTGCTAGGGATAGAGGAGTTATAATTACAAGATTCTCCAAAATGCATTGTAAATGCTTTAAAGATAAAGTAATGAGCAAGCTGTTAGACGAACCCTCAATAATAGCATTTAGTAGTGGATGAGCATGAAGGTGTACCTTTGTATTGGGATTGATTGTTTGTCCTTGTAGATTGCTTAGGTTGTTGTAGATAGCAAGCAAATGCAAGGTAACCAGTTCAGTGACAATACATACAATATGGTCTACACAATTAGGAAGAGGTAGGAGTGGCAAGCACCACATCTCTAGGACTGGACAAAATAGTACAGTGTGCCTTCAAAGTAGGAAGCCAAGTCTCCTTAGTCAATTATTCTGAGATAAATACTTCAATATGAGGTAATGGATTTTGATGTAGAAGTGAAACTCGTACAAGTTCAAACTTATCATTAAGTGCCACCAGAATTGCATAACATGCATATGATCATGATATTACAAGCATCAGCGGCCATTTCCCATTACAACTTAGATAAGGCCAGTTGATTAAATGACATGCATAAAGGACAAATTTTTATGATAGATTGACCTATTTCTTGATGCATATGGTGCAAATTCCTAACAACTAATACTCATGGATAATATATAAGTGGAATAATGGCCAACAAGCAAATTCCATCCTTAGTTTGCTGTATTGAGGTGACCAAACCAAAGCTTGATAGAAGAAATCGAAGTAATTAGAAACCACGCTAAAATTTGACAGTTTTTATCATCCCACTCCTCCAAACATTCATTAAATTTTTCTCTAGTTTCTTCAGCAATCTTTGTAGAGCACACGAATTCCATTGGTAACATAACAGCAAAGTTTGCTTGCTCTTAGAAAATTTGACATTTTTTGAATCCATAAAATATGATTCGATTCATTCAAGATGGTTTGAATGGATATTGGCAAGTCAGTTTAATCCATTAAATGCACCAATTTATATAATAAAAACCAAGAAACTAGTACTCGGAGTGCGAGTATGGGTAAAGTAACACAAAAAATGGAGAACATCAATGTACTTTGAAAATTGATTGATTAACTTCTCGTTCACGATCCACAGCTAGTGGTTACATAACGGATGACGTGGTGCGTGATGTGGTCGATGTGGTAAATGATGTGGTGGTTGACGTGACAGATGATTGGTAGATGATGCAAGAATGACATTGCGGTGCAAAGGGTGACGTCAAGAAAGTATGGCTGGAGTGCTAACTAATTGGAAGATGAAGAACTTGATTGTAGTCTTGTATTATATAACCAGTTGAAAGTATCCAAAAATGACTTACGGGCGAGGCTTCAATAAATCCGAGACACTGGTGCGTGTTGGCATCTAGCCTCCATTTATGGTGTAACTTTAGGATCTAATTCTTTATAAGGCAACAAGTTTGATTACAGCGGTAGTTTTCAAAATAAGTAGTGAAGGAGTCTTGAATAGCAACTGAAGTTGCAGGCTTGGTGGAGAAACAAAAGCAATGCGGTCAATGTGGCCGATGTCATGATAGCCACCTGGAGTGACGCGATCTATACGGCTGATGTCATGACAGTCATGACGGAGTAATGCGGCCTATGCAGCTAGTGTTGTAAGGGAGACTTGATTGTGCTTCTCATACAATAAAACTTTGAATGATGCAGAAAATAGAATTTGGAAATTTTTTGTGTATTACGATGTGTGATAATAAATAGTACATAAGTCCATTTCTAGTTTTTATATGATTACTATCTACACTAATGGAATATTACAATATTAGTTACAATGAATTAAAAAAATATTTCAAATATCATAAATAATGTAACTGTTTCTGACATTAACTTATTTGTATTATTTAAATTGATTTGGCAAGCGAGTGGACTTAAACTTTTAAATATATGCGTCCTTTTTTACTATAAAGTCTCTTGTTTCTTGTTCACTTACTTTCTCAGCATGAAAATCCTTTTCACAGGGAGATCTACATGGCAAGGAGAACAGCTACACAATCATAATTATCGAGTTCCTGAGCCATATAAGGGTAAGATATTGCCCATATGCCTTCTTTATTTTCCAAGAACATGATCCGAAATTGACTAAAGAAATTTCTTGAACTATATCTAACAGTCAACTGGTTTATGTAAACCAACCTTCTAAAGGTAGGAATAAGTGTTAATCACCATCACAAGCCCCTCTCATGATTAGAGAGGCGTTCACAAGTTCCACCGCATGAAGTATTGACATCCTTGTCAGTATCGGCATCTATCGTCCAATGATACTCTCATCGCTTGGTCAGTAATTCAATTAATTCTGTCTTCTTCAACATTCTAGCAAGAAACTTATGCGGAGTGTACTTTCTCTAGATTTTCTCACCCTGACGATTACTTCTAACTTCGTCAGGATGGCTAGGGGCTTAACTTTCTTTGAAACAAAAATGTATTTGAGGCTTTCCTATTTTGGCCTTGTACACTGGTCGAGTCTTTAGAAAGATATAAGTGATTATCTTTGGAGTTGAATGGATTGTTACTTATGGATCACATCGCAAGCCCTTTCTCATGACTTAAAATGATGAATATGTGCCTTCACTGTTATTATGTTCTTGTATAAATGTTTTTCACTATTTGGCATAACAGATTGTGTTGATAATAGGAAGAGGGATTAGCACAAGCGAAATAGCCAAAGACATCTTACCTTTTGCTAAAGAAGTTCATCAGGCCTCAAGAGAAACAACTCTCGAAGTTGTGGAATTAAGAAAAGTCGCCGGTGTCTTCCAACATCCCATGGTACTCTATAATTTACTTATTCCCTCATTTCTAATTATGACTAAGTTTAGATGAAATTCCAAGTGCGGCCTTAAAAGTCATAGTTCGCATTCTCAAATTTCAAGTGATGTGATCATCTCTAATCTGAGATCAATCTCATTAATCTTGTTTTGTCTTTTGACAGATTGCATGGGCCGACGAAGATGGTAAATTAGTGTTCCAAGATGAATCATCTATGTATGCAGATGTCATCATCCATTGCACTGGGTATATAGTTATCCTCAGCTACGTGAGCATTTGTTTTTCAAATTTCCACAAATGATTTTACATTATTATGATGATAAATAGGCATACATATATGCACACCCGTGTGCATCTTCTATCTTGATTGATATATATGATCCTTATGTTGCAGATATTGATATCATTTTCCACTTTTGAAGACTGAGGGACTCGTGAATGTGGATAACAAGCGTGTGGGGCCTTTGTATAAACATGTTTTCCCGCCAAGCCTAGCTCCTTGGCTCTCTTTCATTGGCATACCCTATATGGTAAATTCTTTTTATGATTTTTTTTTTCCTTTCGCATCATGTAGGCTAAGTAGAGATTAAAGTTTTTCAACAAGAGAGTCAACTAATGCAAAATAGCAAAAGGTAACGTTCGGTACATGTCTGGAGCCAAACAAACTACTTTTTCTCCAACACTTAGAGATTCGGCAATCGATTTACCAATGTTTAAGTTTAGTATTGTAGATATATATATGTATATATATGTATATATATATATATATATATATATATTTCAGAACAGTTGAAAATACAATGAAAGGAAGAGGGAAAGAAAAAACCTTCAATTTTGGATGTTTTCTACCGTACTTAAGGTTTAGATATTTCATGAAAACATGAGTTTAGAATTTTGCAAGCAATTAAACATATTCGTGTGGATTCTTCCCCAAATTTTTGGTTTGGTCCCATATTTTCACAATCTCTCAATCCATCTCAACCGTGAGTAGACTTTTCCAGCACAACTTAGCGAGTTACAGTCGAGGTGGGTGGCCAAGGTTTTATCTGGAGAATTGGTGTTGCCAAGTGAAGAAGAGATGATGTCTTCTGTTCAAGAACATTACCAGCACATTGAAGAGCTTGGATGGCCCAAGCATTTCACTCACAGGCTTGAACAGGGAAAGGTTGGAACTAACTTGTCATTCCTCAATTCATTGTGCTATGCCTTTTCAACAAATTAGTTTACATTCACCGTTGGATGAATGACATGTGTGTTTGAAATTAGTTTTTTAACCATATTCTTCCATATGTAAATTATCCAACATCTAGTGTGCAAATTCTTTCTTAATTCCGGTTAAACTTACCTTTTTAGATATAGATATTATAGTCTAACCAATGAGTAGTTATACCATGAACCTGCTATATATACTAAACTCAGTTTGGCTCTTAAGATCTAGTAGAACCCACATGAACTGACCATCTCTAGTAATCTAGATTCAATTCAATACATTTATCACACTCATATAATAGTTTCTCGCATGAAATCCATAATAGAGCTAAAAAAAAATAGTATGATCTCCAAAAGTTTTATTGAACTATACTGGTCGAGACCATCTTGTTAACTATGCAATGAGCTCCTCTAATTTTTTGTCTCTAATGCGAAGAAGTTGATGTTTTTTCATGTGCTTGATAGTTTGAGTACGAGAAGTGGCTTGTGGATCAATTGGGACTTCCATCCATGGAACAATGGAGTGAGAAGATGGTTCTCATTGTTTCTGAATTGTTTAAATTCCTGCAATCTTTTGATGAAAATTGGCAGGACAACTTGGATGTTGAAAAGTTGATGCAAGAAAAAGGATTTGGCAAGCAAAATCATTGCATTGATCTTGAAGATCGATCGGAACACTTGCAACACTAGGAAGAGACATGAGAGTCAAATCTCAAAAGAGAGCGACAAAGAGTTTGATTTGGATGTGGGGCATCTACTGTAAGAGTTTTTTCTAATGTGGGTTACATTAATTGATATTATAATTTATTGCTTTACAGTACTGGTGTAAGGTGAGATAAAATGTTTTTTTATTTAGTCTAATATGAGACTAGTTAGTGTGGGCTGAGTTGACCTCGGCTCATAAGGATAAGGCCTCACTAGAAACTTTATAAATACTTTTCAAGTCTCTCCTCTAGGCCTTAACATACAATTATTCTCACCAAGGAGCATTTACTAAGTGCCAAGGGTAGGGAGCCGTCTGATTAAGCCAGTGGTACAGAGGACAATGAAGGAGAAGTTCTTGAGTTTGGATTGTCATTATTCAACATAAAGAACGATGGTCCAAATTAGGTGTGTTAATCGCTTTACATGATTATATATGTGTTCTTGGTTCCAATTAGGGAAATCTTGGGTTGTGCTTTTGCATCTTACATGTGGCATTAGGGTAGCCATAGCTTAAAACTCGAACGTATGGATTTTGCCTTTTTTCTGAATTTTTGTGCAGCAAAAATAAATTTTGATCATATAAATAGAACGGGCTAGTCAAGACGAGCAAAATCATAGTTGAAGTGCCACTAGGGGAGGTTGCACGCACCCCCACGCATGACTATGGGTCTATGGGCGATGACGTGCATTAAGCATGGCCCCAATTCATAGGCGATGCTAGCACGTGCTTTGCATAGTCATCTAACATCAGCGACTGGAGACGCGGGTTCGATCTGACGCGTTAACCTTGACCCAACCTATTGACTTGACCTGGTTGACTGTTGATCAACTCGGGTTTGACCTATTGATTCGCATGATGTGGTTCTCCGTTGATTGGACCAATCAACCGGTCGAACTAGTCGGACTGTTAGCTTAGACTGTTCTGGGCAGGTCTGTGCGTCCACTTCAGGCGTCACGCACTTCGAGCATGCATACGAGTGCGTTCAGACTTCAATTGAGGCGTTTTTGGAGTCTATGTGTTCATATAGAGATGCTCTACACGGTGATATATTTAGTTTTTATGTTTGATAGTTTTATGGATGTGAAATTACGTACATAACCCTAAATACGTGTATTTTTAGGGTATTTTGTGTATTTTTCTGTATTTTTCTATGATTTTGGAAATATAGGTGCAAACTTAATGTGTAGATAATTGATTCATTGATAACACATATAAGGTTCTACATGTATTAATGAATGGAGTAATGTAATTGATATCATATGTGATTTTAGTGATAAATTGTCCATTTCACTAAGAATAAAATCATATGTATATAGTGCAGGTGAGACATAAAGTTTATATCTCTAATATGAGAGAGTTTCAAGGATTCATTAAGTTGTGATCGCCAAAGTGGTACACTTAATTGGGTTTGAGATATATCAGTCTTAAAATCATATGTATATAGTGCATGTGAGACATAAAGTTTATATTCCTAATGTGAGAGAGTTTCAAGGATTCATTAAGTTGTGATTGCCAAAGTGGTACACTTAATTGAGTTTGAGATATATTAGTCTTATATAATGATGGAATATCTCATGTTCTAATGTGTTGTTATACTCCGAAATGAGGTGATTGTGTATTAGTTCATAGAATGATACATGAACAACATATGGTGGATGAGTAACTGATTCTAATGGTTCATGCATCCACATGTGATGAATTTACGAATGTTGAAATATATTATCATGGCTGCTATTATGTAGTGAGTATATAGTTGCACGTAATGCATTATGCCCAAAGGTGATTATGTGATGATATATGTAACTCTTTGGATGTATACTTGTACGGTTTCAATTTACATAGTTTTCACATAGTGCCAGTTATATACATTGTTTGTTATTTTAGTCACCTTATCTATAATCAATAACTTCATAACTATTGAGATTTTTCCTGGTTCAAACTTTAAGTAATGAAAAGATGATTTTTGTGTTTGGGGAAAGAGCAATCAGATTTGCCTATTATTCATGAAGCATTCCATTCATGAATACTTGAAAATAGTTTACTAGCTGACTACAATGTTAAAAAGATGATGGAAGCCCTGGTGGCTTTAAATTATGACTTGTCTAATGTCAAGATTAGAACACATCTGCAAGGACTCTTCAAGATGAAGTATGATGGTTCTGATGATGTTAAGGATTATGTTGCAAAGATGGTAGATTTGAAGTCTAAAAATCATATTCATAAAAGAACTCATGAAACCAACGATCATTCTGCTAATTTAGGTCCTAAGATAGAATCATTCAAAAACAAAATTTGTGATTGTTACTTCTTTTTTTAATAAAATGCCACATAAAGATAGATTGCAGCAAATATATAAAACTTGGAGTAAAGAACACCTGGAGTGCTTTAACTTGGCACGGGAGGACACTTAAGTGCCGTAACTTCAAAATGGTACACTTAAGTGCCACTTTCGAAGTTAAATGGAACACTTAAGTGCCACTCCAGCGAAAATCCGGCCAAACGGCTGACGTGGCAATTTTCCGGCGATGGAGGTCCAAAACGGCGTCGTTTTGCATGTTGACGTGGTGAGAAAATGCAAAAACGACGTCGTTTCATGTCCTGACGTGTAAAAAATAAAAAATTATTTAAATTAAATTAAAACTTAATTTTAATTAAAATATTCTTAAAAAAAAAAAAGGGCCGAAGGGGGGGCGACTAAGGGTTGAGCCCTCGCCGCCGTCGCCTTCCCCGCCGTCGCCAGAAGGGCCGGCGACGGAGGGGGAGGGTCGACCGGGGTCGCCGGTCCCCGGCCGACCGGCGGCGAGGGCCGCGAGCCCTTGCCGGATCGCGGCGAGGGCTTGCGAGCCCTCCCCCCGGATCTAGGGCGAGGGTCGCGGCCCTTGCCCAAATCCGGCGAGGGCTGCGGGCCCTCGCCGCCTCCCCCGTTGTCGCCGGGAAGGGCCGGCGACGAAGGGGGAGGGTCGATCGGGGTCGCCGCCCCCGGCCGACCAGCAACGAGGGCCGCGAGCCCTCGCCGGATCGCCCAACTCCTTTCACGGCGACAGCGGGGAGGCGGCGACGGCGAGGGCTCAGCCCTCAGCCGCTCGCCCCCTTCGGCCCTTTTTTTTAAGAATATTTTAATTAAAATTAAGTTTTAATTTAATTTAATTTATTTTATTTTATTTTTTACACGTCAGACATGAAACGGCGTCGTTTTTGCATTTTTTCGCCACGTCAGCATGCAAAACGATGCCGTTTTGGACCGGGGTTGCCGGAAAATTGTCACGTCAGCCATTTGGCCGGATTTTCGCCGGAGTGGCACTTAAGTGTTCCATTTAACTCCGATATTGGCAGTTAAGTGTATCATTTTGAAGTTATGGCACTTAAGTGTCCCCCGGTGCCAAGTTATGGCACTCCAGGTGTCCAAACTCATAAAACTTGGTTGTCCAAACTTGTTTATGAATCCAATACTTATCATAAGTTTGTCTAGCTCATGGTGGCTAGATAGTAGTGCAACAAATTATGTTATTTAGCATAATAGGATTCATAAATCGAAGGACGTCAAATCGAGGTGAGTTATAACTCATCGAGGAAAACAAGGGTAAAGTCAACATTGAGTTCACAAGAGATATCATTTTAATTTTAGATTATGGTTTTAATAAGAAATACATTTTATATACCTTCTTTGAGATTGAGCTTAGTTGACATATTATGTTTAAATACATGTAGCTATTTTTTTGAAATAAAGTAAAAACAATGTTATTTTTATGTTCATTAATTCAAATAAGGTTGAGTACTACATTTTGTTCAATGGATTGTATAAACTGTGTTTGGCTCCCAAATAATATATACATCGTGTTTATAGTTGAAAGAGGTTGTAGGTTGTTTCCAAAAGACTTTTGCTTAAGGAATAGTCTTATTTTAAGAGATAGTCTTATGCATTAACGTCTTGATCACTTGTTTAGAGAAAAAGTAGAAAGGCTGATAAAGTTACTATTCTATCTACTCTTAAAAGTTACATAAAGACTTGGATAGACCATAATAAATAAGATGACTAAGATAAAAAATAAAAAATAAAACTGCAGTATGAAATTTTGACCTGTTAGAGGTCATTTACATTGATCGTAGTGGACTTTATATGGTAACGTCGTGTGTAAATTTTTATTTCAACATAGTCATTAATGACTATATCTTCTATACTTGATTAAGGAAAAGTTTCAAATCTTTATTCAAGATTTTTTTTTTCCAAACTAAAATCCAAAAACAATTGGGATAAGTCTTAAAAGTGGTTAGACCAGATCATGATGGTGAGTATTTTGACAAGTATGACAATGATGAATAGCTTAAAAGGCTATTTGTCAAATACTTGGAAGATTCTTTGGTAGTAATTTAATTTGTTATGCCTGAAATCCTAAATATAATGGTATAGTCGAAAGGCGCAATATCACCCTCATGGAGATTATGAGGAGTATGATTAGTATGATTAATTTACTTAGTTTTTTTGTGGGGTGACACTTTGATAGCAATCTTTTCACATACAAAATTGTCTTTCTACCAAAGTTATTCCGTTGACTCCTTTTGAGTCATGGACTGGATGTAAATTTAACTTGAATCATCTTAAGATTTGAGGGTGCCTTGTAGAAGTGAGGTTCTATAATCCAATATTAAGTATGTTGGAATTTAGAACCACTTGGTATTATTTGGTAATTTACCCAAATCATTGGAAGGGATACCAAAGTTAGAACCCAAATGAAGGTACAATAATTGTGGAATCACATATAGTAAAGTTTCTAGAGTTCAATGTAGCAATATATGCTAGCGGGTCTCATACTATTAAGGATAATAATATGGTGGAGATTACCATGTCATTATCTTTGCCTATATAGATAATTATGGAGTCTCCAACACCACAAACTAAGCCTATTGAGATTCAGGGTACTATTACTAAGATAGTTATTGATGAAGTTTCTCAAGTTTTTCAGGTGTAGAATGAAGTAGTTGTAACTCAATTTAGTTATACTACCATACTATATAGTTTATTTATGAAAGTATGACTATAACATATGTTGCATAATTGATCTAGTGACTTATACAGATGCTGCTTTTTGTCCTCAATCATATCTGTAGTTAGATACGATAAAAGACTAGATGCAATTTATAAAACATTATAGTGCTTAGGAACTTGTTGAGTTACTTGAAGGTCAAGAGCTCATTAGCTACAAATGGGTGTATAAGACTAAAAGGGACTCCAAAGAAAGATTAAGGAATTTAAAGCCAAACTAGTAGCCAAGCGTTTCACTCAGAAAGAAGGAGTGGACTGTGAAGAAACATTTTTCTAATCTCTCCGTTAATATTTTGTCAAAGTGAATATGGCATTAGTAACTTATTTTGATATGTAGTATGGATGTTAAAACTATCTTTCTAAATGAATATCTTAATAAATAAGTCTATATGATATAATCCAAATGTTTTACAGCAAATGATTCAAGTAAACTTGTGTATAGATTGAAAAGTTTTATTTATGACCCCAAGCGAGTTTTTAGACAATGGTGCTTGAAGTTTTATAATGATTTCACTTTGTTCATTTTTGTCGAAAACAAAGTAAATCAATGTTTATACTACAAGATCAATGGAAGAAAATTAATTTTTTCTCGCACTTTATGTACATAATATTTTGCTTACAAGCAGTAATCTTAAATTATTGCATGAGACAAAGAAAATATTATTAAAAAAAAAATGACATAGAGTACCTTGATGAGGCATCTTTTGTCCTTTGCACTGAGATCCGTAAAGATCATTCTTGCCGTGTATTGGGTTTGTCTCATAAAACATATGCTTATCGTATTTTGAAAAGATTTAATATACATTGCTACAAGTTAGGAATTGCTTTTGTCATTAAAGGTGATGAACTGAATTTGTCATAATGCCCCCATTCAGACATTGAGAAAACTCTATCAAAGGATGTATATTGTGTTAGTGCACTTAAAAGTATTATTTAAGCTCAAATTTGCACCAAACCAAACGTCGCTTTTGATGGGAGAAAATTAGTAACCATTCTAATTAAGATTGGTGATTTCTAAATGTCGGTGGTAAATTTAATGGGTCCGTAAGTACGACTAACAAAATAAAGTAACTAAATGGGAAAGTTGGTAAAATTTTCTCATGGATATATGTCTCTCATTCTTCACCTATTAAGCACTACAGATTGTAGTGATCACTGGAAATGGACCGAGCGGGATCGACATTGTGAAAGAAATCCTACGTGGTGCCAAAGAAGTTCACCTAGCTTCGAGAGAAACCACCAAGCTTGAGATTCATGAAGACCAACATTCCCCGGTATTGTACATTTTCACTCTGCTGGTGTTCTTTCTAGCATTGAACAATTAGCCAAAGTAATTCTGACTGCGACATGGCTTTTCGAAAACATCATCTATTTTGCATAGATTGATTAAGCTGAAGTGGAAGAGCGAATAGTCTTCCAAGATGGATCGTCGATATATATAAAAGCTATCATCCATTGCTCCTGATATGGCATACGTATATTTTAGCACACATAATATGTCAATAATTATATTCTTATTGGTATTTTTCTTTATTAGTTATGCGTATTGTTCTTGTTTCTTAGGTATAAGTACTACTTCCCATTTCTCAAAACGAATGGAATTGTGAAAGTAGATGACAATGGCGTTGCGCCTTTGTATCAATACAATTTCCCGCCTGCGCTAGCTCCATAGCTCTCTTTCATCAGCATACGTGATCGGGTACGCAAGTAAGAACTTTGTCCAAGGTAAAAAAAAAAAAAACAACAATTCTGTGGGAAACATCTTTACCAAAAAAAAAAAAAAAAGAACAAAAAAACAATTCTGTGGGAAACATTATATGCTAATATTTCTGAAAATATATTAATTCGATAAATGATATATTTTCACAAAAATAAAAATGATTTTGTGGGTTATTTTATTAATAGAGTTTAGCCTTTGCTGACTTTTTATATATTTTGAAAATGCAAACAGACTATTACGTTTCTCCTTAGCAAGTTACAATCAAGGTGGGCAGCAAACATATTATTTAAGAAAATACTGTTGCCGAGTGAAGAAGAGATGACATCATCGATTGAACAATATTACTAGCGGATCGAGGCAGTCGGATGGCCCAAGTGTTATCTCACACGCTTCAATTGGAAAAGGTACATTCGGCGAAACCCAATTGCACTACTCATTCAATTACATCAAACCCAATTTCATTTCCAAAATAAACAACGAGAAAATAGAGAAATCTTCACAAATTGGACATTCTAGAGCATAGAATCGCAGTATTTGTCTTCGATTGTCGTAACTTATCTTGTTAATTAGACTCCAAAACCTTATTTAAACGATAATCGAGTCTATTGTTTCAATTATCGAACATTTTCCCTCTAAATATATGATCACCATCCTACATGATTTTTTCGATTTTTGGCAGTTTGATTATGAGAATTGGCTTGCTGGAGTTGGGACTACCGCCACTGGAGAAATGTAGACTAAACGTCTATTTTACATCGTTGAGTCTTCTGATGATGTTTGGTGAAATTTGGAGAGACATTTGGGATGTTGAGAAATGGATGAAAGGAGAAGAAGAGTCGGACAAGATCAATCGCACTTTGGAATGTTAAGCTGTAGAAACCAGGATACTAGATGTTGGAAGCGATTAAAGGAATCTACTTGCAATCTCCCTTTGATCATTTGTTTGCATTCTCTTCAGCTCGCTGATGCGTAAGATAATCTACGGTCGTCCATGACTTTGACGTCCTCCATCTGAGATCTTGGCCTCTTGACGTCCTCGGAATTGCATGGCCACGGATCCAACGTTGTCGTGGAAGAGGTTGTGAACGGCTATGGTAGCGACTGATGTGGGGTCGTGATGGTGCTCTTTGGAATTTCATGAAAAGCTTAAAGACTAAATCGATTGAATTGGAAAATTCATGATTGAATTGGTAGTCATACAATAAATTTAAACATGACGGAATAGTTTTCTCAAGAAAAAAGGTACATGATTATCGTAACATAAAGACTGTACTATGCACATCAATTTATGGTGGGAATCGGTGTGAGTTTGTTTGGATTCTACCATATTCGTGCCTAGGTCTATTTCTCCACATTTAGATACGTGATTAGCCTATACCATATGAGATCTGACTGTATCGAAAGTAAGGGTGTCAAAACCAAATTGTGTACCCAAATCAAAGCACGATTGGCCCATCTGCACCTGAAATTTTTGGGTCTTTTTACTTCAGGTAAATGAGTACAAATAGTGTACTTGTTTAGGTTCGGATCATAACCCAAACTGAACTAAAACATGTTATCCAATGAAAGAGACGATTGCAAACATAAAAGGAGGGAAAGCCTACAGGCCATGGAGTTGTATTGCTAAGTAAAACAAATAACTGGCCCAACCTGCGATTTCAGTTTGTGCTCTATTTGGGCTTTGGGTTGGCTCATTATGAAGATGCATACTTCATATTTCGGTTTGGGCCGGGTTGACTGGAAACTTGACCCTAATTGAACCGTAGACAGCCCTAAGCTTATAAGATCACAGAGTTCAACGAGTGGGACACATTAAACCTTGTGTCGGATCGGTTCCGCTTTTCTCATGTGATGCTTAATAGTGGACGCCTGAATGAAGGTCAGTTCCCAACATCAAACAGTTTTTGGTTTGTGTTTCTATGAAATGACGCCCCAATCGTCCCCCCCGGAGGAATATGTGCTTCTAAAAGATTTTTTATACTGTGCCCAATCCCGAAGTTAGTTCTATACATAACAAGCTTGGATATAATGACCCCAAAAGAGTGCCGCTATGCAGTTTGAGCACTTCATATAAATATCATTTATTTATAATTACTTAGAATTAGTGCTTTATTTAAAATTGGAAAGCTAAGCAGATAGTGAGATGGATATAAATTATCAAACCAAGTCAAGCAACTTGCTCCTTAAAAAATATAGTCGTTGCAATGTTAGTTTATAGAACAATTCAAAGGGCGGTAGAGAATATCCTTCACCAATGTGGAATCGGTCCTCTTCGAGTTTTATTTGTAATCTCAATAAATTGTGAATTATCTGTGATGAGGTGGATCGACTAACGCATAGCGCACTCCTTCCATTCACTCCACTAATAATTAAACAATGCGAACGCCCTTCCATTCACTCCATTAATAATTAAACTTGTTATAGAGCTGCCCCAATTAAATTTTACCCAACCATGCCGTCCGCAAGAAAGAATCTCCTCTAAAAGAAAGAGAGTTGAGGTACAGGTCCAGGATACCATCCGGACCCGGGTCTCAAAACCATGGGAAAACTGCAAGTGAAGGTGGCCGTGATCGGAGCCGGCATGTCGGGTCTTGGTGCAGCCAGGGAGCTCTACCGCGAGGGGCACCAAGTGGTGGTGTTTGAGAGTGGCAGCGATGTTGGAGGCACGTGGCTGTACGACCCTCGGGTCGAATCTGACCTGCTGGGGTTGGATCCAGGCCGTGATGTCGTCCATGCCAGCATGTACCGATCGCTCCGGGTGAACCTGCCGAGGCAACTCATGGGTTTCTCGGACTACCCATTTCTCAATAAGGGATGCAGCGACCTGAGAAGCTTCCCGGGTCACGAGGAGGTGCTCCGGTTCTTGCGTGGCTTCGCGGAGGATTCCGGGCTGGTTGAGCTGATTCGGTTCAGAAACGAAGTGGTTCGAGTCGAGCAAGCAGTTGAGGAAGGGCGGGACCAGTGGGCTGTGGAGTGGCGGATGCGCGGTGGGGAGGAGGCGGCAGGAATGGAGGTTTTCGAGGCTGTGGTGGTTTGTAACGGCAGGTACACTCAACCAAAGATTGCTGAATTTCCAGGTACGTCGTCTGATCTGACATTATCCTTGTTGAATTGTTTCTCTTCGTTGATATTTGCGATATATCAGGAAGAGAACTTGCATTATAATGGAGCTTTGGATTTTGACCGGTCAACCAAATTGGGCTTGACTTCTCTCCTATTTATAAAAACCCTTTTCAATTCCAAATATAAAAACCACCCTTCCCAATCTCTATAGGTAGACCGACCGAAAAAAAATAAAAAATCTCTACGTAGGATTACTTTGTGGGTCCCAAATGTGCGAAACTTTGGAGTATTTCCCCACCCTCGTCCGTATAAGCTTCCCCCCCAAATAGATCTCTTTCAATCTTTTTTTTATTTATTTATTTCACTGGCAATCTTATCTACCTATTAAGAAAATTATCACTTAAGCATTTATGTGGCATTTCTTAAATGATCGATTTTTAATATCTCTTTCAATCAAGAGAGATTCTAAAAATCTAGCATAATTGACGGCGCAAAAAAATGACTTTTCCTACCCAAAGGTCAAAACTGTATATGATAAAATGAGGTTTCGCATGGAAAAGAGGCAGCTATGCTAAAAACTAAAACCATTATAATTATTTTCAATACAATCGTGTAATTTTATTTAAATAATTGCATGTTATACATGATCAATTGCTAAATAAGCATTCTTTTAACATTTTATATGTAAAATTTTATGCCCAATTAGCATTAGAATAAGCCTTTAAGTATAAAGTAGATTAGGCTATAAAGTGAATACTATGATTAAGCTATAAAGTGAAGACTATGGAATAAGGTACCCTAAACATTACAAAGGTACGAAGAAGAGCAACAAAGTGAATTGTACGCAGTACAGTCGTGAGCTAACTATGTGAACAACATAGGTGATCTTAGGATGAGTAACAGTGAGATATACAAGGCTGCGAACCAACTGGTAAAGTGTAGGATTCAAAAGAATAGTTCCATCATTGTCATCAAAATTGGCATTTGCCTTAATAAGAGTTATAGCAATCTTGGAATCATTAAGTTTCACTTGAGAAATAAAATCAAAGGTATATTTCGCTTGAGAAAGATAATAGGTAGAGGAATTTGAGTCAACCTCCAAGCTTAGAAAGTAACAAAGTCACTCGAAATCTTTCATTTCAAATTGCTGACTAAGATATTACTAAAGTTTTGTAGTACCAATATGATAATCACTAATGATAATCATATCATCCATATATAATAATAGTGAAATATACCCCCGAGATGCTCGTTGAAAGAAGAGAGCATTGTTCTTTGTCTTCTTTGTACATGAGGATGCTGCTTTAGGTCTTGGCTTGGTGAGGTGTAGGACACGATTGGGCAGCTTCGCTTAGGGCCTTCGCGGCCAAGTGTAAGGCAGCCTTCGCCCAATCTTGACGAGGCTTTTGCGGCTGATGAGGGTCACTAGTAATCCTTGCTTGCCCTAAAGAAGAAAAAAAAAAAAAGCCAACAAAAATAAAAAGTTCAAAAATATTAATAGAAAATAAAATTTTAAAAAATAATAAAATATTTTCTGACAAGGCAAATGGAAATTGGCATTCAAGTGAATGATTTTTCAAATTTATGACATTTAAGTGAATGAAAAAAAAAAAGTTTTGATACTCAAGTGAGCGCCGTGCGAAAGTATTGACAATTCTAGTGTTCTTCTCCCGGTCGTGTTGTCTGTGTAATGAGAAGAATGGTTGAGACGGACTCTTGTGGGATCTGCCTTTGCTCGTTTGTTCTCTCTCTCCCCATTAATTTCTCTCTTTGCTTCTACTTTCTTTTCGTCCATCACATGTGCCCATGACTTTGCTGTGCACGTGCTTCAGCTCTGTTTGTATTTGATTCTCAGTATATTAATATGTATGATGACAATCTAGTTTTTCACGTTTCATGTTTTGAACTTTTCATTGTTTATTTTATCTTATGTGTTTATCTTTTATGGATTATTGTTATTGACAAATGAGAAAATTTCTTTTTTGTTGTTGTTGTCACTTTCAACTAAAATGAAACAGAAAAGGAAATTGGTCGGTTCCAAGGTAGATTCAGAAACCAACCTTGAAACTTGTGACGGGATAGGCTATATGTTTCGAAAAATGGCGAACTAGTTTTGACAAGTACGTTTTAGGTTTTAGATGGAACTTGGATAGAATATAAAATTACTCATCCCTAGTCATGGGGACTGAAGTTGAAGCCAATATATTCCATGGTGGAACTGAACTTAGAATAACATGCATGAGAAGCTTATTTCGGTTCATTTAATGCTCTTCGTAAATGACATACTTTACTAGAAGCATGAGTTTACCTTGGAGGATGTTCCACATATACTTTCTTTGTCACGCCCCGATCCTCGGTCATGTGCCCATCCCTTAACTGGTCAATTACTAGCAATATCCTAGGACGTATCACCGACCCTTTCATTTAGATATGCTTATGCGGAAGCAATTACAAATCCCTAGACAATAAAATAATGGGATAGAAAAGTAGGGCTATATTTTTCACAATTGAAAAACTACAACCACACTTTTATACAATACAAACCCTTTAGTATATTTTACAATACTATTCACAATGCCTGGTCTATCACACATCCATATATACACAGGGTTGCAAAATGGAGGACGCCACAAGCCTCATCCGGGTCGTACTTTAGATTATCATCCAAATCATCCTCTGATTCCTCTTCATATTCTTCCATCTCCTCATCTTCCTATGGTCCCTCCTCCTCTTACTCCACAATCTCCCTTTCTTCTTCACTCCAGTTGGCATCCTCAACTGTGTACACTGGAGAAGCTGGCTCACTTCCAAGCACGGGATCCCTAGCATCGTCTACTGCTCCGTCCTTGGGATCTACAGTCTCTTCTCCGAATGCTTCCTCCAAGACAAATCGTGGCACATCATCTTCCAAAATGGGACATTCACTTCGCCCATCATGGTAGTGACGATACCATGATCTATACTCATGGGGCATCAGGTCATCCTTACCCACGTCGACCCAAACGGTAGATTTCACTAGTACGTACTCTAATCCTTCTAGGTTAGGGTGAATGTGGAAGTGAGCAGCCTCCTCTGATATACTCTCGGGTATACCAAACTGCTTGGGAAGATGGGGAGGTGGAGGTGCTACCATTAAGGGCCTGAAAATGGTTATACAATAACCAATGAGACTACGTCTTAACGAGTTCTACCCTCTTAAGACTCAATTAGAAGGCCAATAAGCAATAAGGATTGTCTATGCACAACACGAGTTAGAGGATTTACCTTGGCCTTAGATTCCACATGCAATTCAATACAGTTCAATGGGCATACAATTATTTAACACAAATCGAACTCTTGATCAATCGATTTAGTCAATTACATGTCAAACATGACCATTCCCTGGTCATTTCAATTGATATCATATATTCCCTACGATGGAATGTCTAGTCATAGAGCCCATGTGCATTCTCCAAGATGACTCTCCTAGTCACCGAGCTCACGTGCATTCTCCGAGACAACGTACCTACTAATCGAACCCACATACATTTTCCAAGATGAGATGTCTAGTCATTGAGCTCACGTGCATTCTCCAAGGTGATGCATCAAGTCACCGAGCCCATGTGTCTCTTTCGAGATGCCATACTTAATCACCAAGCCCATGTGCATTCTTCAGGATGACATAACGAGTTTCCGAGCCCACGTGCCTTCTCCGAGGTGATGTACCTACTCAACTAACCAACAAATTTTAACGCCTTTCTCCAAGATGACACACTTAGTCATCGAGCAGTCGTAACAAATTATATACTCAACTAACAAATTATGTACCTACTCAACTACCTAAGTGTTCTTGGCATTGACAATCAATACTCAGTTATTCTTCAATTAATTACTCAAAATCATTTCAATTTAGGAATAATTCCTAAAAATTCATAATTAAATTAATTCGACACAAATTAAAGCTCAAATAAATAAATGGACCGCACCATGATAATCAGCATAAAATTCCGGTCATCAGCTATCCCAGCCTAATTTTCAGAAATTAATTAATTTATTTAATACAAAAATTAATTATTAAATACTAATAAATCCAATTTAGGCCCATAATGCCCAATTGGACGCCAAAACGGACTTGGAAAAATCTCGAGATTCGTTCAATAAATATTAGTACGTGTCTACTTGCTAATTGCACTACCCAATTGCCTAACATGCATCAATAGATAATTAATTTAGCTAATCTAATCTAATCTAATCTATCAACATAATTGCACTTAATTAAATCTAATTAATCCTTAAGCATCATTAGTCTACTAAGTGAGGATTGGTGAGCTAAACTCACCCGTTTAACAATCTGTTTGGATCGAAACATCGGGAACGTCGCGGGGGTCGCTTTTCTCCAAAGCGGGCTTAGGATCCGAGGCTTGGAAACACCTCAAAATGGACTTGGAAGGTGGCTTAATACCCACTTTTTCAGCCCTTGTTTTGAGTTGCAAAGACAAGGAAACAAGGTGATTAAGGGCAAAGCAAGGTTGGTGGAGGCGGCTCGGGTGATCAAGGGCCAACAGCGGGGTTTGGAGGTGGCTCACGATGGACCAAACGACCACAGCAACCTGCTCGACGCACAGCGAGGTGGAGACAACGGCGTGAGGGAGGCGGACGTTTGTAGTGGAGGCGGAGGGCGTCACGGGCGATCAGAGCAGCGAACGGCGGTGGCACGGGTGGTTCAGGTGTGCGACAAGCTACAACTGGTTCTACTCTGGCTTGTTGGTCTTCTGACGACGCAAATGGAGGGCAGGAAAGGAGTTGGTCGTCGGCTGTTGTGAGAGAGAGAGAGAGAGAGAGAGAGAGAAGAGGATGAGGGGAACAAGGGCCCAATTTCGCAATGTTTTTCCATTCCTTTGTCTCATTTGACTCATCCTAAGCCAAGCATTGTCATTTGGCCCTCCTTCAGCCAACAAAGCTCCCATCTAGAAGTTTATGGTGGTCCAAATATTGAGGATGGTGGGAGCATACGAAATTCCAAGCAAAAGGCTTCAATTGTACATCCGTTTGTGCTTAATTCAATCCAATTCAAAATCAACAAATCCTGTGGTCGAGTCAATACTCAATTTAGTATTTTTCCTCACCCCTAGAACCCTCTTGCATCCCAATTTTGCAACTAAAAATAATCTTCGGCATTTTTTGAACAAAAACAGTCCTATGTCGACTTTTTCCCAAAAAGTATCGAGTTGCAGAAAAATCTTTTGAGACCGAGTCGACGTTCCTAAAATTTATTGTGACATGATAGAATCTTCAATTTCTAAAATTGGATTCAAATTCACGGTTAATTTCCATTCGGCACATTTTTAGCGTGACCTAGATCATCGAGTAGTTTTCAAAACATTTTAGGGCAAATGACTTGTGGTCGATTTTTTTCGAGCCACAATGAACCCACTCGACACATTGGCGATTCTCAGTTATCGTGAAAATCTCGAGGATTCAAATATGGACACAAGGTACCAAAACGATGGTAAAAATCAAACTAGTGTTGGTCGACGAGAATTTTCCAATTAAGTGGAGTAACCCACGATCGGCCACACATCTCAATCGAACCGACCTATCTCTCATCTCAAATCGATTTTTAACTGTGCCGTAATGGCCTCTAAAGATGAACACGGTTGAGAAGCTGATTCCTGATTGAATTCTCAAGTCTATTACCTTAAAATTCCTTAATGGCTTACCTGAATAGTTTAGTTATCTCGAAAGTGATCAACTCTGAAAATAGTCCTATAGGACCGTTGATGAAATGCCCGATTAATTCAGTACAAAACATGGATTGAACATCTGGGATGTCATAACTCTTCTCCTCTTATAAAAATTTCGTCCTTGAAATTTAAACTTGACACTCTTCAAACAAAAAAGTGGGGGTACAACTGTCTCATCAACTCTTCAATCTCCCATGTTGCTCCTTCGGTACCGTGGTTGCCAGACCACTTTGACCAACAGAATAGTCTTTGTACACAGAACTTACTCTTTTCTATCCAAGAGCTAAGTTGGGCTTTCAACGTATGACACACGGTCATCCACGTTCAATTCCTCGAAATTGAGCACATGGGTTGGGTCAGGCTCATACTTACTTAACATTGACACATGAAAGACGTCATGCACTTGCGCCAATCTTAGCGGCAGCGCAAGACGATACACTAGGTTCCCGATTCTCTTATGAATCTCAAACGGACCTACGTACCTCGGACTCAGTTTTCATTTCTTTCCAAAGCGCGAAGTTTCTCTCATTGGTGACAGTTTCAGAAAAACGTGATCACCAACTTGGAATTTCAAAAGCCTTCGACACTTATCTGCGTAGCTTTTCTATATGCTCTGAGCGGTCTTTAATCTACTTCTGATTACTGCCACGGCATCCACTGACTGTTGGACCAACTTTGGGCTTGTGATCTTTCTTTACTCGACTTCATCCCAACACACTGGTGTTATGCACACTCTGCCATAAAACACTTTGAAAGGAGCCATTGTTGTAGGCAAATTCCACCAGGTGAAGCTGATCTTCCCAACTTTCCTTCAAGTCTAGTACACAAGCTCTCAACATGTCTTCGAGGGTTTGAATTGTCCTCTTAGACTAGCTATCCGTCTGAGGATGATATGCCGTACTATACTGAAGCTTTGTATCTAAAGGGTTTTGCAAGCTTTTCCAAAAAGCGGCGGTAAACCTCGGGTCTCTATTTGACGTTATCGTAACCAGCACTCCATGCATTCGAACCACTTGACGCACGTACAGGTCTGCATGCTTATCCAAACTAAGGTCCTTTCGAACTGCAATGAAGTGAGCCGATTTTATCAGTCTATCGACTACCACCCAAATCGAATCATTTTCTCTTTGACTCTTGGGTAGTCCGGTCACGAAGTCCATCGTGATATGTTCCCATTTCCATTCTAGGATCTCGAGAGGTTACAGAAGTCCTCCCGGCTTGTAATGCTGAGTTTTTACTTGCTGACATGTCAAACACTTGGCGACATGCTTGGCGATGTTTGCCTTCATATCTGACCACCAATAGTGTTGACACAGATTCTGATACATCTTAGTACTTCCAGGATGAATGCTGTAACTGTTACGATGTGCTTAAGATAGGATATCTTCTCTAAGCTCCACATCATCAGGTACAACCAAACGCCCTTGGAACCTTAGTGTCCCATCATCATAGATTTGAAAGTCAGTCTTTCTTTTCTCAGTGTCCTTTTGTAGAATTTTCTGCACATCCGGATCTGTCGGTTGGAGTAGCTTGATTCTGATATGGACATCTGGTTCAATTCTGAGGGTGGCCATAAGACTTGAAACGTGGCCTACTTCAAATTTGAATACTGAATCTCGAGCTCTCTCGATTAGGTTCCCCTCTTTAATTAGTATATGAGCAATTGAAGATTTTCGACTCAAAGCATCGACGACCTTGTTCACCTTTCCTGGGTGATATAGGATATCATAGTCGTAGTCCTTCAGCAATTCCATCCATCTGCATTGTCTCATGTTCAACTCCTTCCAAGAGAATAGGTACTTGAGACTTTGATGATCCGTGAAGATCTATAATTTTTCTTTGCATAGATAATGTCTCCAAATCTTCAAGGCAAAAATAATCGCTGCGAGCTCTAAGTCATGCATCGGGTAATTATGTTCATGAGGCCTCAACTGACGGGAAGTGTATGCAACAACTCTGCCATGTTGCATTAGTACGCAACCCAGTCCTCTGAATAACGCATTGCTATAGATCTCGAATTCTCCAGGACCAGATGGAATCGTTAGCACAGGTGCGGTAGTCAGTTTTTCCTTCAGCTCTTGGAAACTATGCTCGCATTTGTCTGTCCATACAAATTCCTCTTCTTTCTTCAAGAGTTTTGTCAGAGGCGATGCTAAAGATGAGAAACCTTCCACAAACCATTTGTAATAACCTGCCAAACCTAGAGAACTTCTGATTTTCGTCACTGTAGTTGGCCTCGGCCAGTTGATCACTACTTCTATTTTGCTCAGGTCCATGGAGATTCCTTCTCCGAAAATCACGTGATCTAAGAACACAACATGAGTTAACCAAAACTCGCATTTGCTGAGCTTAACATACAATTGATGGGTTTTTAAGGTCTAGAGCACTAATCTCAGATGACTCTCATGCTCTCCATCACTTCTCAAATACACTAGAATATCATCGATGAACACGATCACAAATCGATCCCAATATTCTTTGAATACTTTGTTCATCAAATCCATGAAAAAGCGGTTGGAGCATTCGTCAACTCGAATGGCATCACCGTGAACTCGTAATGACCATACTGAGTACGAAATGCTGACTTAGGAATGTCCTCTTTCCTAATTCTCAGCTGATGATATCTAATCCTTAAATCAATATTCGAGAATATTGACACTCCATGTAGTTGATCAAACAAGTCATCTATCCTTGGCAACGGGTACTTATTCTTGATCATGACTTGATTAAGTTGCTGATACTTGATGCACAAACACAACGAACCATCTTTCTTCTTTACAAACAGAACTAGTGCTCCCCACGGTGATGCACCGGGACAAATAAATGCCTTATCCAATAACTTTTGCATTTGCACCTTCAGTTTTTTCAATTCAGAGAGTGCCATCCGGTAAGGAGCCTTAAAGATTGGTTCTATCTCGAGGGCTAACTCAATCACAAATTCAATTTCTCTCTCTGGCGGTAATCCTAGCAATTCCTAGGGAAAACATCTAGAAATTCTTGTACCACTAAAGTGTCTTCCATTTTCAGCTCCTCCACTATTGTATCTACGACAGTTACCAAGTACCCTTGGCAACCCTCGTCTAACAAATGAGTTGTCTTTAGCAATGAGATCAAGATAATCGAGGGACCTCCTCGATTCTCGATAAACTTGAAGCTCTCACCCTTTAATGGGTCAAATTGAATCACCTTGCGATAGCAGTCCATTTTAGCTCGTTGCTTGGTGAGCTAGTCCATGCCAATTATTAAATCGAAATCATACATGGCTAGTACTAACAGATCAATTTTCCCCACTCGCTCACCAATCTCTAACTTGCAACCAGAACATCCCAACGCAGTAATTACTTTATCCTTCAATAGTGTAGATATGCAAAATGTTGACTCCAACGATATAGGACTCAATCCTAACAACTTAACATATTGTTCGACAATGAAGGAATGAGTTACTCCCGAATCAAACAAAGCATAAATAGGATGGTCGTTAAGCGAAACCATACCTGTGATCGCGTCAAGCGCAGCTTCTGCCTGACCTTGTGTGATTGCATAAAATGTGCCCTACACTAGAGGTCTAAGTTGTCCTCCCTATGGCACATTATGAGAGGCATACCCTCTTATTTGTCCCATTGGTGGCGGTGGTAGCAACTGCGGTTGTCCTCTTGGCTTTCTAGGACAATTTCTGGCTATATGGCCCTGTTGACCACATTCGAAACATGCTCCTATCCTAGATGGGCATGGGGCTAACCCGTGTTGTCTTCCATGGAAACGACACACTCCATTTCTAATTGGCATAGGCTTGCCAAGTCCATCTCTCCTATTTGGTGGCACTTGAAACTTGCATTCAAACATGGGCCTCTTCCCATGGTGGATATTCTCTTGGTGAAAGCTGAACCTCGATCCAGATGAGGCAGCTCTTTCGTTATGGTCTTTTTCAATTTTTTGGGCTCTCCCATAAATATCATTATAAGCCCTTAGATCCAGAGAGACCAGTATGCTTCTCAAGTTTGGTATGAACCCATCCCTAAACCTCCTCACTCGGTTTGCTAGGTTCTCAATCAGTTTTGGGGCATATTGCGAAAGTTCAGCGAACTTCACCTCATATTGGTCAACAGTTAGGGAACCTTGGTGAAGACGTTGAAATTCTGCCATCTTCACCTCTCTGGTAGTTTATGGGAAATACTTGTCATTGAAGGCTTCAAGGAAGGTGTTCCACTCCGGAACAACACCTTCAGGAAATATCGTTCCTTGGGTAGTCCTCCACCAAGTATTTGCAACTCCCTTCAGCTAGTAAGTTGCAAGGACTACTTTCTCAGTCTCATTGCACATCAGTAGTGAAAATGCTTTCTCCAACTTTTGAATCCATGAAGCAACAGCTTCGAGATCTCCTGTCCCGGTGAACTGTGGAGGGTTTAACTTTAAGATCGCAAACCCTTTCATTTAGATATGCGCATGTGGAAGCAATTATAAATCCTCAGATAATAAAACAATGGGATAAAAAAAGTATGGCTATATTTTTCACGACTGAAAAACTACAACCACACTTTTATACAATACAAACCCTTTAGTATATTTTACAATACTATTCAGAACGCCTGGTCTATCACACATACATATATACACAGGGTTGCAAAATGGCGGAGGCCTTAATCCTCATTCGGGTCGTACTCTAGATCATCATCCAATTCCTCCTCTAATTCCTCTTCAGATCCTTCCATCTCCTCATCTTCCTTTGGTCCCTCCTCCTCTTACTCCACAATCTCCCATTCTTCTTCACTCCAGTTGGCATCTCAACTGTGTATACCGGAGAAGCTGGCTCACTCCCGAGCACGGGATCCCTAACATCGTCTACTATTCCATCTTTGGGATCTACAGTCCCTTCTCCAAATGCTTCCTCCAAGGCAAATCGTGGCACATCATCTTCCAGAATGGGACCTTCACTTCGCCTATCATGGTAGTGATGATACCATGATCTATACTCATGGGGCATCAGGTCATCCTTACCCACGTCGACCCAAACGGTAGATTTCACTAGCACGTACTCTAATCCTCCTGGGTCAGGGTGAATGTGAAAGTGAGTAGCCTCCTCCGATATACTCTTGAGTATACCAAATTGCTTAGGAAGAGGGGGAGGTGGAGGTGCTGCCATCTAAGGGCCTGAAAATGGTTATACAATAACCAATGAGACTACGTCTCAGCGAGTTTTACCCTCATAAGACTCGATTAGAAGGCCAATATGCCATAAGGATTGCCTCTGCACAACATGAGTTAGAGGACTTACCTTGGCCTCAGATTCCATCTACAATTCAATACAGTTCAATAGGCATACAATTATTCAACACAAATCGAACTCTCGATCATTGAGCTCACGTGCATTCTCCAAGATAATACATCAAGTCACCGAGCCAACGTGTCTCTTTCGAGATGCCATACTTAATCACCAAGCCCATGTGCATTCTCCAGGATGACATAACGAGTCTCCAAGCCCACGTGCCTTCTCCGAGGTGATGTACCTACTCAACTAACCAACAAATCTTAAAGCCTTTCTCTGAGATGACACACTTAGTCATCGAGCTGGCGTAACAAATTACATACTCAATTCCCTTTCCACAAATTCTACTATAATCCGCATTCTACCAAAGTCTTCTTGGCACTGACAACCGATACCCAGTTATTTTTCAATCAATTACTCAAAATCAATTCAATTTAGAAATAATTCCTAAAAATTCATAATTAAATTAATTTGACACAAATTAGAGCTCAAATAAATACACGGACTGCACCACGATAATCAGCATAAAATTCCGGTCGTCGGCTATCCCAGCCTAATTTTTGAAAAATAATTAATTATAAAAAATTAATTATTAAATACTAATAAATCTAATTTAGGCCTGTAATGCCCAATTGCATGCCAAACCAGACCAGGAAAAATCCTGAGGTTCGTTCAATAAATATTAGTACGTGTCTACTTGCTAATTACACTATTCAATTGCCTAACATGCATCAACATATAATTAATTTAGCTAATCTAATATAATCTAATCTATCCACCTAATTGCACTTAATTAAATCTAATCAACCCTTAAGCATCATTAGTCTACTAAGCGAGGTTTAGCTAACAATCCATTTGGATCGAAATGTTAGGACCGTGGTGAGGGTCGCTTTTCTTTAAAGCGAGCCTAGGATCCGAGGCTTGGAAACACCTCAAAATGGACTTGGAAGGTGGCTGAATACCCACTTTTTTAGCCCATGTTTTGAGCTGCAAAGACAATGAAACAAGGTGATTAAGGGCAAAGCAAGGTTGGTGGAGGCGGCTCGAGTGATCAAGGGCCGACGGCGGGGTTCGGCAGTGGCTTGCGGTGGACCAAATGTCCACAGCAGCCTGCTGGACACACGGTGAGGTGGAGACAACGGCATGAGGGAGGCGGACATGCGCGGTGGAGGTAGAGGGTGTCGCGGGTAGTCGGAGCGGCGAATGGTGGTGGCACGGGCAGTTCAGGCGTGCGACGGGCTGTAGCTGGTTCTGCTTTGGCTTGCTGGTCTTCTCATAGTGCAAATAGAGGGCAAGAAAGGAGTTGGTTGCCGGCTGTTGTGAGAGAGAGAGAGAGAGAGGAAGAGGATGAGGGGGAACAAGGGCCCCATTTTGCCAAGTTTTTCGTTTCCTTTGTCTCCTTTGACTCATCCTAAGCCAAGCATTGTCCTTTGGCCCTCCTTCAGCTAACAACGCTCCCATTTAGAAGCTTATGGTGGTCCAAATATTGAGGATGGTAGGGGCATATGAAATTCCAAGCAAAAGGCTTCAATTGGACATCCATTCGTCCTTAATTCAATCCAATTCAATCTCAACAAATCCCGTGGTCATGTCAATACTCAACTTAGTATTTTTCCTCACCCCTAGAACCCTCTTGCATCCCATTTTTGCAACTAAAAATAATCTCTGGCATTTTCTGAATAAAAACGGTCTTATGTCGACTTTTTCCCAAATTGTCTCGGGTTGCAGAAAAATCTTCTAAGACTAAGTGGATGTTCCTATAATTTATTATGACATGACAGAATCTTCAATTTCTGAAATCGGACTCAAATTCATGGTTAATTTCCATTCGGCACGTTTTTAGTGTGACCTAGGCTATCGAGTAGTTTTCAGAACTTTTTAGGGCAAATGACCCATGGTCGATTTTCTTCGAGCCACAATGAACCCACTCGACGTATTGGTGACTCTTGGTTGTCGTGAAAATCTTGAGGATTCAAATACGGATACAGGTATGAAAACTATAGTAAAAATCAAACTAGTGTTGATCGACGAGAATTTTCCAATTTAGTGGAGTCACATATGATTGGCCACACATCTCAGTCGAACTGATCTATCTTTGATCTCAAATCGATTTTTAACTGTGCCGTAATGACCTCTAAAGATGAACACGGTCGAGAAGCTAATTCCCGATCGAATTCTCAAGTCTATTGCCTTAAAATTCATTAATGGCTTACTTGGATAGTTTAGTTATCTCGAGAGTGATCAGCTCTTAAAATAGTCCTATAGGCGCGTCGATGAAATGCCCGATTAATTCAGTAGAAAACAGGGTTGAAAATCTGGGATGTCACATTCTTAGTAAGATCAAGGCATTTTTACCATTCTTCTGGAATAGAGGCCTTTGTTTAATAGCGGCCACAACTATAAGAATCTAAACAAAAGTAAGACATTTAGCTAAAGCAAATGTCTTTTCATAGTTAATCATATACTCTCGAGTAAAGCCTTTTGCTACTAGCCTAGCTTAGTAGTGCTCCACCATATGATTTACTTTAGTCTAGGTTTTATATACCTATCCACAACCTGTAAAATAATTTGAAGAGGCAACTCAACCAAATCTCATGTACGAGATTTGTTTAAATGAGGGCAACTATTTTTCCCATTACTTGTTGCCAAAGAGGATTAATTTGAGCTTCTTTGTCTATACGAAGCTCAGGAAAAGAAGAAAAAGTAAAATAATAATGAACATCACAAAACCAAAAAGAAGGTTCACTTATACGGTGGAATGACAAACAAGAGAAGAGAGAATGACCAGGGGTGGAGAATTTGTGGATGGGGCAGACAAGCTAGGAACTGTTAAAGTGGGATCACCCTAACCACTTGCATCAACATTGGGAGAACAAAACTCCAAAGAGGAAGATTCAATTGTTGTTTCTTTGGGAAATATATGCACTAAAGGACTAAAGAAGGATGTAGCAGGAGAGGATTCGAGGGGCAAAGTGATGGGAACATCTTGTGTTCCCAAAAGATAATATGATGAGGTCGCGGAGAGAATCAGAGATAGGATCCCAACATTGATACTCTTTGTGCTCAAAGTCATAGCCAAGGAAATAACATAGATGTGCATGAGATTCTAACGTCATGCGTTCATTTATAAGAAAATAGACAAAAGAAGTATTGCCAAAGACTTGAAGAAGATTGTAATTAGGAACATTGCCAAATAAACACTCATAAGGAAAGATATCACTTATGATAGGTGACATAGTGTGATTGATAGTGTATACAACAGTATGAGAAGTCTCTCCAAAAACTGTTTCCCATACAACATTGAGATTAGAAGGTTGCAAACAACATCTAAGATGTGTCTATGTTTACATGCTATTCGACCATTTTGTTGGGAAGTTGCCAAACAAGAATGATGAATCATTGTGCCATTTTTAGAATTAATTCGAAGAAATTATGTGTCTCAATATTTCATACCATTATCTATATAAAAGATCTAGATGTTTGATAAAATTGTGTTTTGATCATGGCAATAAAATTGCGATAAATGTGGGCTAGTTCATATTGATACTTCATAAGATAGAGCCACATATAACTAGAAGGATCATCCACCGAAATCACAAAATAGTGAGATCCTTCCATAGTGGGAATAGGAGATGGGCCCCAAGTATTGGAATGAATTAAATCAAAAGAAGCACAAGAAACAAATTCACTAAAATCAAAAGGTAAAGAGTGACGTTTTCCCATGTTACATGGCATGTAATCAAAATGTTTATTGTCAGTGGAATCTAGATGACCACTAGAAATTAGATGACCTAATATAGAAAAAGAAACATGACCCAAACAAGAATACCAAATTTCAAATGATATTGTGGTAGCATAGCTACTAAGAGCATTCGAAAGCTTTAAGGAGATAAGCTCAAATAAGCATCCAACTTTATAGAATGTCTTAATTATTTGCTCTTTTCATGAATCTTGCACATAGTTGTCCCACATATATCCAGTTCAAGGAAAGTCTAGGAACCAAGTAAGTGTTAGATAATGACACGTGGGCATTAAAATGTTTCCAATATGACTAACTAGCATTTGTAAGTTATTAGCTACATAGGTAGAAGGTATTTGTGAAAGTAATGACTTTGACTTCAACATATTGATGTTTGAAATCTTATGATTGCCATAGGTAGAATCAAAGAATCAAGAACTAGAAATGACTAGAGTCATATATAGATTTGAAGTGCTAGGGACAGACGAATTAAAAAATTCTTGGAATTGTATTGTAAAATCCTCTAAAGATAAAGTAATAGACGGGCTATTAGAAGAACCCTCAATAATGGCGGCAGCAGTGGATGAGCATGAGGGTAGAGCTTTGTATTGGGATAAGTTATTTGTCCCCATAGGTTGCTTAGCAAGTGGAAGATGAAGAATTTAGTTGTAGTCTTGTATTATATATGTAAGATTTTGAAGGACCATTACCAACTATTTTAAAAGCTTAAACTATTAGATAAATGTGTGATTTATTATTTTAATACTCTAACACTACCTTATACTTATTTTAGTCTTGTCTAGTACTAAGTGTGGAAATTTAATTGGAGAGGTAATGGAATTTACAAAGATTTGAATACAGGACCTCCAGCTTTGACAACATGAGATTTTATAAGATTACTATCAACTGTTTTAAAAGTTTAAGCTATTAGATAGATGCGTGATTTATTATTTTAATATTCTAACAGTAAATATAACTAGTTGAAAGTGTCCAAAAATGACTTACAGGTGAGGCTTTGATGAGTTTGAAACCATAATATGTGGTGGTGTGTGTTGGGTGTTCGGCCTTCGAGTCTGGCGAAACTTCAGGATCTCATTCTCCTTAGGGTGAGGAGTCTAGTGATAGTGGTGGTTATCCAAAACAAAGTCTCCAGTAGCAATTGAAGTTGCGGGCTTGGAGGAGATATGAAAGCGATGCAGCCAATGTCATAAGGCTATGTGAGGTGATGCTATTTATATGGTTGGTGTCATGATGGCCACCACAGAGTAATGCGGCCTATGCGGTTGGCATTGCAAACGAGACTTGATTGCGCCTCTCATACAAAAAGGCTTAGATACCAAATGAGAGTAATGGAGAAAATATAATTTGGAAATCTTTGGCATATCAATCATAAATAATCTAAATATCTCTAACATTAACTCATCCGCTTAATTTAAATTGTTTGGCGAACAAGTGGACTTCAACTTTTAAATATGTGTTCTTTTTGATTGTGAAGTCTCTTTTTTCTTGCTCACTTACTTTCTTAATAAAAAAAAAAAAAAATCCTTTTCACAGGGAGATCTACATGGCAAGGAGAACAACTACATAGTCATAATTATCGAGTTCCTGAACCATATAAAGATAAGGTATAGTTGATATACCTTCTTTATTTCCCAAGAACAATATCTCAAATTGACTTATGAAATTTCTTGGACTATATCCGACAATCAATTGGTTTATGTAAACCAAGCCTCTAAAGGGAGTAATAAGTGTTAATCATCATCACAAGCCCTTTCTCATGATTAGTGAGGTGTTACAAATTCCATCACATAAAGTATCGACATCCTTATTAGTATGAGCATCTATCATCCAATGATACTCTCTTCACATGACAGGTAATTCGGTTAATTCCGTCCTCTTCAACATTCTAGGAAGAAACAACCTACACGGAGAGTGCTTTGTCTTAATTTTCTCACCCTGACGACAGCCTTTGTTGGGATGCCTAGGGGCTTAACTTTCTTCGAAACAAACATCTATTTGAGGCTTTCCTACTTCGACCTTGTACACGAGTTGAGCTTTAAAAGGACATCAATGATTAGCTTTGGAGTTGAATGGATTGATACTTATAAAACCCATTGCAAGCCCTTTCTCATGACTTAAAAAAATGTGTATGTGCCTTCAATGTTCTTGTATAAATGTTTTTCGCTATTTTGCATGACAGATTGTGTTGATAATAGGAAGAGGGACCAGCGCATGTGACATAGTCAATGACATCTTACCTTTTGCAAGAGAAGTTCATCAAGCCTCAAGAGAAACAATTTCCCAAGTTATGGAATTAAGAAAAGTCACTGGGGTCTTCCAACATCCCATGGTACTTTACATTTTATTTATTCCTTCATTTTCTAATTGTGACTAAGTTTAGATTAAAATCCAAGTGATGTGATTGAGCTCAAACTCATTAATCTTGTTTTGTCTTTTGGCAGATTGCATGTGCCGAAGAAGATGGCAAATTAGTGTTCCAAGATGAATCATCTATATATGCCGATGTCATCATCCATTGCATTGGGTATCAAAAAACATATAGTTCTCCTCAGTTACTTGAGCATTTCTCTACAGGCATACATATATGCGCGAGCATGCATGTTCTATCTTGCTTGATATATATGATCCTCATGTTGCAGATATAGATACCATTTTCCATTTCTAAAGACAAAGGGACTCGTGAGTGTGGATGACAACCGCGTGGGGCCTTTATATAAACATGTTTTCCCACCAAGCCTAGCTCCATGGCTCTCTTTCATTGGCATACCCTTTCTGGTATGATTTTTTTATGAAGTTCTTTTTTTTCCCATCATGTAGACCAAGTAGAGATTAAGGTTTTTCAAGAAGAAAGCCAACTAATGAAAAATAGCAAAAGGTAATAGTTAGTACATATATTGAGACAAACTAACAACTTTTTCTCCATTACTTAGAGATTCGGCAATCGATTTACCAATGTTTAAGTTCAGTATTGTAGATTTTTCTTTTTTCTTTTTTTCAGAATAGTTTAAAATACAATGAAAGGAAGAAGGAAAGAAAAAAAAATGTTCATTTTTGAATGCTTTCTGCCGTACTTAAGGTTTATACACTTCATGAAAACATGAGTTTAGAATTTTGCAAGCAATTAAACATATTCGTGTGGATTCTTACCCAAATTTTTGGTTTGGTCCCACATTTTCACAATCTCTTGATCCATCTCGACCGTGAGTAGACTTTTATAGCACAACTTAGCGAGTTACAATCGAGGTGGGTGGCCAAGGTTTTATCTGGAGAATTGGTGTTGCCAAGTGACAAAGAGATGATGTCTTCTATTCAAGAACATTACCAACACATTGAAGAGATTGGATGGCCCAAGCGTTTCACTCATAGGATTGATCAGGGAAAGGTTGGAACTAATTTGTCATTCCTCAATTCATTGTGCTATGCCTTTTCAACGAATTAGTTTACATTCACTGTTGGATGAATGACGTGTGTTTGAAATTAGTTTTTTAACCATATTCTTCCATATGTCAATTATCCAACATCTAGTGTGCAAATTCTTTCTTAATTCCGGTTAAACTTACCCTTTTAGATATAGATAATATAGTCTAACCAATGAGTAATTATACTATGAAGCTGTGATATATACTAAACTCAGTTTGGATCTTGTAGAACCTACATGAATTGACCATCTCTAGTAATCTAGATTCAATTCAATACATATATGACACTCATATAATAGTTTCTCACAAGAAATCCATAATAGAGCTAAAAAAGTAGTATGATCTCCAAAAGTTTTATTGAACTATACTGGCCGAGACCATCTTGTTAACTATGTAATGAGGCTCCTTTAATTTTTTGTTTCTAATGCGAAGAAGTTGATGTTTTTTCATGTGCTTGATAGTTTGAGTACGAGAAGTGGCTTGTAGATCAATTGGGACTTCCATCCATGGAACAATGGAGTGAGAAGATGGTTCTCATTCTTTCCGAATTGTTCAAATTCCGGCAATCTTCTAATGAAAATTGGCGGGACACCTTGGATGTTGAAAAGTTGATGCAAGAAAAAGGATTTGGCAAGCAAAATCATTGAACTGATCTTGAAGATCGATCGAAACACTTGCAACACTAAGAAGAGACATGAGAGTCAAATCTCAAAAAAGAGCGACAAAGAGTTGGATTCGGATGTGGGGCATCTATTGTAAGAGTTTTTTCTAATGTGTGTTATATTAATTGATATTATAATTTACTGTTTGGGACTTGTGTAAGGTGAGATAAAACATTTTTTAATTAGTTTAATATGAGACTAGTTAGTGTGGGCCAAGTTAACCTCAGCTCATAATGAGAGGGCCTAACTAGAAACTCTATAAATATTGTTTAAGTCTCTCCTCTAAACCTTAACACACAAATATCCTCACCACAGAGCATTTACTAAGCACTAAGGGTGAGGAGCCATCTCATTGTGCCAGTGATATAGAGGCAATGGGGGAGAAGTTCTTGTGTTTGGATTGTCACTATTCAACATAAAGAACGATGGTCCAGATTAGTGCGTTAATCTCTTTACATGATTATATTTGTGTTTTTGGTTTTAGCTATGAAGATCTTCGATTGTGCTTTTGCATCTTACATGTGCTATTAGAGCAGCCATAGCCTAGAACTTGAATGTGTGGATTTTAACTTTTTTCATGAATTTTTGTGCGGCAAAAATAAATTTTGATCACATAAATGGAACAAGCTATTCTAGATGAGCAAAACTGTGTTCACGTGCCACTGAGGGATGTTGTAGACGCCCCCACGCGTGACCATGGGTTGATGGGTGGCGGTGTGCATTGAGCATGCACCCCCACGTTTAAGCGATGCCAGCACGTGCTTTGCATAGTCATTTGACTTCAACGATTGGAGATGTGGGTTCGAACCGACCCGTTAACCTTGACCTAACTTATTAACTTGACCTGGATGACTGGTGATCAGCCTGAATTTGACTTGTTGATTTGCTCGAGTTGGTTCTCCATTGATTGGATTGGTCAATCGGTTGGACTGGTAGGACCGTTGGCTCAAACTGGTTTGGATGGGTCTATGCACTTGCTTCACACATCACGCATTCTGAGCGTGCGTACGAGCGCATTTGGACTTTGATGGGGGCATTTTTGGAGTCTATGTGTTCATATGGAGATGCTCTACATTGTGACATACATATATATGTATATGTTTGGTAGTTTTATGGATGTGAAGTTACGTACGGAACCCTAAATATGGGTATTTTTAGAGTATTTTGCGTATTTTATATGTATTTTTCTATGATTTTGGAAATACATATGCAAACTTACATGTATATCATCACATAAATAATGCGTAGAGCATTGATTCATTGATAACACGTATAAGGTTCCATGTGTATTAATGAATGGAGTAATGTAATTGGCATGATATGTAATTTTAGTGATAAATTGTCAATGTCACTAAGGATAAAATCATATTTATATAGTGTATGTGAGAAATAAAGTTTATAACCCTAGTGTGAGAAATCTTTGATGATTCAATTGAGTTGTGACTACCAAAATGGCACACTTAATTGGGTTTGAGATATATCAATCTCGTATAATGATGGAATGTCTTCTGTTCTAATGCGTGGTTATACTCCCAAAGGAGGTGATTGTGTATTAGTTCATGGAGGGATATATGAACAGTATATGGTGGAAGAGTGACTGATCCTAGTGATTTATACACCCAAAGGTGATGAATTCACGAAGGTTGAAATATATTCTAATGGCTGCTGTTATGTGGTGAGTATATAATTGGATGTAATGTATTATGCGCGAAGGTGATTATGTGATGATATATGTAATTCTCTGGATGTATACTTGTACGATTTAAAGTTACATAGTTTTCACCTAGTGCGAGTTATATACATTGCTTGTTATTTTAGTCACCTTATTTGTAATCAATAACTTCATAGCTATTAAGGTTCTTACTAGTTCAAACTTTATGTAGCGAAAAGATGATTTTTTGTTTGGGAAAAAAGCAATTGGATTTGTCTATTATTCATGAAGCTTTCCATTTATGAACACTTGAAAATAGTTTATCAATTGACCGCACTGTTAAAAAGATGATGGAAACCTTGGTAGCTTGAAATTATGACTTGTCCAATGTTGAGATTAGAACACATCTGCAAGGACTCTTTAAGATGAAATATGATGGTTCTGATGAAGTTAAAGATTACATCTAAATATGGTAGATTTGAAGTCTAAAAATCATATTCATAAAAGAACTCATCAAACCAATGGTCATTCTGATAGTCTAGGTCCTAAGATAAAATCCTTCAAAAAGAATTTGTGACTGTTGCTTCTTTTTTAAATAAAATGCCACATAAAGATAAACTGCAACAAATATATAAAACTTGGTTATCCAAATGTGACCCTATAATTAATGATTCTTTGGCATTGTTTATAAATCCAATATTTATCGTAAGACTATCCCTTAAGCGGAAGTCTTTTGAAAACAACCTACAACCTTTTCAACTACATAGACGATGTATATATTATTGGGAGTTAAATACAGTTTGTATAATCTATTGAACATAATATAGTACTCAACCTTATTTGAATTAATGAAGATAAAAATAACATTGTTTTTTTTTTTACCCAAAAAAACATTGTTTGTATTTTATTTCAAAAAATAGCTACATGTATTTAAACATGATATGTAAACTAAGCTCCATCTCAAAGAAGGTATATAAAATGTATTTCTTATTAAAACCAAAATCTAAAATTAAAATGATATCTCCCACGAACTCAATGTCGACTTTACCACTGTTTCCCTCTATGAGTTATGATTTACTCTGATTTGGCTTCCTTTGATTTATGAATCCTCTTATACTAATGACATAATTTTTTGCACTACTATCTAGCCACCATGAACTGGAAGAGTAGAAAGGCTGATAAAGTTACTATTCTATCGAAAGGCTGATAAAGTTACTATTCTATCTACTCTTAAAAATTACCTAAAGACTTGGGTAGACTATAATAAATAAGATGACTACGATAAAAAATAAAACTGCAGTCTAAAGTTTTGAACTGTTAAAGGTCATTTACATTGGTCTTAGTGAACTCTATATGGTAACATTGTGTATAAATTTTTATTTTAACATAGTCATTAATGACTATATCTTCTATACTTGATTAATGAAAAGTTTGAATCTCTATATAAATTCAAGATTTTTTCGAACTAAAATCCAAAAATAATTGGGATAAGTCTTAAAAGTTGTCAGATCTGACCATGATTATGAGTATTTTGACAAGCATGATAATGATGGATGGCTTAAAAGGCCATTTGTTAAATACCTGGAAGATTATGGGATAGTAATTTGTTTTACTATGCCCGAAATTCTAAATATAATGGTATGGTCGAAAGGTACAACATCACCCTTATGGAGATTTTGAGAAGTATGATTAATATGACTAATTTACTCAGTTTTTCTGTGGGGTTACACTTTGAAAGCAATCTTTTCACATACAAAATCTTTCTACCAAAGTTATTCCATTGACTCTTCTTGAGTTATAGACTAGACATAAATCTAATTTGAATCATCTAAAGATTTGACTGTCTTATAGAAGTGAGGTTCTATAATCCAATATTAAGTATGTTGGAATTTAGAATCACTTGGTATTATTTCATATCTTATCTAGATCATTCGAAGGGATATCGATTTTAGAACCCCAAGGTACAATAATTGTTGAATCATAAGACTATAAAATTTCTAGAGTTCAATGTAGCCATTGAGGATAGTTGCTCTCTCACTGTTAAGAATAATAGTATAGTGGAGACCACTATGCCTTTGTCTTTGCCTTTATAGATAATTATGGAGTCTCCTACACCATAGACTAAGCTTATTGAGGTTCAGGGCGCTGTTACTAAGACAATTATTGATGAAGTTTCTCAAGTTTCTCATGTGCAGAATGAAGTAGTTGTAGCTCAATTCAGGAGATCTATGAGGGAGAGACGATTAGTTATACTACCAAACTATATAATCTATTTATGAGAGTATGACTATGACATCTATTGCATAGTTGATCTAGTGACTTATACAAATGCTATTTTTTGTCCTTAATCAAATCTGTAGTTATATGCGATGAAAGACGAGATGCAATATATGAAACATTATAGTGTTTGGGAACTTGTTGAGTTGCGTAAAGGTCACGAGCTCATCAGCTACAAATGGGTGTATAAGACTAGATTGAGAAGTTTAAAGCCAAACTAGTAGCCAGGTGTTTCATTCAAAGTGAACATGTCATTAGTAACTCATTTTGGTCTGGAGTATGGATGTTAAAACTGTCTTTCTAAATGAATATTTTGATAATTAAGTATATATGGTGCAATCCAAAGATTTTGCAACAGATGATTTGGGTAAGCTTGTGTATAGATTGAAAAATCTTATTTATAACCTCAAGCAATTTTCTAGACAATAGTGCTTGAAGTTTTATAGTATTGTCACTTTGTTCAGTTTTGTTGAGAACAAAGCAAATTGATGTATATACTATAAGGTTGGTGGGAGGAAATTTATTTTTTCTCGCACTTTATGTACATAATATCTTGCTTGCAAGCACTGATATTTAATTATTGCATTAGACAAAGCAGATATTATAAAAATAAAATAAAATTGACATGGAGTATCTTGATGAGGCGTTTTTGTCCTTTACACTGAGATATGTAAAGATCATTCTCACCATATATTGGGTTTGTCTCATAAAACATATGCTTATCGCATTTTGGAAAGATTTAATATACATCACTACAAACTAAGAATTGCTTCTATTATTAAGGGTGAGATGAACTGAATTTGTCATAATGCCTCCATTTAGACATTGAGAAAACTCAATTGAAGGATGTATTTTGTGTTAGTGCACTTAAAAGTATTATTTATGCTCAAATTTGCACTAAACTAAACCTCCTTTTTGCGATAGGACTTCTAGGCAAATATTAGTTAAATTCAAGACACGATCACTATATTATTGTTGAGAAGGTTTTGAGGTTTATAAACAAGACAAAAGATCATATGCTAATTTACACACATGTTCAAGTCCTACAGCTAGCAAATAATTCATATGTAGATTTTGCTAGCTGTTAGGATGACATGAAGTTGGCAACAAAAGACATCTTTATGTTAGTAGGAGTTGCAATATTATTGCAAAGCAAAAAACAAAAATCAATGTGATCCTCTACCATGTAAATGAAGTTTATGGCTTGCTTTTCAAGCTATTACTCAGGTCATTTGGCCTCGAAACCTCATTAAAGAGTTGACCATTTTTAACCTTGTAAATGGACCTATATTGTTTTATTGAGATAATAACTCAGTAGTTTGTTTATTAACAACAAAAAAAGATCTCAAAGGGTTAAATAAATGGTACAAAATGGTGACATTATAGTAGAGCATATTTTCATAGATAATATGATTGCAGATCCACTAACTAAAGGCCTTCACCCTTGTGTTCTGAAATGACATGTTATTAACATGTGCTTAGGAGCATCATGGAATGCTGGTGTTTAGTGAGAGTTATTTTGGTTTTGCTCTAATAAAGTTTACATATGTGCTTTTTACATTTAGTAACGTTTTGATACGTATCAACTTTTGCATTTAATGACCTATTTATGAAGGTATTTGTTGACACCTAAATTTTGGTAATCCGGTCATTTATTTATTGCATAGAAAATTATGAGTTAGTTTTATCCCTGAAAAAATATTAATTACATAGCATGTAGATTTAGGTGCATTTGTTTTTAATTTGCATTTTTTGCATTTATTTATTGGATCGATGGTAGTGCATTTGTTTTTAATTTGCATTTTTTGCATTTATTTATTGGATCGATGGCAAATGGGTTGAAATTAGTGGTTTTGAGTTTTAACTTGGTAGGTTGGACTAAGCCTACAAAGCGAGTAAGTTGGCCCAAGCCCCTTTTTTAGTGATGATTGAAGATTATCTCATGAAAAATAGGAATTCGAAATTTTTCCGAGATATGATGAATTTTTTGGATAGGGCAGATGTGTTAAAAAAAATATTGCGATTTATCTTTGCAAGATTTGGATTTAGAGAAAAATTCTATCATAATCTTGAATCATTATCAATATGGGATAAAATTGGTGAAGAAATATTGTGGATGTGGATTCGAAGAAGAAATTGAAATCCTAATCTTCCCTTATAAAAGGCCGTATGCGTATAGAGTTAGGGGGTTCTTTTCTCGATTAGCAGGATGAAGGGAAAATCGAGCACAACAAAAAACAAAAGAGAGAGAGAGAGAGAGAGAGAGAGAGAGAGAGAGAGAGAGAGAGAGAGCTTTGGTTTATGGGGGTCTTTTGCCAAGTGGGGCTTTTCTAGGGTTTTATAGGTGAAGGAATTAAGACACAAAGAGGAAAATTTTCTTCTTTGGAAAAAAAGCCAAAAGGGTTTTTCCCTTTTTGCTGAAGGAAGGATAGAAGCTACAACGAAGGGACAGCACAAGGACGTGCGGTAGCAAGGGGAAAAGGAAAGTCTACTGTTCATCTTCCTCATTGGATTCCCCTTTGGCGTCCGTTTGCTTCACCCGCACCCGCGCTGTGTCAACGCCACCGAACTGCACACTGCCTGAGCTTCTGTCGCGCCTACCACACCTCCACCCAGCGTCGGCAGCTGAGCCATCAACCACCGTCGCTTCGTCAGTCGTCCACTTCGCCCCACATGTCGCTTTCCCCCCAGCCACGACGACACTTCTGTTTTTGCGATGCCCTTGTAGATCTCGAGTCCCCTTGTGCCGAGTGACGCCCATAGCAACACTCCGTCGGTTTTATCATGACCTGCACCAGTGCCGAGCCCCCTCTGCTGTGACAGCCCTACTTGACTCCTCTACTATCTCTCAATCCAACACTGCGCTTGATCCCAAGTCCCCCTGTGCCGAGCGCCACCAGCCTAGTGTCGCCCTTTGTCGCTGGTCACTTGCCGCTTCCCCTACCACGCTGCTGCTGCTCTGTTCTGCCCGCTCGAAGCTGCCAGTTTCCTGTGATCTAACACCCGACAATACTCCTCGTCGGTGGTCTGTTTCTGCCCAGCGCCCTCAGCTCTGCTGTTTGCCCTTTGCGACGAGTCGCGCCTCCTGGTCCGAGCCATTGCTTCGCCTACTGTTCAAGAACCTCCTAGCTGCTTGAGCCTTTCGCCGACGTCGCCCTTGCAGCCCACGAAGCCACTGCACTGAGAAATAGTTGCTCCTTGCCATCTCAAGCCCACCTGTTACGGCCCGCGATCAACGCCCAACAATGAATTGCGCTGTTATTGTTTGGTAGCGTTCCTCGCCCCTTGCTGCCGTTCCTAGTCAAGACTCACAAGTGTTATCGATTTGCTATTCCCCTGTCCAAGTTCAAGCTGCTGCTATCATCGTGTCCTTCGCCTTGCAACATGCCCGGCATTCCACAAGCATTCCTAGGTTGTTGGAAAATTTGGCCCTACCATAAAGCAATTTCCTTTAGCCATGACCAGCAGTTATATTAGTTATGGATTTCTTGCCACTCGAGCTCCCTCATCGGACCTTGCCGGACGAACGACCAGCCACCCTTGGATGATCTACCACACGAGCACAGGCCTTGTTCGGGGAAGGAAAAAGAAAACAAAACAAAACAAAAAAGGAAAATCAATTTAGGTAGAGATTTCTTTTATTGTATTAGGTTTAATTTATTAGGTAGATTTGTTTTATTTTAGTTTGTGATATTTTATCTCTTTATTTGAAATATTTTCCAATGCATTATTGAAATTCCCTGATGTAGCATCCAATTCGCAACTGCTCGAATTTATATTCTATCTATAAGACTTTAGATGGAATAATTATTCACGCGAGGATAAAATTGATATCTTGATCTTTAAGACTTAAGATCAATTTATCGATTTTATTAACGAAATAATCAAGTTTGAATTTCAATTCGAATGGTGGATAACATTTTTTATGACCATGGATGATTTGGTGTTTATCTTTTAATTGTTCTACTTATCTCGTAAATACAAAAAAAAAAAAAAAAAAAAAATTGCGTTTGCATTCTATGTAGATTGCATGATAGGTCAGTTTTTCTTTTTTTTTTAAAAAAAAAATCATGTTTAGAAGGCATTTAGAATAGGTGGCATTTCATTTTAGTTTTTACTTTAGTTAGATTTTTTTAGTGATTTTTAATTATGAATTTCTATAAAAAAAAAAAAAAAAATTCATCATGCATGTCATGTAGAATTAGGGCATTCTTTGTACGTCATGGCATATGAGGATAGAATTGCATTTTAAGTTTAGATTGATTTTTAGATAGATTGCATTTTAGGTTAGAGACTGCTAGGTTAAGATAATATCTTAGTTTAAATTAGGATTTAGTCTGACTTGATCCTTAATATAAGCTAGATAGAATCTTAATCTAGATAGTTAATTTTTGCATTTTTCTTAATTTCGAATTTCATGGAAAATACAAAAAATGTTTTAGGATAAATTAGTTTCAATTTCTAGGATAGATCGCATTTTTTAGAATAGAAATATTATGTGCACATCATGTAGAATTAGGTTTATGAAATGCACGTCATTTAGTGATTGCTATTAGATTCATTTAATTATGAATTGCCCGTCATTAGAATTAGGTCATTTGGTTAATTTAATTATTGCATTTCTTTAGAAATTACTTTATTTATGTTATGTAGCTTAAGTCATATTGCCATGCCATATCCTTCCATGTTAGATTAGTAGCATGCATTGCATACATTGCATAAAGCATGATCTTCACTAAATTGAGTGATTGCGTGTTAATTAGAAATCATATCCAAGACTGTTGATGTGAATTCTAATCTAACAACGCAGATGCTTTCGTTGTTATGAGGTAAGTCATGCAATTTATTTATTGCTTTCTTGGGTGTTAAATTGATGGTTTGCATACCCGCATGAACACCTCACATGTGAAGTGAATTAAAATTAACTCAAGTTGCCTGCAAGACATTTTTTCAAAAATAAAAAGAAAAAGGCACCGAAAGGGCATTAGAAAAGTCTAATGTAATCAAGTCCTCATACCCAAAGTCTATGGTTCGTAGGAGTAAAATAATTCTCCCATTATTTTACGTAGGTGTCTAATTGATCTACCGTAAACTGATTAGTGGCGACTCCCATTTGTATGCTAAATATTTGAACCTAAGTCACGAATTGGTGTAGGCTTGGGAGAGCCCAAGCTAAGTGAGACTTGGTAATTTATTAGCCTAATTTTAGGTGGTACACCCAAAAATTTGGTCACGACAGTGTTATTATTATGTTGAATACATATTGATAAAAATCTCAAGGTATTGTATAAATCTTGAGTGAAGGTTAGGGGCATCTGGTTATTAACCTTGAGCATATGTCTTATTATACATAAAGAAATGTTAACCATAAGTATAAGACATATGCGGGTTCATTGAACCATAAGGATATTCTTTAATAGCACAGGTTTTTGTGACACTTAAGGTAAGAGAATGTTGAATGACAAATGGGATGACACATAAGGTATTACTCTCTATGAGAGGTATTATCCATTGGTTATACTACCATATTGAATCCATATCAATGAAGTTAAAAACACTCATGACCATGGAAGGTTCCATGTGTATGCATGCAATTACTGCCATGATTTGATATTTGAGACTTTATGAGATATGATTGACTACTAAGAATTATCTCTAGACTAAGATGCACATATCTAAAATAATTTCAATTAATACAGCCCAAGTGGGAGAATGTAAGAGTTTTTTTCTAATATGGATCACATTAATTGATATTGTAATTTATTATTTATAGGATTGGTGTAATGTGAGATGGGTTTCTTAACTAATTTAATATAAAGCTAGTTAGTATGGGCTGAGTTGAGCCCGATCCGTAATGAGAGGACCTAACTGAAAACTCTATAAATAGTATTTAAGTCTCTCCTCTAATCCTTAACACACAATTATCCTCACAAATGAGTATTTACTAAGTGCTTAGGATAATGGTTCGTCTTATTAAGTTAATGATATAGAAGGTAATGGAGAAGAAGTTCTTGAGTTTGGATTGTCGCTATTTTGCATCAAGAACGATGATCTAAATCATGTGTGTTAATCTATTTACATAATTACATATGTATTTTTGGTTCTAATTATGGAGATCTTGGATTGCGCTTTGGCATCTTACATTTGTTTCTTGTTAATGCTCATCTGACTATACATAATTTTTAAGTTGCATTGGTTGCATTTCAAATGTATACCCATTTAGAAGTACATGAATGCCTATCCTAATAAGCACTTACGTATTACCAACCTTCCGATTTATAAATTGCATTCGTACATTTGGCAAGACAATTCACAATCTTTATCTCACTCAAAAACCTTCCAATTAAATTCACCTATCTCATCTACTAAAGATTTGGACTACAAGAAATCAACAGCACATAGTAATTTACGTGTAAAGTAGGTGTGATTTAAATTAAAGCAATCCTGATTAAAAAAAAAAAAAAAACTCAAGTTGTCCTCATTCCATCACATAAATTTAGTGAGATTATCATGCATTATGTCATCATCAAACAATGTGGCTGTGTGCAGTTACTAATTTTAACCTTATGGAATGTGATATAGTTTGGGTTCGAACCAAATTAACAAGAAGAGGCAGGCGATTTATTTGGCAGAATGTTCATATTTTGGTCAGCTTTGATACCATTTTAATTGATGACGTGATTGAGTACTTTTTGGAGATTAGTGGTGTATGTATGCACGATATGTATAAAGTTCTTAATAGAGAAGAGAACATGCCATACGTTGTTAAAGGTCGTTTCAAATAGAATGAGACTTTAGAAAAAAAAAAAAAAAAAAAAAAAAAAGGTACACGAATGTAGCACCTCAAGATTATGAGCGTTAGTGCACACGATATGCAGCAATCTAAGGCAAATTGGGTGCGAGTTTGTTTGGATTCTGCTGCATTTGACTTAGTTCTATTGCTCATCGTTTGAGTACGTTATTTGCTTATTCTAAGGTTGGTAAGAAGCCTAATGGGATCCTACTTATCGTGAACATGCAAGATCACTTGTCCGGTAAGGAGGATAAATAGACCTCCCTATCATTTGGGGTGATCGGTTTCGCTTTTTTCATGTTATGGTCAACAGTCATCACATAGATTGAGGAAGCGGGAGTGAAAGTGCTAGTATGAACACCTAGAAGGGGGTGAATAGGTGTGAAGAAATATTTTCGCAAAAAGTAATAAAAAATTTGCTTTTGAAATTGAGTCTGAAGGACAACAGACTTTGAACGAGTTCAGACTTTAACAATTAAATAGAACTACGAACAAAGTAAAAGAGTTTAGGGAAGAGAATAAGAACACAAAATTTATAGTGGTTTGGCTTAGATCAAGCCTACGTCCACTCTCCCACATTGACAGCCTCCTAGCTGGATTCTACTATGAATCAAAAGATAATTTACAATCTTGTGATCTCGACTTCACACTGATGAGTTTTTACTGCTCTCTCATGAAGTTATACTATAAGTCTCTCTCTCTTTTGAGTACAAATTAGAGCACAATGTAAAGAATAACAAGAAAATGGGAAGCTTCAGACTTTGGAATTTCTTTTTCACACACTCTATCGAATGATTGGAGATGTCTCTTTAAATACTCTTTCATGCCTTCTCGACTGTTGGTACTTTTCAAAGGAATTCTTTCAATCAACCCATTGGACAGAATCAGTTAGGGAGATCTTGAGCCATTTGAAGATTGTGATGAAAGCCCATCAATCCTGTTCGCCCATACAATCAAGATCTTAGTTTCCATAAGTAGATTCTTTCCAAATTTATTTTCCTTAAAAAAAAATCGATATATCTAAACTGATTTCAATAAAGATAACCAATCCCGTAGGTGTTATTCCCAACCAAAAAGCCATATATATCCTGTAAAAACCGAAGCTTTGAAGGGAGGAAGATAATCTTGAGTCTGATTTCGTCTTCGTTCTTCATAGCATTCCGTCTGGAATTCGTTAGAGTGGGTAGACTTCTGATGTAAAATAGACTTTGACACAAAAGTCTGAAATCAAATAGACTTTGACACAGAAGTCTGGGAATCTTTAGAATAGACTTTATATAAGTTTTGTCAACTTCAAAACATCAAAAGAGTTTTCTCCAATAATCTCCCCCTTTTTTATGGTGACAAAACTTCCCTGCAAATTTAAAGACTTTTATCCTGCAAAACAACTCTTTAGTAGTACATGATATCTTATAAAAAAGAAATTTTTAAGGATCTGGATAGCATCGATTCTACAACCATAGAAAACATGTTAATCTTGAAACAAAATTAGACAAACATCAGATTTAAACATCCACATCCATAAACATCACTACCACAAAGATTGCTGCAAAATATAAGTGTTCAAAACAATCGAACATACTTAAATCAAATCTACAAAAAGTTCAAATTCAAATCTACACGCATTCTCCCCCTTTTTGTCAACAGCAAAAAGTGGAGAAAGTCAAAATAGAGAAAAGATAAATGAAATCACTGTTGTCTAGGAACTCGAACTAGTTAGAAATCCCCCAATGACTGCACTGCCTCTTCAACTTTCTGGCATTGGCGATGAACATTCTTGACTTGATTATGAACAGTCTTGAGAATCTGAACAGTTTGATCATTTTTTGCCACAGTTTGAGAAACTTGTTGATTCAAAGTCTGTACTTGAGTGTTTAAAGATTGTAACTTTTCAGTGTGAAAATTAGAAGTAGATCTCAAGGCAGTGTGAATCTTTGGATCTCAATCTCCATATCGTATTGTTAAGCTTTTACCTCCAAAAGGAGCTCTGTGCCCTAGCTTCAGCGAATTGAATTCATGGAGAGTTGAGAGATGAGGGAACATTAACTTGTCTAGCACCATGACTCGGAGTAGATTCTTCAATGTCAACTTTAGGAAATTGAGAAGCATAGACATCTTCTGGTTATATAGGAGATCGACTTATACCATCACTCGCAAAATAGGAAGAAGAAGTCCCTGTTCTCTCACGAGCTCCCCTTATTTCTGTGCCTACAGGTGGAGAAGAGATTCCTTCTTCTTGAGTCTTCTTGCGTTCAGAGTGAGAGTGATGATCTGTTTCTATTTGTACTCCTTTAGGTCCACTCCTAATTGCTTTCGAGTCTTCAGAAAATGTGATTGCAACTGTCTCTTCATAAGAGTCATCCTCACCCTTCTTTTCATAATTACCTTCTTTTCTTCTTCATCTCTCACTTCTTCTTCTCTGTCTACTTCTTCCTTCTATGTTTCCATTGGTTTCTTAGAACCAACAAAACCTTGAAGATTCTTTAAGGCAAAGGCAGAAATTGTAAGATCATCTTCATCCTCTTCGTCCTGCAAGATAAGTGATATTCTATTCTGTGCAGGTTCTTGCATAACTTCCTTGCCTTTCCTCTTTCTTCTAGTAGAATCTTCCTTGGTTTTGCTTGAGGACTCCTTTTTCAAACGCTCAATAGCCTTGTTCAGATCCTTCAACCTCATCTTCGAAATCATATTTATTCCTATCACCATAAGAGCAACAGTTCGAGATCAAAGTAAGGCGGGAAACTAGATCTGAAAATGTCTAAATAACTTTCTAACGAGTGCAGAATAAGGCAATTGTCATTTATCCTTCAAAACTATCTTGTACATGTGCATCAGGACAGTATGAGGAAGTGAAAAGCGCATCCCATTGCAGATAGCAAACATGAGTCCTGCTTTGAATTTGGAAACATCTGTTTTTGATGCAGCCTTTGGTTTGATGTAGTTAATGAAAATTTTGTGCAAAAGAACATTTGAGGCTGGCAATCTAGAATATGTGATGCCTCATTATGGTATTCTATCATTGACAAAAAATTTGGTGGCTTGTCCTATGAAGACACTAATCGGTTGAAAACCACTCATTTCCATCCCAAGAATGCTTGCTAGTGTGTTAACATCCACCACATAGGTTTTATTAATCACAAAAACTAGATTCGATTCTGGTCAAGAAAAGATAGATTTGAATAGAAAAATGCTGTCAATTCTAGCTATCCAACAGTTGTCTCAAAACAAAAGAGTTTAAAAAGTCAAAATCAACAGTTCGATGGTTCATCACCCCTCTTTTCAGCATTTGGCTGTAAACCCTTTTGTGCTCCCTAGAACGAAAGAGTTTCATTCTATCACTAGGTTCATTTGCAGCCATACCCATTCTAGGTTGAAAGTTCGAAAACATCCATTCATCATCATCTTTACTTTCAGGCTGATTTTGAGAGCTAAATCTAGGATCAGAAGGAAAGTTAAGAAAATCTTTGTTTGCCGCTCCTTGCGGTGCTATTCCTAAGCGTTCCATAGCTCTTAAGAACACCATTTCATTTCCATGTCCATATCCTTTCAGAAAATTCATGATAAAAGTCATCAGAGAACCACCCTACTTTAGATAAGTGTAATGCTTATAAAGAACCTAGGGTGTTAGGACTCTGAAAGGAAAAGCATCTTGTTCTACATCTTCTTCCATAGGTTGGTGCGGAGAGTGTTGAGGAGAGTGTTGTGGAAAGTCTTCTTCAATTAGAGTCGCCAATGTGTCGAGTGCGTTCAGTGTGGCTTAAAGAAAATCAACCATGGGTCATTTGCCCTAAAAAGTTCTGACAACTATCTAGTAGCTTAAGTCATTCTAAAAATGAGTCGGAGTTAAATTAATCGCCAATTTGAGTACGATTTCAAAAATTAAAGATTCTGTCAGGTCACAATAAATTCTAGGAACATCGACTCAGTCTCAAAAGATTTTTCTGCAACCCGAGACTTTTTGGGAAAAAGTCGACATATGACCCTTTTTGTTTGGAAAAGGCCGGGGATTGTTTTTGCTCGCAAAATTGGGAAGCAAGTGAGACGTATAGGTGAGAAAAAATGCTGCGATGACCGATGTTGGGTTGATTGCATTTATTGAGATCAATTGGGATTGAATAGAAGAGGAGACCAAGACCAATTGAAGCCATTTCCCTTCAAAATTTGTGTGCTCTCATTCCGTATGGTCTTTGGACCATTTCAAGAGGTTGTGGGTGAGCCTTGGTGGCTCATGGACAGCCAAGGAAGATACTTGGCTAGGAAAGGTCTTAGGGGATACACTTGTGGAAGAAATGGCCATGGTAGGCCCCTTCAACCTCATCTCTTCCCTCTCTCCTAGACCAAGCAATCGACCAAGCCTCTCTCTCCCTCCTCACTCTTACCGTCGACCACCAGCAACCAAGGAAGCCACTGGACCACCCATGCCATCGCCGCCACATGCTGTCGCCATTTCGCATGCCACCGTCGCACGAGTTGCCGTTTGCCCTTTGTCGCACCTCATGTAGTCCAGCCACCTGTTTCGCCGACCCAGCAGCTCCCTCAGCTTGTGTTAGAGCCCGTTCGGCCACCGTAGACCGCCATTCAGTCATCAGACTTCTGCCAATACGTCCACCAATCCACCATCACAATTCCCTCACCCTAACCACTTTGTTTTCTTTTGTTTTGCAGCTCAAAATAGAAGGTTTGCTAGTGGGTTTCCAGCAAGGTGTCGGGCCCGTTTTAAGGTATTTCCAAGCCTCGGATCCTAGGCTCGCTTTGGAGAAAAGCGACCTCTGTGACGTTCCCGACGTTTCATTCCGAACAGATTATTAAACGAGTGAGTTTAGTCACTAATCCTCGCTTAGTAGACTAATGATGTTTAAGGGTTGATTAGTGTTAATTAAGTGTGATTAGGTGGTTAGATTAGTTTAGAGTAATTAAATTAGTGACTTACCGAGGCGTGTTATGTGGTTAGATATAGTCATTAGCATGTAGAAAGATCCTAGTATTTATTGAACGAATCTTGGGATTTTTCCCGGTCTGTTTCGGTGTTCAATTGGGCATTACATACCTAAATTGGATTTATTAGTATTTAATAATTAATTTTTGTAATTATTTAGTTATTTAATTATTTTTCGAAAATTAGGCTGGGATAGTGACAACTGGAATTTTATACTGATTATCGTGGTGCAGTCCATTTATTTATTTGAACTTTAATTCGTGCCGAATTGATTTTGAGTAATTAATTGAAGAATAACCTAGTATCGATTGTCAGTACCAAGGAGACTTTGGTAGACTGCAGATTATAGTGGAATTTGTGGAAAGGAAATTGAGTATGAAACTTGTTACGTTGACTCGATGACTAAGTATGTCATCTCAGAGAAAGGCATTAAGTTTTTTAGTTAGTTGAGTAGGTACATCACCTTGGAGAAGGCACGTGGGCTTGGAGACTTGTTATGTAATCCTGGAGAATGCACGTGGGCTCAATGATTAAGTAGGGCATCTCGAAAGAGACACGTGGACTCAGTGATTTGATGCATCACCTTGGAGAATGCACGTGGGCTCAATGAGTAAGTATGGCATCTTGGAAAAGATATGTGAGCTCGGTGACTTGATGCATTATCTTGGAGAATGCACATGGGCTTAATGAGTAGGTATGTCGTCTCAGAGAATGTACGTGGGCTCGGTGACTAGGAGAGTCATCTCGGAGAATGCACGTGGGCTCGATGATTAGATATTCCATCTTGAGAAATGTATGATATCAATTAAATTGACCGGGGAAAGGTCGGAATGACATGTAATCGACTAGGTCTATTGATCAACGTTTCCATCTGTGTTGATTTATTTGGATGTCTATTGAACTGTGTTGATTTGCAGGTAGAATCTGAGGCCAAGGTAAGTCCTCTGACTCATGTTGTGCATAGGCAGTCCTTATGGCATATTGGCCTTCTAATTGAGTCTTAGGAGGGTAGAACTCGCTGAAATATAGTCTCATAGGTTATTGTATAACCAATTTCAGGCCCTTAGATGGCAACACCTCCACCTCCACCTCCCCCTCTTCCCGAGCAGTTTGGTATTCCCGAGAATATTTTAGAGGAGGCTACTCATTTCCACATTCACCTTGACCCAGAAGGATTAGAGTACGTTCTGATAAAATTTATCGTTTAGGTTGACGTGGTAGAGATGACCCGATGCCCCATGAGTATAGATCGTGATATCATCACTACCCTGATGGGTGAAGAGAGGGTCTTATACTGGAAAGTGAGGTGCCACTATTTGTCTTAGAGGAAGCGTTTGGTGAGGGTACAACAGATCCTAAAGATGGTGCAGTGGATGATGCTAAGGATCCTAAGCTCGGGAGTGAGCTAGCTTCTCCGGTATACACAGTTGAGGATGCTAACTGGAGTGAAGAAGAATGCGAGATTATGGAGCAAGAGGAGGATCAAGAGATGGAAGACCCTGAGGAGGAGCATAAAGAGGAGGAACCCGAAGAAGAATTTGAAGAGGAATCAAAAGAGGATTTGGATGGTGATCTTGAGTATGACCCGGATGAGGATTGAGACCTCCCCCATTTTGCAAACCCTGTGTATATATGGATGTGTCATAGACAAGGTGTTGTGAATAGTATTGTAAAATATACTAAAGGATTTGTATTGTATAAAAGTGTGGTTGTAGTTTTTCAATTGTGAAAAAATAGCCCTACTTTTTGTTGAAGAAAAATCCCTCATAAGTTTTGAAGTTAACAAAACATCCTCGTCAATTAAGTCTGAAGAATCCAAGACTTAGTCGCTTAAGTCTGAAGAGTTCAAGACCCAAGCGTTTCCATCTGAAGGTTACCAGACCCAGAAGTTACGGTCTAATGATCTCCAGACCCAATCAAAGTCTGAAGACAGTCAGACTCAATTTTGCGATTTTTGCCAGGCTGTCAGCAGTTTATTCTTATGGTTAAGGAAATCAAGATTTGGATATTATCTTCCCTAACTTATCCGTGAAAGATTTCTGGCTGTGATTATGAGCTCGAAAGATTATTTCTTTGGATTTTATCCGTTGAAGATCAATCAAGTTTTGGAAGGATCTAATTTTGGAAACTCAAGATCCTGATTGTATGGGCGAGTAGGATTGACAAGCTATTTTCTACTTATATATTCGACAACGAGAATATCACTTAAATTGATTCATTCCAACGGGTAGATTGGATGAATTCTTGGAAAGTGCTAACGGCTATGGAGGCACGAAAGGATATTTAAGGTGTGTTGAAGTTGTTCGAAAATATGAGAAAGTCGATAGAAAAATTTCAAAGTTAGAACCTCTGAAACTTCTTGTTCTCAAAATCACTTGTGCTCAAATTATGTACTAAGGAGAGACACTTACAGTGTGAAATTACGAGAAGCTGTAGAAGAGACTTTCTACTAAAGAAGTCTAGATCGTAGACTGTAAAGCTCTCATTTGCTACATAGTGATTACAGCTAGTTGGCTACCAGCGTGGAGAGTGGACGTAGGCTTACAATAAGCCGAACCACTATAATTTTTGTGTCAAATTTCTCTTACCCTACTCTATTTATTTTTATAGCTGCGTGATTCATTTATCTTTGATTTTATGCCAAAGGATTTCTGTTAAAGATTTGAAAAGAATTTCATGAATACCTATTCACCTCCCTCTAGGTGTATTTACTAGCCTTTATCAATTGGTATCAGAGCGAGGTTGCTTATTTTATTTGAAGTGTTTATTATTTCTAAAGTTAAAGATCTATGGCTAGTATTTTGGCTCCAGGTTTGATTGAAGGCCAAAGCAACACCAAACCTCCTTACTTCGATGGAAATGAATACAACGTATGGAAAAACAAGATAAAGGCATTCCTAAGATCCAAAGATTCTTAGGAATGGGATGTAGTAGAGAAATGAATTGTTCCTAAAGCTGCATCAACCACAGGGAAAGAAATAGCTTATGGAGTGGGACTGTCACAAGCCGAAATTTCAAAGATATAAGCTCTTGATGCAAAAGCTATCTATTCTCTATATTGTGCCTTATCTCCTACCGAGTATAATAGAATTTCATCTTGTGAAACAGTTAAAGAAGTTTGGGATAGATTGCACATCACGTATGAAGGAACAGATCGAGTCAAAGAAACCAAGATCAATATTCTTCTTGAACAATATGAAGCCTTCAAAATGAAGCTAGGAGAATCCATCACAAATATGTTTAGCTGGTTTATAGAAATTGTAAATGGTTTAGCATACCAAGGACAGCCAATCTTAGGACCAATGAAGGTCAATAAGCTGTTGAGAGGACTCTCCAAAGATTGAAATCACATAAAGACATCCATAAGAGAAACACAAAGGATTATGCCTCTTTTTGTAGATGAGTTGGTTGGCACACTTCAATCATATGAAGTCGAGCAATTCAATGACTTTGACACCAAAGGTAAGAAGTCAATTGCTTTAAAATCTAATGATGATTCTGATGTTACAGATTCAGAAGAAGACTTGGATGACAAAGAGTTGGCACTTCTGATTAGAAACTTCATAAGGTTAAATAGAAAAGGAAGAAGGTTCAATGGAAAGAGACTAAACAATTAAAGATTTCAAACGAAATCAAATGAAGAAGACAATACCAACAAGGATGTTGTTTGCTTTGAATGCAAGAAAAAGGGACACATTAGACCCAAATGTCCCTTATTAAAAAGAAAGAAAGGAAAACCAGAAAAGTTCAAGAAAGCATTCAAAGCTGAAACATGGAGTGACACTGAATGTAAAGAGAGTGATGAAGAGTATGCTAATATTTGTCTTATGGCTGACTCAGACTCAGACTCAGACTCAGACTCAGACTCAAATAGTGATGTCAAGGTTAGAAATTTAAAAATTCCTACCAAAGTGTCGAACTACATTGATGAACTCTGTCTCGCTTAAAGGCTCTCTTAAAAGGATTTCTGAACTAAAAGGGAGAATTCCAAATTGAAACAACAAGAAAAAACATTGGTTGAAAAGGTTGAAAATCTAGATAAGTGTCTTGCTGTTTCAAAAGAAAATGAAATTGTCCTTTAAAAAAAAATGCCTGCTTGAAAGAAGATCCTTTGAAAGTCACAAAGAAATTTTCAATGGGATCTGAAAAATTGGACAAAATTCTTTCAATTCAAAGACCTTATTTTAATAAATCTGGTCCAGGAATGACATATGAAACCATTCCCTTGATTGATTTTCCAAAGGTAAAAGAAAGAATCAAGAATAGGCCTACAAAATCTTTTTACAAAAATCATTTTCGAAAGGTTTTTGTAAGGCCTGTTGGAAGAAATGCTCTTAGATGCTCAAAGTGTAAAAGCTTAGAACATTTTGAGAAGGATCGTCCCAAAGTTTGGAAACCTGTTAAGAAGAGTTGGGCAAAGACTGTTTATGGTACTAATAATAATGGACTCAATAAAGTTTGGGTACTAAAGAAAACTTGAGTTTTTCATTTAAATGTAGGTCAGTATCAAGAAGAAAATCAAGTGGTATTTGGATAGTGGCTGTTCAAGACACATGACGGAAGATTCAAATTGCTTCACAAAACTCTCTCATGTAAATGGAGGAAATGTTTCCTTTGGTGGCAATAACAAAGGAAAAATTGTTGGCCGAGGAACCGTGAAGATAGGAAACCTCACAATCAACAATGTTTCTCTAGTAAAGGGTTGAACTATAACCTTCTGAGTATTAGTCAGCTATGTGACACTGGATACAAGATCAACTTTCAAGAAGATACTTGTTCTTGAACAAGCAAAGATCTCTCACAATCTTTTACTAGACGAGACATGGAAACATTTATTTGCTGGATATAAAGTCTGACAGTTCTCAGTGCTTAATATCGATTCAAGACGAAGCCATTCTTTAGCATAGAAAGCTTGGACATGTCAACTTGAAGCAAATTGCAAAGTCTCATCCAAAAAGCTTGTTCGAGGACTTCCTAACCTGAAGTATCAAAAGCATGAATTATGCATACACTGCGTACTTGGAAAACAGGTTAGAAATTCTTATAAATCAATAAATCAGGTATCCACTAAACGTGTTTTGCAGCTATTACATCTGGATTTGTTCGGTCCAATAAGAACTCAAAGCATTTGACGTAAAAGATATTGTTTGGTAATAGTAGATGATTATTCTCGTTTTACTTGAGTATTCTTTCTTTCAAATAAATCTGAAACTTTATCTTATTTTATTAAGTTTGCTAAGAAAATTCAAATTGAGAAAGGGTATACAATTTCAAGTATTCGAACTGATCATGGTGGTGAATTTGAAAATCAAGTTTTTGCTAAATTTTGTGATGATTCTGGCATTCAGCATAATTTTTCATCCCCATACACTTCGCAACAAAATGGAGTTGTAGAGAGGAAAAATCGTTCTTTGCAAGAAATGGCAAGAACTCTTTTGATTGAAAATAACATTTCTCCTCATTTTTGGGCTGAAGCAACTTCAACTGCTTGCTACATTATAAACAGAGTTTTTCTAAGACCTATTTTAGAGAGAACACCTTATGAATTGTTCAAAGGTAAGAAACCTATTGTTTCTTATTTTCATGTATTTGGTTGTAAATACTTTATCTTAAAGAATTCTAGTGATCGAATTGGTAAGTTTGAAGAAAAATCAGATGAAGGAATTTTCCTTGGATATTCGATGACAAGTAAAGCCTTCCGAGTTTTCAACAAAAGGACTCAGACTGTGGAAGAATCCATGAATGTGAAGCTCGAAGACTCAGTTCAAAATCAGACTCAACCTAAAAATTATGAATCTGGCCAAGCGTCTACGTATTCTCTTGAAGAAAATCAAATCTCAGACGCTCAACCGCAAACCAAATCAATGACTTCAACTAAAACAAAGTCTCATCAAAGTGACAAATCAATTACAAATTGGAAACATAAATCCAATCACCCTGCAGATCTCATCATTGGTAATATTGATAAAGGAGTTCGCACAAGATCCAAAAGGCGTGAAGAATCTAGTGCTCTAGCACTTGTTTCTGAGATTAAACCCAAGACTATAGAAGATGCATTGAAAGATGAAAGCTGGATTGAAGCTATGCAAGAGGAATTGAATCAATTCAAAATCAACAATGTTTGGGAACTCGTTCCTAAGACAAAAGGTAAATCAATCATTGGTACTAAGTGGGTCTTCAGGAACAAGCTAGGTCAACAAGGAAAGGTGGTGAGGAACAAAGCAAGACTTGTGGCAAAAGGTTACACACAAGAAGAAGGAATCGACTATGATGAAACTTATGCTCCGGTAGCAAGGTTAGAAGCTATAAGATTACTTCTTGCTTTTACTTGCTTTAAAAATTTCAGGTTATTCCAAATGGACGTGAAGAATGCATTTCTAAATGGAATTATCCAAGAAGAAGTCCATATGGAACAACCGCCAGGATTTGAAGATCCAAGAAAACCAAATCTTGTTTCAAGCTGAAGAAAGCTTTGTATGGTTTAAAACAGGCACCTCAAGCTTGGTATGAAAGGTCAAGTAATTTCTTAATTCAAAGTGGTTTTTCTAAAAGTAAAGTAGATACTACTTTATTTATCAAAAGAGAAGGCAAGGATTTCATATTTGTTCAAATTTATGTTGATGATATAATATTTGGTTCTTCTAATAAAAACTTTGCAATAATTTTTCGAGTTGTATGCAGAATGAATTTGAAATGAGCATGATGGGTGAATTGAACTTCTTTTTGGGACTTCAAGTCAAACAATCAAAAGAAGGAACTTTTATTCACCAAGAAAAGTATGCAAAAGACCTCATCAAGAAGTTTGGAATGGAGAATTGCAAGGAGACAGAAACTCCTATGTCAAGCTCATCAAAGCTAGACAAAAATGAAGAAGGAAAGAGTGTAGACCAAAAACTATACAGGAAAATAATTGGTTCACTTTTTTACTTACTGCATCTAGACCTGATATTTTATTTAGTGTTTGTATTTGTGCTAGATTTTAATCTAATCATAAAGAATCTCACATGACTGCTGTGAAGCGTATTATTAAATATGTTGCAACCACATCTAAGTTAGGTCTGTGGTATTCCAAAGAAGAAGACTTTACTCTCCTTGGATATTCTAATGCTGACCTTGCTGGCTGTAGAGTAGATAGAAAAAGCACTACAGGTACTTGTCAACTATTGGGAAACAGGTTAGTATCTTGGTTCTCAAGAAAACAAGGTACAGTAGCTCTTTCAACCACTGAAGCAGAATACATAGCTCTTGGGAGTTGCTGTTCTCAAATACTATGGATGCAACAACAACTAAAAGATTTTGGAGTTGAAGAATCTTGCACAGAAATCAAATGTGACAACACTAGCACAATCAACCTTACAAAGAATCCAATACTTCATTCAAGAGTAGAGCACATTGAAATCAAGCATCATTTCATTAGAGATCATGTTCAAAATGGTGAAGTGGTGATTCAATTCATTGATTCAAAGAACCAATTAACAAACATATTCACAAAGCCTCTAGAGAAAGCTCACTTTGAATCAATTCGCTCAAGACTGAATATCGTAAGATTTGAAGAGGTTCAGACTCAAAACTAGAGTCTTGAAAAGTTCAGACTCAAAGGTAAGGTCTGAAGGTGTTCAGACTCAAAAGTAAGATCTGAAGGTGTTCAGACTCAAAAGTGAGGTCTGAAACAATTCAGACTCTGAGGTAAAGTCTGGATATTCTCAGACTCTGATATAAAGTCTGATTGCATATTTCGTTATTCTTTATTTTATGTATTAATTTAATAATTGTTTTTGAAATATTGAAATCTACTTTTTGTTCGACATCTGACATATTTATGGCAGTTTTCTTTTTCAAAAATTGCAGTTTACTTTTTCAAAATTGGCAGTTTTTCTTTTTTCTTTCTTGCGACGGTTCAGTATCTCTTTTTATCTTTTCTTGCTATTTATACTCCCGAATCGTCGTCTTCATCTGTCACAACGTTTAAAAGTCATCTCGTTTACTCTCTCTTTTTTAAAAAACCCTAAAAGCTTAAACAACTCTCCACTACCGTCCCTGTTCAATTTCTTTACTCAACAAAAATCCAACCTTTTTGCGAACAAGTTGGACATTTGCTCACGATTCAAGCACCTTTTTGCGAACAAGTTGGACATTTGCTCACGATTCAAGCATGTCTTCGAGAAAATCTTCAAGACTTGCTGGAAAGGGACCACAGAGGCAACAAGAGGGTCCAACCAAAGTGGACCTAACGGGTGAAGAAGATTCTCCACAAAGGGAGACTCCGAGTCATCAGTTTGAAGAAGAAGAAATTACCGAGGCAGCACCGGTAAGAACCTTGAGACCCAAGCTTGTGTATTCTCTGTATAGAAAGTTGAAAGATGAGGGTATAAAGTTAAGGCTGATAGATGAGTTTTTGAAGGAAAGAGGATATAGAAACGAATATATTTTCTTGAAAGAAATGGAAGATTTAGGTATTGTTGGAAAAGGGTTCGCTAAGAGCACTTATGAAAATATCCCTAGCAATCCACGGGTTAATATAGCCAATCAGCATATGGATGATGATGAAAGGCTGTTTTCTCCATTCCAACCACGGATGGGCATGGCTATGAACACCATTTGTCCCCAAGGAAGTATATTTCGATCAAGAGAACATGAGCGGATGTACACTAAGTTGCTGAAGAGAGGAGTTGTGAATCCTAGAAGTGTGGATTTTGATTTCCTTGACTCAATCAAGGTAAATCTCAGGGAAAAATTCTCTAGGCTGCAACTTGAGAATTTTTGTACAGACGTGACAAGTGCCTATCCTGAATTGACAGCATATTTTTACTCCAACTTGTCGTTTTTAGATGCAAACAGGTTGTCTTTCACCTTTATGGATAAAGAGTTTGTTGTTGATGTTGACACTCTTGCTGATATAATTGGGGTGGAAAGAGGGTATTTCTAACCAATTAAAGTGTCCACAGCTTATGCTACTCTCGAGATTGTGCGAGATAGGAGTTTGGAAGGCAAAATATCCTATATTAGGATGAATGCCTCAAATGTTTTGCTGCACAAAATTATCATCAATTGTCTCAGACCGAAGGCAACTTCAAAAACTGACGTCTCCAAAACAGAAGCAAAACTCATGTTTGCTCTCAGTGAAGGCAGACCCTTTTCACTCCCCCATGTTATCCTATTCCACATGTACAGGATAGTGGTTAAGGATAAAGGCCAATTGCCTTACCCATCTCTTATCACCAAGTTGTTCAGGCACTTCAAGATTCAAATCCCTGCACCTTTATGCTTGACCAACCTAAGCTTAATGCTTGTGGGATATAAAATGGTGATAAAGATGAAGCTTCAAGAGCTGAACACTGCACTGGAAGGATTGAAGGAGAAGACTCCCTCCAAAGAGTTTGCTACTACTTCTGCCAAGAGAAAGGGCAAAGAGCCCATGGCTGTTCCCGAGAAAAAGAGAAGAAAAGTCATCCTGCAGGATGAGGATGATGAAGAAGAGTTTGACGATGCCATGACTCTTTCTGCTCTCACAAAGTTGAGGAGCACAGTCAGTTTGAGAACTAATAATCAAGAAAGGGAAAGGAGAGAAGTAGAGGAGAAAGAAGAAGCAGAAATAATGAGAAGAGAGGAAGAACATAGGAAGAAAGAAGAGGAGAGACAGAAAAGAGAAGAAGAAGAAGTGAGATAGAGAAGAGAAGGCGAGGAAGAGGTCAGAAGAGAAGAGGAAGAGTGAAAAAGGAGAGATGAAGAGGAGAGCAAGGCTCAAGAAGATTTTGCTGAAAGAATTGAGCCATCTTTTGTTCAAGAACACTCTGGAAAGAAGGCTGAACTGCATCATAGTGCTGAAGATGAAATGGATTTTGGCGAAAAATACCCGACTCCACCCATTGGCAACAAAACAGGGGGAGTTGCTGCTGATCAAGGAACTATATCGCCACTGCATTACAGTGATGTCAGTAGGTCAAGTGCTGATGTAGAAGACATTTATGCATCTCATTTTTCGGAGATTGAAGAATCCTCCCCATCTGACGAGCATATGGCTGAAAAGGATGCACCGAGCTTTCAAACTTAGAGAACAGAGTCTACTGGTCCTAGTACAGGTAATGCAAATTCAACAGATTTTTCTAGACTGTTGGATATCATGCTGGACCTAAAAAAGTAGGTTTTTGGAATGGATTATGAGCTGAGAGACCTCAAGAAGGCAATGCTGAGTACTTCCTCGTCCATGCAAGACCAAATCAATGCACTCAAACTTCAAGTGGAATCGAATGTCAAGGGTGCTGAGTTGGATTCAGTGAAGGAAGCTCTCACAAGGCTTGAGAAGACAGTGCAATCGCTCAGTGAATACCATCTTGTTCGCATTCCAAAGGTGCCCTGACTTTTTTCAACCAAATTCTTGACCACTCTACCTCCTTTTGATGGGACAAAAAGGGGGAGAGTTTTGCAGATTTGAAAATTGAACTTATTTGATGAACTTTTAGTTTGTTTTTAGACTGTTTATGTTTATGACTTTGAACTTTTGGGTTGTTTAAATATTTGAACTTATGACTTTATTTATGCACTGGTTTGATGATTGGATCTGTAGATTTGTGAACTTGCAGGATCATTATATTTGTGAGGATAATTGTTATTGGACTAACATCTTTCTGTTTGCAAAAGAAAACCTCAAAGTATGCATGAGTTATCTTTGCAGGTTATGAGTTTACAAATCTGCCAAAGTGTTTTGTCACCATCAAAAAGGGGGAGATTATTGAAGAAAAATCCCTCATAAGTTTTGAAGTTAACAAAACATTCTCGTCAGTTAAGTCTGAAGAATCCAAGACTCAGTCGCTTAAGTCTGAAGAGTTCAAGACCCAAGCATTTCTGTCTGAAGGTTACCAGACCCATAAGTTACGGCCTAATGATCTCTAGACCCAATCAAAGTTTGAAGACAGTCAGACTTAGTTTTGCAATTTTGCCAGACTGTCAGCAGTTTATTCTTACGGTTAAGGAAATCAAGATTTGGATATTATCTTCCCTAACTTATCCATGAAAGATTTCTGGCTGTGATTTTGAGTTTGAAAGATTATTTCTTTGGATTTTATCCGTTGAAGATCAATCAAGTTTTAGAAGGATTTAAATTTGGAAACTCAAGATCCTGATTGTATGGGCGAGCAGGATTGACGAGCTATTTTGTACTTATATATTTGACAACAAGAAGATCACTTAAGTTGATTCATTCTAACGGGTAGATTGGATGAATTCTTGAAAAGTGCTAACGGCTATGGAGGCACGAAGGGATATTTAAGGTGTGTCGAAGTTGTTTGAAAATATGAGAGAGCCGATAGAAAAATTTCGAAGTTAGAACCTCTGAAACTTCTTGTTCTCAAAATCACTTGTGCTCAAATTATGTACTAAGGAGAGACATTTACGGTGTGAAATTGCGAGAAGTTGTAGAAGAGACTTTCTACTAAAGAAGTCTAGATCATAAACTGTAAAGCTCTCATTTGCTACATAGTAATTACAGCCAGTTGGCTGCCAATGTGAAGAGTGGACGTAGGCTTACAATAAGCCGAATCACTATAATCTTTGTGTCAAATTTCTCTTACCCTACTCTATTTATTTTTATAGCTGTGTGATTCATTTATCTCTGATTTTATGCCAAAGGATTTCTGTTAAAGATTTGAAAATAATTTCATGAACACCTATTCACCCTCCTCTAGGCGTATTTACTAGCCTCTATCACTTTTCTATTCCATTCTTTTGTTGTATAGGGATTTATAATTGCTTCCACATGCGCATATTTAAATTGACAGGGTTAGGGATACGTCCTAGGATATCGCTAGTAATCGACCAAATGCAGGGATGGACGCCCATTCGAGGATCGGGGCGTGACATCCCCTTTCTGTGGTATTAAAGCAATGGTTAGGAACTATAGTGATAAGGTGCGATGACATATGGGATAGTAGTAGAAAAGACATTTAAATTCACGACTGGTGCATTTTTGTGGTAGTTGAGCATTAGAATTGCTTGTTGTTTCAATCGTTATGTTTATAATTTTGTGTGGAATTGGAAGCGGGTGTCAGTTCTTAAAGCTGAGCTATGAGCGATCGGGAGCAAAGAACTCCTACCAAAAGGATCGTGTGTGTCGTGACTCGGGATAGAACGCCGACCAGGGTCGGTACCCGAGGAGGCCATGGTCGAGCGCCAGCTCAAGTTAGCGTGAGTGGAGTGGCACCACCTGTAATGGGTGCCAGGATAACAGCCCCTTATAATCCCAAGATAGAAGGGATCATGTGAGTACTGGAAGTTATGGGTACTAGGATGGATCAACAGGCGCAGAACTAAGCCGCTATTGTTGAAGCCGCCGCTCAAGTCGCCACTACTACCGCTGTAGCCACCACTGCTAAAGTCGCCCCTACTGCTGCACCTACCGCCGCACACGCCAAAGGTCCGCTAGGAATTGTGGTCACTGAAAGACCGATTCATAAGCTGGTGGAACAATTCTTAAAGTTGAACCCACCTTTGTTCACCGGGACAAGAGACCCCGAAGCTGCTACTTCGTGGATTCAGAAGTTGGAAAAAGCATTTGCACTGCTGATGTGCAATGGGACCGAAAAAGTAGTCCTAGCAACTTACCAACTGGAAGGAGTTGCAAATATTTGGTGGAGGACTACCCGATGAACAATATTTTCAGAAGGTGTTGTTTCGGAGTGGAACGCCTTCCTTAAAGCTTTCAATGACAAGTATTTCTCAGAGACTGCCAAAGAGGTGAAGATGGCAAAATTTCAACGTCTTCGCTAAGGTTCCCTAACTATTGACCAATATGAGGTGAAGTTTGCTGAACTTTCGCAATATGCTCCAAAATTGATTGAAAATTCAGTGAATCAAGTGAGAAGGTTTAGGGACGGATTTAGACCAAACTTGAGAAGCATGCTAGTCTCTTTGGATCTGAGGACTTACAATGACATTTATGGGAGAGATCAGAACGAAAGAGTTACCTCATTTTGATCGAGGTTCAACTTTCACCGAGAGAATATCCGCCATGGGAAGAGGCCCATGTCCGGAGGCAAGTTTCAAGTGCCACCAAATAGGAGAGATGGAGTTGGCAAGCCTATGCCAAATAGGAATGGAGTGTGTCGTTTCTATGGAAGACGACACAGGTCAGCCCCATGCCCATCTAGGACGAGAGTATGTTTCGAATGTGATCAATAGGGCCACATAGCCAAAAATTGTCCTAGAAAGCCAAGAGAACAACCGCAGTTGGCACCGTCGCCACCGATGGGACAGCTAAGAGGGTATGCCCCTCAGAATGTACCATAGGGAGGGCAGTTAAGAACTCCAGTTCAGGGCACAGTTTATGCTATCACACAGGGTCAGGCAGAAGCTGCGCCTAACGTGATCACAGTTATGGTTTCGCTTAACGACCACCCTGCTTACTCTTTGTCTCCTTCATTACGGAGTAATATGTTAAGTTGTTAGGATTGAGTCCTATATTGTTGGAGCCGACAGTTTGCATATCTACACTATTAAAGGATAAAATAATTGCTGCTTTGGGTTGTTTTGGTTGTAAGTTAGAGATTGGTGAGCGAGTGGGAAAAATTGATCTATTAGTCCTAGCCATATATGATTTTGAATTAATAATTGGCATGGACTGGCTCACCAAATATTGAGCTAAAATGGACTGTTATCGTAAGGCGATTCAGTTTGACCCGTTAGAGGGTGAGCTTTGAGTTTATCGAGATTCGAGGAGGTCCCTCGATTATCTTGATCTCATCGCCAGAGGCAACTCATTTGTTAGACGAGAGTTGCCAAGGGTACCTAGCAACTGTCGTGGATACGATAGTTGAGGAGTTGAAAATGGAAGACATTTCAGTGGTACAGGAGTTTCTAGATGTTTTCCCTAAGGAATTGCCAAGACTACCGCCAAAAAGAGAAATTGAATTTGTGATTAATTTAGCACCCAGGACCGAGCCGATCTCTAAAGCTCCTTACTGGATAGTGTTATCTAAGTTGAAAGAACTTAAGGTGCAAATGCAAGAGTTATTGGATAAGGGATTTATTCGTCCCAGTGCATCACCTTGGGGAGCACCAATTCTATTTGTCAAGAAGAAAGATGGTTCATTGCGTTTATGCAATGATTATCGACAACTCAATCAAGTAACAATCAAGAATAAGTATCCACTCCTGAGGATTCATGATCTGTTCGATCAATTGCAAAGAGCGTCAATATTCTCGAAGATCGATTTAAGGATGGGATATCATCAGTTGAGAATTAGGAAAGAGGACATTCCTAAGTCAGCATTTCGTACTTGATATGATCATTACGAGTTCACAGTGATGCCATTCGGGTTGACGAATGCTCCAGCTGCCTTCATGGGCTTGATGAACAGAGTATTCAAGGAATATCTAGATCGGTTTGTGATCGTGTTCATCGATGATATTCTGGTGTATTCGAGAAGTGATGAAGAACATGAGAGTCATTTGAGATTAGTGCTCCAAACCTTAAGAACTCATCAATTGTATGCTAAGTCTAGCAAGTGCGAGTTTTGGTTGACTAGTGTTGCTTTTTTAGGTCACGTGATTTCTAGAGAAGGAATCTCTATGGACCCGGGAAAGATAGAAGCCGTGATCAATTGGCCAAGACCAACTACAGTGATAGAAATCCCAAGTTTTCTGGTTTTGGCAGGTTATTACAAACGATTTGTGGAAAGATTCTCATCTTTAGCGTCGTCTCTGACAAAACTCTTAAAGAAAGAAGAGAAATTTGTATGGATAGATAAGTGTGAGCGTAGTTTCCAAGAGCTTAAAGAAAAGCTAACTACCACACCTATTCTAACGATTCCATCTGATCCTGAAGGATTCGAGATCTATAGTGATAAGTCATTTAGAGGGTTGGGTTGCGTGTTAATGCAACATGGTAAGGTTATTGCATATGCTTCCCGTCAGTTGACACCTCATCAACATAATTACCCAACACATGACTTAGAGCTCTTAGAATTGAATCGGATTTTTAGATCAGAATCAAACTACTCCAACCAACAGACCCTAATGTACAGAAAATTCTTCAAGAGGACACTGAGAAAAGAAAGGCTGGCTTTCAAATCTCTGATGATGGAACACTGAGGTTCCAAGAACGTTTGGTTGTACCTGACGATGTGGAGCTTAGAGAAGATATTTTATTTGAAGCACATCGTAGCAGCTACAACATTCATCTTGGAAGTACCAAGATGTATCAGAATTGGCGTCAACATTATTGGTGGTTAGGTATGAAGGCGGACATTGCCAAGCATGTCGCCAAGTGTTTGACATGTCAGCAAGTAAAAGCTCAATATTGCAAGTCGGGAGGACTTTTGCAACCTCTCGAGATCCTAGAATGGAAATGGGAACATATCATGATGGATTTCGTGATCGGACTACCGAGGAGTCAAAGAGGAAGTGATTTGATTTGGGTGGTAGTTGATAGATTGACAAAGTCGGCTCACTTCATTATAGTTCGAAAGGACCTCAGTTTCGATAGGCACGCAGACCTGTACGTGCCTCAAGTGGTTCAAATGCATGGAGTACTATTTACGATAACGTTAGATAGAGATCCAAGATTTACTGTCGCTTTTTAGAAGAGCTTGCAAAGTGCTCTAGGTACTAAGCTTCAGTACAATATGGCATATCATCCTCAGACGGATAGCTAGTCGGAGAGGACAATTTAAGCCCTCGAGGACATGCTGAGAGCTTGTGTACTAGACTTCAAGGGAAGTTGGGAAGATCAGCTTCACCTAGTGGAATTTGCCTATAACAACAGTCCTCAGCAGAGCATCCAGATTACTCCATTTGAAGTGTTGTATGGCAGAGTGTGCAGGACACCGGTGTGTTGGGATGAAGTCGGGGAAAGGAAGATTACGGGCCTAGAGTTGGTCCAACAATCAATGGATGCCGTGGCAATAATCAAAAACAGATTGAAGACCTCTCAGAGCAAACAGAAAAGTTATGCAGATAAGCGTCGGAGATTGTTGGAATTTCAAGTTAGTGATCACGTTTTTCTGAAAGTGTCACTAATGAGGGGAACTTTGCACTTTGGAAAGAAAGGAAAACTGAGTCCGAGGTATGTAGGTTTGTTTGAGATTCTTGCGAGAATTGGGACCTTAGCATATCATCTTGCGTTGCTGCCGAGACTGGCGCAAGTGCATGACATCTTTCACATGTTGATGTAAAGGAAGTATGAGCCTGACCCGACTAACGTACTCAATTTCGAGGAATTGGACGTGGATGATCGCGTGTCATACGTTGAAAGCCCGGTTCAGATAGTGGATAGAAAAGAACAAGTTCTGCATACAAAAACCATTCCGTTGGTCAAAGTGGTAGGCAATACCACGGTACAAAAGGAGCGATATCGGAGATTGAAGAGTAGATGAGACAGTGGTACCCCCACCTTTTGTTTAAAGTATATAAGATTTAAATTTCGAGGACGAAATTTTTATAAGAGAGGAAGAGTTATACCATCCTAAAATTTCAACCCTATTTTCTATTGAATTAATTGGGTATTTCATCGACGCACCTATAAAGCTATTCTCAGAGCTGATCATTCTTGAGATAACTAGACTATCTAGAGAAGCTATTAAGGAATTTTAAGACAATAAACTTGAGAATTCGACCAAGAATCGGCTTCTCGACCGTACTCATCTTTAGAGGCCATTACGGCACAAATAAAAATCGATTTGGGATTAGAGATATGTCGGTTCAACTGAGATGTGTGGTCGATTGTGGGTGACTCTACTAAATTGGAAAATTCTCGTCGACTAGCACTAATTTGATTTTACTATCGTTTTGGTACCCTGTGTCCGTATTTGAATCCTTGAGATTTTCACGACAACTGAGAGTCGACAATGTTTCAAGTGGGCTCAGTGTGGCTCGAAGAAAATCAATCACGGGTCATTTTCCCTAAAAAGCTCTAAAAACTACTCAGTAGTCTAGGTCACGCTAAAAACGCGTCGGAGTGAAATTCACCCCCAATTTGAGCCCAATTTCAAAAATTGAAGATTCTGTCATGTCACAACAAATTTTAGAAATGTCGACTCAGTCTCAGAAGATATTTTTTGCAACCCGAAACTTTTTAGGAAAAAGTCGGTATAGGACTGTTTTTGTTCAGAAAAGGTTGAGAATCGTTTTTGGTCGCAAAATTGAGAAGCAAGTGAGACGTTTGGGTGAGGAAAAATGCCGAGATGACCGATGTTGGGTTGATTGAATTTATTGAGGTCAATTGGGATTGAATGGAAAAGGAGACCAAGACCAATTAAAGCCATTTCCCTTCAAAATTCGTGTGCCCCCATTCCCTACGGTCTTTGGACCATTTCAAGAGGTTGTGGGTGAGCCTTGGTGGCTCATGGACAACCAAGGAAGATACTTGGCTAGGAAAGGTCTTGGGGGACAAGCTTGTGGAAGAAATGGCCATGGTAGGCCCCTTCAACCTCATCTCTTCCCTCTCTCCTAGACCAAGCAACCGACTAAGCCTCTCTCTCCCTTCTCACTCTTGCCGTTGACCACCAGAAGCCAAGGAAGCCGTTGGACTGCCCACGCCATCGCCGCCGCGCGCTGTTGCCGTTTCGCACACCATTGCCGCACGAGCTGCTGTCCACCTTTTGTCGCGCCTCACGCCGTCCAGCCGCTTGTTCCGTCGACCCAGCAACTCCCTCAGCTCGTGTTGGAGCCTATTCGGCCGCCGTGGACTGCCGTTCAGCCGTTGGACTTCCGCCAACCTATCCACTAATCCACCGTGGCAATTCCCTCGCCCCAATCGCTTTGTTTTCTTCTGTTTTGCAGCTCGAAACAAAAGGTGTGCTAGTGGGTTTCCAGCAAGGTGTTGGGCCCATTTTGAGGTGTTTCCAAGCCTTGGATCCTAGGCCTGCTTTGGAGAAAAGCGAGCCCTACAACGTTCCCGACGTTTCAATCTGAACGAATTGTTAAACGGGTGAGTTTAACTCACTAATCCTTACTTAGTAGACTAATGATGCTTAAAGGTTGGTTAGTGTTAATTAAATGTGATTAGGTGGTTGGATTAGTTTAGAGTAATTAAATTAGTGACTGACCGATGCGTTTTAGGTGGTTAGATATAGTCATCAGCATGTAGAAAGATTCTAGTATTTATTGAACGAATCTCGGGATTTTTCCTGGTCCATTTTGGCGTCCAATTGGGCATTACGGGCCTAAATTGGATTTATTAGTATTTAATAATTAATTTTTGTAATTATTTAATTAATTAACTTTTTTCTGGAAATTAGGCTGGGATAGTCGACGACCGGAATTTTATGCTAATTATCGTGGTGCAGTCCGTTTATTTATTTGAGCTTTAATTCGTGCCGAATTGATTTTGAGTAATTAATTAAAGAATAACTAGGTACCGGTTGTCAGTACCAAGAAGACTTTGGTAGACTGCGGATTATAGTGGAATTTGTGGAAAGGAAATTGAGTATATAATTTGTTACGTCGGCTCGATGACTAAGTGTGTCATCTCGGAGAAAGGCATTAAGATTTGTTGATTAGTTGAGTAGGTACATCACCTCGAAAAAAGCATGTGGGCTCGGAGACTCATTATGTCATCCTAGAGAACGCACGTGAGCTTAGTGATTAAGTATGGCATCTCAAAAGAGACACGTGGGCTCGGTGATTTGATTCATCATCTTGGAGAATGCACGTGGACTCAATGAGTAAGTATGGCATCTTGGAAAAGACACATGGGCTCGATGACTTGATACATCATTGGGCTTAATGAGTAGGTATGTCGTCTCGGAAAATGCACGTGGGCTTGACGATTAGACATTCCATCTTGAGAAATATATGATATCAATTAAAATGACTAGGGAAAGGGTCGGAATGATATCTAATCGACTAGGTCGATTGATTGATGTTTCGATCTGTGTTGATTGATTTGGATGCCTATTGAACTATGTTGATTTGTAGGTAGAATTTGAGGCCAAGGTAAGTCATCTGACTCATGTTGAGCATAGGCAGTCTTTATGGCATATTGGCCTTCTAATCGAGTCTTAGGAGGGTAGAACTTGCTGAGACGTAATCTCATTGGTTATTGTATAACCAATTTCAGGCCCTTAGATGGTAGCACCTCCACCTCCCCCTCTTCTTGAGCAGTTTGATATTCCCGAGAATATTTCAGAGGAGACATTAGAGTACGTTCTAGTAAAATCTACCGTTTGGATTGACGTGGGTAGAGATGACCTGATGCCCCATAAGTATAGATTATGGTATCGTCACTACCATGATGAGTGAAAAGAGGCTCCTATACCAGAAGGTGAGGTGCCACTGTTTGTCTTAGAGGAAGCGTTTGGTGAGGGTACAACAGATCCTAAAGACGGTATAGTGGATGATGCTAAGGATCCTAAGCTCAGGAGTGAGCCAGCTTCTTCGGTATACACAGTTGAGGATGCTAATTGGAGTAAAGAAGAAGGGGAGATTGTGGAGCAAGAGAAGGAGGGACCAGAGGAGGCTTAAGAGATGGAAGACCCTCAGGAGGAGCATGAAGAGAAGAAACTCGAAGAAGAATCTGAAGAGGAATCGGAGGAGGATTTGGATAGTGATCCTGAGTATGACCTGGATGAGGATTGAGACCTCCCCCGTTTTGCAAACCCTGTATATATATGGACGTGTGATAGATAAGGAGTTGTGAATAGTATTGTAAAATATACTAAAGGGTTTGTATTGTATAAAAGTGTGGTTGTAGTTTTTCAGTTGTGAAAAATATGGCCCTACTTTTCTATCACATTGTTTTGTTGTCTAGGGATTTATAATTGCTTTTGCATGTGCATATTTAAAATGAAAGGGTCGGCGATACATCGTGGGATATCGCTAGTAATCAACCAAATGTAGGGATGGATGTGCGTTCGAGGATCGAGGCGTGACATTGTCACTCCAAGTTTCTGCTTTGAGAGCCTTTTTGTACTTTTCTGTTTTTCCATTCTTCTTTTTCAACAAAGGATAGTTAGGTCTGATATGCCCATTTTTCTTGCCTTCGAAGCATATAACATCCTTGCTAGTTTCATTGTCTTCCGTTGGTTTCTTCTGGAAATTCTGCGTGCTCTATTTCTTCTAGTTGAATCTTTTTCCCTTTCTATTCAACTTTCTTAATTTCTTGATCATAAGCACCAGCTCCTCATCGTCAATATTATCATCTGAACCTGTATCATCAGAATCAATGTTAGGCTTTAAAGCAATTGATTTCTTACCTTTAGGATCTTCCTCATCATAGATCTGCTCCATTTTTTTTTTTTTTTTGATACCCAGGGAACCCCTCCCCGTACCAACGCGGACAACTCGACAGGCCCGGGGTGACGTTGAAGGTAAACCCTGGAGCGACGCTAGCGGAGGACCCACCACCCCGACGTTGCACTTAAGATCCCGTGCGGCCAACGGGATTCGAACTCCTCCCCTTCTGCTTAGGATCATGGGAAGCTCTTATCCAGCTGGGCCACCAGATCTGCTCCATTTCGTACAACTGAAGTGTGCCTATTAATTCATCTACTGATAGAGTATAATCATTTGAGTCTCTCTGATGAGGTCTTCACATGATTCCAGTCCTTTAAAAGTCCACGTAATAATTTGTTGACTTTCATTGGTCCAGAAATTGATTGTCCTTGATAAACCAGGCCATTCACAATCTCTGTAAAGTGACTGAACATCTCAGTAATGGATTCTCCAAGCTTCCTTCTAAAGGCTTCATATTGTCCAAGAAAAATATTTATTTTGGTTTCCTTCACATGGTCAGTCCCTTCGTAGGTAACATTCATTTTGTCCCAAATTTCTTTTGCTGTTTCACAAGAAGAAATTCGGTTATATTCAGTGGGAGATAAGGCACAATATAAAGAGTAGATAGCTTTTGCGTTAAGAGCTTGTCTCTTGGTAATTTCAACTTATGTTGTCTCGTCAGCATCAACAACTTTTTCCCCTCTGTCTGAGGTTGATGTTGCTTTAGGATTGATCCATTTTTCAACAACATCCCACTCCAGGGGATCTCTTGATCTGAGAAATGCCTTCAACTTGTTCATCCACACATTGTACTCATTTCCATCGAAGTAAAGGGGTCTGGTGTTGCTCTGACCTTCAACTAGTCCTAAAGCCAAAATACTAGCTATAGAAGATCTTTAGCTTAGAAGTAAAACATGTCAATAATTAAGTACACAGGCTCTGATACCAATTGAAAGTGCTAGTATGAACACCTAGAGGGGGTAAATAGGTATGAAGAAAAATTTTCGCGAAAAGTAATACAAAATTTGCTTTTGAAATTGAGTCTGAAAGATAACATACTTTGAACGAGTTCAGACTTTAACAATTAAATAGAACTACGAACAAAGTAAAAGAGTTTATGGAAGAGAATAAGAACACAGAATTTATAGTGGTTCGGCTTAGATCAAGCTTACGTCCACTCTCCCACGCTGATAGCCTCTTGGCTAGATTCCATTATGAATCAAAAGAGAATTTACAATCTTATGATCTCAACTTCATAGTGAAGAGTCTCTACTACTCTCTCACGAAGTCACACTATAAGTCTCTCTTTCTTTTGAGTACAAATTAGAGCACAGTGTAAATAATAACAAGAAAAATGGGAAGCTTCGGACTTTTGAATCTCTCTTTCACGCATTCTATTGAATGACTAGAGATGTCTCCTTAAATACTCCTTCATGCCTTTTTGACCGTTGGCACTTTTCAAAAGAATTCTTTGAATCAATCCGTTGGACAGAATCAATCAAGGAGATTTCAAGCCGTTTGAAGATTGTAATGAAAGCCCGTCAATCCTGTTCGCCCATATAATCAGGATCTTGGTTTCCATAAATAGATTCTTTCCAAATTTACTTGCCTTCTGAAAAGATTTGATATATCTGAATTGATTATAATAAAGATAACAAATCTGGTAGGTGTTATTCCCAACCAGAAAGCCATATATATCCTGTAAAAACCGAAGCTTTGAAGAGAGGAATATAATCTTGAGTTTGATTCTGTCTTCGTTCTTCATCGCATTTAATCTGGAATTTGTTACAGTGGGCAGACTTCTGATGTAAAACAAACTTTGACACAAAAGTTTGAAATCAAATAGACTTTGACACAAAAGTTTGGGAATCTTCATAATAGATTTTAGATAAGTTTTGTCAACTTCAAAACATTAAAGGAGTTTTCTCCAACAATGGGAGAACCAAAAGAAAGATAGCATTCGAGCTATGGTAGCTTTCTTTGTTGATAAAAAAACAAATCGAATCCAACCAATGAAAGAAGACAATAGTGGCTGCTGGCGGTCGAGCAATGACCAACTATTGTCGCCGAAGGTCCAAGTGGCAGTGGGCAGCAACGGGTGAGGACCAGAGGAGTTTTAGCCAAGCCATCTTGAGGTTGAAGAAGTTGAGCAGTAAGAGGAAGGTGTGGGCGGAAAAGAAGGACAAGAAAAAATAGGGGGGGAAAAACACATCAGAAAAGTCACAAAAGTTAAACATCCTTTTGTTTACGTCAATGGCCGGCTATGATGCATAGCACCGTTGATAATGACTAGATCACTAATCAGAAATTTCATGGAAGATTTGACAGGAAAGACTTGATTGCACTTCAAATTTAAAATTACATTGATTTTATTACCTAACAAATCTTGCATTTTCGGAATGGAACTGGTTAATAAATGTGAGAATATTTTTATGGTGATTCGCTAACAAATATGCCAGACAACATCAATTTGTTATATTCTAAAATGGGAAACCAAAAATAGATAATTACCCCTGTAAGATTCCACACGCTACACTCCAAGTCGATCCAACCTATAAAATATATATGAAAGCACATGAAGGATAACAATTTATTTTGCTATAAAACATACCAAATTCCAAAACCGATTCCACATGGACGCAGCATAAACGAAGTTAGATGTCTCGGAAGAGGGTAAAATATTTTTCAAACCCTATCTCAACTCTATTAAGTACTGAAATTACTCGTATCCAAAAAGAATTTTCCCGAATTTGATTAGTCTAAGGGTGAAGCTTACCAAATTAGATCGATCTATCGATACACTTTATATATAAAAGGAAGTATTTCCAAGGAGGTCCTTTATTTGAGCTACCCAAGACAACTCTTTTTAAATATAAGCTCAACTTCTTTAAATAATCAAATAATTCTAACTTGAGAATAATTTAGATTAGTTTGAACATCCCAGAATCGAGTTTGAGTGGCTGATTGACAACCTAACCTGTTTAACCCTTCCTCAGTAAAATTGACCTACCAAAGCCACAAGAAGAAAAAAGCTCCCGAGAAAAAAAGCGAAATGAAGTCCAGATCCAGTAAACCATCAGGATCCGGGTCTCAATACCATGGCAAAAAAGCACGAGAAGGCAGGGGTGATTGGAGCCGGCATGTCAGGCCTCATTGCAGCCCGGGAGCTCCGCCGCGAGGGGCGCCAATTGGCGGTGTTTGAGCGTAGCAATGATGTCGGCAGCACGTGGCTGTACGACCCTCGGGTTGAATCCGACCTGCTGGGGTTGGATCCAAGCCGCGAAGTTGTCCATGCTGGCATGTACAGGTCGCTCCGAGTGAACCTGCCGAGGCAACTAATGGGTTTCTCGGACTACCCGTTTCTCAAGAGGGGAAGCGCGGACCCAAGGAACTTCCCAGGTCACGAGGAGGTGCTCCGGTTCTTGCGCGGCTTCGCAGAGGATTCTGGGCTGATCGAATTGTTCGGTTCAGGCACGAAGTGGTGCGCGTTGAGCAAGCTGCAGAGGGGAGACGCGACCAGTGGGGGGGAGGACGCGGCTGGCGTGGATGTGTTTTGAGGCTGTGGTGGTTTGTAACGGCAAGAGCACCCAACCAAAGATTGCTGAATTTCCAGGCACATCGTCTGGTGTAATATTATCCTTGTCAAATTGTTGGTTTTTGTTCCCCAGCTTTTTTTTTTTTTTTGTCTAAATTAGTTGCCATCGGTTTTAATTTTATATTAATGTGCTAGTGGGCATCATTTTCAATTCCAGGTTTATTAATGTATTCAGCGTGTATTATATAACACACTTTTTGAAATTATGATGAAGAAGTAAGAAAACGTGCATCATAATAGAGTTTGAATTTTGACGGGAGAATTACCATAAAAGTCATATATCTATTATAATTATCTCAATTTAGTTTTAAATCTTTTTTTTGGCCAATTAAATCCTGAACATTTTTGCATTTGTAGCAATTTATTCTATCTAATTAATTTTGGTCATAAATTGCCTACATGGATATCAGCCATCTTACATAGCATAGTTTATTCTAATGTGGATAATTTTTTATAATCTTTTAATATTTTTTTGAATTATTTCAATTTTAATTTCTTTTCTTCTTTTCCTTTTTTTTTCTTTCCTCCATTGTTCCTCTAGCTAACAAGAGGCAAGGGCCGGTGAGGTTGATACAACGGCAAGCCTCGACTCTTGCCAAGTCCAACGAGGGCGACTCTTGCCCAGCCACTTGCAAGGGTGGTGAGGTCAATACAAGGGCATCATTTTCAATTCCAGCCATTTGATGATCACTGCCCTTATACTGACCTCTAATGGCCTAGGTTGATTAGTTAATCCCATGGTTATTGTTGTTGCAGCTCTCTTTGTAGCTCAACTACAGGAGCCCCTGTGCGGTGACAATCTCAGAGCTTGGACGGCAAGGAGGCTTGAACTTGCCAAATCCAGCGAGGCTTGCCATCGCTGGTCACTTGCAAGGTTGACCATGCTGGATTTGTTGAAAGTCGAGCCTTGCTAGTGGTAGGGTGAATAAGGAATGAAAGAAAAGAAAAAGAGAAGGAAAGACAAATAAATAAAAAATTCGAAATAATATTAAAATTATTAGCGTTGACCATGCAATATAGGATGACTTGTATCTATGTCAATGATTTTCTACCAAAATTAGTCGAATGGACTCAATAAACACAAATACAAAAAGTTTACAACTCAATTGGGAAAAAATATTTAGTTGATAAAACTAAAAAATATTTAGGGATACCTTCTCATTGGGGAGCCTCTAAGAAACAAATGTTTGCATGGATTTTAGCAAGAGTGAATATGAAACTAAAGGGTTGGAAAGAAAACTTGATTTCGAAGGTAGGAAAGGAGACCTTGATTAAAGCTGTGATTCAAGCTATTCCTCAATATGTGATGTCTATTTTTGAAATCCCAGTGTCAATTGGCCAATCTATAGAGAAAAGAATTGCCGCGTTTAGGTGGAAGAACAACGAATCAAGAAGTGGTCTACATTGGAAAAGATGGGAAGTGCTTAAAAGTAGAAAAGATAGTGGAGAATGGGCTTTAGAGACTTATTGGATTTTAATAGAGCAATGCTTGGGAAACAAGCATGGAGACTATCTCAAAATCAATCATCCTTATGGTGCAAAATTCTCAAGGGAATTTATTTTCCTACGAGAGCATTTTGGCATGCTGGGAAGGGATCCCACCCCTCTTGGGGTGGCATAGTCTGTTGATGGGAAGAGATACTATTTCAAATTTGGTCATATGGTCAGTAGGTACAGGAGAAAATATCAATATTCGAGAAGACAGGTGGCTAAAACGAGGTATTATTGGGGGACCAGCCAACTCTAGTGACCCAATTAAAGTTGCTGATTTGATTATACAAAATGAGAGAAAGTGGGATGTTCACATGCTCACAGGAATGTTCAATGAACAAATAGTGAATGAAATTCTTCCAACGCCACTTAGTTCTCGTGCCCTGCAAGGTAAATTGATGTGGATGGTTTCCAAATTAGGTATCTACTCAGTGAAAAGTGCCTATAATATGATCCAAAAAACAGCCAAGCCACAACATATCATGAAAGCAACATCTTCTTTCCTGCCGCCCCGTAAATTATGGAATCATATTTGGAGTATGAAGACACCCCCTAAAGTTAAGATCTTTATGTGGAGCATATGTCAAAATGCACTCCCTACAACAGAGAATCTTTATCAGAGGAAAGTTATACCTTGGCCAGCATGCCCTTTTTGTGACCAGGAAGTGGAATCTATAGAACACCTCTTCTTCCTCTGTTGTTGGACTAGTTCAATTTGGTCGGACCCGGAGGTTAACATTCGAGCATCGCGTCACAATATCAAGTGAATAGAAATTTGGCTTCAAGACCTGATTGAACACCAACATAACTCTCTGACCTTGGGGTAAGTACACTAGAAGTATTAAAAGTTGTGTACGGCGCTCACTTTAGTGCCAAAAGTTTTTTCCGGATCACTTAAGTGCTACTTTAAAAAATAAAAAATAAAAGATCATTTAAGTGTCAACTTTGGTCCGGATTGCTGGAAATTCGACGTGGCTATATTTTATTAATTTCTCAATCCTACATGGCTCACCGGCGTGCAGAGTCTGCATATAACGCATAAACGACGTCGTCCAAAAGTTAAAAATAGTGATCATTTAAGTGCTAAATTTTATTAAAAGTAATCATTTAAGTGTCAAATTTTATTTAGAGTGATCACTTCAATGCCAGTCGTTGTTAAAAAACAATCACTTCAGTGCCAAGCATGCCATGTGGAAATGCCACCTGGACTGGATTTTTTAAAAATTTTGCCAAGTCATATTATAATTTTAATTATAAATGACACGTAATTAGTTTGGCCGGAATTTCTTGCTATTGACATTAAAGTGATCATTTTTCCTCCGATTTAGCACTTAAGTGAGCTAGCGAAAACTTTTGGCACTAAAGTGAGCGCCATACACAACTTTTGGCACTTCTAGTGTACTTATCCCCTTTGACCTTTGAAGAAATTGCAACTCTCTTGTGGTTTATGTGGAAAGCGAGGAATGACTTCATGTTTCAGAGGCTTGTCCCAAATCCAAAAGCCCTAATTAGCTCAGCAGAAGCGTCACTTAGAAATTTCAGCAAATGGAACCATCAAAGCTTGAAATTTTACTCAGAATCAGCTCAATCGACCAAAAAGTGGATACCACCAAAAGCGCATACCTTAAAAATGAACATTGATGGAGCTTATGTTGAGGGAACTACCGAAGGTGCCGTTGCGGGGGTTATCCGAGATGCTACAGGGACCTTTGTTGACGGGTTTGCAAAAATTGTTCCAACTTCATTGGTGATCCAAACAGAGGCACTGGCCATGGTTGAAGCTCTGAAGTTGCTTTAGTCGAAGAAAGAGAAAAACCTGCAACTGCAACTGGAAAGTGATTGCTTTGAGCTTCTAGATGCAATGGTCAAAGAAGACCATGTGCAGTGGGAAATTAAGCCTATAGTGGATGAAGCTAAATTCCTGTTAGGCTCTTTTGAAAATATCTCCTTGGCCCATTGTAGTCGATCCGCAAATTGTGTAGCTGATTGGGTAGCTAAGGCCCATAGAATGAATTCCTTGTCCCATTCTTGGGTAGTCTGGCCTCATCTTTGGGATTTGCTTTGTTTGGATGCCCCAATGGATCTTTTGTTTAAAAACTCTTAAGTATTAATATTATCAACCACTGGGATTAGCCCCAGTGGCCACCCTTCCAACATGGAAAGGGGAGGTGAGGGGTTCAAATCCCCACCTTCTCAGGGGGGATGGGGTGGGGACGCGTAAGTTTCAGAGTGAGTGTAAAGTAGGAATAGAATAGGACTGACAAAAAAAAGTATTAATATTATCGTCTTGTTTTCGACCAAAAATAAAAAATAAAAAAACATTAAAAGGAAGTTCGCGACCAAAGTCGATCCCTTCGTGTCATCTTATTTTAGCATGGAAAAATCTTCATTCGGAAATAGATCCGCCAGTTGTTTCTGTCGAGCCAACAGAATAAATGATAGAAAACTTGCCAATACCGTGGGCCGGCGAGATTGGGAGACTAGTCGCAGATCCAAACACGTTTCAATTCTTTTCCCCGACAGCGGGGGCGTGGCAATCGTAGGCTGCCGGTCGATAAACAAAAGGGGTGGTCGAATTTGCATTTGTCAGGTAACTTGGAATTTGGCGCGGGAGGAATCTTTTTAACTTTATTTGAAAAGTCAGAAGCGTGAGAAGGGGGGACCAGGGCAATTATCCTCCTTAAGCATTAGCAGAAAGATGTCACATTCGTTATCGAATGTTCGGTCCGAAATCATAACTACTAGATTTATCTAGATTAATGAGACACACTTATATGCCTTAACATAAGTCGGGAGATCTCTCGACAAATACCCAAAAACTAAATTGGGCACGTGTTCAAATTTACAATCTCATGAAAAACAGCGCAACCTTTTTAATGTTGCGCTACAACTCTTGATAGGCTTGAATTTTCCATCTTGAAAGTAAATTGGCGACCGAATTATTGCTAATCGAAGATGCCTTTGGGGATGAGTAATCATAATAATAATTTCGTATTTCCCACAGAAAAGTGTGAGTTAAATAAAATTATTCAAATTATCGTTGAAAAGTCTTTTTATTTCCCCTTTTCTCTTTCTACCCATCATCCTCTTCAACTTTCAGCTACAGGAGGGTTTGAACTAGTCTTGTCTTCTGCTCCAAATGTGCAAGACACTTGTTCAAATTTATGATCTTACAAAAGACGGAGCACTTTTTATTGTTGCGCCACCCCTCTTGATGGCTTGTGTTGATCGTCTTGAAAGCAGGACGGTGAATGATTATTTCATATTAGTGACCCAAAAGCGTGAGAGTTGAAGTAAATTATTGCAAATCTTGATAACTGTATCTTGATTTTTTTATCAATATTTTCTCTTGGGCATCGCCATCACCATAGTTAAATAATAGTATTTGGTCTATTATGTACGCCATGACTTTAATAATTCCACTTGGTTTGGAGCTAGCACTATCCATAAAAGAAAAAAAGGAATTAAAAAGGGGAAAAATAAGCTCGATGTAGCCCACCACCCAATAGACCCATCGCTATCGTATATGAAGGATCTCCAAAGAAAATGTTATGCACAAGAAGAAAGTCATGGCAAAACGGAGCGTAAAAGCAGCGGTAATCGGAGCCGGCATGTCAGGGCTGATCGCGGCCTGGGAGCTCCGTCGAGAAGGGCACCGCGTGGTGGTCTTCGAGAAGGGCAGCGAAGTCGGGGGCACATGGGTCTACGACCCCCGGGTCGAGTCCGACCCCTTGGGTCTCGATCCGGCTCGCGAGGTCATCCACAGCAGCATGTACAAGTCGCTCCGAGTGAACCTCCCGAGGCCACTCATGGGGTTCTTGGACTACCCGTTTGATGCGAAACCCGGTGTCCGGGATGACCCGAGGCCGTTTCCGGGCCACAACGAGGTGCTCCGGTTCCTGCAGGGCTTCGCGGCAGATTCCGGGGTGGTTGAGCTGGTCCGATTCGGGCACGAGGTGGTTCAGGTCGAGCAAGTCGCCGAGGGGAGGAATGATGAGTGGGTCGTGGAGTGGCGGACGCGCGATGGGGAAGCCAGTGCGGAGGCGTTTGAGGCCGTGGTCGTCTGCAATGGCAAGTTTACCGAGCCAAGGCTAGCTGAATTTCCAGGTACGTCACAACCGTCTTTGTTTCCTCCCCCCCTCTTTTCTAAATTTTATTTTATTTTTAAGTGAATTCAGCTATTATAATTTCTTTATTTGCAAAAAGACAATGTAGATAATACAATCACACAGCGCACACAGCCGACAATAAATCATGTCTAGCTGTCTATATCTCGCACCACGTTATCTGTCGTGTTTCAATTCTTTACAACGGGGAAAAGAATATATGTTGCCTTTGAATGTAAAATTAACACAATATGTTGCGTTTGGTAGCTTGCTTTGCTGCTGTTGGGCTGGTCTTCGTTCTTTTCTTTGTTGCTACCAGCTGGCTGTTGCTGTTGTTGCCTGTTGTTTTTCGTCTCGGCACCCTTCCACTCGCTTTGACGTTTTCTCATTCTGAGTGTAAGTTTTGGTGCCGTGACTTCCTTTTATATAGTTGGTAAAGCTCAATACAATTACTTACTTTCACAAAAAAAAAGAAAAAAAGAATAGACAACTAAATATAATGTATTTGCACCTTTCAATGGACTGCTTTTGTCATATTGCAACATACATTTTGAAATTTAAAGTATTTCCTCGTTAGATATTCTTGAAAAAATTCGAGTGCCATGAAAAGACTTCATAATATTAGGATTAGAGTTGTCCTACTTTGAGCTAAGACATGCCTACCTTGCAACTTACCATAGGTAGAAGTACTTGGCGAGGAGAACAAATGCATAGCCATAACTATCGGAATCCTGAACCATACAAAGATAAGGTATGATGTTCTTTGTTTTGTGTCATAAAATACGAACATTTTCGTGCTAGTGAATTTCAACAAATGTTGATAGTTGTCAAAAACTTGTTGGTTAACAAAAGAACTGCTAATTTTTTTTTCCCAATTATGTTGTTGGCAACATAGCAACAGTTTCATAAAATGATAGATTTTTGTTTTGGGAAAATATCACAAATGGTCCCTGAACTTTCATTTAATGTTCGATTTCATCCATGAGCTTTCGATTTACTCAATTTGGTCCATGAACTTTCATATAATGTTCAATTTCTTCCACGAGTTCTCGATTTGCTTAATTTGATTCATGAACTTTCATCTAATATTCAATTTCATCATTAAGATTTCGATTTGCTCAATTTAGTCCCTAAACTACTAACAAATGTTCCATCTAGTCCTTCCATTTGTTCAAACCGTTCAGTGATGACATGGAGCATTAATTGATGACATGGAACTAAGTTGGATTACTAGAATTATAAGTTAATATATATCTTTAAAAAGGAAAACAAATTAGGGGTCAGCTAGAGATGAGAACACCAATCACAAAAATAGAGAGAATAAGTGGTTCTATATCTCTTTTTTGGATGGTGGCCACAATTTGACTTGTTTTAAAGGTAATTTCCATGTGGATATTCCACATGTCCTTTTTTATTTTATATTTAAGATTTATATTTAAGATACTAAAAGTCATGTAAGCCAATTTCGTTAACTTTAACTAACGGAAGGACGAAATTGGTCAATTTTCAAATAGTCATGGATGAAATTGAACATTAGATGAAAGTTTAGGAACCAAATTGAGCAAATCGAAAGCTTAGGGATGAAATTGAACATTAGATGATAGTTCAAGGACCAAATTAAGTAAATCGAAACCTCGAGATGAAATTAAATATTAGCTACAAGTTCATGGACCATTTGTGACTTTTTCCCTTTTGTTTTTCATAATTTGCAACTTGCAAAATTTGTACTAACTCACTAAGTTTTATTTGCGTAACTTTATATGCTCTTCAAAATTACTAGCTCTTATATGAAGTTACGAATGTAATGTACTAACTCTTGTCGGATTAAATTATCCACTAATTTTGGATCATTAATTCTCACTTTAGTTCTTACCAATTTTCATTTTTCTTTTATAAATAATTTACCAACATTTCGATTGAGTTACCAATTGAGGTTGGTAATTTAATCAAATAAAATATTGTAATTATTTTAATTAAGATTAGTAATTTCTAAAAATGCTTAGTAAAAACAACTCAATGAAAGCTGACAACCCTCAACTTAGTAGGTAATTTAATTGGAGAAAAATTGGTAAGCCGTACAAATTAAGATCAGTCAAGAAATTTAAGGTATTAATAAGATAGGGAAATATAAGTTCATAAATGGTCAAAAAAGCATTTTCTTTTTTTGTTGGAGACAAGAGAAGTTGGTAGTTTAAAAAATAAACATTAATAGCTAGCTCAAAAAAGAGTTAGTAATGCAAGCATAGCTGTTATCTTAATCGGAGAAAAGTTATTAATTTTTAATAGGGTTAATATCTTGAAAAATCCCAAATTGGTACACTTGAGATAAATTTATTTTAAATTATTTTTTTGACCACCAAAAACCCCAAACTAATATACTTATGACAAGTTTACCCTATATTAAATTTTATTAAATTTTATTGTCAAATTATTAATTTAAATGACACGTGTCAATTGAATGAAATACTAATTTGAGATTTTAAACTCCATTTGTTATAATTGACAATTATTGTGATTTTTTTTGTATTAATCCAATTTAGCAGAGGATATATATGTCACACATTTACTAGTTTGGAGCTTTTTGCAGTCGAATAAATTAGTTTTGGGTAAATTTGTCATAAATGTATCAGTTTAGGGTTTTTTTATGATTAGTCGGGGTAAATTTGTTACATGTGTACCAGTTTGGGGTTTTTCAGGGCATTAACCATTTTTAATAAGAGTTTATATATTTAAAGGGGTTGATAAGTAATGCCAAGAAAAGTGGTAACTCAATAAAAAGTTGGTAACTTGAAAAAATAATAATGAAAAACTGTAGTAAGAAACTTAGAATTATTTGATAATTTAATTGGAGAAAAGTTGTGAACCCCTCCAATAAAAATTGGTATTTCCACATAATATTTGATAAATTTAAGGCACAAGTAAGAATGATAAATTAAAAATTTGTAAAATATAGAGATTTTTTTTTTTTTATGACCCAGGAACCCCGTATAGCCTGCAACCGACGAGCAAACCTGGGGTGATGCTAGTGCAGGACCCACCACCATGACGTCACACTTAAGAATCCCTAACGACAATGCTGGGGTTTGAACCTTTTCCCTTTGTGAGGGGGAGAGAGCCCAAGCCAATGCAGCCCTGCGGGCGGTGGTTGAACTTTTTTTTTTTGTTCGAGATAAGAGAACTTGATAATTAAGAAACGCCAAATGAACGTTGGTAACTGAGCTCAACAAAAGTTGATAACACAAATTAACTTGATCGAAGAAAATTAGTAACCACTCTAACTTCAAATTAGTAATTTCTAAAAATAGGTGGTAAATTTAATGGATTGGTAAGTATGACTAATAGAATAAAGTAACTAAAGCAGGAAATTTAGTAAAATTTTCTCAGGAATGTATCTCCTTCATTCATCACCTATTAAGATAATACAGATTGTAGTGATCATTGGAAATGGACCGAGCGGGATCGACATTGCGAAAGACATCCTACATGTCGTGAAAGAAGTTCACCTAGCTTCAAGAGAAACCACTAAACTTGAGGTTCACGAAGGCCTATTTCAACATTCCCCGGTATTCTACATTTTCTCACTCTGATTATGTTATTTCTAGCATTGAAACAATTGACCAAAATTATCCTAACCACCACGTGACTTGTCCAAAACATCATTTGCTTTGCATAGATCGATCATGCCAAAGAGGACGGGAAAATAGTCTTCCAAGATGGATCGTCAATATATGCAGATGCTATCATCCATTGTTCTGGGTACGCCATACGTATATTTTAGCACACATAATACGTCAATAATTTTATTCTTATTAGGTATGTGTATTGTTTTGGTTTCTTAGGTACAAATATCACTTCCCATTTCTCAAAACGAATGGAATTGTGAACGTGGAGGACAATTGTGTCGCGCCTTTATATCAACATGTTTTCCCACCCGCGCTAGCTCCATGGCTCTCTTTCATTGGCATACCATATCGGGTATGCGAGTAAAAACTTTGCCTACGAAAAAAAAAAAAAAAAAAAAAACCCTGTGGGAAACATTATATGATTATATTTTTGAAGATCTATTAATTCGATAAATCATACATTTTTGCCAAAAAATAAAATAAATTTTGTGGGTTATTTTATTAATAGGGTTTAGCCTTTGTGACTTTTTATTTATTTTGAAAATGCGAACAGGTTATCGCGTTTCTCCTTAGCGAGTTACAATCAAGGTGGGTAGCGAAAATATTATCTGGGAAAATACTATTGCCAAGTGAAGAAGAGATGATGTCTTCGGTTCATGAATATTACCAGCGGATTGAGGCGGCCGGATGGCCCAAGCGTCATACTCACAGGCTTCAACTGGAGAAGGTACATATGAAGAAACCCACTTGCACTACTCATTCAATTACATCAAACCCTATTTCATTTCCCAATTGATCAGTGAGAAAATAGAGAAATCTTCACGAATTGGACATTTTATAGTATAAAATTGTGGTATTTGTCTTCGATTATCATAACTCATCCTGTTAATTAGACTCCGAAACCTTAATTAAATGATAATCGAGTCTACCGTTTCAATTATCGAACATTTTCCCTTTAAATATATGATCATCACCCTACATAATTTTTTTTTTCGGTTTTTGGCAGTTTGATTATGAAAATTGGCTTGCTGGAGAGTTGGGACTAACACCACTGGAGAAATGGAGACAAAACATGTACTTTACTTCGCTGAGTCTTCCGATGACGTTAGGTGAAAATTGGAGAGACGCTTGGGATGTTGAGAAATGGATGAAAGGAGAAGCAGAAGGAGGAGAAGAAGAATCGGACAAGATTAATTGTACTTTGGAATGTTAAGTTTAAGGAACTGGAATTCTACATGTTGGAAGTGATTTACGGAATCCATTTCCGTCCTCCCTTTGAACATTTGTTAGCGTTCTCTTCAGCTCGCTTATGCGCAAGGTAATCTACAGTCGTCCGTGACTTTCAAGTCCTCCATTTGAGATCTTGGTTTCTCAACGTCCTCGGAATTGCACCACCCCGGATCTAATGTCGTCATGGAAGAGGATGTGAATGGCCGTGGTAGCTACTGATGTTGGGTCGTAATGGTGCTCTTTCGTCACGAAAATATTGAAGACTAAATTGATTGAATTATAAATTTTAGAATTGAATTGACAGTAATACAATAAATTTAAGAATAATGGAACAGTTTTCCCAAAAAAAAGGTACTCAATTATCATAGCAGAAAGACTCCCCTACGCACACCAATTTATGGTGGGAATTGGTGCAAGTTTGTTTGGATTCTACCATATTTTTGTCTAGGTCTATTTTTCCTCATTTAGATACCTGATTAGTCCATACCCTACGAGACCCTACTATATTGAAAGTAGGGGTGTCAAAACCAAATTGTGTACCTAAATTGAAGCACGACTGGCCCGTCCCAACTTGAAATTTTCGGGTCTTTTTAGTTCGGCTAAATGAGTATGAAACAAAGAGTGTACCTGTTTCGGTTCGGGTCATAACCCAAACCGAACTAAAACATGTTTCCAGTGAAAGAGATGGTCGCAAACATATAAGGAGGGAAAGCCTACATGCCATGCAGTTGCATTTCTAAGTAAAACAAATACGCGATCCGACCTGCGTTTTCAACTTGTGTTTTATTTGGGTTTTGGGTCAGCTCATTATGAAGTTGCACACTTCATATTTCGGTTTGGGTCGAGTCGGCTGGAAACCCGGCCCAACCTAAACCGTTGACAACCCTAAGCATTCAACCCTAAGCATATAAGATCACTAGTTTAACGAGCAGGACACATTAAACATTGTCTCGGATCGTTTCCGCTTTTCTCCTGTGATGGTCAATAGTGGACGCTTGAATAAAGGTCAAGGCCCAGCATCTACTTGTTTTTGGTTTGTGTTTGTATGTAATAATAAGCTTGGAAGAAAAAATGCCAAAAGAGTATCGCTATTTGAGCACTTCATATAAATATCAATTATTTATAATTACTTAGAATTAGTGTTTTATTTAGAATTGGAAAGCTAAACAGATAGTGAGATGGATATAAATTATCAAACCAAATCAAGCAACTTGCTCCTTAGAAAAAAAGAGTCAGTTACAATGTTGGATACCAGGTCATTTCAAGGGGCGGTGGAAAATATCATTCACTAATGTGGAATCAGTACTCCTTGAGTTTTATTAGTAATCTTAATAATTGTGAATTATGACTGTCATTAAGTGGATCGACTGACGCAACGCGCACACCTTCCATTCACCCCATTAATAATTAAACCTGTTGTAGACTTTTCCCCAGTAAATTTTACCCACCAATCCCGTACGGAAGAAAGAATCTTCTATATGACCCAAAAAAGGAAAAAAAAAAAAGAAAGAATCTCCTATAAAAGAAAGCGAGTTGTTGTACAGGCCCAGGATACCGTCCAGATACATGGGAAAACTGCACGTGAAGGCAGCAGTGATCGGAGCGTGCGGCGGTGATCGGAGCCGGCATGGCGGGTCTGGTTGCAGCGAGGAAGCTCTGCCGTGAGGGGCACCACGTGGTGGTTTTTGAGAGGGCCAATGATGTTGAAGGCTGATGATTTTAATTAATTATTGGATGGGCCTAAGTTGGCCCGTCCGCCCATGCTGAGCCGAAAAGCCCGGCCCACAAAGAGTGAGGGCCCATGGATAGAGGGAGGAGTTGAAGGGGTGCGTTTTGTGTTTTTTGGGAGAGGTATAAAAAGGGGAGAGAGAGGGAGAGAAGACAACTTTTGGCAGAATTTTACGTACGTCTTCTCCCCCTCCCTCCAAAAACTCTCCAAAAACTCTCCAAAAGGAAAACTAAGGCAAGAGGCGACACCCCACAATTCTCCAAGGACTTTTGGCGTCATCGGATTGAGCAGGACCGTTATTTCTCTTCCTCTTGGCGTCGTTGGTGTTTAATCCGTGGAAAACAAGGTACGTTCGATTCTGTGATGTGCCTTAGGATCGGTGATGCATATGAATTTCTTGGGCTCGTCTTCCGCGCAAGTTTAGGGGTTCGATTTAGGGTCGAATCCGGTTTTTGGGGATCCGCCGATCCCAACAAAGGCACGTGGCTATACGACCCTCGGATCGAATCCGACCCCGCTGGGGTTGGATCCGGGCCGCAATATTGTCCATGCCAGCATGTATCGGTCGCTCCGGGTGAACCTGCCGAGGCAACTCATGGGTTTCTCGGACTACCCATTTCTCAAGAAGGGATGCGGGGACCCGAGGAGCTTCCCGTCACGAGGAGGTGCTCCGGTTCTTGCATGGCTTCACGGAGGATTCCGGGCTGATCGAGCTGATTCGGTTCGGGCACGAAGTGGTTCGGGTCGAGCTAGCTGTCGAGGGGAGGCAGGACCAGTGGGCTGTGGAGTGGCGGTCGCGCGGTGGGGAGGAGGCGGCCGGTGTCGAGGTTTTTGAGGCTGTGGTGGTTTGTAACGGCAAGTACACCCAACCAAAGATTGCTGAATTTCCAGGTACGTTGTCTGATCTAACTTGACCTTTGTTGAATTGTTTCCCTTCGTTGATATTGTGACATAGAAGAAAGAGGACTTGCGTTATAATGGAGCTTTGGATTTTGACCATGCAACCAAATTGGGCTTGACTTCTCTCTTACTCATATCAAACGTTTTCAATCACAATACTCAATTACAATAATGAAAAGAACCCTTCCCAATCTCAATACATAAGATTACTTTGTGGATCCCGAATGTGCAAAACTTTAGTGAATTTCCCTAACCCCTCATTCATATAACCTTTTTTTTCCCAAAAGAGATCACTTTCAATCTTTCTTTTTTTCACAATCTTATTTACCTATTAAAAGAATTTTCGCGTAAGCATTTATGTGGCTTTTCTTTAACAATCGATTTTTAATATCTCTTTCAATCAAGAGAAATTCTAAAAACTTGCATGTTTTGATAGCACAAAAAAATGGCTCTTTTACACGAAGTTCAAAACTATATATTATAAAATAACTTTTAGCATGAAAAAGAGGCAACTATCCTCAAGACTAAAACCACTATGATCATTGACAATGCAATCATGTAATTTTCTTTAAATAATTGCATGTTATACATGATCAATTGCTAAATAAAAATCATTATAACATATTATATTTAAAATGTCATGCCCAATTAGCACCAGAATAAGCCTCTAACTCTAAAGTAGATTGGGCAAAAAAATGAAGAATATAAAATAAGGTACTCTTGACATAACAAAAGTATGAAGAAGAACAACAAAGTGAATTGTATGCGAAACGGTCTTGAACCAACTGACTATGTGGACAACATAGGTGATGTTAGGATGAGCAACAATGAGACACACAAGGCTGCCAACCAATTGCTGATAAAGTGTAGGATTCAAAAGATCAGACCCATTGTTGTCATCAAAATTTGGCATTTGCCTCAATGTGTGCTGTAGCAATCTTGGAATCAGTGAATTTTACTTGAGAATGAAGATCAATGGTGTATTTCGCATGAGAAAGATAATAGTTAGAGGAATTCCGAGGCAATCTGCAATCTTAAAGAGTAACCGAATTGCTCATGATCTTACATTTCAAACTGCCTACTAAGATACTGTTGGAGTTTTGTAGTACCAATATGATAATTGCTGGTAATAATCATATTATCCACATATTATAGTAGTAGAATATACCCACGAGATGTTCATTGAAAGACGAGAGCATTGTCATGTATAGGGGTGAGTATAGTTTAAGGATAGAATTGGAAACTAGAGAACTGGACTGGTTTAAGGATATATCCGCTCATTTCTTCTCTCTCCCCCTTTTATTTTCCCTCTTTGCTTTTGCTTTCTTTTCGCCCATCACATGTGCCCATGACTCTGCTGTGCAAGTCCTTTAGCTTTGTTTGTATTTGATTTTTAGTATATTAACATGTACCACCATAATCTAGATAAGAATATTATGTGCTTTGAACTTTTTATTGTTTATTTTATTTTACGTGTTCATCTTTATGGATTGTTGTTATTGCCAAATGGGATCTTTTCATTTTTATTGTTGTGGTCACTTTTATTTTGCTTAACTAAAAATGAAACACAAAAAAAAAAAAAAAAAAAAAAAAAAAAAAAAAGGCTAGCTCCCTGGTAGATCCTAGAACCCATGATAGGGTAAGTTGGACACTCCTAAAAATGGGGAACCGATTTTGATGTGTATGTTTTAGGCTTTAGATGGAATTTGGATAGAATATGAAACTGTACAACCCTAAGAATTGAAGCCAAGACAATTGAACTTAGAATAACATGCATGAGGAGCCTATTTTAGTTCATATAATGCTCTTTGTAGATGACATACTTTATTAGAAGCAAGTGTGTACCCCAGAGGAGGTTCCATATATACTTTCTTAGTAAGATCAAGGCATTTTTAACATCCATCTAGAGTAGAGGCCTTTGCTTAACCGCAGCAACAACAAGAAGACTCCGAACAAAATTAAAAAATGCAACTAGAGCAAATGTCTTGTCGTAGTTAATCCTATACTCTTGAGTAAAGCCTTTTACTACTAGCCGAGCTTAGTAACATTCCACCATTGCATCTACCTTAGTCTTGATCTTATACATCCATCTACAACCCATAGCAAACTTTCCAAGAGGCAACTCAACCAAATGTCAAGCATCAAATTTGTCTAATGCGTGCAACTCATTCGCCATTGCTTGCTGCCAAAGAGGATTAGTTCGAGCTTCTCTATTTATGCAAGCCTTATGAAAGAAAAAAAAATACTAAAATAATAACAAAAGTCGAAAAATGGAACAAAAGGTTCACTAACATGGTGAAATGACAAATAGAAGAAGAGGGAATGATAGATGGATAATTTGTGGATGGTACAAACAAGGGGGAAAATACACTAGAAGTGCCAAAAGTTGTGTATAGCGCTCACTTTGGTGCCAAAAGTTTCTATCGAATCACTTAAATGTCAACTCGGAGAAAAAATGATTACTTTAGTGCCATCGGCGAGAGATTCTGGCCAAATTGATTACGTGGCTTTTATATTTGAAAAAAAAGTTGACGTGGCTTTTAAACGATGTCGCTTTCCGCCCTCCTTAAGAAAATGACGTTGTTTTGCCGTCATACGTGGATGGCCTCACAAAAATGACGCCGCACAGCTCATATGGGGATTGAAATTAGGATTTTTTTTGTTCGATTCCGCCCAACACTGACCTAGCTTGCTCGGCCACCATTGCTTGGCCACCATCGCTCGGCTTCCATTGTAGTTGCTCGACCTTCGTCTTAGTTGCTTGACTAGGTGAGCGAGGAGAGACTGAGTTGGTTGCTTGGGCAAGAAGTGATGGGAAGAATAGGAGGCGAGGGCGGAGGAGGAGGAAGAATGGGGGTCGAAGGTGGAGAGAGTGAAGGTGGATTGGGTGAGGAAAACAAGGAGGGCACATATGGAGATGGTGGATTGGGCTCTGCTCAGGGAGCGGTTGAAGTGGGTCCTTCTAAAGGGGGAAGGAGAAGAATAAGGAGGAGGAGAGGAGGAGGAGGACAAGAGCTTGGGCTTGTCAACAATGTCGGACGAACCGAAGGCGGAGTTATGCTGGTGCTGGTGCTGGTGCTGGTGTTGGTGCCACTGCTGGTGTTGTTGCTATTGCTAATGCTGGTGTTGTTCTTCAAGGAAGAAGACGATGGGGAAGCCCATGCCATGCCTTCTCTCTCTCTCTCTCTCTCTCTCTCTCAATTTAGGGATTTAGGGTTCTGACTTGGGGGAAAGACGCCAAATGGCGTAGTTTTGTTGTTGAGATGCTGACTGTACTCTCCGATGAGCCACATCAACTTTAAAAATTAATAAAAAAGTGTCACGTCGGATTTTTGGTCAATTAGATCGGTGTTGACACTAAAATGGTCATTTTTCAAACTTTTTGGCACTTAAGTGATCCAAAATAAACTTTTGGCATCAAAGTGAGCGTTGTACACAACTTTTGGCACTTCTAGTGTACTTATCCCTACAAACAAGCTAGGAACTATCGAAATGGGATCACCAAACCTACTTGCATCTATGAGAAGAAAACTCCGAAAAGGAAGATTTAATTGTTGTATCTTTAGAAAATAGAACCACTGAAGGACTTATAAAGAAGAGAGTAGTAGGAGAGGAGTTGAAGGGATAAAGCAATGAAAATATCTTGTGTTCTCAAAAGGTAACATGATGAGATATGCGATGTGATAAACAGAATTTCCAACACTGTTTTCTATTGAATTAATCGGGCATTTCATTGACGCGTCTATAGGGTTGTTCTCAGAGCTGATTACTCTCGAGATAACTAGATTGTTGGGTAAGCCTTTAAAGAATTTTTAAGGCAATATACTTGAGAATTCGACTAGGAATCGACTTCTCGACCGTGTTTATCTTTAGAGGTCATTACGGCACAGTTAAAAATCGAATTGAGATCAGAGATAGGTTGGTTCGACTGAGATGTGTGGACGATTGTGGGTGACTCCACTAAATTGGAAAATTCTCGTCGACCGGCACTAATTTGATTTTTCTGTCGTTTTGGTACCCTGTGTCTATAATTGAGCCCTCGAGATTTTCACGACAATCGAGAGTCGCCAATGTGTCAAGTGGGTTCATTGTGGCTCGAAGAAAATTGACCACAAGTCAATTGCCTTGAAAAGTTCTGAAAACTACCGAATAGCCTAGGTCACGCTAAAAACGCACCAAATGGAAATTGATCGCCGATTCAAGTTCGATTTCAAAAATTGAAGGTTCTGTCATGTCACAATAAATTTTAGAATCCACGACTCAGTCTCAGAAGATTTTTCTAACACCAGACACTTTTTGGGAAAAAGTCGTTGCCGGGTCATTTTTGTACAGAAAATGTTGAAGATGGTCTTTGGTTGCAAAATTGATAAGTATGATGGAATTCTGGGGTGAGGAAAATTATCAATTGAGGCATTCAGAGGTCAAGTGATTTTTTGTTGAGGTCATTCGAGATTAATTCAAGAGAGAATTTGAGTTCATTTAAGCCAATCCTCCCCCAAATTCGTGTACCCCCACCTAGCCACAACATTTGGACCATTTTGGCTTTTAGAAGAGTGCATGAGTGGTCCATTGTGAGCCAAGGAAACTATACATGGCTAAGAATGGTTTTGGGAGATATTTGTGTGAGAATTAAAAGCAAAGGGCCCCTCATCTTTCATATCTATCCTTTCCCTCACGCTCGGCACCCTCCATCCGCTCATTGTTCCTGCTTTTGTTTTCATTTTCTCTACCGTGCAAAGCAGTACCCACCCAGCCTCTCTACAGCTTCGTTGCTTCTCTTCCCCAACCGAAGTTCACAAGCCCCCGCTCACACCAACCTCGAGATCTTCAATCGAGCTGCTCCTCTCCACTAGTTGCTGTCCCTCGCCAATCAACTCTCCTCACTAAAGACTGATCGAAGCCCCGTCTACGGTTTGCTTCTCTCTCGCGCTGCCACCGAAGACCCAAAGTTTAGCATCTTCGTTCGTGCCTTGCCAACAGCACTGCTTGAGGAAGCCCACGACTCCACCAAGTTTGGTCGGCCACTCACGCCACACCAACAGAGAAGCTGCGGGATCGAAGGCAGTCAACCACGCCGTCCACCGAAGACCAAGACTCTCCCTCGTGCTGCCAGGCGTCCTCCATCGTCCACGAGCAGTCTACGATTCCACCGTTAGTTGACTCTGTCGGCCACTCGTCCGCATGAATCTCCTCAACACCATGAAGACAGAAGCTGCTGCCACGCTAATTCACAACGAAGCAGCACGGCTCATCCGCATCTCTTGCACGAGGCCGCCTATTCCACGTGTCTTCACGGCCCAACTGCTTCTTGTTCGGTCCAGCAGCTCAGCCCACGGTTGGGCCAGCAAATTCACGAGCCCAACGGTCCAAATCTGTAGCCTATCAAGCCCGCGGAATTGACCCATTTGAAGCCCAATTTCCAGCACTTGAAGCCCATCTTTAGCAAGCCCAATCCAACTTGGGTCTGGCCCTAAAGCAAGAACAAATCTCAGTTGGGCTGAGATTTGTTGGGCCTAAGCTTAAGGCCCAGTCCAAGCCCGCCAGTGTTGTCGAAAGCCCGATTTCGACCGCCGTCGCGTTGCTGTTGCGGTGATTCGGTCTCCGCTTTTACCAAGTGAGTTTTACTCACTAATACTTTCTTAGTGATCTAATTATGCCTAAGGGTTGATTAGATTTATTTAATTGCAATTAGGTGGATAGATTAGATTATAATAATTAAATTAGAGACTTATTGATGCATGTTAGTCAAATTGAATGTGCATTTAGTAAGTAGACATATCCTATTAATTATGGAATGCTTCTTGGGATTTTCCTACCCTTATCGAGCTTCAATTTAATAATTCGGGCCTAAAGTGAATTTTAGGAATTAAATATTAATTTTCGAATTTTAATTTAATTAATTAATTAATTCCCGAAATTTCAACTGGGATGGCCAATGACCGGGATTTTATGCTGATGATCGTGGTGCAGCCCGTTTATTTAATTGAGCTTTATATTGTGCTAAATTGAATTTATTGTATTTATTTATTTAATTCTCGAAATTAATTTAATTATTTATTTACTTTCCGGAAATTCGCACTGGATGGTCGGTGACCGAAATTTCGTGCTGATTGTCGTGGTACAGTCTGTTTATTTAATTGAGCTTTATTTCATGCTGATTTAATTACTGGAAAGATCGGGTGGGACCATAAAGCCATTGAATCCTAGAAAGGTCGGGTGGGACCATAAAGCCATTTGAGTATTGAAAGGTCAAGTGGGACCATAAATGCATTGACTCTTGGAAAGGTCGAGTGGGACCATAAAACCATTGAATCTTGGAAAGGTTGGGTGGGACCATAAAGCCATTTGAGTATTAAAAGGGTCGAGTGGGACCATAAAGCCATTGAATCTTGAAAAGGTCAGGTGGGACCATAAAGCCATTTGAGTATTGAAAGGGTCGAGTGGGACCGTAAAGTTATTAAATACTGAGATATGCTTGAAGGAGTTGTGATTCCCACCTATTATAAGCTGTGTCCTAAGGACAGTGATTTGTATCTGTGAATTTATTGATGTTTGTTACAATATATGAGGCATATGTGCTTAACCTTGAGTTACAGGTTGGGACTAATGCCCAAGTAAGTCTTTTGACTCATGCTATGCTCCTAGGTAACCTTGTGGCGTATTGGTTCCCAAACCGAGTCTTAGGGGGTAGAACTCACTGAGACATAATCTCATTAATTGATATAAAACCATTTCAAGCCCTTAGATGGCAGCACCAGGACCTCCACTTCTCCCTCCTCCTGAAGAGTCCGGTATTCCAGAAAACATCGCCGAGAAGACCACTCATTTTCACATTCACCCTGACCCTGAAGGATTAGAGTATGTGTTGGTCAAGACTACTGTTTGGGTTGATAAGGGCAAGGATGATCTGGTGCCTTATGAGTATAGAGCTTGGTATCGCCGCTATTTTGATGGGAGGCAGATAGGTCTCATACCAGAAGAGGAAGTACCATTCATCGTCCTTGAGGAGGCCTTTGGGGCAGGGACTGCTGATCCTGAGGGCGGTGGTGTGGTTGATGCTAGTGATCCTGCATTGGCGGGTGAGCCTACCTCTTCTGTGCACTCTGGGGGTGATGCCAATTGGAATGGAAGAGAACCTGAGATCCCAGAGCAGGAAGCAGAAGGACCAGAGGAGGATGACAACTGGGAAGTGAACGAGGAGTGGGAGGAGGATGAGGAGGTGTCTGCTGAAGAGGAACCGATGGAGGAAGAGCCGGTAGAAGAAGAGTTCGATGAGGATGAACCAGATGAGGGAGAACTTGAAGAGGATCAGGATGATCCTGATTATGACCTTGACGAGGATTGAGAGTTTATCCTCTCTTTTTTTCTGAACCTTACCTAGGTGTAGATAAAGTGAGACTTTGAGATTGTAAATAGTTGTGAAGTACTTGGCTTTTGCTATGTATAAAAGTTTGGTTATGCTTTTTCAATATGAAAATATGGTATTGCTTTTCTATCCCATTGTTTTATTGTCTGGGATTTTATAACTACTTTCGCATGTGCTTAATTAATGAATGGGTCGGCAATACTTAGTCCCAGGATATGGCATTCTAAAATCGACCAAGTGAAAGGATGTGTGCGTGCCCGAGGATCGGGGCGTGACATGCGAAGATGATTAAAGAGGGGATCTCAACATCGATACTCTTTGTGCTCAACGGCATAGCGATGGAAACAATGTAGATGTGCATAGGTTTCTAATTTCATGTGTCCATTTGGAAGAAAATGGACAAAACAAGCATTGCCAAAGACTGAAAGAATATTGTAATTAGGAACACTACCAAATAAGTGCTCATAAGGAGAGATATCACCTATGATAGGTGACGGAGTGTACTTGATAGTGTACACAATGGTATGAGAAGTCTCCCCAAAAGTGTTTGGGAGAGAGGTTATGATTAAAAGGTTTCGGATAATATCTAAGATGTTTCTATGTTTACATTATTCGACCATTGTGTTGGGAAGTTCTCGAACAAGAACGATGCATGACAGTACCTTTTCTAGAATTAATTCAAAGAAATTTTGTGTCTCAACATTTCATTGCATTATCAATACAAAAGATCTTGCTGTTTGATAAAACTATATTTTGATCATGGCAACAAATCACAATAAATGTGAGCCAATTTAGATCTTCATAAGATAGAGCATATCTAACAAGAATGATTATCCACAAAATTCACAAAATAGCGAGATCCTCCCATTTTGGGAGTATGACATGGGCCCCAAATATCACAATAAATTAAATCAAAGGAAGCACGAGAGACAAATTCACTAAAATTAAAAGTTAAAGCGTGATGTTTTCCCAACTTACATGAGAAGTAATCAAAATGATTATTTTAATAGAACCTAGATGACTACTAGAAATTAGAGGACCTAATATAGACGAAGAAACATGAACTAGATGAGAATACCAAATTTTAGATGATACTATGGGAGCACAACGACTAAGAGCATTGAGAAGTATTAAGAAGACAAGCTTGAATGGGCATCCAACTCTATGGTCCGTCACAATTATCTGCCCTGTTCATGGATCCTACACATGACGACTGTTGGAGAGAAGTTAATATCAAAACCAAGTTTTACATAGTTATCCCATATATATCAAGTTTAAGGAAAGTTTAGGAACTTAGAAAGTGTCAAATAATGACATGTGGTCATTGAAATGTTTCCTATACGACTAACTAGCATCTATGAGTTATCAGTTGTATAGATAGAAGGTGTTTGTGAAAGTAATGACAAATTGATGTTTGAAGTCATGTGATTGCCATAGGTAGAATCAAAGAATCATGAACTATAATTACTTGGAGTCACAAATAGAGCAGAATTGCTAGGGATAGAGGAGTTATAATTACAAGATTCTCCAAAATGCATTGTGAATGCTTTAAAGATAAAGTAATGAGCAAGCTGTTAGACGAACCCTCAATAATAGCATTTAGTAGTGGATGAGCATGAAGGTGTACCTCTATATTGGGATTGATTGTTTGTCCATGTAGATTGCTTAGGTTGTTGTAGATAGCAAGCAAATGCAAGGTAACCAGTTTAGTGATAGTACATACAATATGGTCTACACAATTAGGAAGAGGTAGGAGTGGTAAGCACCACATCTCTAGGACTAGACAAAATAGTACAGTGTGCCTTCAAAGTAGGAAGCCAAGTCTCCTTAGTCAATTATTCTGAGATAAATACTTCAATATGAGGTAATGGATTTTGATGTAGAAGTGAAACTCGTACAAATTCAAACTTATCATTAAGTGCCATCAGAATTGCATAACATGCATATGATCACATCAGCGGCCATTTCCCATAACAACTTAGATAAGGCCAGTTGATTAAATGACATGCATAGAGGACAAATTTTTATGATAGATTGACCTATTTCTTGATGCATATGGTGCAAATTCCTAACAACTAATACTCACGGATAATATATAAGTGGAATAATGGCCAACAAGCAAATTCCATCCTTAGTTTGCTATGTTGAGGTGACCAAACCAAAGCTTGATAGAAGAAATCGAAGTAATTCGAAACCGTGCTAAAATTTGACAGTTCCTATCATCCCACTCCTCCAAACGTTCATTAAATTTTTCTCTAGTTTCTTCAGCAATCCTTGTAGAGCACACGAATTCCATTGGTGACATAACACCAAAGTTTGCTTCCTCTTAGAAAATTTGACATTTTTTGAATCCATAAAATATGATTCGATCCATTCAAGATGGTTTGAATGGAGAACATCAATATACTTTGAAAATTGATTGATTAACTTCTCGTTCACGATCCACAGCTAGTGGTGACATAACGGATGACGTGGTGTGTGATGTGGTCGATGTGGCAAATGATGTGGTGGTTGACATGACGGATGACTGGTAGATGATGCAAGGATGACATTGTAGATGACATTGCGGTGCAAAGGGTGACGTCAAGAAAGTATGGCCGGAGTTCTAACTAATTGGAAGATGAAGAACTTGATTGCAGTCTTGTATTATATAACCAGTTGAAAGTATCCAAAAATGACTTACAGGCAAGGCTTCAGTAAGTTCGAGACACCAGTGCGTGTCGGCATCTAGCCTCCATTTATGGTGTAACTTTAGGATCTAATTCTTTATAGGCCAACAAGTCTGATTACAGCGGTAGTTTTCAAAATAAGTAGTGAAGGAGTCTCGAATAGCAATTGAAGTTGTAGGCTTGGTGGAGAAACAAAAGCAATGCGGTCAATGTCGCCGGTGTCATGATAGCCACCTGGAGTGACACGATCTATACGGCTGATGTCATGACAGTCATGACGGAGTAATGCGGCCTATGCAGCTAGTGTTGTAAGGGAGACTTGATTGTGCTTCTCATACAATAAAACTTTGAATAATACAGAAAATAGAATTTGGAAATTTTTTGTGTATTACAATGTGTGATAATAAATAGTACATAAGTCCATTTCTAGTTTTTATATGATTACCATCTACACTAATGGAATATTACAATATTAGTTACAATGAATTAAAAAAATATTTCAAATATCATAAATAATGTAACTGTCTCTGACATTAACTTATTTGTATTATTTAAATTGATTTGGCAAGAAAGTGGACTTAAACTTTTAAATATATGCGTCCTTTTTTACTATAAAGTCTCTTGTTTCTTGTTCACTTACTTTCTCAACATGAAAATCCTTTTCACAGGGAGATCTACATGGCAAGAAGAACAGCTACACAATCATAATTATTGAGTTCCTGAGCCATATAAGGATAAGGTATTTGCCCATATGCCTTCTTTATTTTCCAAGAACATGATCCCAAATTGACTAAAGAAATTTCTTGAACTATATCTAACAATCAACCGGTTTATGTAAACCAACCTTCTAAAGGTAGGAATAAGTGTTAATCACCATCACAAGCCCCTCTCATGATTAGAGAGGCGTTCACAAGTTCCACCGCATGAAGTATTGACATTCTTGTCAGTATCAGCATCTATCGTCCAATGATACTCTCATCGCTTGGTCAGTAATTCAATTAATTCTGTCCTCTTCAACATTCTAGCAAGAAACTTACGCGGAGTGTACTTTCTCTAGATTTTCTCACCCTGACGATTACTTCTAACTTTGTCAGGATGGCTAGGGGCTTAACTATCTTTGAAACAAAAATGTATTTGAGGCTTTCCTACTTTGGCCTTGTACACTGGTCAAGTCTTTAGAAAGATATAAGTGATTATCTTTGGAGTTGAATGGATTGTTACTTATGGATCACATGGCAAGCCCTTTCTCATGACTTAAAATGATGAATATGTTCCTTCACTGTTATTATGTTCTTGTATAAATGTTTTTCACTATTTGGCATAACAGATTGTGTTGATAATAGGAAGAGGGATTAGCGCAAGTGAAATAGCCAAAGACATCTTACCTTTTGCCAGAGAAGTTCATCAAGCCTCAAGAGAAACAACTCTCGGAGTTGTGGAATTAAGAAAAGTCGCCGGTGTCTTCCAACATCCTATGGTACTTTATAATTTACTTATTCCCTCATTTCTAATTATGACTAAGTTTTGATGAAATTCCAAGTGTGGCCTTAAAAGTCATAGTTCGCATTCTCAAATTTCAAGTGATGTGATCATTTCTAATCTGAGATCAATCTCATTAATCTTGTTTTGCCTTTTGACATATTGCATGGGCCAACGAAGATGGTAAATTAGTGTTTCAAGATGAATCATCTATTTATGCAGATGTCATCATCCATTGCACTGGGTATATAGTTATCCTCAGCTACTTGAGCATTTGTTTTTCAAAATTCCACAAATGATTTTATATTATTATGATGATAAATAGGCATACATATATGCACACCCGTGTGCATCTTCTATCTTGATTGATATATATGATCCTTATGTTGCAAATATAGATACCATTTTCCACTTTTGAAGATCGAGGGACTCGTGAATGTGGATAACAGCCGTGTGGGGCCTTTATATAAACTTGTTTTCCCGCCAAGCCTAGCTCCTTGGCTCTCTTTCATTGGCATACTCTATCTGGTAAATTCTTTTTATGATTTTTTTTTTCCTTTCGCATCATGTAGGCTAAGTAGAGATTAAAGTTTTCTAACAAGAGAGTCAACTAATGCAAAATAGCAAAAGGTAACATTCGGTACATGTCTGGAGCCAAACAAACTACTCTTTCTCCAACACTTAGAGATTCGGCAATCGATTTACCAATGTTTAAGTTCAGTAATGTAGATATATATATATATATATATATATTTTTTTTTTTTTTTTCAGAATAGTTGAAAATACAATGAAAGGAAGAGGGAAAGAAAAAACCTTCAATTTTGGATTTTTTTGTCGTACTTAAGGTTTAGATATTTCATGAAAACATGAGTTTAGAATTTTGCAAGCAATTAAACATATTCGTGTGGATTCTTCCCCAAATTTTTGGTTTGGTCCCATATTTTCACAATCTCTCAATCCATCTCAACCGTGAATAAACTTTTCCAGCACAACTTAGCGAGTTACAGTCGAGGTGGGTGGCCAAGGTTTTATCTGGAGAATTGGTGTTGCCAAGTGAAGAAGAGATGATGTCTTAAGTTCAAGAACATTACCAGCACATTGAAGAGCTTGGATGGCCCAAGCATTTCACTCACAGGCTTGAACAGGGAAAGGTTGGAACTAACTTGTCGTTCCTCAATTCATTGTGCTATGCCTTTTCAACAAATTAGTTTACATTCACCGTTGGATGAATGACATGTGTGTTTGAAATTAGTTTTTTAACCATATTCTTCCAAATGTAAATTATCCAACATCTAGTGTGCAAATTCTTTCTTTATTCCGGTTAAACTTACCTTTTTAGATATAGATATTATGGTCTAACCAATGAGTAGTTATACCATGAACCTGCTATATATACTAAACTCAGTTTGGCTCTTAAGATCTAGTAGAACCCACATGAACTGACCATCTCTAGTAATCTAGATTCAATTCAATACATTTATCACACTCATATAATAGTTTCTCGCAAGAAATCCATAATAGAGCTAAAAAAATAGTATGATCTCCAAAAGTTTTATTGAACTATACTGGTCGAGACCATCTTGTTAACTATGCAATGAGCTCCTTTAATTTTTTGTCTATAATGCGAAGAAGTTGATGTTTTTTCATGTGCTTGATAGTTTGAGTACGAGAAGTGGCTTGTGGATCAATTGGGACTTCCATCCATGGAACAATGGAGTGAGAAGCTAGTTCTCATTGTTTCCGAATTGTTTAAATTCCTGCAATCTTCTGATGAAAATTGGCGGGACAACTTGGATGTTGAAAAGTTGATGCAAGAAAAAGGATTTGGCAAGCAAAATCATTGCATTGATCTTGAAGATCGATCGGAACACTTGCAACACTAGGAAGAGACATGAGAGGCAAATCTCAAAAGAGAGCGACAAAGAGTTTGATTTGGATGTGGGGCATCTACTGTAAGAGTTTTTTCTAATGTGGGTTACATTAATTGATATTATAATTTACTGCTTTACGGTACTGGTGTAAGGTGAGATAAAATGTTTTTTATTTAGTCTAATATGAGATTGGTTAGTGTGGGCCGAGTTGACCTCGACTCATAAGGATAAGGCCTCACTAGAAACTTTATAAATACTTTTCAAGTCTCTCCTCTAGGCCTTAACATACAATTATTCTCACCAAGGAGCATTTACTTAGTGCCAAGGGTAGGGAGTTGTCTCATTAAGCCAGTTATACAGAGGACAATAAAGGAGAAGTTCTTGAATTTGGATTGTCATTATTCAACATAAAGAACGATGGTCCAAATTAGGTGTGTTAATCACTTTACATGATTATGTATGTGTTCTTGGTTCCAATTAGGGAAATCTTGGGTTGTGCTTTTGCATCTTACATGTGGCATTAGAGTAGCCATAGCTTAAAACTCGAATGTATGGATTTTGCCTTTTTTGTGAATTTTTGTGTAGCAAAAATAAATTTTGATCATATAAACAAAACGGGCTAGTCAAGATGAGCAAAATCGTAGTCGAAGTGCCACTAGGGGAGGTTGCACGCACCCCCACGCATGACTATGGGTCTATGGGCGATGACGTGCATTAAGCATGCGCCCCAATCCATAGGCGATGCTAGCACGTGCTTTGCATAGTCATCTAACGTCAGCGACTGGAGACGCGGGTTCGATCTGACGCGTTAACCTTGACCCAACCTATTGACTTGACCTGGTTGACTGTTGATCAACTCGGGTTTGACCTGTTGATTCGCATGACGTGGTTTCTCCATTAATTGGACCAGTCAAACGGTCGAACTAGTCGGACTGTCGGCTTAGATTGGTCTGGGCAGGTCTGCGCATCCGCTTCAGGCGTCACGCACTTCGAGCATGCATACGAGTGCGTTCAGACTTCAATTGAGGCGTTTTTGGAGTCTATGTGTTCATATAGAGATGCTCTACACGGTGATATATTTAGTTTTTATGTTTGATAGTTTTATAGATGTGAAATTACGTACATAACCCTAAATACGCGTATTTTTAGGGTATTTTGTGTATTTTTCTGTATTTTTCTATGATTTTGGAAATACAGGTGCAAACTTAATGTGTAGATAATTGATTCATTGATAACACATATAAGGTTCTACATATATTAATGAATGGAGTAATGTAATTGGCATGATATGTGATTTTAGTGATAAATTGTCCATGTCACTAAGAATAAAATCATATGTATATAATGCATGTGAGACATAAAGTTTATATCTCTAATGTGAGAGAGTTTCAAGGATTCATTAAGTTGTGATCGCTAAAGTGGTACACTTAATTGGGTTTGAGATATATCAGTCTTAAAATCATATGTATATAGTGCATGTGAGACATAAAGTTTATATTCCTAATGTGAGAGAGTTTCAAGGATTCATTAAGTTGTGATCGCCAAAGTGGTACACTTAATTGGGTTTGAGATATATCAGTCTTATATAATGATGGAATATCTCATGTTCTAATGCGTGGTTATACTCTTAAATGAGGTGATTGTGTATTAGTTCATAGAGGGATACATGAACAACATATGGTGGATGAGTAGCTTATTCTAATGGTTCATGCATCCACATGTGATGAATTTACGAATATTGAAATATATTATCATGCCTGCTATTATGTGGTGAGTATATAATTGCACATAATGCACTATGCCCAAAGGTGATTATGTGATGATATATGTAACTCTTTGGATGTATACTTGTACGGTTTCAATTTACATAGTTTTCACATAGTGCCAGTTATATACATTGTTTGTTATTTTAGTCACCTTATCTATAATCAATAACTTCATAACTATTGAGATTCTTCCTGGTTCAAACTTTAAGTAATAAAAAGATGATTTTTGTGTTTGGGAAAAGAGCAATCAGATTTGCCTATTATTCATGAAGCATTCCATTCATGAATACTTGAAAATAGTTTACTAGCTAACTACAATGTTAAAAGATGATGGAAGCCTTTGTGGCTTTAAATTATGACTTGCCTAATGTCAAGATTAGAACACATCTGCAAGGACTCTTCAAGATGAAGTATGATGGTTCCGATGATGTTAAGGATTATGTTGTAAAGATGGTAGATTTGAAGTCTAAAAATCATATTCATAAAAGAACTCATGAAACCAACGATCATTCTGATAATTTAGGTCCTAAGATAGAATCATTCAAAAACAAAATTTGTGATTGTTACTTCTTTTTTTAATAAAATGCCACATAAAGATAGATTGCAGCAAATATATAAAACTTGGTTGTCCAAACTTGTTTATGAATCCAATACTTATCATGAGTTTGTCTAGTTCATGGTGGCTAGATAGTAGTGCAACAAATTATGTTGTTTAGCATAATAGGATTCATAAATCGAAGGAAGTCAAATCGAGGTGAGTTATAACTCATCGAGGAAAACAAGGGTAAAGTCAACATTGAGTTCACAAGAGATATCATTTTAATTTTAGATTATGGTTTTAATAAGAAATACATTTTATATACCTTCTTTGAGATTGAGCTTAGTTGACATATTATGTTTAAATACATGTAGCTATTTTTTTGAAATAAAGTAAGAACAATGTTATTTTTATGTTCATTAATTCAAATAAGGTTGAGTACTACATTTTGTTCAGTGGATTGTATAAACTGTGTTTGACTCCCAAATAATATATACATCGTGTTTATAGTTGAAAGAGGTTGTAGGTTGTTCCCAAAGGACTTCCGCTTAAGGAATAGTCTTATTTTAAGAGATAGTCTTATGCATTAACGTCTTGATCACTTGTTTAGAGAAAAAGTAGAAAGGCTGATAAAGTTACTATTCTATCTACTCTTAAAAGTTACATAAAGACTTGGATAGACCATAATAAATAAGATGACTAAGATTTTAAAAAAAAAAAAAAAAAAAAAAAACTGCAGTATGAAATTTTGACCTATTAGATGTCATTTACATTGATCTTAGTGGACTTTATATGGTAACGTCGTGTGTAAATTTTTATTTCAACATAGTCATTAATGACTATATCTTCTATACTTGATTAAGGAAAAGTTTCAAATCTTTATTCAAGTTTTTTTTTTTTTCAAACTAAAATCCAAAAACAATTGGGATAAGTCTTAAAAGTGGTCAGACCAGATCATGATGGTGAGTATTTTGGCAAGTATGATAATGATAAATAGCTTAAAAGGCTAGCTGTCAAATACTTGGAAGATTCTTTGGTAGTAATTTAATTTGTTATGCCTGAAATCCTAAATATAATGGTATAGTCGAAAGGCGCAATATCACCCTCATGGAGATTATGAGGAGTATGATTAGTATGACTAATTTACTTAGTTTTTTTTGTGGGGTGACACTTTGATAGCAATCTTTTCACATACAAAATTGTCTTTCTACCAAAGTTATTCTGTTGACTTCTTTTGAGTCATGGACTGGATGTAAATTTAACTTGAATCATCTTAAGATTTGAGGGTGTCTTGTAGAAGTGAGGTTCTATAATCCAATATTAAGTATGTTGGAATTTAGAACCACTTGGTATTATTTGGTAATTTACCCAAATCATTGGAAGGGATACCAAAGTTAGAACCCAAATGAAGGTACAATAATTGTGGAATCACATATAGTAAAGTTTCTAGAGTTCAATGTAGCAATATATGCTAGCGAGTCTCATACTATTAAGGATAATAATATGGTGGAGATCACCATGTCATTATCTTTGCCTATATAGATAATTATGGAGTCTCCAACACCACAAACTAAGCCTATTGAGATTCGGGTACTATTACTAAGATAGTTATTGATGAAGTTTCTCAAGTTTTTCAGGTGTAGAATGAAGTAGTTGTAACTCAATTTAGTTATACTACCATACTATATAGTTTATTTATGAAAGTATGACTATGACATATGTTGCATAATTGATCTAGTGACTTATACAGATGCTGTTTTTTGTCCTTAATCATTTCTGTAGTTAGATACGATAAAAGACTAGGTGCAATTTATAAAACATTATAGCGCTTAGGAACTTGTTAAGTTACTTGAAGGTCAAGAGCTCATTAGCTACAAATGGGTGTATAAGACTAAAAGGGACTCCTAAGAAAGATTAAGAAATTTAAAGCCAAACTAGTAGCCAAGTGTTTCACTCAGAAAGAAAGAGTGGACTGTGAAGAAACATTTTTCTAATCTCTCCTTTAATATTCTGTCAAAGTGAATATGGCATTAGTAACTTATTTTGATATGTAGTATGGATGTTAAAACTATCTTTCTAAATGAATATCTTGATAAATAAGTCTATATGATATAATCCAAAGGTTTTACAGCAGATGATTCAGGTAAACTTGTGTATAGATTGAAAAGTTTTATTTATGACCCCAAGCGAGTTTTTAGACAATGGTGCTTGAAGTTTTATAATGATTTCACTTTGTTCATTTTTGTCGAAAACAAAGTAAATCAATGCTTATACTACAAGATCAATGGGAGAAAATTAATTTTTTCTCGCACTTTATGTATATAATATTTTGCTTACAAGCAGTAATCTTAAATTATTGCATGAGACAAAGCAAATATTATTAAAAAAAATGACATAGAGTACCTTGATGAGGCATCTTTTGTCCTTTGCACTGAGATCCGTAAAGATCATTCTTGCCGTGTATTGGGTTTGTCTCATAAAACATATGCTTATCGTATTTTGGAAAGATTTAATATACATCACTGCAAGTTAGGAATTGCTTTTGTCATTAAAGGTGATGAACTGAATTTGTCATAATGCCCCCATTCAGACATTGAGAAAACTCTATCAAATGATGTATATTGTGTTAGTGCACTTAAAAGTATTATTTAAGCTCAAATTTGCACCAAACCAAACGTCGCTTTTGATGGGAGAAAATTAGTAACCATTCTAATTAAGATTGGTGATTTCTAAATGTCGGTGGTAAATTTAATGGGTCGGTAAGTACGACTAACAAAATAAAGTAACTAAATGGGAAAGTTGGTAAAATTTTCTCATGGATATATGTCTCTCATTCTTCACCTATTAAGCACTACAGATTGTAGTGATCACTGGAAATGGACCGAGCGGGATCGACATTGCGAAAGAAATCCTACATGGTGCCAAAGAAGTTCACCTAGCTTCGAGAGAAACCACCAAGCTTGAGATTCATGAAGACCAACATTCCCCGGTATTGTACATTTTCACTCTGCTGGTGTTCTTTCTAGCATTGAACAATTAGCCAAAGTAATTCTGACTGCGACATGGCTTTTCGAAAACATCATCTATTTTGCATAGATTGATTAAGCTGAAGTGGAAGAGCGAATAGTCTTCCAAGATGGATCGTCGATATATATAAATGCTATCATCCATTGCTCCTGATACGGCATACGTATATTTTAGCACACATAATATGTCAATAATTATATTCTTATTGGTATTTTTCTTTATTAGTTATGCGTATTGTTCTTGTTTCTTAGGTATAAGTACTACTTCCCATTTCTCAAAACGAATGGAATTGTGAAAGTAGATGACAATGGCGTCACGCCTTTGTATCAATACAATTTCCCGCCTGCGCTAGCTCCATAGCTCTCTTTCATCAGCATACGTGATCGGGTACGCAAGTAAGAACTTTGTCCAAGGTAAAAAAAAAAAAACAACAATTCTGTGGGAAACATCTTTACCAAAAAAAAAGAACAAAAAAACAATTCTGTGGGAAACATTATATGCTAATATTGCTGAAAATATATTAATTCGATAAATGATATATTTTCACAAAAATAAAAATGATTTTGTGGGTTATTTTATTAATAGAGTTTAGCCTTTGGTGACTTTTTATCTATTTTGAAAATGCAAACAGACTATTACGTTTCTCCTTAGCGAGTTACAATCAAGGTGGGCAGCAAACATATTATTTAAGAAAATACTGTTGCCGAGTGAAGAAGAGATGACGTCATCGATTGAACAATATTACTAGCGGATCGAGGCGGTCGGATGGCCCAAGTGTTATCTCACACGCTTCAATTGGAAAAGGTACATTCGGCGAAACCCAATTGCACTACTCATTCAATTACATCAAACCCAATTTCATTTCCAAAATAAACAATGAGAAAATAGAGAAATCTTCACAAATTGGACATTCTAGAGCGTAGAATCGCAGTATTTGTCTTCGATTGTCGTAACTTATCTTGTTAATTAGACTCCAAAACCTTATTTAAACGATAATCGAGTCTATTGTTTCAATTATCGAACATTTTCCCTCTAAATATATGATCACCATCCTACATGATTTTTTCGATTTTTGGCAGTTTGATTATGAGAATTGGCTTGCTGGAGTTGGGACTACCGCCACTGGAGAAATGTAGACTAAACATCTATTTTACATCGTTGAGTCTTCTGATGATGTTTGGTGAAATTTGGAGAGACATTTGGGATGTTAAGAAATGGATGAAAGGAGAAGAAGAATCGGACAAGATCAATCGCACTTTGGAATGTTAAGCTGTAGAAACCAGGATACTAGATGTTGGAAGCGATTAAAGGAATCTACTTGCAATCTCCCTTTGATCATTTGTTTGCATTCTCTTCAGCTCGCTGATGCGTAAGATAATCTACGGTCGTCCATGACTTTCACGTCCTCCATCTGAGATCTTGGCCTCTTGACGTCCTCGGAATTGCACGGCCACGGATCCAACGTTGTCGTGGAAGAGGTTGTGAACGGCTATGGTAGCGACTGATGTGGGGTCGTGATGGTGCTCTTTGGAATTTCATGAAAAGCTTAAAGACTAAATCGATTGAATTGGAAAATTCATAATTGAATTGGTAGTCATACAATAAATTTAAACATGACGGAATAGTTTTCTCAAGAAAAAAGGTACATGATTATCGTAACATAAAGACTGTACTATGCACATCAATTTATGGTGGGAATCGGTGTGAGTTTGTTTGGATTCTACCATATTCGTGCCTAGGTTTATTTCTCCACATTTAGATACGTGATTAGCCTATATCATATGAGATCTGACTGTATCGAAAGTAAGGGTGTCAAAACTAAATTATATACCCAAATCAAAGCACGATTGGCCCATCTGCACCTGAAATTTTTGGGTCTTTTTACTTCAGGTAAATGAGTACAAATAGTGTACTTGTTTAGGTTCGGATCATAACCCAAACTGAACTAAAACATGTTATCCAATGAAAAAGACGATTGCAAACATAAAAGGAGGGAAAGCCTATAGGCCATGGAGTTGTATTGCTAAGTAAAACAAATAACTGGCCCAACCTGCGATTTCAGTTTGTGCTCTATTTGGGCTTTGGGTTGGCTCATTATGAAGATGCATACTTCATATTGCGGTTTGGGCCGAGTTGACTGGAAACTTGACCCTAATTGAACCGTAGACCGCCCTAAGCATATAAGATCACGAGTTCAACGAGTGGGACACATTAAACCTTGTTTCGGATCGGTTCCGCTTTTCTCATGTGATGCTTAATAGTGGACGCCTGAATGAAGGTCAGTTCCCAACATCAAACAGTTTTTGGTTTGTGTTTCTATGAAATAACAAGCTTGGATATAATGACCCCAAAAGAATACCGCTATGCGGTTTGAGCACTTCATATAAATATCATTTATTTATAATTACTTAGAATTAGTGCTTTATTTAAAATTGGAAAGCTAAACAGATAGTGAGATGGATATAAATTATCAAACCAAGTCAAGCAACTTGCTCCTTAAAAAAATATAGTCGTTGCAATGTTAGTTTATAGAACAATTCAAAGGGCGGTAGAGAGCATCCTTCACCAATGTGGAATCGGTCCTCTTCGAGTTTTATTTGTAATCTCAATAAATTGTGAATTATCTGTGATGAGGTGGATCGACTAACGCATCGCGCACGCCTTCCATTTACTCCACTAATAATTAAACAATGCGCACGCTTTCCATTCACTCCATTAATAATGAAACTTGTTATAGAGCTTCCCCAATTAAATTTTACGCACCGATGCCGTCCGCAAGAAAGAATCTCCTCTAAAAGAAAGAGAGTTGAGGTACAGGTCCAGGATACCTTCCGGATCCGGGTCTCAAAACCATGGGAAAACTGCACGTGAAGGTGGCCGTGATCGGAGCTGGCATGTCGGGTCTTGTTGCAGCCAGAGAGCTCTACCGCGAGGGGCACCAAGTGGTGGTGTTCGAGAGAGGCAGCGATGTAGGAGGTACGTGGCTGTACGACCCTCGGGTCGAATCTGACCCGCTGGGGTTGGATCCAGGCCGTGATGTCGTCCATACCAGCATGTACCAATCGCTCCGGGTGAACCTGCCGAGGCAACTCATGGGTTTCTCGGACTACCCATTTCTCAATAAGGGATGCAGCGACCTGAGAAGCTTCCCGGGTCACGAGGAGGTGCTCCGGTTCTTGCGCGGCTTTGCGGAGGATTCCGGGCTGGTCGAGCTGATTCGGTTCAGGCACGAAGTGGTTCGGGTCGAGCAAGCCGTCGAGGAAGGGCGGGACCAGTGGGCCGTGGAGTGGCGGATGCACGGTAGGGAGGAGGCGGCAGGCATGGAGGTTTTTGAGGCTGTGGTGGTTTGTAACGGCAAGTGCACTCAACCAAAGATTGCTGAATTTCCAGGTACGTCGTCTGATCTGGCATTATTTCTGTTGAATTGTTTCTCTTCGTTGATATTGCGATGTAGCAGAAAGAGAACTTGCATTATAATGGAGCTTTGGATTTTGACCGGTCAACCAAATTGGGCTTCACTTCTCTCCTATTCATATAAACCCTTTTTCAATTCCAATACTCAATTCCAAATATAAAAACCACCCTTCCCAATCACTATAGACCCTCTGACCAAAAAACAAAAAAAAAAAATCACTATAGACCCACCGAAAAAAAAAAAAAAAAAAAATCTCTACGTAGGATTACTTTGTGGGTCCCAAATGTGCGAAACTTTAGAGTATTTCCCCAAACCCTCGTTCGTATAAACTTTTTTTTTCCCAAAATAGATCACTTTCAATCTTTTTTTTTTTTTTCACTGGCGTTTTTTTTTTTTTTTTTTGTTAAATGATCGATTTTTAATATTTCTTTCAATCAAGAGAGATTCTAAAAATCTAGCATAATTGACGGCACAAAAAAATGACTTTTCCTACCCAAAGGTCAAAACTGTATATGATAAAATAAGGTTTTGCATGGAAAAGAGGCAGCTATGCTAAAAACAAATCCATTATAATTATTTTCAATACAATCGTGTAATTTTATTTAAATAATTGCATGTTATACATGATCAATTGCTAAATAAGCATTCTTTTAACATTTTATATTTAAAATTTTATGCCCAATTAGCATTAGAATAAGCCTTTAACTATAAAGTAGATTAAGCTATAAAGTGAAAACTATGAATAAGGTACCTTGAACATTGCAAAGGTACGAAGAAGAGCAGCAAAGTGAATTGTACGCAGTACGGTCATGAGCTAAATAACTATGTAAACAACATAGGTGATCTTAGGATGAGTAACAGTGAGATATACACTGCTAACCAAGTGTAGGATTCAAAAGAATAGTTTCATCATGGTCATCAAAATTGGCATTTGCCTTAATAAGAGTTGTAGCAATCTTGGAATCATCGAGTTTCACTTGAGAAATAAAATCAAAGGTATATTTCGCTTGAGAAAGATAATAGATAGAGGAATTTGAGTCAACCTCCAAGCTTAGAAAGTAACTGAGTCACTCAAGATCTTTCATTTCAAACTGCTGACTAAGATATTACTAGAGTTTTGTAGTACCAATATGATAATCACTAATAATAACCATATCATCCATAAATAATAGTAGTGAAATATACCCACGAGATGTTTGTTGAAAGAAGAGAGCATTGTCGTGGATAGGGGCTGCATGATTTCAAAGTAAAATCGAGAACTAGAGAATTGGATTCATTAGAACCAATTTGGTTCCAGGGTTTGGTAAGACCCAGTTTGTTTGTTGGTTTCATATTATTTGGAAATTGTACAATGAAGTTTGGTTTCTAGGTAAGGAACTAGGGATCGGATTGGGAAGCAAATCGGGAACTTACTAAGGGAAATATTGGGTTGTACTAATGAGTTGACAGAATGATTCAAGATGAAAGGAAAATCTTTCAGGAAGGTTTAGGAGGCTTCAAGGCTAACAATCCTTTTTTTCTTATGTCCTTTTTTTTCGACTTAGAACTCTTTTCCTGCCATCCTCTTGGCTCCGTTTGTTCTCTATCTTCTTTGTACATGAGGATGTTGCTTTGGGTCTTGGCTTGGTGAGGTGTAGAACACGATTGGGCGGCTCGCTTAAGGCCTTCGTGGCCAAGTGTAAGGCTGCCTTCGCCCAATCTTGGCGAGGCTTTTGTGGCTGACAAGGGTCACTGGTGATCCTTGCTTGCCCTAAAAAGAGAAAAAAAAAAAAAAAAAAAAAATAATAAAAGCAAAAAAATAATAAAAGTTAAAAAAAATAATAAAATATTTTCCAACAAGGCAAATGGAAATTGGCATTCAAGTTAATGATTTTTCAAATTTATGGCATTTAAATGAGTGAAAAAAAAAAGTTTTGACACTCAAGTGAGTGCCGTGCAAAAGTTTTGACAATTCTAGTGTTCTTCTCCCGATCAAATTGTCTGTGTAATGAGAAGAATGGCTGAGACGGACTCTTGTGGGATCTGCCTTTGCTTGTTTGTTCTCTCTCTTCCCTTTAATTTCTCTCTTTGCTTCTACTTTCTGTTCGTCCATCACATGCGCCCATGACTTTGCTATGCACGTGCTTCAGCTTTGTTTGTATTTGATTCTCAGCATATTAATATGTACGATGACAATCTAGATTTTTATGTTTCGTGTTTTTAACTTTTTTATTGTTTATTTTATCTTATGTGTGTATGTTTTATGGATCATTGTTATTGACAAATGAGAAATTTTCATTTTTGTTGTTGTCGTCACTTTCATTTTTCTCAACTAAAATGAAACAAAAAAGGAAATTGGTCGATTCCAAGGTAGATCCTGAAACCAACCTTGAAACTTGTGATAGGATAGGTTATATATTTTGAAAAATGGCGAATGAGTTTTGATAGATAGATTTTAGGTTTTAGATGAAACTTGGATAGAATCTAAAAGTACTCATCCCTAGTCATATGGATTGGAGTTGAAGCCAAGATATTCCATGGTGGAACTGAACTTAGAATGACATGCATGAGGAGCCTATTTCAGTTCATTTCATGCTCTTCGTAAATGACATGCTTTACTAGAAGCATGAATTTACCTTAGAGGAGGTTTCACATATACTTTCTTAGTAAGATCATGGCATTTTTACCATTCATCTGGAATAGAGGCCTTTGTTTAATAGCAGCAACAAAAGAAGAATCCGAACAAAAGTAAGACATGCAGCTGAAGCAAATGTCTTTTCATAGTTAATCATATACTCTTGAGTAAAGCCTTTTGCTACTAGCCTAGCTTAGTAGCGCTCCACCATATCATTTACCTTAGTCTAGGTTTTATATACCTATCCACAACCTGTAACATAATTTTCAAGAGGCAAGTCAACCAAATCTCATGTATGAGATTTGTTTAAATGAGTGCAACTAGTTTTCCCGTTACTTGCTGCCAAAGAGGATTAGTTTGAGCTTCTTTGTATATGCGAAGCTCATGAAAAGAAGAAAAAGTAGAATAATAATGAAAATCACGAAACCAAAAAGAAGGTTCACTTATACGGTAGAATGACAAACAAGAGAAGAGAGAATGATCAGGGGTGGAAAATTTGTGGATGGTGCGGACAAGCTAGGAATTGTTAAAGTGGGATCACCATAGTCACATGCATCAACATTGGGAGAACAAAACTCCAAAGAGGAAGATTCCATTGTTGTATCTTTGGGAAATATGTGCACTAAAGGACTAAAGAAAGGCGTAGTAGGAGAGGAGTCGAAGGGGCAAAGTGATGAGAACATCTTGTGTTCCCAAAAGATAATATGATGAGGTCATGGAGAGAATTAGAGATAGGATCCCAACATTGATACTCTTTGTGCTCAAAGTCATAACCAAGGAAATAACATAGATGTGCATGAGATTCTAATTTTTTATTTTTTATTTTTTGGGTAAAGATAAGAATGAGATTCTAATTTCGTGCGTTCATTTATAAGAAAATAGACAAAAGAAGTATTGCCAAAGACTTGAAGAAGATTGTAATTAGGAACATTGCCAAATAAGCACTCATAATGAGAGATATCACTTATGATAGGTGACAGAGTGTGATTGATAGTGTATACAACAGTATGAGAAGTCTCTCGCAAAATTGTTTCCCATATGACGTTGAGATTAGAAGGTTGCGAACAACATCTAAGATGTGTCTATGTTTATACTCTATTCGACCATTTTGTTGGGAAGTTGTGAAACAAGAATGATGAATCATAGTGCCATTTTTAGAATTAATTTGAAGAAATTATGTGTCTCGATATTTCATGCCATTATCTATACAAAAGATCTAGATGTTTGATAAAATTGTGTTTTGATCATGGCAATAAAATCACGATAAATGTGAGATAGTTCATGTCGATACTTCATAAGATAGAGCCACATATAACTAGGAGGATCATCCACCAAAATCACAAAATAGTGAGATCCTCCCATAGTGGGAGTAGGAGATAGGCCCCAAGTATTGGAATGAATTAAATCAAAAGAAGCATGAGAGACAAATTCACTAAAATCAAAAGGTAAAGTGTGACGTTTTCCCAAGTTACATGGCATGTAATCAAAATGTTTATTGTCAATAGAATCTAGATTACCACTGGAAATTGGATGACCTAATATAGAAAAAGAAACATGACCTAGACGAGAATACCAAATTTCAAATGATACTGTGGTAGCACAGCTACTAAAAGCATTCGAAAGCTTTAAGGAGATAAGCTCAAATAGGCATCCAACTTTACAGAATGTCCTAATTATCTGCTTTTTTTATGAATCCTACACATAGTTTTCCCACATATATCAAGTTCAAGGAAAGTCGAGGAACCAAGAAAATGTCTGATAATGACATGTGGGCATTAAAATGTTTCCAATATGACTAACTAGCATTAGTGAGTTATTAGCTACATAGATAGAAGGTATTTGTGAAAGTAATGACTTTGACTTCAACATATTGATGTTTGAAATCATATGCTTGCCATAGGTAGAATCAAATAATCAAGAACTAGAAATGACTAGAGTCATAGATAGATTTGAAGTGCTAGGGACAGAGGAATTAAAAAATTCTTGAAATTGCATTGTCAAATCCTCTGAAGATAAAGTAATAGACGGGCTATTAGAAGAACCTTCAATAATGGCGGAAGCAGTGGATGAGCGTGAGGGTAGAGCTTTGTATTGGGATAAGTTGTTTGTCCTTGTAGGTTGCCTAGGTTGTCATTGATAACAAGTGGAAGATGAAGAATTTAGTTGTAGTCATGTATTGTAAATGTAAGATTTTGAAGGACCATTACCAACTATTCTAAAAACTTAAACTATTAGATAAATATGTGATTTATTATTTAAATATTCTAACACTCCCTCACACTTATTATGGTCTTGTTCAGTACTAAGTGTGGAAATTTAATTGAAGAGGTAATGGAATCTGGAAAGATTCGAATACAAGACCTCCATCTTTGATTACATATAAGATTTTATGAGATTACTATCTACTGTTTTAAAAGTTTAAGCTATTAGATAGATGCATAATTTATTATTTTAATATTCTAACAGTAAATATAACTAGTTGAAAGTGTCCAAAAATGACTTACAAGTGAGGCTTTAGTGAGTTTGAAACCATAGTACGTGGTGGTGTGTGTTGGGCGTTCGGCCTTCGGGTCTAGTGAAACTTCAGGATCTCATTCTCCTTAGGATGAGGAGTCTAGTGATAGTGGTGGTTATCCAAAACAAAGTCTCCAATGGCAACTGAAGTTGCGGGCTTGGAGGAGATACAAAAGCGATGCAGCCAATGTCATAAGGCTATGTGAGGTGATGCTATTTATATGGTTGGTGTCATGATGGTCACGACAGAGTAATGCAGCCTATGCGGTTGGCATTGCAAACGAGACTCAATTGCACTTCTCATACAATAAAGCTAAGATACCAAATGAGAGTAATGGAGAAAATAGAATTTGGAAATTTTTGGCGTATCACGATGTGATATGAAGAGCACATAAGTCCATTTATAGATTTTATATGATGACTATCTACACTTACTGAATACTACAATGTTAATTACAATCATTTGGAAAGATATCCAAAATATCATAAATAATCTAAATATCTCTAGCATTGACTTATTTGCTTAATTTAAATTGTTGGGCAAACAGGTGTACTTAAACTTTTAAAGATATGTGTTCTTTTTGACTGTGAAGTCTCTTCTTTCTTGCTCACTTACTTTCTCAATAAAACAATCATTTTCACAGGGAGATCTACATGGCAAGGAGAACAACTACATAGTCATAATTATCGAGTTCCTGAACCATATAAAGATAAGGTAATGTTGATATACCATCTTTATTTCCCAAGAACATGATCTCAAATTGACTTATGAAATTTCTTGGACTTTATCCAACAATCAATTGGTTTATGTAAACCAAGCCTCTAAAGGGAGTAATAAGTGTTAATCATCATCACAAGCCCTCTCTCATGATAAGTGAGGTGTTACAAACTCCATCACATAAAGTATCGACATCCTTGTTAGTATGAGCATATATCGTCCAATGATACTCTCTTCACATGACAAGTAATTCGGTTAATTCCGTCCTCTTCAACATTCTAGGAAAAACCCCACATGGAGAGTGCTTTGTGTCACGACCTAATTTTTCAGTGCACCACCTAAAACTAGGTTAATGGATTACTAAGTCTCTAACTTAGCTCGGGCCCTCCCAAGCCCATACCAATTCGTGACTTATGTTCAAATATTTAACATGCAGATGATTTTCAATTAGGAGTCGCCACTAATCATTTTTTGGTAGGTTGATTAGACACCTAAGTAAAATAACGGGAGAATTATTTTACCCCTACGAACTAGAGACTAAGGGTACGGGGACTTCATTACATTAGACTACCCTAATGCCCTTTCGGTACCATTTTTGAAAAAATGTTTTGCAGGCAGCTTGAATTGATTTTAATTCACTTTACTAACATGTGAGGTGATCATGCGGGTGCACAGACCACCAATTTAACACCCAAGAAAAAATAATAAATAAATTGCAAAACTTACCTCAAAGCAGCAAGAGCATCTGCAATGTTAAATTAAAATCCACATCGTCAATCTTAGATATGGTTTCTAATTAACACGCAGTTTTCTGATTTTTGTTTTCACTTTATTTAATAGAATTTAATCTAAATGCAATGCATGCTAACAACCTAATATGACATGGCAAAATGATCTAAATTAAATGACATGAACAAAGTAGATCCTAAAGAAGTGCAGTAATTTAAATAGCAACCTAAATGTCTTAATATGCAAATTTTAATTAAATGGCCCTAAAATGCAAATTACTTAACATGCACCTAATTTTTGGATTTTTTATCTGGAATTTTGAATTAATAAAAGTCCTAATTGAACTACCCTAAATGAATAATTTTCTAATTCACGTTTGGGATTAATTTGAATTAACCCTATTATGACTTAGAAAACCATTTATTTATTTATTTATTTATTTTAAAAAAAAAAAAAGGTTCCAAGTTTCCTAAGAATGAAATTATCTAAATCTAATCCTAACCTATTTAAAAAAAGATTTCTAAAAAATATGATCTAAAAATGTGATTATAAAAAAAAAAAAAAAAAAAACTTAATTTACTAGCCTAAATGCTTTATTTACTAAGTCTATATTCCTAATTCTACATGCTCATGCAAGATTTTTGATTAAATGAACCTAACAAAAATCACTAAATGACGTGCATTGCATGAACCTAATTCTATGTGATGTGCACATGATTTTTATTTTCCTAATAAGCATGCGATCTATGCAATGACGTGCACAGAATGCCTTGATTCTAATTTTTTATTTAAGAAATTCGAAATAAATAAATTTCCTATTCTAAACATGCATCTAATTTAACCCAAATATATTTTTTGGGTTTTTCCTTTACGAGAGCAATCAAATAAAGGCACGGCAACAAATCAAGCAAGATATCACCCATGTTCATTCAATTTTGGGAAATAAATTGACGAATCGTATCTCGCGCATGAGATCGGATCGGCCAATTTTAAATAAAGTCACGAATCGTATCTCGAGCGTGAGATCGGATTGGTGATTTTTCCGTGCGATTGCGGGTTAGATTTCGGGCACGAAAATCGGACCGTCAATCGTATGCATGTTGTGAATTTAGAGATTAATCCCTAATTCGAAAAGATACTCGATATTTTGTGAATACGATAGCATCGTTTAAAGATTCATACGAAATGAGATTTCACAAAATAGGCAATAAAAATATAGGAAGATCAATTTGATGAAAATTATTACCTAAATTGCAATATTGCTCGGATACTATTTCCAAATTTGAATGATGGAAAGCTCGCAAGGGGCGACTGGGATCGCAACCAACTCCACGATGCGGCATGACCAGCAGGGAGCGAATTGGCTCACATCGGGGACGTCATGGCGGAGATCGGGTGTGAGGTGGGTTTTGCTTCATTATCGTCGAAGAGAGAGAACCACCAACGTGGGATCTTGACTTGCGAATGGAACCTGGTAATAGATTTTGGCGATAGACGTGCCCTTGATTTGCAGACGTCACATTGCTTAATGCAATTGAGGTCTCTAATTTTCACCTTCCTTGATGTTGTATTCTTATTTGGAATTCACTGCTCTGGATCACGTGGCCATGAATTTCAATTGAAGCTCCTTATTTTGGCCGACTTGTTGTGATAATGGAACAAAATTCGTCTCCTGGACTCACGGTGACAGCTCAATGGTTTCTTGGCCAATAAAGATTCCCGACCAATGGTCCAACATTGAGGTGATCGACCGAGGAAAGGCTGCAGTGGTGGCGCTGTTAGTGTGCCCCGAGTGAGGGCTGGCTAGGCGAGCTTCTCGGAACAGCAAGAAATCATGGGAGCCCTGCAAAAATAGAAACTTTGCTGTTCTGTTTTAGGGAGGACACGGCTCGGCTCATAGTGCGCTCGGCCTCTTGTTGCTCATGGTGCAGCAACTCCGGGCCGGCATGGAGGGGGAGGTGTACGTTCCGCAGCAAAATTTAATCAGATCCGTGAGGGAGACTGAAACGCGAGCGGCGTTGTCGATGGACCTGGAGAGAAAGGGAAATCTCACTAGGCTTCTCCTGAATGTTAGAGAATTTAGTAGCTTGCTCGGGCTGGTCTCGGTTGATGATGAAGCTCCGAGACAGCAAAATCCGCTAACGGCGAGAGGTGCAGCGGTGAGAATGTTGTGAGGACTGAAGACTCGTCTAGATCGCGGTGGCTGTTGCTGAGAATTGCTCGAAATTGCACCGAGATACTCAACGACAAAAGCAAAAAAAAACAAAACGGCACAAGTAGAGTCAAAGCTTGACTAAACCCACGGATCACAACATGCGGCATGCCTCATGTAAATGTAAAGACCATTGCAAAGAGAAAGCCAGCCCCTCCCTTCACGTGATTTCTCTCTTGTGTTCTCGAGAATAAAGTCTCCCGACCTCTCTCTGTGTGCCGCGTATTCAAAAGTCTTCCCCCTCTCGTTTTTCTCTTGATGGCCGTATGTATCAACGTGTGGCCCTCTTAAAACCCTAAACGAATAAACCTATTTATAGGCCACCGATTAGGTTTTCAATTTTTCCAAACCAATATCCACGAAGATTTTTTTTCAAACACAATATTCGTTTTGCCGAACGAAATATTTGCTTTTCACTTGCCCTATCTGAATTAATCATATCCCGGAAAATTTCAAATTCCTATTTTCACGAGATGATCTTTGATCATTAAAAAAAAAGACTTGGGCCAATTTGCTTACTTTATGGGCTTAGTCTGACCTATCAAGTTGAAAATCGAACCACTAATTCAAATCCATTTGCCACCAGTCAATGCACAAAAATGTAAATTAAAAATAAATGCGCCTAAATCTATATGCTATGCAATTGATATTTTTTTCAGGGATAAAATTAACCCCTAATTTTTTAATGCAATAAATGACTAATCTGGTTGCCAAAATTTAGGTGTCAACAGCTGCCCCTCTTTGAAGGAGAGCTCGCAGAAGTTGCCTTTAAAGACAAATTGAGACTTAAATTTTGACCATGCACATGCGTTGAATTTTTTAAAAAATGCAATTTACATGATGCATGAAAATGCCAATGCAAATGCGTGATGCAAAAGGAAAGAACGTACCTACAATTACTTACCAATCAGTGCGGTAAAGCATGTTGAGGTACATGATAAATCTTCCCTTACTAAGAAGAACACTCACTTCCAGAGTGAAATGCTCAATAAAAGAAATAAGACATCCAGATCCAGACTGAGATGTCAAGAGGAATCTACCTGGAATAACTTACCTTCAATGAGGGTGAAGTAACTTAAGAGAGATTGGTGTTACAAGCCCGGGACCCTACGGTCGCCCGAATAGTAACATGACCATTCTACGGTCATTGTTTGGTTGTGTCCTAAACGGGGGGATTTACCTTCTAGGACCCGTACCATTCTACGGTCGCCTAAATAGGGAAATAAATGTTGTCTAAGACCCGTACCATTCTACGGTCGCCCGACCTTGCAACGGAGATCAGCTGACCAGGACCCGAACCATTCTTCGGTCGCCTTAATCGAACTAAATCTGGAGAACTGAAATGGTGTCTAGGACCCGTACCATTCTACGATCGCCTAAACTAAGATTCATCTTCAGGACTCGTACCATTCTACCGTCGCCTGAATGAGGAAAAATGGGTCGTCTAGAACCCGTACCATTCTACAGTCGGCTTGACGAAGAAATTTATTTTTTTCAGGATCCGTTCTATGCTACGGTTACCTGAATGAAGAAATTGCTTTTCCAGGATCCGTTCTATGCTACGGTCACCTGTTAAAGCAATGAATGCTGTCTAGGACCCGTTCTATGCTACGGTCACCTAGACTGACTGAGGTTTTGCTTGGCTAGGACCCGAACCATTCTTCGGTCGCCTAGCCTTGCGATAAAAATCATCTGACCAGGACCCGAACCATTCTTCGGTCGCCTTAATCAGATTGAATCTGGAGAAAAATCTTTAGGGGACAACTCCATCGAGTGTCAATGTAAAGGACTCTAGGTTACGAAAGCACACCAGGTCAATAAATGAATGGACACCAGGCTACGAAAGCACGCCAGGTCAACAAATGAATGGACACCGGGCTACGAAAGCACACCAGGTCAATGAAATGAGACACTGGGCTACGAAAGCACGCCAGGTCGATGAAAGGGACTCTGGGCTACAAAAACACACCAGGTCACCAGGTCAATGAAATGACAGCTTGACCGAGTCAAGAGTCGATGCACTTGAGAGAGAATACCTGCACAATGACAAGTATTTTGAGTATGGGTAGAGATATACTTACCTGGTAATATCTCTGATTCTTGGGGATATGTCTTCTGGAGTCTTGTGGAGGTCTCTCACCTCCTGGTAGAATGTTTCTCATCTCCTAATATCATGAGGTATTCTGAAAGGAACCTGACTGTCAAGAGCTCTTGGGCCTGTCAGACATGATTAGAGCAAAAACTTATATGCATTCATCAAAGAGGTAGACAATTTGAGCTACTCTAGAATGCACATTTCAAAGTTCTAAGGGTTTTCTTTCAATTTAATCAAGGTTTCTGCATAATGACTTTACCATATATGCATCACCCAAATTTCCACTGGAGAGAACTATCATTCAAGACAATTTTCATTCATGACATGAATTTCTTAAGAATACTAAATGAGAGACTTTCAGTTAGAAAGGACTTTCCCCCACTCTCATTTAGAAGGCTATTTTATAAGAATCACTCCATCTCACCATCATCATATCGACAAGGGTCTGAATATTCTTGCAAGCGGTACAACCTTACCAATCTGAGAGGTCTTTAATAAGGACCGTAATGAGGGCTTGGTCAACGGCTTAACAAAGGGACTTTTTGAGTCAAGGCTATTGAAAGAACAATTCTGTATTCATCTCAGGGTTTACAAGTCAAGAACCCTGCAAAATGAGAAAGAAATAATCTTGCTCGCACTTCTTCGAGCAATGCTTATAAGCATATGAACTCCTACGTTAATTCAAGTGCCCTAATCAGAAGAGACTTTGTAAGGACGTAACGTAGGCTAGGGTTCATGGGTTAAGAAATGAAAGGATCATTAGGCTCAAAATGTGTGTAAAGGGTGAGAGTTGATGATCATCTTGGCATTGCCACCAATTTTCTTTTTCATCATTGGGGATTGTCTTCATGAAGTGCCCCATTGATTGTAAAAACTCATCATTTGAGCTCTTTGAATATTGCTCCATCGGGATTCAATTCTTGCAATTGACAGTCACCTATCTTGACTCTCTTTTTCATCTATGGGCATTGGCCTTGCTTTTACCAGGCACACTGCTTTTTCATGCCCCTAGTTCTCATTCATTTTTCTTTTTCTTTCTTTTTCATGGGCATTGGCCTTGCTTTTACCAGGCACACTACTTTTTAATGCCCCTTAGTTCTATTTTGATTTCAATTCTTGCGCATGATGCTTGAGTCAAGTAATTACATTTTGAATGACACTCTAACTTTCCAAGGTCTTCATGTGCCTTTTGCCTTGCCCCAGTGTGGGGGATGATCACCAACTGGGTTTACAGAAATGAAATTGCAGGCTCAAGTAGGCTATGCAAAGGATATAAGTGTATAGGATAGAGAAAGAAATGCTCTTCGTCATCCTAGGGCACTTAAATTATCACATAAGTTCAATGTAATAGCATGACTTGAAGATTGATGCAAGTGAGAGCAAGAAAATTTCTTTTCATTTTCCTCACCTCATGATGTTGTCTTACCTCCAACTTGCCCCAATGTGGGGTGGTTCTTGACAGGGATAATTTGAAAAGAATTCCATCAGTGTATAAGGCTCAAAGGGGTTAAACAATGGATCATATGTAGTGTTTAGGATAGAGAAATGAATTGCCCCTCATCATTTCGGTTATCGTACCTTTCGCAAGAGAACTCTTTACCTTGCGGATATGGAACTTCCTACACTCATCTCACAAGTGTATAAGTAAGGGACTGTGTATAGGATAGGGCTTGCCTTTCGTCATCCTGACACGTCTCATTCAGCATTCTTAAGCATTGATGTCATTCCACAAAATTGTCTATTTTGACAAATCCCCACATGAAATTGGTGAACTAAATAGGTAAAATCACTATGAAAAATTCTCTTTTTAAAAAGAGTTCAACAACTTTAAGCATGAAAAGTTTTTGTGACTTCAAACAAACAGTTTATCATACTCAAAAATGCTCTCATAAGTATGAAAAACATGATTGCAAGCATTCATTCAATGAATTATCCCACAAATGGACTATCTCAGCAATGGGTGTCTTTAGATTGCCCCTATCAAAAGGGAACAAACACACAAATTGATCAATCAAGGATGGAAAATCTGATCTTTGATTCGATGAAATCTTGCTTTTGCCCCTGCACAAAAGAACATGCATGAAAATGATACCATGCAATATTAGAGTCAATTCAAATTGCACAACCATTTTAGCTTAGATCGAGATTTTGTCTCAGTCATGTCACTACTGGAATCCATAGTGCCCCAATTCGTCATCTGCAAGAAAAATAACAGAGTGTCAATTCCAAAATTGATTATGTTCATAAACACAATGTATCCATTTCATCTAAGACGAATGATGTTCTTTTGACTTGTTCCATCATTTTCTCATGGAAATGAGAAAATTGATTTGGCTTTCGACATTTCATACAAATTGTAATGAGATGTGCCACACATCACACTTTAGAATATGGATGGTCTTTTTTTGGCTTGCCCTCGGTTTTTTATTGATGTGCAAGGAAATCGCTCGGGACAAGTAGTGTTTAATGTCTTTCTTTATTCTTGGGAGATGTCATCAAGATCAGCTAGGAAATGGTCCTTTGCCCCTACGTCTATTTTTACTCGGATGTATGTTCCCAAACCAACGGGTCCACTATCATTGGAAATTGACGCGTTATTTTCAAACGCCTCTCTGTTATGCTCTGAGACATGAAGTAAATGAGTTAGAAAAACAAATAAGGATAACCTAATGCATGTTTTTTTTTTTTTTAGATGGTTTCAAAAACAATTTTTTTGGATAAGGAGACATGAAGAAGCCCAGTCCTCAGAATTTCTCCATGGATGACGTTTTCTTTTCATTGTTGGATATCGTCACCGGGCTGGTTTGGTATACCCCATCATGTCCTCAAAAAAAAAAAAACTTGTAATTTTATTGATATCCATCAATCGAATTACAATTATTGGAATATGATGTTCAAGCATTGAAGCAAACAGAAGAAATTGAAACCAATATCTAAAAGCAATAGAAATTCCCACACAGGGGAAGGTGCAACTGAACATGCCCCTAATTAAATAAGGAAAGCAAACTGCTTAGGACCATGAATTATGTGCTTGAATTCTTCACCCTCCTTAGTCTTATGATGTGAACTCTCCAGGTCAAATATTTTTCTTTCTGGACTAGTCCTTTCATGGTGCCATCAAATTCAGCTGTCTTAGGAGAATGAGATGGTTCAAAAAGTCTTCTTGGCTCTCGTCTTGGAGATAAATCACAGCACTTTTGCTTGGCAAGATAAGCTCTTTTTGATCGGTCATTTTAGATCTCGATCATAAACGGATGGGTGAGCGGGATCGCTCCATAACCACCTAGGAGAAATAAATGGGAACATGTAAGCATGAGGTGTAAATAGAGGGCCAATCCATGACAATGATCTATCAACTTTTTTCAGTTTTTTTTTTTCATGAAAGTTCTTACAGGAAGGGAATTTCCTAAAGAGAGCTAGAAAAATAAACAACCTAGCAAGATCAAATTTCCTATGCACGAATTGAAAACAAATTTTCCAAAGTTTTTTATTTTCCAAAATGATTGATTCTAATTGACAAATGAATTAGATCAAATGATTAACCTATATTGTCATGGACCGACCAAAAGCACGACAAAATAAATGGCAAGGTATAGGGATAGAAAACTTACTTCACCAAGAAAAATCAATGGCAATCACATAGACATGCGCATGATAAGTGGCTCGATTTCAACTCTAGAAGGCTTAACAAAGTGGAGCCACAAGGATGATCGGACTAGCCACGGGCGCGTGGACTATGTCGGGTCCTCATGACTCCGGCTTAGTCAAAGAGTCAACCCAGGTCACGGGCATGCGGACCGAGGTGGGTACTCTTGACACCATGAATGAAATTTCGGGATTGAGATGGGCGACTCGTACCACGAGCTTGCGGTCGGAGTAGTATCCATCTCAATACCATCCTAGATGATCCTATGCGGCCCAGGTCCGGCGGCAAATTGTGTGTGCAATAGTGTAGTGCTAAATGCAAAGCATGTACAACAGTTTATAGCAAGCAACACTTCATACATAAAAATAAACCATTCATTCCTACACCTTCCTGCAAAGCAAAGGTCAGCAAACACTTCCCCTTATACCTCCCAATCTGCAAAAACATTTAACACCTTAAATGTTAGGGACGCACCTGGGATCCTCGCTGCCAAGTAAAAACAATTTTCAAAAGAAAAGAAAAATTGGCCTAAGTCCACTAAGAGTTTTAACTCAAGTCCCCAGCGGAGTCGTCAAGCTGTCACGACCTAATTTTTCAGTGCACCACCTAAAACTAGGTTAATGGATTACTAAGTCTCTAACTTAGCTCGGGCCCTCCCAAGCCCATACCAATTCGTGACTTATGTTCAAATATTTAACATGCAGATGATTTTCAATTAGGAGTTGCCACTAATCATTTTTTTGGTAGGTTGATTAGACACCTAAGTAAAATAACGGGAGAATTATTTTACCCCTACGAACCAGAGACTAAGGGTACGGGGACTTCATTACATTAGACTACCCTAATGCCCTTTCGGTACCATTTTTGAAAAAATGTTTTGCAGGCAGCTTGAATTGATTTTAATTCACTTTCCTAACATGTGAGGTGATCATACGGGTGCACAGACCACCAATTTAACACCCAAGAAAAAACAATAAATAAATTGCAAAACTTACCTCAAAGCAGCAAGAGCATCTGCAATGTTAAATTAAAATCCACATCATCAATCTTAGATATGGTTTCTAATTAACACGCAGTTTTCTGATTTTTGTTTTCACTTTATTTAATGGAATTTAATCTAAATGCAATGCATACTAACAACCTAATATGACATGGCAAAATGATCTAAATTAAATGACATGAACAAAGTAGATCCTAAAGAAGTGCAGTAATTTAAATAGCAACCTAAATGTCTTAATATGCAAATTTTAATTAAATGGCCCTAAAATGCAAATTACTTAACATGCACCTAATTTTTTGGATTTTTTATCTGGAATTTTGAATTAATAAAAAGTCCTAATTGAACTACCCTAAATGAATAATTTTCTAATTCACATTTGGGATTAATTTGAATTAACCCTATTATGACTTAGAAAACCATTTATTTATTTATTTATTTATTTTAAAAAAAAAAAGGTTCCAAGTTTCCTAAGAATGAAATTATCTAAATCTGATCCTAACCTATTTAAAAAAAGATTTCTAAAAATATGATCTAAAAATGTGATTATAAAAAAAAAACTTAATTTACTAGCCTAAATGCTTTATTTAGTATGTCTATATTCCTAATTCTACATGCTCATGCAAGATTTTTGATTAAATGAACCTAACAAAAATCACTAAATGACGTGCATTGCATGAACCTAATTCTATGTGATGTGCACATGATTTTTATTTTCCTAATAAGCATGCGATCTATGCAATGACGTGCACAGAATGCCTTGATTCTAATTTTTTATTTAAGAAATTCGAAATAAATAAATTTCCTATTCTAGACATGCATCTAATTTAACCCAAATATATTTTTTGGGTTTTTCCTTTACGAGAGCAATCAAATAAAGGCACGGCAACAAATCAAGCAAGATATCACCCATGTTCATTCAATTTTGGGAAATAAATTGACGAATCGTATCTCGCGCATGAGATCGGATCGGCCAATTTTAAATAAAGTCACGAATCGTATCTCGAGCGTGAGATCGGATTGGTGATTTTTCCGTGCGATTGCGGGTTAGATTTCGGGCACGAAAATCGGACCGTCAATCGTATGCATGTTGTGAATTTAGAGATTAATCCCTAATTCGAAAAGATACTCGATATTTTGTGAATACGATAGCATCGTTTAAAGATTCATACGAAATGAGATTTCACAAAATAGGCAATAAAAATATAGGAAGATCAATTTGATGAAAATTATTACCTAAATTGCAATATTGCTCGGATACTATTTCCAAATTTGAACGATGGAAAGCTCGCAAGGGGCGACTGGGATCGCAACCAACTCCACGATGCGGCATGACCAGCAGGGAGCGAATTGGCTCACATCGGGGACGTCATGGCAGAGATCGGGTGTGAGGTGGGTTTTGCTTCATTATCGTCGAAGAGAGAGAACCACCAACGTGGGATCTTGACTTGCGAATGGAACCTGGTAATAGATTTTGGCGATAGACGTGCCCTTGATTTGCAGACGTCACATTGCTTAATGCAATTGAGGTCTCTAATTTCCACCTTCCTTGATGTTGTCTTCTTATTTGGAATTCACTGCTCTGGATCACGTTGCCATGAATTTCAATTGAAGCTCCTTATTTTGGCCGACTTGTTGTGATAATGGAACAAAATTCGTCTCCTGGACTCACGGTGACAGCTCAATGGTTTCTTGGCCAATAAAGATTCCCGACCAATGGTCCAACATTGAGGTGATCGACCGAGGAAAGGCTGCAGTGGTGGCGCTGTTAGTGTGCCCCGAGTGAGGGCTGGCTAGGCGAGCTTCTCGGAACAGCAAGAAATCATGGGAGCCCTGCAAAAATAGAAACTTTGCTGTTCTGTTTTAGGGAGGACACGGCTCAGCTCATAGTGCGCTCGGCCTCTTGTTGCTCATGGTGCAGCAACTCCGGGCCGGCATGGAGGGGGAGGTGTACGTTCCGCAGCAAAATTTAATCAGATCCGTGAGGGAGACTGAAACGCGAGCGGCGTTGTCGATGGACCTGGAGAGAAAGGGAAATCTCACTAGGCTTCTCCTGAATGTTAGAGAATTTAGTAGCTTGCTCGGGCTGGTCTCGGTTGATGATGAAGCTCCGAGACAGCAAAATCCGCTAACGGCGAGAGGTGCAGCGGCGAGAATGTTGTGAGGACTGAAGACTCGTCTAGATCGCGGTGGCTGTTGCTGAGAATTGCTCGAAATTGCACCGAGATACTTAACGACAAAAGCAAAAAAAACAAAACGGCGCAAGTAGAGTCAAAGCTTGACTAAACCCATGGATCACAACATGCGGCATGCCTCATGTAAATGTAAAGACCATTGCAAAGAGAAAGCCAGCCCCTCCCTTCACGTGATTTCTCTCTTGTGTTCTCGAGAATAAAGTCTCCCGACCTCTCTCTGTGTGCCGCGTATTCAAAAGTCTTCCCCCTCTCGTTTTTCTCTTGATGGCCGTATGTATCAACGTGTGGCCCTCTTAAAACCCTAAACGATTAAACCTATTTATAGGCCACCGATTAGGTTTTCAATTTTTCCAAACCAATATCCACGAAGATTTTTTTTCAAACACAATATTCGTTTTGCCGAACGAAATATTTGCTTTTCACTTGCCCTATCTGAATTAATCATATCCCGGAAAATTTCAAATTCCTATTTTCACGAGATGATCTTTGATCATTAAAAAAAAAGACTTGGGCCAATTTGCTTACTTTATGGGCTTAGTCTGACCTATCAAGTTGAAAATCAGAACCACTAATTCAAATCCATTTGCCACCAGTCCAATGCACAAAAATGTAAATTAAAAATAAATGCGCCTAAATCTATATGCTATGCAATTGATATTTTTTTCAGGGATAAAATTAACCCCTAATTTTTTAATGCAATAAATGACTAATCTGGTCGCCAAAATTTAGGTGTCAACACTTTGTCTTGATTTTCTCACCCTGACGATAGCCTTTGTCAAGATGGCTATGGGCTTAACTTTCTTTGAAACAAACATTTATTTGAGGTTTCCTACTTTGGCCTTGTACACGGGTCGAGTCTTTAAAAGGACATCAATGATTATCTTTGGAGTTGAATGGATTGTTACTTATGGATCCCATTGCAAGCCCTTTCTCATGACTTAAAATAATGTGTATGTGCCTTCATTGTTCTTGTATAAATGTTTTTCACTACTTTGCACGACAGATTGTGTTGATAATAGGAAGAGGGACCAGCGCAGGTGACATAGCCAAAGACATCTTACCTTTTGCAAGAGAAGTTCATCAGGCCTCAAGAGAAACAATTTCCCAAGTTGTGGAATTAAGAAAAGTCGTTGGGGTCTTCCAACATCCCATGGTACTTTATATTTTATTTATATCCTCATTTTCTCATTGTGACTAAGTTTAGATTAAAATCCAAGTGATGTGATTGAGCTTAAACTCATTAATCTTGTTTTGTCTTTTGGTAGGTTGTATGTGCCGAAGAAGATGGCAGATTAGTGTTTCAAGATGAATCATCAATATATGCAGATGTCATCATCCATTGCACTGGGTATCAAAAAACATATAGTTCTCCTCAATTACTTAAGCATTTCTCTACAGGCATACATATATGTGCGAGCGTGCATGTTCTATCTTGCTTGATATATATGATCCTTATGTTGCAGATATAGATACCATTTTCCATTTCTAAAGACAAAGGGACTCGTGAGTGTGGATGACAACCGCGTGAGGCCTTTATATAAACATGTTTTCCCACCAAGCCTAGCTCCTTGGCTCTCTTTCATTGGCATACCCTTTCTGGTATACTTTTTTTATGAAGTTTTTTTTTTCCATCATGTAGACCAAGTAGAGATTAAGTTTTTTCAAGAAGAAAGTCAACTAATGAAAAATAGCAAAAGGTAACAGTTAGTACATATATTGAGACAAACAAACAACTTTTTCTCCATCACTTGGAGATTTGGCCACCGATTTACTAATGTTTAAGTTCGGTGATGTAGAAATTTTTCTTTCAGAATAGTTGAAAATGCAAAGAAAGGAAGAGGGAAAGAAAGAAAATTAAATATTGGATGTCTTCTGCCATACTTAAGGTTTAGACATTTCATGAAAACAGGATTTTAGAATTGTGAAAGCAATTAAACATATTTGTGTGGATTCTTTCCCGAAAATTTGGTTTAATCTCTTATTTACACAATCTCTCGATTGGTCTCAACTGTGAGTAGACTTTTCTGGCACCACTTAGTGAGTTACAATCGAAGTGGGTGGCCAAGGTTTTATCTGGAGAATTGGTGTTGCCAAGTGAAGAAAAAATGATGTCTTCTGTTCAAGAACATTACCAGTGCATCGAAGAGCTTGGATGGCCCAAGCATTGCACTCACAGGCTTAGAGGAGGAAAGGTTGGAACTAACTTGTCAATCCTTAATTCATTGTGCTTTACCTTTTCAATAAATTAGTTTACATTCACCGTTGGATAAATGGCATGTGTTTGAAATTAATTTTTTAATTAAATTCTTCCATATGTCAATTATCCAACGTAGTGTGGAAATTCTTTCTTAGCTTCGGTTAAATTTACCATTTTAGATATGGATATTATAGTCTAACCAATTGGTAAATATACCTGGAACCTATTATATGTACTAAACTCAATTGGGATCTTAAGATCTAGTAGAACTTACATGAACCGGCCATCTCTATAATCTAGATTCAATTTAATACATATATTACACCCGTGTAATAGTTTCTCGCAAACAAACAATTGACAAAATCCATAATAGAGCTAAAAAAGTAGTATGATCTCGAAAAGTTTTATTGAACTGTATTGGCCGAGACCATCTTATTAACTATACAATGAGGCTCCTTTAACTTTTTGTTTCCAATTCAAAGAAGTTTATGTTCTTTCATGTGCTTGATAGTTTGAGTACGAGAAGTGGCTTGGGGATCAATTGGGACTCCCATCGATGGAACAATGGGTTGAGAAGCTGGTTCTCATTGGACTCAAATTGTCCAAATTCCTGCAATCTTCTGATGAAAATTGGCGGGACAACTGGGATGTTGAAAAGTGGATACAAGAAGTGGGGTTTGGCAAGCAAATTCGTTGAATTAAATGCTCATCTGACTCTACATAAATTTTAAATTGCATTGGTTGCATTTCAAATGTAGATACATTTATATATACATGTAGACCTCTCCTACTAAGCATTAACGTATTACCAACCTTACGATTTATAAATCGAGTACACACCATTTAGCAAGATAATTTACAATCTTTATCTCGCTCAAACACCTTCCAATTAAATTCACCATCAATTACTTCTCATCTACTCGAAATTTGGACTGCCAGCAATCAATAGTGCAGGGTAACTTACATGTGAAGTAGGGTAATTTAAGTTAAAGCGATCCTGATTATCAAAAAAATAACTTGAATCATCCTCGTTTCCATTACATAAATTTAATGAGATTGTAATCATGGCTGCGTGCAATTACTAACTTTAACCTTACCGAATGTGATATGGCTTGAGTTCGAACCAAATTAACAAGAAGAGGCAGGCGATTACTTCGGCAGATTGTTCATGTTTTTGTCAGCTTTGATACCATTTTTACTGATGACGTGCTTGATTACTTGTGGAGACTATTGGTGCGTATTTGCACGATATGCATACAAGTTCTTAAAAGAGAAGAGAACGGCCTTACGCTGTCAAAGGTTGTTCCAGATCGGATAAGAATTTAGAAAAAAAAAGGTACGCGAATGTAGCACCTAAAAAATTATGAACGTAGATGTACACGATGTGCACCAATCTAAGGCGAAGTGGGTGCGAGTTTTTTGGATTCTGCTGCATTTGACTTAGTTCTATTGCTCATCGTTTCAATACGTTATTTGCCTATTCTAAGGTTCGTAAGAAGCCTAAGGGGATCCTACTGCACCGTAAACATGTAAGGTCACTTGTCCGGTAAGTAGGACACATAGACCTCCCCATGATCTGGAGGGATCGGTTCCGCTTTTCTCACGTTACGGTCAACAGTCATCACGCAGATTGACGAAGTGGGAGAACCAAAAGAAAAATAGCGTTGAAGCTATGGTAGCTTCCTTTATTGACAAAAACAAGAATCCAACCAATGAAAGAAGACGAGAGTGGCTGCTGGCGATTGAGCAACGATCAACGATGGTTGCCAGAGGTCCAAGTGACAGCGGGCAGCGACGGGCGAGGACCAGAGGAGTTTTAGCCAAGCCATCTCAAGGTTGAAGAAGATGAATAGTAAGAGGAGGGAGTGGGCGGAAAAGAAGGAAAAGAAAAAAAAAGAATAAGGGAAAAAAACACATCAGAAAAATCACAACAGTCAACAGAACATCATTTCGTTTTTAATGGCTGTCTGTGGCACAAAAGATGGTTGATAATGAATAGATCACTAGTCAGAAATTTCAAGGAAAATTTGATAGGAAAGATTTGATTGCACTTCAAATTTAAAATTACATCGATTCTATTACCTAACAAATCTCTCATTTCACAAATCGACCTAGTTAATGAAAGTAAGAATATTCTAAAGGAGATTCCCTAACAAATACGCCAGGCAATATCAATTATTATATTCTAAAACTGGAAACCTAAAATAGATAATGACCTCTGTAAGATTCCACACGCTACACTCCAAATCGATCTATCCTCTAAAATATACTTGAAAGCACGTGAAGGATAAAAAATTATTTTGCTATAGAACAAACCAAATTCCAAGACCTATTTCACGTGGACGCAGCAGCATAAACGAAGTTAGATATCTCGGAAGTGAGTCAAATAATTTTCATACCCTATCCCAACTCGATTAAGTACTGAAATTACTCGTATCCACAGAATTTTCCCAAATTTGATTAGTCCAAGAGTGAAAGCTTACTGAATCAGGTCGATCTACCAATACAGTGTGTGTGTATATATATATATGGGAAGTATTTCCAAGGAGGTCGATTATTTGGGCTCCCAAGACTGCTGCTTTTAAATATAAGCTCAACTTCATTAAATAATCAAGTAATTCTAGCCTATTGATAACCTAACCTGTTTAACCCTTCCTCAGTAAATTGACCTACCAATGCCACACCGGGATACGGGTCTCAAAACCATGGCAAAACTGCACGTGAAGGCAGCGGTGATCGGAGCCGGCATGTCAGGTCTCGTCGCAGCGAGGGAGCTCCGCCGCGAGGGGCACCAAGTGGTGGTGTTCGAGCGTAGCAACGATGTTGGTGGCACGTGGCTCTACGACCCTAGGGTCGAATCTGACCCCCTCGGGTTGGATCCAAGCCGCGAGATCATCCATGCCAGCATGTACCGGTCGCTCCGGGTAAACCAGCCGAGGCAACTCATGGGTTTCTCGGACTACCCGTTTCTCAAGAGGGGAAGCGCGGACCCAAGGAACTTCCCAGGTCACGAGGAGGTTCTCCGGTTCTTGCACGGCTTCGCAGAGGATTCTGGGCTGATCGAATTGATTCGGTTCGGGCACGAAGTGGTGCGGGTCGAGCGAGCTGTCGAGGAGAGGCGCAGCCGGTGGGCTGTGGAGTGGCGGATGCGCGGTGGGGAGGAGGCAGCGGGCGTGGATGTATTTGACGCTGTGGTGGTTTGTAACGGCAAGTACACCCAACCGAAGATTGCTGAATTTCCAGGTACATCGTCTGGTGTAATATCATCCTTGTCGAACTGTTAGTTTGTTCCCTAGTTTTTTTTTTTTTTTTTGTCTAAATTTGTTGCCACCGGATTCAATTTTATATTGATGTGCTAGTGGAGATCATTTCCAAATCCAGACATATCCATATTCCCAGCGTGAAATATATTAGAGTTTTTGAAATTGTGATAAGGAAGAAAGAAAACATGTATCATCATGGAGTTTGGATTTTAACTCGAAAGTATCCGTAACAGTTTTAAATTTATTCAAATTGCATCAATTCAATCTTAATTTTTATTTTCTATCGAATCTAAACCTTTTATAATTTGTGTCAGTGTAATTCATCCGGCCAATTTTAACTATAACTCGCTAACATGAACGCCAATCGTCCTACATAATGTGGTCAACACTGATGTATATAATTATTAGTAATATTTTAATATTTTTTGAATTTTTAAATTTTTTTTTCCTTCCTTTCCTTCTTCCTCCAACTAGTTAGAAGCCAGGGCTGGTGAGGTCAAATGCAAGGATGAGCCTCGATCCTCACTGGATCCAATGAGTGTGAACCTTGCCCAACTACTAGCTAGGTCGAGACTTGGCAGGGGCAATGCCTTGATGATCGCTGCCCTTGGACCAACCTTTGATAGCCCAGGTCAATCAATTACTCCCATGGTTGTTGTTGTAGTGCTCTCTTCGTCGCTCAACTACATTAACTGCAGTATGATGAGAATTGTGGAGGCTAGATGACAAGCACGAGGCTCAAACTCGCCAAATCTGGCAAGGCTCGCCATTGCTAGCCACTCGCAAGGTTCGATCTCACTAGCATGGTGATGGCCAGCCTTGCTTGCCCTTGGTGAGTCTCAACCTCGCTATAGCTATGCAACGCTGGGCCTCACCAGATTTGTCGAATGTTGAGACTTACTATTGGTGTGGGGGGGGAGGGAGACTTACTATTGGTAAGGAGGGAGAGAGAGGGAGAGAGACAGAGGAGGGGGAGGGAGGGAGGGAGGGCCGAATGTTGAGACTTACTATCCGGGGGAGGGAGGGGAGGGAGGGGGGAGCGGGGGAGAGAGAGAGAGGAAAAAAATTCAAAATTATTAAAAATTATTGGCCCGACTACGTAGGATAGCTAATGTTTTTTTGCCAAGTTTAGCTAATGGGTAGAATGGGCAATAAAAAGGTTTAGAATTGAATTCATAGAATTGCAATATGTTTAGAACCTCTTTATGATTCTTTTGATTTTGATCAATAAATGAAATTGGGCTAGACATTTCTCTTGTTTGTATCAATCCCTTTCAATGACAATGGGTTCCATTCGTTTATTAAAAAATTGAATTGAAAAATATTTTCCTGAAAATAATTACTTAAATTTTTTAGAATATTAATCAAAATAATTTAATTAGTAATAATAATTATATTTAAATATTTTCATAAATGATGAAAATATTTTTTATTCATTCATTTAAACCCTCGTTCTTTTACCAGTGTCCCCCCCCAACCCAAAAAAAAAAAAAAAAATCGAGAGGACTTATAATGCAGCAAGAAGTTCTGCAATGAAGGAGTTTATCGATTTGGGCCTTGCTTTTAGCGAGCCAATCCGTGAATCTATTTCTATTCCCAGAAATATGCATCAGAAGAACAAGCCACTGTTGTCCATTTAAGAAATTAATCTGTTTGATCAAGTTGCTATAATATTATATTAAAGATTATATTATCCCTAATGTAATTAGCATAATTATTGATTACTAGACTGCATAATTATAAAGTTATAACCTAATAATTATCTTATAATAATTACATATAAATATAATCGGAATTCATTCACATGCTATGCGCATGGACTTTCTAGATTAATTATTTTGTAAATATATAATTTATACCTTCATATTACAAATTTCACTTAGGTATATCTCATTCAATAAATTTTTTTTTCTTTGTTCGTTGATCACATTAACTTTTCTTAGTAAAGTAATAAAATGCACTTATAGGATAACTTAAATAATTGGAAGTCAATTATACTTACATAATTTAAAATTTTGATGAGATATTGAAGATGATAATAACACCTATATTAACAGAATAGATTATGGACAATTTCAATTTTACTATACATTATATTTTATTATTACGTAATGCATAAAGTTACATTAAAATATGAAAGTTACCATATGTTATATTCGATAAAGAAATCAATATCTACACTATATATTATGAAAAATTCGATGATTGATATATTAATTACACATAATAAGATTATGATTTTATTTCTATTACACAAGTATGGCAATCAATTACTTATGCGGATATTACTCATGGTTGTATAATATGTCATCATTTGTAAGATGTCACCCGATCGTTATATATCTTTTAAAAATAACATAAGAACAACTTCCATTATTCTACTTCATACAATTGTCGTTTTTCAAAATCGAGAATATTTGAGTAGCTATAAAAATATAATTAATAGCAAATTAAAGAAATATTAAATTATTGTAGTTGTAAGATTATTATACTTAATATTTCATTATTAATTTTTGTGTAATGTTATCTTAAACCATGAAACTTTATTCTATCATCAGTATACAAATTATATAAGTTACTGTGTATATTTAGTTGATATAGTTACATAAATTAATTGAGTTAGTAATTACTTATGCATAACCATATATGTTATGTAGTTATACTAATTTAAGTTTGTCTTACAGTTATTTATGATATTGTTATACTGATTACTGTACCTTGGAATATTTAATTATCATTTAACTAAAATATAGATTGTTTGAGAATTTTATACCCTAATACACTTCGAAATTAAATCACCAATTATCTGTTGTTTAAGAGAAATTATTTTATCATACCCAATTCCAATCTTTGCTTAAAAAAAGCTTTTTGTGCTGTCAAATAAAAAGTTTTTAGTTATTCTCCTAACTGATTGAGATATAAAAAAATTTAAATTAAAAAAAAAAAAAGACAATAGATATTTACCTGGCACAAAGTGCTATCGATAGTAAGATTGGAAACGCCCTCTATTGGGAATAAATTAATAACGCATGAGGGTTTTGGGGAAAAATTCTGAAACTTTAATGTTCTTTTCGATTTTTATCTTGGACAGGAGAAGAGATGTTTTATACAAAGACAGATATATGCTGCAAATATAATGATACAAATCGACTAGTTCTTAATATAGTGAGTATATTACAAGACCATTGATCGAAAATAGAGTTTTAAGATACTCTCCTTTCATACATAAGCACGTCATTTAACCTAAAAAAAGCTTTCCTGAAAAAAGAAAAACTTAGACTGCAAATTTTTTTGTCAAACTAGATTTTGGAAAAAAATTTCTGTTTTAATTTATAGAATGTCATAATTGATAATGTGAGATAGGCAACTTCTATTCGATAAGTTCTAAAGGAGTTATAACTGCATACTTGTGGTTTATCTTGGAGTCATCTGAGTATCTTGGAAAAATTACCAAAATAATCCTAAACTTATTACAATTGTGTCAATTCAGTCATAAACTTATTATTTTTTTTTTTTTACCAATTGAGTCATAAACCTTTTATAATTATTCCCAATCAATTCATTTGGCCAAAATTGGCCAGCCGATGCTCACATGGCAGCCGGCCGACGCCAACATGGCAGCCGGTGACACGGTGAGCTTTTTTTAATAATATTTTTTTAATTTTTTTTATCCTTTTCCTCTTTTTTTTTTTTTTCCCCTTCTCCCTCTTCCTCCCTCCTCCTTCCTTTGGCTCCGGTGACCAGCGGGCTCACCTCGCCAATTAGCGAGCTCGTGCCCAGAATGGCGGGGCGAGCCCCCACTAGATCTAGAGAGGGCTCGCCTTGCGGTCATCAAGCAAGGCGAGCCCTCGCCGATCCAACGAGGAGGCCTCATTAGACGCCACGGCAAGCCCCCTCGCCGGATCGGCGAGGGCTTGCCTCGCCGGATGACCTCGAGGCAAGCTTGCACCTAGTGATGGTGGGGCAAGCCCCGTTGGATTTGACGAGGGCTCGCCTCACGCCGCCGAGCGAGGCGAGGGCTCACTAGTTCGGCGAGGAGGGCCTTCCCAAACGCAACGGCGAGCCCCCCTTGCTAGATCTAGTGAGGGCTCACCTCGCCCGACAACCACAAGGCGAGCCCTCGCTAGATTTGGCGAGGGCTTGCCCCGTTGAATCGCCTTGCCAGATTCGACAGGGTTTTGCCCTGCGACCGTGGGGCAAGCCCTCGCCGGATCCAACAGGGGACTTGCCAAACGTGATGGTGAGCCCCTCCCCCCCCCCGGGCTGGATCTAGCGAGGGCTCACCTTCCTTGACGATCGTGGGGCAAGCCCTCACCAGATCCAGCGAGGGCTCGCTTCGCCAAATCCGACAAGGTTTTGCCCTGCCGTCGTTGGGCATGAGCTCGCCAACCAACAGGGCTCCCCTTGCCAAGTACGGCGAAGCTCGCCTCGCCAATGGTTGGGCGAGCTAGCCCTCGCCCAGTGACGGCGAGGCAAAAATTTTACATGTCATGTCAACACTAGCTATGCCATGTAGGACAATCAATGTCCACATCAAAGATTTTCGGTCACTGTACAATAAATTTAAAACTTTCTAGATGATTATCCCCTATATAACTGTTATATGATTGAGAAGTCTCCTAATTATTATTCACTTAGTTTCTCACAAGAAAAATCTTTTACATAGGTAGATCAACATGGCCAGGAGAGCAATTACACAGTCATAATTATCGAGTTCCCGAGCCATATACAGATAAGGTATGTCAATATGCACTCTTCATTTACCTTGACTGAAATTTCTTGTATTATATGCAATTATCAATTGATTTATGTAAACCAAATCTCAAAAGAGAGGGTCAAGTGCTGATCACTCAGGGGCGAGTCTGTACTTTCATCACAATCCCTCAATCATGACTGGAGAGGTGTTGCGAGCTCTGCCATATAAAATATTGACTTCCTTGTCAGTTCAGCTTCTATCATCGAATGGTATTTTCATTTTTTAATGAGCGATTTGGTTCATTCTTGTCTCTGTCACCATTTTAGTAGAAATCGATGAGTGTACTATGTCTAGATTTTCTTGCCCAAATGATTACTCCCTTCCTTTATCAGGACAGCTAGGAGCCTAATTCGTCCTTGAAACACGTGTAGTTGAATTTTTTCTACTTCAGCTTGATATACATGGGTTGAGTCTTTGAATAGATTACATAAGTGGCGATCTTTTGAGTTAAATGGGTCCTTACTCATGAATAGAGCTGTTAAACGGGTGGGTCGGGTCGGATTTGGGTCGGGTTATTAATGGGTCGACCCAAATTGACCCATTAATCCATTTATGACCCATTTATGTCTAATATAAATTTTTCGACCCATACCCGACCCGATCCACACCCAACCCGACCCATATTAATAAAATATTTTCATATTTAATCAAATTTAGGAAAACTTATTCTTACACTTTTTTTAAAGATTATATTACTTAAAAACTTCAAAGCAATACAAATCCAATCAATAATTTTTCAATTTTTTATAATTTTTCAAAAAATTATTTCTTATATATATTTAAAAACTAAAATAGTTTTATACATTGGACAATTTTTATAATTTTTAAAATAATTATTTTAAAATCAAATTTTAATTATTTATATTTTTTATTAAAAATATAATTTTAATTATGTTTATTTTTTCAAAAATTAAATTTTTAATTATTTTATTTTTATTTTTTAAATATAATTTTTAATTTTTAATTTTCTTTTTTTTTTCTTCTTCTTTTTTGGCCGGCCGCCGGCCACGACGATAGCCGGCGGCGAGCCACAGCAAGCCTCGAGCTCGCCCGACTCGCCGACGCGGCGAGCTCACGGCTCGCCGATTGGGCGAGCTTGAGCTCGCCCGCCGGATCCGCGAAGCTCGCCGACGTTGGGCGAGCTCGAGCTCGCCCCTTGCCGAATCTAGCGAGGCTCGAGCCTCACCCGACACCGGTGAGTTCGAGTCTCGCCAAATTGGCGAGGCCTCCACCTCACCGATTCAGCGAGCTCGAGCTCGCACGACACCAGTGAGCTCGAGGCTCGCTTGGCCGGTCGCCGGCCATCGCGTGCCGGCGACAAGAGGAATAAGAAAGAAAAAAAAAAAAAGAAAGAAAAAAAGAAAAAAAGAAAAAATAATTATAATTTCGATTTTTATAAAAAAAAATTTGTAAAGTTAAAGAAAGGAGAGAGATGGTGAGGTTTTAAGTAAAAATAAATGAGTTCATTTCTAATGGGTTGATAAATGGGTCATAAACGGGTCAGAGAGCTGACCCATTTAAAACCCACATATCTTAGTCTTGACCCATTAAAACCTATTATGGGTATTTTATGAAATAAAGCTTGACCCATTAATGACCGATTTAACCATAAATGGGTCCATAAATGGGTTGCACAACCCATTTAACACCTCTACTCGTTAATCATATCGCATACCTTTTCTCAGGACTCACGATAACATCGCGTCCCTGACAGCTCACTCTTATCATGTTCATGTATGGATGTTCTTCACCATTTTGTGCGATAGATTGTTTTGATAATAGGAAAAGGGAGCAGCGCAATTGACATAGCCAAAGAAATCTTACCTATTACCAGAGAAGTTCACCAAGCCTCAAGGGAAACAAATTCCCAAGTTGTGAAACGAGCAAAACTTGTTGGGGTCTTCCAACATACAATGGTACCTTACATTTAAATTTATTCCTCTTTTTTAATTGCAACTAAGTTACACGAAGACCCAAGTGCAGCCTCAAAAGTCATAGTTTCCATCCTCCTAATTAAGTGAAATGATCATTTTCGATCTGACCTCAATCTCATTAATCTTTTTTTGTCTTATGGCAGATTGCATGTGCTAAAGAAGATCGTAAATTAGTGTTTGAAGATGGATCGTCTATGTATGCAGATGTCATCATCCGCTGCACTGGGTATCAGAAAAAACATATAGTTCTTTGCAATTGCTTATGCGTTTTATGAAAAATTCCATAAACAATTTCACATCTGTCTAATATTCAATCCATTTACACATCTTGCCTGAGATATATCATTCTCATGTTGTAGATATAATTACCATTTCTCATTCTTGAAGACGAAAGGAGTTGTGAGTGTGGATAACAACTGTGTGGGGCTTTATATAGACAAGTTTTCCCACCAAGCCTAGCTCCCTGGCTCTCTTTCATTTGCATACCCTTTCCGGTAATTTTTTTATATAATTTATTTTTTCCTTTTAGGTAGACTATCATCGAGAAAAATAAGGAAAACGCACTCTTTTTTAATTTTTTTAATTTTTTTAATTTTTTAATTTTTATTTTTATTTTTATTTTTTATTTTTTTTTATCATAGGCACTCTCCGAAATATTGTTTAGAAGGACTTCTTTTTCACACCAGCTAAAGTGAGAGCACTTCTTGGTTATGTATAGCCTTAGAATGAAGATGGTCCTGCCTCTTAGATAATTCTACCCAGATAATTCTAGAGACTATAATAAGGCTAGATTTACTCTTCCATAGTCTTCCTCCATTTTGCCCTTTGTGAGTCCTCTTTTTATGTGGATGGTTCTACAACTCCAGCATCCTTGTCCAAAGCTGCATTTTCATATTTAGAATTTAGTTTTTTTTTTGTCTTGTTGACCTCCTTATCCGAGGTGCCTGCTCTTCAAGTTTGTCTATCTAACTTGATCAAAGCTCTTCCATTATTTTTCAATGTACACCTCGTCTCCACGAACTCTTTGATTTTTCTAGCAGTTGTGCCCTGACTTTTCTCTGGGTTCACCTTCTATAATAATTCCTTACTCGGCTGGCTCATACCGTACCCATTATCTTCGTCCATTCATTCCTCCAATCATCAAAGCTTTCAAATATGTAGCAAACTGCCTTCTTATCGAACTTACTTCTTAGGTGATTGAGTACGAATGCAAAACATACACATCCAAATACTCTGAAGTGACCCATTTGGTGATTCCATAGCTTCTCGTATAAAGTCATAAGACCAAGCCTGGCTTAAGATAGTCTATCAATTGAGTGTGTTGCCATTTTCATACACTTGGCTCAAAACCTTGGAAGGACATTTTAGTATGCAGCATGCTCCTATAGGTCTCTACCAAATGCCGGTTCTTTCTCTCTATAACTTTATATTTTTGTGATGTACTTATACTTTTCATTACATGAAAACATGAGTTTACAATTTATGAATTCTTGTGGGTTATGGTTCATTATTCCTTTGGTTCAATTCCTTATATCCGCATTCTCTCAATCGATCTCGGCCATGATTAGACTGTTGCAACACGCCTTGGCGAGTTACAATCGAAGTGGGTGGCCAAGGTTTTATCTGGAAAATTAGTGTTGCCGAGTGAAGAGGAGATGATGTCTTCTGTTCAAGAACATTACCAGCGCATCGATGAACTTGGATGGCCCAAGCATCACGCTCACAGGCTTGCAATTGAAAAGGGGCGGACTGACTTCTCTTCCCTCAACTCATAGTGCGAGACTTTTTCAATAAATTGAACACCTCAAAAAGTTGAGAGACGATATACTATTTTTAAGATTATCAGCTTCACTGCCAGTGTTACAAAACAAATTCACACATTCACCGTTGTAGAAATAAGAAGCGTGTGTGAAGATGGCATTTTAACTGAATTCTTGTTTATGTCGATTATTCAACGCAGAGTGTGCAAATTATTTCTTAAACCGGCAATAGACCTATTTTTTTTCATGTTTAACTGGTTTTATTAGATATAAAGACTATAGTCTAAACAATGAGTAAATAATCCATTACCTTAAATATGTATATTAAACTGAATTTGGACAGTCAGAACTGGTAAGACTCACGTGGACCGATCATCTTCAATTATTCACATCCAATTTAATATATATGTAACACTAACGTAATAATTTCTCCTAAAACAGTAGGCAAAATCTACACAATAGGGCTCAAAAATAGTTTGATGCCCAAAAACTTCGTTGACCGTCAATGGCTGAGACCATCTTATTAACTATAAAAATGAGGGCTGCCTTAATTTTTTGTTTCCCATACGAAGAAGTTGATCTTATTTTCATGTGCTTGACAGTTTGAGTATGACAAGTGGCTTACGGGTCAATTGGGACTACCACCATTAGAACAATGGAGAGAGAAGATGGCTCTTACCTTACTCAATATCCTGCAATCCGATGAAAATTGGAGAGACACATGGGACGTTGCAAAATGGATGCAAGAAGAAGGATTTGGCAAGCAAATTCCTGGGATTGATCTCGAACATCAATCGGAATGCTTGGAACCACTAAATAGAGAATGACAAGGGTTTGAAAGAAAGCAGACTAAGGGTCCGTTCGTTTCGCGGAAAATGAGTCATCTCCGGAAAATATTTTCCCAGAAGTCATTTTCCAGGAAAATGACAATATTTTCTGGTGTTCGGCTAAAACCTGAAAATGTTTCGGAAAATGTTTTTCGGTGTTCGGTAAGGAAAATATTTTCTGCTCACTAAATTGACGAGCACAAATGCCAAGCTCGAGGCTCGCCAAATCGACGAGCGCGAGTTTAAGATCGATGAGTTTGAGGTTCACCTGGTTCGACGATTAGCTAAGAAAGAAGAAGATAGGAAACAAATAAAAGAAAAATAAAAAATAAAAAATAAAAGGAAAAAGGAAAAGAGAAAAAGGAAATTAAAAATAATTCAAATTAAAAAAGACGAAGAAAACTAAAAATAATTCGAATAAAAAAAAAAAGAAATGAGAGGAGAAAGTGAAGATTTGTATAGGTGTGAGGTAAGAGAGATCAAGTGAGGAAAATGTTTTCCACTTTTCAAAAGTGGAAAACATTTTCCCAAAGTGGAAAACATTTTCTCTTACTTTAGAAGGCTTTTTTCTTTGGATGGAAAACATTTTCCTCGAGGAATTCATTTTCCATGAAACGAACACCGGAAAATCCGAAAACATTTTTCCGGAAATTATTTTCCGTGAAACGAACGGAGCCTAAGAGTTTGATTCGGAATCGGGCACATTCGTTACCCGTTGATGCTTGTCTAACTATCTGTAAATTTGAATCTCCACTCCTCCCGTTTCGAATGGGAAAACACGTTATGGATTGTTACGTGCAACTATTTTTCAAAATTATGGATAATGTCATGCATTTTAAGGACGCATAAAATGACTCTGAATTTGGCTTCGCTAATGATTTCAATTATGAAATTTTCTGGAGAAAATAGATGTGTCAAGCTATATTTCATGACGATTATGTGCCTTTATGACCGGTAATTTGCTTTATCAAGGCTAATTAAATGATAATAGTCTTTGTTCATCGACCTCATGCTTCCATTATTATTATTTTTCAAAATTTTACAGAGATGAAGGGTACTTTTGGTATGTTCAAAAGTAGTTTTTTTTTTTTTTTTTTCATTTTGTTCTCAAAAACAAAGAAGTCTTCTTGTTTCTGTTTCAAAACTATTTTTACTGACCACTTTTCTATTTCAGAAAATTAAAAAATTAGTTGATATTATCAAAATGATTTCTGTTCTTTTAATGTTCGAGGAAACAAAAGAATAGAAAAATAGAAAAACATGATGGTTACCAAACAAGCATGAAGCCCACCTAAAAATGTATATCTTAGGCCTATGAACAATCAAATTTGCATTGTTTTTTTGCAATATCATATATACATTTTCATTTTTCAGTCTCTAAGCAACTCAATGTGGCTTGGCATATCATTTTATTTTCATTCTAGTTTCATTGTCATTCAAAGCATTTCTCATTCTTGCATTGAATATTTCTCTTTGTAGCTAAATAGTTTAGCAAAGGTTTTCTTCTCACTCTTAGTTTTGAGCATCCCCAAATCCCTTACCATTGGGGAGCATTCGTATAATGACCGAGCAACTTTTTTCTTTTTGTTTAAGCTACCAGCTGGTGTTCGATCCAGTTTTAGCACACATCGACTGATTCATTTCCATCGGCAATCTCAAAATTTTACTCCTAAAAGTATTCTCTACAAAATTCGAACCTAAAATTAAAAGGAAACAACGGATTCTATTATTATCTAAGCCAATATCTTGATAGCTAAGCAAGTTCATTATCTTAGAATTATGCAATTATTTAAAAAATCACAAATTTTGGAGCATTTATGATTAAGATTTTTGGTGATTTTTTTAATAAAAAAATAAAGTTATAAAATAACTTAAAATTTGGTAAGGTCAACCATAAACTAAGCACATCGCATCACGAAAATTTCTTGGCAATCAAGACACGAGACGCTATAAGTATCGACTCGCCCCGCCGTCCCCAGCTTGCCAACCCAACACCAGCAAAGTCCAAAACCAAAGCGTTTTCTTCGCATCTTCCCGTTCGCTCTCTCCAGCGACTTTCTCGACCTCAGCTCCATCGATTGCTCTCGAATCCGGCGAATTCGGCCAGATGGGCATCATAAGGAGCAGCTTCTCGTTCCTGCTGGGGACCGTGACCGGCGTCTACGTCGCCCAGAACTACGACGTCCCCAAAATCAAGAACGTGGCCAGGACCTACCTCGCCAAGGCCAAGCAGGTCGAAGAGACCTACCGCAAGCCCGGCAGCAAGAGGGAGGGCGAGGATTGAGCTGCGAAGCCGACCCATTTCTTTCTTTTCCGCAGTTTCCATCGAGGTAGATAAGTACTCCCTGCCGCGAGCGCGTGACGGGGGCATCTGATTCCCAATTGATGTACATTCGCTTACGATGTACGAGAAGAAGTTGATGTCCTTTCATCGCCAGGACGATATGAATACGATGTAATTTGGGTCTTTCTTGTCCTTTGGGAGTGATATTGGTTTATTTAGTTTGTCGGGTATGAAAGAGCGCGATTGCTAAATGCTTGGTTTGATGCGGCTGTGGTTTTCTGGGTCGCGCTCTTCTGTCTGCTGGCTTGTTTGCTTTTCGGCAGCGATTTAGCATGATATCATAAGACATCCGCTGTGCGAACGTTTCTAGCTTGGACATTGTTCCTCTGATAAACCATTGATAGCACATCCTCTGGGCGGACTGCGACCCAATTGAGTTCAGATGATTTATTGTATTATAGAATAAGAATCCGATCATCACGTTGCCGCGGCATCCTTACATATGATAGACATTGCTAGATCACCTGGCAAAAGGTTAAAAGAAAGACACCGTTCCAGTCATGTTCTCGGTTCATGTCTCTCTAGTTCAAAATTGCTGAGGGAACATGTCATTCATGAAATGTTCTTGTTAAGATTCTTTATGATTAGTTTTGAGATGACAAATTGAAGACTCGAGGAACGATCCATTTTAATCGTCTTTCTTGGGACTTCTTTGACAGGTTCAAGAAATGAACACAATGGCAATGTCTATGGTGAACCTACTGTCTTTGGCTAAAGATAAAAGGAGTTGCCTAGTAGACATTAATTATATCAATTGCAGGATCAATGAGGTTAGCTCAATGGAGGAAGGATAAAGCAATAGTCTCCCTTAAAGCCTTTTCCTGTGGGTGTATACTCTTTATGGGGGACTACTTCACATGCCTTCTTTTGGCTATCTTGGTAAACAACATCCTCCCACCCTCGATTTATGATCAATGATTGTACTGCAAGCGATAATTTACTTCTTTGCTTGAATTTCACCTTAACTGTTTTTCTCAGACATCCTTGCTGCATTAGGCCCTCACAATGATGTCATTTTGTGTCTCCGCTAGTTTTGATCACATCCAGTCAGTGTATGCAGCTGAACTACGTCATGTATCCGGGAACACATTGTTAACCAGAAAAGGCTCGCACTCTGCCTGAAAGTACTCAACTCTGCAGAAAATTTCCCAAAGCCAAAGGTCTTTACCCTTTTCCAGAGCAGACAATTTCTCTGAATCTCTGAATTTGTTGTTTTACATGCTGAATTTGTTGTGGATTTACTGGCTGTAGGCACATCCACAGGGTATTAAATTGTTTGTTGGAGATTGTTGTCATGTCTGTGGCAAATAGAAGAAATCCCTGAGTCCTCCATTTCTTTTGGAGCGTCACTTGGGCTCCTTATGACTTCTAGAACTTCAGATGGTATTTTCTAGTTAGCAATTGAAAGCAAAGCTTGTGTTCTCCACTGGATTATTACTGTCACTGGTGTAATCATGTCAGAATGACTGTTCAATTGACAAGTCCGATTCAATAAGTGCATGTTCAGGCAAAGGCCATTCAGTGTCAATTTAGCCTCCATCTTCGCAAAGTTAAGGATTAGTAATCCTTTTTAGAAATCGAATGGATTCGGTCTTATACATACTCGAGGAAGGTAATCAAAAAAGAAAGAAGATGAGTTCTTTCTTTTATCACTTAGGAGCCATGCAAGATGAAAGTCTCATGCACGGTTTTGAATGAGAGAAAGAAGTGAAATCCTCTTCTCGACTCTGACTCTCCCACTCCAGTCGTCGCTTTTCTTTCTGTTACTTCGAAAGTAGCTGCTTCAGCTTCAGCCACTCGAATTTTCGGTTTATTTATTTGACAAATATTGTGTTCCTGCTGTTTCTCGAATCACGGAATTACACGCAAGAAAGATTAATGAAATGGTTTCATCATGTCTGTGTTCATCTGGCAGTAGCCCTTTGGTGAAGATGTTGTAATGGAAGAAATGAGTATCAGTGACCATTTCTTGACATTTTCATGAAGTAAAACAGATAACAGAAGAGGTTTCATGACATTAGTCAACTCCCCAAAGCAGGGCATGCTTAACCCCAAGTCCAGTTGCCAATGAGCACTTGTAGCTTCAGTTCGCTCTCGATGCTACTGGTGATCAAATATGTGTTCGTTGAATTAGTTTAGTGGCAGGAAAGTGGCATCGCAATGTTACTGCGCTGTTCCAAATCAAGAATGCTTGGAAGCTCTTCATCCACAGTTCCAACATTTGTGAAGAGTATTCAAGGCTTGCCATGTCTGAACTAATTGGAGATTAATTCCATGAATCCCTGCATGCAGATTTTATGCACTCAGATAAATGGTAAAAGAAGCCTCATCGTAATGTGTGTTGACTAATGAGCGGGCATGAGATTGAAAATTTACTTGTTGGTACATTGTAATATTGTTCCTAAAACTAAACAGTGTTTCATTATGTGCATTGAGGATATTTTGATCATGTTGCTGCCGCTGGCGTTGTCAATTGTGTCCTTTTTATGCTGAGAAGGAAGTGTTAGTTACTCTTTGGTCACACCGTGAGACATTGACTTGTATGCAGAGGCGGTAGTACACAACTTGCTGTAGTAGCAATGTAACTGTGCCTTCGTGGGGTGATAGACCTGTCCGATTGACGGATTAAAGGAACATCATCTTGATTCATTTTACAAACAGGTAGGTTGAATGTGACCGATAATGCTGCATAGAATTTGTGGAAACTGTGTATGAAAAGTCGACGTGTTTCCTTGATAGATAAAACGCATTCTTTTCTGGTCATATTGAAGGCTGGTTTTGAGAGAGATCGAGCACATGCATTGGCGTCCTACTGATCATTGACTACTCAACTATGCTCAAGTGAACTACTACTGCAAATGCTTCTTTTATCTGCGATGAACCAATTAACCTTATTTGCCCCCAAATTTCCTTACCTTCTTATCTTTGATGATATTGACCTTTTATTCCCTCAAAATAAAGAAAATGCAGCTTCTAAGAACATTTATAAATTTTATTGGATTTATCGCTTGGAGAGTAGTATTGGATGACATTGTTAAGAACTGATTCTGTTTGATCTGGTAAAGGAAGGTCATCTTTTGCCTAGCAATGTCATTCTCCTTTTTTGGGCACTGCAGCAAGAAGTCTCTTCGGCCACAGCTGAAGCCTCTTGTTCACAATTTAAGGTCGCTGTTGTATTGAAAGTTATATCATCTGTCAATATCTACTCTTCAGCATGGCAAAACACGATATCCTCATAAGTTAGGGAAAGAGTTCATGCGCAAAGAGTCGAAAGATTTAGGAGAACCAAGGGGAAGCGGTCCAAAGAGGTGTGTTTGTATGACTGACTTTCATGTTCACAAAAACTTGATCCCTGAAATCTTGAACGTCCAACTCTGATAAGCATAAAAATCATTTATACTTCGTCACCTTAAGGTCCTACAAATGTACATGCTAAGTCGTAAAAACTGTGAAGGTCAAGCAAGCTCTCAAATAATGAAGCCTGCACCTAAATAGCAGAGTGATCCTTCAGATGTAACTCCTATTTTATGGAGTAGCCGACCAGGATGCCCAGTAAACCAACCAATGCAGAGAGCAATAAGAAGTAGCTGTTCAAACGAGTCTCCCTAACTTCTTTTCTCAGCAAATCCTGCTCGAGGGGCCAAAATAAAAACCAGGACACGATTAATAGAAAGCATAGATATCTATAAATGTAGTTCGCTATATGAAACCAACATGCAATAAAATGTGACGGCAGGAGCAGGATGCAAATGCCACCAAAAGGTCTCAAATGACCAATAGCAAGTAAACATTGCTATGGCAGAGGGAAAGAGCGATATGACTACTTAGTATTAAGTACTTTTGATGGAAATGACCTACCCTTTCTGGACCAAAAAAAAAGGAAAAGAACAAGAAGACAGTTCTAGAAGTATGCATTGGCATTTTTTAGTCTCTTTTAAGTCAATGATCTCATAGTCGAAGATCTGCAATGAAGTAAATATCAGAAACTTAGGAATCTGAGACAAATGAAGAACTCCCATCTATAGTCTATCGTCAAAGGGAAACCTTAATTCCTATCGAAATGAATCTTACTGCCGAATAATTGATCCAATTGCATAAAACACCATCATCCATTACCCTATTTAGTACCTCCTCAATTAGGATCCAGATACCCCATGTATTTGTTAATATACCCAGTACAAAAAGTAATTACATGAAAGAGGTGACCAGTCGGCCCTTACCAACATGCCTTCATGAAGAATGTCAATTGTCAAACTCAAGAATGGACGTCAAACAGAGCAACAGACTAAAGGTGGTTCCATTGCAAAAACTCTTTTACTAGTTCTTTGCTCCATCCTGCTAGCCTAACTATGCAGAAACATCTTGACACATTAAGTCACAGAAGCACAGTAGCACCCTAAAAATATCATGAAGTTGCTATTTCCCTAAAATCATCAATCTACAAGAAGAGCAATCTGAGTTACAAACACCTTTAGCATACTATGTTATTGACCTACCAGTTCCTGAGATAACTTCTGCCTCTGTTGCAAGGCTAAAGCTTTCTCCTCAGTCAGCTTTGAAATCATAGACCATGTCTGCTGAATAAAAGTCAACATCGACAAGGTCATCAAAAGAATTATATACATCACATAAAATCTGAAGACTATGATCATCACAAGTGTAGCTAACTATAATAATCACCCAAGAATATAGTGCATTTTCTGTAATCATGACTCTACAGATTTGAAAGACAAAGAACTGAACTCTGCCAATAATTGCGGGCTTTAACTAGTACTGCTATAGCGAAGCATTTGCCAAGATACAAACATCAATCAGAAGCTCTCTTCTACAATCAAAAACCTAACCAACTAAACTAAATTAATTATCAAACATTAGAGGGACTCAAGAGAACCGTATGGAATAGCTTAATTAGTCAACTGACTCTTCTTCTTCTTCTTCTTTTCCTTCTTTTGAATACTGTCAGTATAAGAAATCTCTAAAGTCCATAAATACTGACTTATGTCCCTATGGGAAATGAACCGAGAATCTTTATGGCAGCATATTTTTTTTCCTCGATTCATTAGTGCATATCAAGTCTATAGCACCATAATCTCAAAAGTAGGGAGGAAAGTGTGTTGGTGGAGCAAATACAGTATCAGAAAGAATGGGGGGAAGATTGAAATTTTTAATCGTCTGGAAAGAGGAGATAATGGAGATAAAGCAGAAGGTAGGAAAAAGTGTTTTTCTCTTCAGCCCCTTAATCCTTCCCCGTATTTATAGAAGAGAAAGTTGGCAGATATCAATTGAAGTTTCTGTTCTCTCACGAAAGTAAAATCATATGTGAGGGTCATTATGGCAAGATGAAAAACATCAGATTTCTCTTGATTTCACTCCCTCCTTTTCACACAACCGAAATAATCTCATTTTCTCTCCAACTCCACTTTCCTTACCACTACTTTGTTTCCCCCAATTTACTTAATCAACTTTTTTCCAAACATGGTTTAAGACAGCATTGATTTCACTTCATTCATGTCCCTGGACCAAATATCCATTCAGTAAATGGACCAAATATTTACTTCATCAGCAGAAGAAAAGATAAAAGGAGGTTGTTCTCAGATGCGGAACAACCCACCAGAAAACTTTCAAGACAAAACATTCAAGGAACTTCTTTCCCGAATGAGTTTTTTTAAGCATAGTCTGTGTCAGCTTCAGCAACTGGTTCCACTTTTTTTTATCCTAATGAAACAAACTTACAAGTTGCAGCATCTGCCTAACTCCTCACGGTTACCGTAATTCAAACAAGTTAGGATCAAGCAAAACTGATTGGCAATGACAAAATATGAAACTAATGCAGTAGAATATCACAACCTAAAACCTCTTTGAGGTGTCAAATAAAAACCTCATCATCAAGGATAAAACCAAAGTCAACCAAGGACAAAAAGTAGGAAGTTTACCTCTAAAGACTTCTTCTTAGGTGTTTCCAAAGATCTCGTTACCTAGAATTTTACAAATCATGAGGCGCTTAAACCAGAACAATAGTATTAAAGGAAAACATGACGGAGAACAAGGAAAAAATCACAACATCAAATAATGAGGTGGTCTCGTTTCCATCCTCAAGAGGAGATGCTGTTGGAGAAGATCCTTCTTCAGATTCTTCAGGGATAGGAGACGGAGGATTTGCAGGAATATAGACAACCCGCAATTTGAATTCCTCCAAAGTCTTCCCATACTCCTTATTAAACTACAATCACCCGTTCAAAGTCATTCAAATTGAGGGTGGTAAAGGAAACATAGAAAACTATCATAAGATACTCCGAAGATACGGATTGACCCACCATTTCTGGTGTTATCTCTTTTACAGTTGCACCATATGGGGCAACAATACTCTGAATAAGGAATTTGTCCCTGCATTGCATATCAGGAGGTGCCTCCTTCGGGGCCTGCATTGTGACTACCAAATACAGTCCAGCAAAATAAATGTAATGCGGAAATATAGAAGAAAGGGCAAACCATGCCTACCCATTACTCGACATGAAACAGAGAACATTATTTGCTTACAAAGAAACCTAAATACTTAAGAATGCGGTTGCACTTGCAGGCTAACCTATTGATATAGATGATATTTGGTGAATCAATATTTCACTTAAGGCAAACTAAAATTACCAGTGAAACCACACGTCGCTCTGGGTGGGACAACGCCAGAGTTCGGACGAACGCAGTACTTCTTTGGATTGGTCGTCTTCACCTACGTCCCCATTCACAATTCTTGTCAGTCCTAAATCCCAACCCCACAGCTCAAGCCATTAGAATGAAACCCGAGGAAAGAAATGTCCCCACCTTGAAAGCTACGTATTTGTCCGTCTTGTTACTAAGTTGCATAGAGCACGAGGCTTGCCTCCTCAATTCAACTTCAACCACCACACGCCAACAAAAGCCATATCAGCAGAAGAGGAAAAGCAAAAACAACCCGTGATTATCCAAATCGAAAACAACAAAAGAAAGCACATGATCCTCAATGGCGAAACACCGACACAAACTTCATAAGACTACACGATCAAGAACTCTGCTCCACGAAATCTCTTTTTTCCCCGAAAGACTCGAGCACTGAAACTTACACGTGAATTTCAGTTCCCTGGGATGAATGTCAAGAAGATTCCCAATGACCATCGTCTCCAGCCAAAAAAATCCGTCTTTGAAGCTTCAACAACAACGAAACGACTCCTACCAAAGAACCCACTTTTTCTTTTCCCTTCAGAAATCAAGGATTAGGGTTCTTGGACGAGAACGTCGAGTTTCGATTCAAGTTCGGGCTGCTGAGAACGGGGAATAGGAGAGGCAAACCGCGGACGAGCTTCCGAAGCGAAAGAAGCCGAGCGCTGGCGGGCACCGGGCTTGGTTGACGAGAGGGGACCGCACGGTCAACGGGGTCGCGATTGTAGCTGAATCGCACGGCTACGAAGCGGTCGGTGACGGGAGATAAGGAGTGGCGGGCGGCGAGGATAGCAAGATCAAGAAAATTCCTTCAATTTGTCGCTTGAGGCTTAAGTGGGTCCGTCCCATGGGTGCCGTCCACGCATGATAAGGGTGAGCATATCGATGTGACTAAACTAGAATCGGAATCGGAAAAACCGGCTGATTTGATCCGATTCTTGAAGGCGTGGGTCCATTTCTAATGAAATTGGTGATTTTCGGTTCAATTCTCATTTATGATAGGAATTAAATCATATTGGACCGACTCTTTTTTAAAATATTTTTTTATTTTTCAAAAAGAGCAATAATCCTAAAAAAAGTAACAATTCTAGTCTTCTTTAAAAAAATTAAAAAAATTTTATTAAATGATTGGTTTTATTGGACCGAATTAGAGCAGTCGATTCGGTCTGATTCTCAATTCTAGGATAGTTCAATCTGATCTATCATCCCAAAAATGGAGAACTAGTCCAGTTCTCGATTTCTAGGTTGGACCAGACCAAATCGGAAATCAATCAACCCCAATGTGTGAGCGGTTGTTTAAGTAAATAAATCTCGTGTAATCTTAAATTAGCACAAATTCATTGTATAACTATGCAAGCACGAGTGAATTTTGACTAAAGTGAAAAGAACATGGTGCTACGGCGGCTCCCACGATGCAGCATCCCTTTAGTTGCATTGGAGTCCGAGTGAAATCCGTAAATTAACATGATTGCTTGTTGAAACTTTATCTAGGCATGGTCGAATTGCAAGCAAAGTGAACAATATCAAGTTGTTGCAATCAAAGTGAACAATATCAAGTTGATGAAGGTACCCTACCAAAGGCTTGCTGCCTTCAATAACAAAAGCATTTTTGCACATCCCTCTGAAAGTTCTTTGCAAGTTTCTTTGATAGCAAAGGGAAGGGAAAATGACCAAAAGCAAATTCACTTGACCATTACATGAAAGCTTCCACTAGCATGACTTCACTTTTTGGAAAGAGCATGTTGCCTTAACGTTAGATTTTCCATTTTCATCATCAAAATTTTATTAAGAGCGGATTTATATTCCAAACATAACTCTTCAATATAATATAACACTACATAAATCTCGATTTCTTCTTCGAAATCTAAATCTGTAATTAAATATATATTTGCATATTCATCCTCACTTTCATTGCACTTAGTATTGCTCTAAGTCCCTACCTTAAGAGCTTTCTTCTACTTTTCATCATCTACTTCTTCTTCAAAGGTAAACAATTTGGTTTGATGTGCCCTTACTTCCTACATTCAAGGCATATTACATTCTTAACTTCTTCTTGTTTCTTGATGGACCTCTTTCTTTTGATTGCTTGAATTACTTCATTCCTTTTAAGTTTCTTCTCTTCTTAGCCATCTTTTTGAATTTCTTTAAGATTGGGCTAGTTTTCCATCATCTTCATCATCTTCTTCAAAATCTACATCATCCGAATCATGAATGTTAGATATCAAAGCAATTGACTTCTTACATTTGGGATCTTCTTCATCATTTATGTGTTCAACTACAAACACATGAGAGTCCTAGTAAGTTCATAAATAGTGAGAGACATGATCCACTATGTTTCTTGATAGATGTTTTAATATTGTTCCATTCCTTTGAAAGTTCTCACATAAGCTTGTTTACTTTCTCTTCAAACGAGATTGGCTTCCCATGATATGCAAGTCCACTGATGATATTAGTGAATCTTTTGAACTTGTCTCATTCGGTTTCATCTTGAAGGATTCAGATTTGCCATGAGAATATTTGTTGTTTGTTTCCTTGACTCCCTCACTTCATTCAAATGTCACTTGAACTTTGTCCCAAATTTCCTAACTATTTCACATGAAGAAACACAATTTTGCTCAGCATGAGATAATGGATGGTAAGAAAAATAAATAGCCTTAGCATTTGATACTTCTCTTTTAGCCAACTCTTGTGGAGTAATTGGGGTCATTGGAGTTGAATTCTCATTAGTTGCTTGTGTGTTTGCAGAAGCAGGTGTAAAGTGATCTCGATTGTAGGATTTACTCAATTTCATACAACATCCCACACTAAAGGATTTGTGAATCTAATGAAAGGTTTTATTTTATTCTTCTAGACATCATACTCAATTCCATCAAAGTGGGGAGGTCTAGTATTGCTTAGTCCTTCAATAGTATCCGGTCCAAGCATGCTAGCTATAACATATTGTTAACTCAAAAGTAAACACTTTAAAATGATGAGCACTAGGCTCTGATACCAATTGATATTAGCTAATAGTATCACCTAGAGGGCGTGAATAGGTAATTTTAAGAAACTTGACAAATATTACAGTATTAAATAGTCAAGTTTAATATAAGCTTAATCAGGTAATGTAGAGAGTTTATATGGACGCAAACTGACTATATTTGCAATACAATGTAGTGCATTCTATTAAGAAGTAAATGGATATGGGAAAAGAGATCAAGAATGATGCACACAAAGCTTATAATGGTTAATTGGTGTAAGTCTACGTCCACCCTCCCATGCTAATAATATACTAGCTAGATTTCCTATAAATCTTCTTGAAGTTACAATAGAATGTGTTGCTTATACTCAAGAACCTTCTCCTTAAAGCTAATGCTACTTTTACTCAAGCTAATAAGTGTCACTATCTCACACCCAAGCAAAAATTATGGCACTACCAATTCTTCTTGAAAGATTAGAAATTTGGATTCTCTTAAAAGACAATGTAAAGAATTGAAAGCTCTCTCTAAAATTGGATTTTGCACCCTAAACCAATCTTCTTTGCTTGGCATCTTGTTGATCTCCTTTTGATACTCCTCAACATCCAAACTTCCCATTGGACAATATTTAAGAAGACCAATCTTCAATTGTACAATTGTTGAAGAAACAAAAAATAGTTGTTGAAGTGTATCCATCAAAGTTCCATAATTTTAGTCACCCATACAATCAAACATTGGTTTCCACAAATAGAGTAACTTTTTTATGGAAAGTATCTTGCCTTCGGGATGGTTGTCAATTAATCAAGATATCTTGCATGATTAAATATTTTGTATAGATAAACTTTAAGATTGATGATCAATCGAGATTTTTTAAAATAGGAATTTACACCATATCACTGACTGTCAAGGGATAAGATAAAATATTAGTAATTTTAAAGTTTGTGACAAAGTTGTTGTTGCAGGTAGTGTAGTACTCCCAACTATTGATGATATCAGACTTTCGCCAGTCTTCTGCTTGTATCAGACTTTGGTTATATTAGATTGTTTCTCATTTGGCACTTGGAGTACAATAGTGATGTGGTCCTGTCAACCGCTCACCTTGGTACTTGTAAATTTTTATGAATATCTAATTCTTCTATACTTGTTCACATTGGTCCGTCTAGCTATTTCAAATCTTTGCACTCATCCCCCTTTTTAAGTGGATGTTACCTAAAACATATACAATTTCATGCATATATCAAAGTCTCGATAAATCATGGATTGTTTTGTCAACTTATTATATATATAACCATTCCAATATGCGAGATCTTATAACACTTACCAACGTGGCCCTATGGACTAGTATTACACAGTAGAAATCAATTCTAAACACTATATAGAGGCTTTCTCAATAGGACATAAATTCAAACCACTATATATCATTGTGTAATCTACTTATCTCACTCTGATTTTTACTACCATCATACACACTAACTTGCACCTAACACTATCTTGTGTGCTAATTGTTTAATATTTTGTGAAAGTTTTACACTATTATCACACAACATATTCAACCCCCATTCTAGGTTATATTGTTAGTCTCAACACAACCATCTTTATATGCATGGAACATATATTCAGAGATGGACATATCACTAAACAAAATAATGTCAATATACCTTAAATTTCTTAGTTATTGGAGACACCATGTATAACTGTTTCACCAGGATTCGATTCCATAATGAAATACCTTTTGCTGAAAATCATTCTTCAGTTTTTAGTAGAGGGGATATGTTCTATGGTAATTCTGAATAAGAAATATCATAGGTAGACAAGAATTGATAACTTCGATTCAAACGAAGCCGAACATATAAAAATTCTGTCGAAATTTAGCCAACGACAAAGCTTGAGATTATAAAGATGTAATGTCATAATTTAATCGATGATGAGGCACTCATGAACTACAGCAAAGATACACACTAGAATTTTAATTGAATGCTGATCTATAAACTATAACTACAATATAGGAATTGAAAGATAACATGTTTGTTTGTTTATACGCAAGGAGCCTCCAATAGACGAATACCAATATTTAAGTGTTCTTAAGGTGTATTTGGTACAGCTCTCCCATGAGACTTTCGGCCTCCAAAACCGCTAGGGGAAATGCTAAGGTATTTGGCAAGATTTCTCAATGGGCTTTTGATCGAATGCTGGTTTTGGAAAAGCTGAAAGCCCAATGCTAGCCTATTAGCATTAGGCTTTCAACATTTGGCCAAATGCTAAAACTGATATTTTCTTTCAAAACTACTCTCAACAATTCTTTGAATTTTCGATTTTATCCCTAGTTTTATATATATTTATTTATTAAAAAAAGGAACCCAACCCTTTACTGGTCCAGCAAAGAGTTACAATTGTCGATGAGTCAGATCTAGTGCCAATAGTCGTCGGTTGAGATTGCCAGACCTCGGGCGACCTTTAGCAAGGGCTACGCAACTCTAAGTGACCCTTGCCTGAGGTTGCAAGACCCACGCGTTGAGGGTCACTTGAGGTCGTTCAACCTTAGGTGGCCCTCACTTGGGTCGTGTGACCCTTGCTGGAGGTGCCTCGACCTCGAGCGACCTCAACCGATAACCACTGACACCGGATGCGGCTAGAACCACCAAAGGGCTTGGGTCCTAAAATTATATATATACACACGCAAAGCCCATTTCAAAAGTTTTTTTTGCCAAACACAACTTGAACACAAAGTCCATTTGCAAATGGTTTTTACTAAACACAATTTGCATTTCCCCAAGTAGCTTTAAGTTTCATCATTTGTATTACATTGAAAGCCCATTTATAAAGCTAAAGCAATCGCACCCCTTAATGTAATCACTTGTGAGAAGTTGATTTGCAATTTTAGCCATGCTTCTATGTCTCCGAAAATTTTGGTTCCATACTTTTACATTGCCATGATTTCATCTCTAGGTGGTTGTTCCCTAAACCTCACGCCTCAATCTCTTGCACTTAGCTGCTGAGTTACCTCCATTTGGTGTCTCAATTAGTAATATTTCAATCCCCTTTTAATTAATATCCTTACCAATCAACTATATTATAATAATCATCAACCATTCATTATCTTATGTTGATAGCATAACTCATGGTAATCAACGCATATCATTACAATAACAATTTCCACGGTTATTGACAATGACCCACAGTTCTAATATAGATAACCTCTAGCCACATGCTTATTTAAGTCGACGACCTGATTAAATTTGTGCAAACAATAACTAAAAGATATCATTGTATAAACTTACTAGAATGAGACCTTTAATATCGTCAGCAGTAAGATGAAACCCTACCTCCTCGGACTGCTCAAGTCTCAAAAGCACATAAAAAAGATCTCCTCGCTCGAGGATCCATCTCTCTCCATCTTATGTTCTTTGATGACACTATCGAGAGTCTTGCCCATCTTCCTTTGCAACATGTCCATTAAATATTAGCAATCTATTTAAGTATTTTATTGCATATAAAATTATAAGAGGATCCCCATTATTAAACAAAAATATTTTTTAAAAATTTACGTTTGCATATTAAGAGCATTTTTTATTAGACCCACGTAATTTGCGTTCTAATTGGACAACTCCTAAGCTTAACTAAATTAGAACAATTTAATTAATAAATGAAAAAAATTAAATACTAAAGGAACAATTTAATTAAATTAGAAGGGCTAAGCTCATAAATTGAAAAATTAGAAAAAAAACCCATTAGTCCACTAAGATGGTCCATGTGGTCCTTCAAGTTGATTTATTGAGGTAGACTTGGAGAGCATTATTAAAGCGATCGTGAGAATGCCGCCACAAAGGACAATAATTTGGGCACGTGAATTTTCGGCGTATCGAGAAGATTCGGCCAGCATTTAAGGAGAAAAAAAAAAAAAAAAAAAGACATTCGGGGATCACTAGAAAAGGAAATTAACCACTTATCTGAGCGTGAGAGTGCTTGGATAATTAACAGAATAAAAATAGCAATAAAAAGAGAGACAGAAAGAGGCAATCGGGCACTCTCTCACTCACAGAACGATTCTTGGGTGCAGGTCTGGCTTGAAATTTGATTCCACCCACTGTTTGAAGTGTGGAATTTTGAGTGAGCGGAGACTTTCTGGGCTGAAGGGACGCGTGAACTCGGTGAGAAGGAGCAGTAGCCACCGCCCGTCCCTCTCGCCTCCCTCCTTGCTGGCTTCCGCGAGACACTCCGGCAAGCGTCGGGCCCCGCAGATTTGTCCTCCTACAGCCGGAGAAGCCCCCGTTGCGGCCGTATCTCCCTGTTTCACGATAAGACCTGCATGATAAGTTCTACCCTTCGGTAGCTCACGAGTTTACATCGAAAAAGGCGCAAGAAGCAATTCACAGCAAGATTTAGCTCCCCTCACTAAATTCCGTGGTTAATGATATTTGCAAATTAATGGTTCCTACTTGGAGAAGAATCCACACAATAACCAAAAGGATAAAAACACATCCAAATAAAGCATAAAGGAAAAACCGACATGCTGTCTTGATCTTTCCTTGTCTCAAACCCCATACCCCTCTAATAATGGTAGGGTAAGGGTGGCTCCATAGCGGAATTGCCTAGTGGCGGTTGGTCATAGCTCTTGTAAGTAGCTAGTGGCCACTCTCTTCTCTAGGAGCTATACGCAAGACTTTCGCATCATACGACTCTGTCCCAAGCTTCTCTTCATGTGAAGTAACAAATGTCAAGATGCAAGCTAGTCATAGATTTGCTCATGATTAATATGATTCAAATTTGTGATCTCTTGTATTATTTGGTTATTACACTTTGTGCGGTAACAATAAGTAATATGCTTGAATGAAGCCTAGTCTAACTTGCCACAAATTTGATCTTATTATATGAAGGTTGATGTCTATCTCCCAATACCCAATGTCCGGTTACCATGAAATTTTCTTCAATGACTTAAGGAGTTTGGTGGCTCCACGGAAGCCGGTGATGGTCTGATCTTTTGACATTTTTCTTAGGGCCCATGCATTTTCGTTTCAATTTCTTGGTCATATGGGCCCATGCATTGAAGAGGAGATATTCTCTGCTATAATACTTTAGACTATTGTTAGGGACCCACAAATGTTCCTCATGTACGCGAGCCCCTTTTATCCAAGATTTACGAAGTCTTCTCTTACTTTAGGTAAGAAAGAAGTAGATTAGTTTTCAAATTATCACGTTTGTTAGTCATATGTGTCTCTCTTTGCAAATTATTCCCTAGAAAAGTTTCAAAACAATATCGATACTATTAAATCAAATTTTCTTTTTGTCTTCGCTTTCAAACTTTCCTAGTCAAACAATATACTTATGACAAATTACTCGAGACTCTCCTTGAATGTAAGTCAATCTTACCTATGCAAATTAGGATGTGGATGGAACCATGTCAACAAGATTACGGTTGAACCAAGAAAGCAGGTAGAATAATGGGGTATAATAACCAGGAGAAATTTGAGAGAGTGTGTTTGTGTTAAGATTCAAATACTTGATCTATGCTTCGATACTATGTTAAACAAATTTTGTTTCTCTAAAGTTTAAGCTATTAAGAAACGGACTGACAATGTATTTATAACAGATTAGTCAATAGAGAAGCATGAAACCAAAACAATAAGGACATAAATATAAATAAGCGCATTCTTAGGGTTCCCCACATCCCCGACTACAAAAATAACCGTCATTTTCTTATGTCTGGCACGTGCTTAGCCCGTACCTCAATGCCAATGTGTTGATCAATAGAAGATGAAAAGCAAATAGTGACACTGCTTCAGAATTGTTTCTACATTATAAATCAATTTTCACGGTAAATTTCAGTCTTCTCTCGCAGCTTAAAACGAAAGTTATTCACTGGAAAATCCATGTTCCATATTTATCCAAATTCACGATCTTTGTTATCATAATCGTTAATTTCCATCCACAATTAATTGAGAGAGCAATTTGGCTATTGGACGCACAAAAGGAAAATAAATAAATAAATAAACCAATCGCCTTCTTCATGCACAAAAGCATGAAAATCACCCGAGGAGGAGGCTGCCCGGCGCCGGTGCAGTTGAAGTGTTGTAAGTACTAGATTACATAAGGTTGGTCAAAATTTTACTCACCTATGTCATTGTGCTGCGTAAAAATTATCAGCTGTTTGCCTGCAATAAACCCTAACCCTTTGGTCAAATGTCTATTTAAGAAAGGGTATCGCTGTTTGGTTACTCGCCACCGGCTTCACGCCTCTCCCCTGCGGAAGTTTGGTGAGGTCCACTGTCCTTCATCATCTCCATATAACAGATCAGGGGTGCTGCCTGCGCATCCTGTTACAGAAATCCTTGCCTAAGCTTCATCGTCTTCATTTGTCACGCCCTGCTGCTCATCGGAGCTCCAGCCAACATCGGTGGCCGCCACCACGCCACTCATTGAACTTTTCCAATCCTCTAAGTTTGAGGCTCCTGTGATGTCCGTGTTGGGCCTTACGTTCTTCTATTACTGATGGATCATAATTTAGTTGTTACACGCTTCTGGCTTAAGCTCATGTATCTGTACTATTTATGTACTTATTAAATTATAAATATTTACCGACCAAAAAAAAAATTATCAATATTTGCTTAGCCATAATTTCATCATTCAATGCGATAAAACCCCTTGCAGTATCATCTATGACAATGTGGTTTTTCTAATATATTTGAATAATCGATGTAAAATGGACAAAAACAAGAAAAAGGATCATGTAAGCCTTATCTTTAATCATTAGTAGCAAAACAGTATGATCTAGATTCAAGAGCGGAAATAATAGGAAAAAAACTCAGGAGGAGTAGTTCTCATTTCAGTCATTTAAGGGCAAAGTTTGTATTATTGCAGGATGATTTAGATTTAGCTCAAATCTAAAACGTGCAAAAGATTTTCGGAATATGATGATATTTATATTATCACTTTAGTAGCTTATTACTCATGTCTTATGGCAGGTGTTATCTATTAGAATTGTGGACACAAATTAAGGAGAGAGAGCATGTCTCAGTCTCCTGAAATTAGTTGTTAAAGTCGAGTTGCAAACATTGTTTTTAGCATATTTCGGAATGTTACCCCATCAGACCATGACAAACACGAATTCAAGCAATCCCTAAACAGGTGAACAGTCGAGAGTCCTCCGCAAATGAAGAACCCTAAGGGGAAGGGGAAGGAAGAACAGTTCCAGAAATTTAAACAGACACCCAACGTAAATTTTCTCAGTAAGGCGACACTCCCACATTCGCAGTTGCAAAGAGCCCACCATCTTTTCTCAGCACATCCTCTCCTTCCTGCAAAATTCCCAAAACCATATTATTTTAAAGGTATGCCAGAATTTCAATATCATTTTATTAGTCATATCGACCATAATGCAGAAAACCCCTTTACCCATAATATTTCTTCATTGACCTGGAAATGATACTAATGAATTCGGCTTCTTTCCTTTTCTTTTCTCGCCTTGAATTTTATTTTGCTTACCAGAAAGGAAAGGGCTGCTCCCACATTTGATGTTGTATGTCATTTAACGACGTGTCCTCTCGCAATCTCCATAAATAGAATGATTGATAGCCTAATTAGTAGTAGAACTGATTTTAGGGTTTCGAAGCATATTACCTGCTGGCAGATATTAGTTTTCTTCACGGGCTGGTCGGGCATGAGTCCGAATTGGATGTGGGGGAAGTGGGCCCACTGCAAAAAGGGAGAAAAGAACACGAACGTACGATCATCAGAAATCGAAAGCTTTTTTCTAATGAAACATCCCAAGTTGGATGTTTCAAATGGAGAGTATAAAGGAAAATGAATGAACCCAATAAACAAGTGGAGGGAGATGAGGCAAGAGAGCGACTTCTCAATAGAGAGGAAAAGGAAAAAAACCAAAGAAAAGATGGCTGTAAGACTTACGTTCTTCGCAGCAGCACTAAAAGCTTCCCTGTGGCTTATCTCGGGATTTCCTGCCTTGATGCGTTGGATCTCCTCCCTGCGAATTCAAAGAATTTCATCATCGGACTCACAAGTTTTCAGACTGTAATTGTGGAATATTGAATGAGACGTGGAAGGATTTGGAAATATAGGCAAATGCAAGGTCCGAATTGTACTGAAAACCGAGTCGGCTTGTGCATTTTTTTGTCTTTGCTTTTGGATGTAACGTCAGCGCACAAACACTCGCATCAACACACGAATAAACCCGACATAATGGAAGAGGGAAAAAAGAATGGTTCATCAATCATTCAGCATCACCTCCAGAAAGGGTCCAGTGGTCTTGGAGGGATGGAGACATTTAAGAGGCAGTCTTTAAACACTATACTTGTCGCTGCATATCGATGAGAGACATGCTTTTTTTATTTTGGTTCGGCTTTTAACATGTGCGAGTAATAAGACACCATGAAAACAAACACGAAATGACAAAAGCTATGTCCAAAAGTGGACATAAAACGCAGTCCACAATCAACTGCAAAAAAAAGGCTTTATTCTTGACGAGATTGAGGCGCCCGTCAGTTAGATCAGTATTTTAACCTAACAACTAAGCAATTCTTCCGGGCTTATAAGTTCTAAATTTGACAGATGATAATGATGCTAAGTAGGTAGCACATATAATTTTTCCTTTGGGAAACTCTCGGTGACATTTTCCTGTCAGTATGAGGTGACAAACTACAAGAACATGCAAGACAGATTCTTGACTAGGTATGTCGTTATAAACTTGGTGGCGTTTCCTAAGTAATGAATTAGAATATATTTTACACGAAATTAGCTCTTGCCACTCAATAAATAAATTGTTCATAACTTCATATGTTACCTAAGGGATAAATGCATTTATGGGTTTCTAAACATCTTCCAGCGTTTGATTTTGGTCTTTTAAACCCCACTGCGTCATTAATCATCCTTAAAATTTCATGATTGTGCAAACGTAGAACAACGTTTAGTATTTTCCATAACAACTTAAACAAAACCGCATCTACTATGTATCGTTTAATGCCTGAGCACCTCCCGAAGTGCTAGGAACCGAATGTCTGCCTGAACGTTTCTTGTCTTAATTACTAAATACCAAATGCCTCTCATCAATCAATTAACATGTTTAATTATCTCTTTAACATCTATATCATATGAGCCACAGAAGGGAAAAACAAAAAAACAATAAGAGATTCAATTTCATCGGTAAGTTGGCCTGATCAAACCACTTGTACGCATTTATGGGAAGATAGGTTAGTCACTTTAATTCTTAGTGTACACGTACTTGTCACTTGGTTAACACTGATGGGGGTGATAAATGTATCATCGAGGGATGCTTGCTTATCGCCATAAATATTCTTAAGCTTGCAAGAAGGCATATTTTTTATAGCCATAAATTCATCTTCTTCTTTTTTTCCTTTTTTTTTTTTTTTTTTTTTTTTTTTTTTGTGCTCCTTAGAGCTTACAAATATTAGTAAAGCAGAAACATTGGCCAGTAGTAAAAGGGATTATGCATAATTAATCATCATATATGTGCTTAAAATAGAATGTATTACTTACTTGATGAAGCGGTTGTAGGCGGAAGGGACTCTCTGTCTCTTCTCCGGAGCTGGGCATGAGCAACCAGACAGACATACAGACAAATCAAAGACACATTAATATCTCCTCTGGCTGTCTCTCTCTCTCTCTCTCTCTCTCTCTCTCTCTCTCTCTCTCTCTCTCATATCATGGTCTCATCATGACTTCCAAGATATAGCAACACCACCCCACTTCTCTCTCTCTCTCTCTCTCTCTCTCTCTCTCTCTCTCATCATAGTCTCATCATGACCTCCTGAGAGATGGCAAAACCTCTCTCTCTCTCTCGAACTTTTTTCGACAATCTTGGAGATGAAGATGAAAACCCTTTGCAGAGTCAGAGCGAAAGATGATCTGACATGACTTCTTTCTTCTAGAAACGATTGGGACAATGCAATCTTTGATCAATTAAGTGAGGATTGCGGAAAGAAGAAAAACAAAATGTAGGCTTTCTTGGCTAGTCATTGCATAGAATATAGGAGGAGGCGGCTATCTGATGGGCTATGAAGTTCTTGTTCTTACATATTATGCAAGCTCAAAACAAAAAGGAGAACTTAGATCTTGTTGAGGACTACTGAACTTTTCAAGTAATGAAGATCACAAAAATAACCTGACGCTCTCTCTCTCACAGATGAACTGCAACTCTTTCTTACGTATATATTGCACATATCACACCCACACACACACACACACACACACACAAAGAGAGAGAGAGAGAGAGAGAGAGAGAGAGAGAGAGAGAGAGAGAGAGAGAGAGAGAGAGAGAGAGAGAGAGTTGCCACTTAGAACTTGTCCAGTGTCGGCTCACACCATGAAACATAGGCCAACCTAAACGAAAGATGGGTATAGAAAAAAAGAAAAGTAAAGAAGAAAATATTTAAATAGAGAGAGAGAGAGAGAGAATGTTTATACGTCTGTTAACTACTGGAGGCTTAGGGATCTGCTCAGCTCCTCCTCGTAGCTGCATTATCGAGTCGGCGGGCGACAGCTGATTTATCAGTAAACTTGGTGGGGCGTTCCGGATCTCCTCCTATAATGTCCAACCCCCATAATTAGCCAACACATTAAGTAAGGAAAACAATAATACTAATTTTATCTTACCCAAGATACACATCGGTAATACTACCTCAGAGAAGTACCAATTCGTATTTCCTGAGAACCTTCAAAAAATGCGTTCTTCTTATACTATTTGTTACAATAAAACCAAGAACTTTTTTTTTTCCGAGTTAATGTATGTCTTTAGAAGGGAACCCAATTTACGAATTGTGATTTGTAAAAGATCACAAGATGATGTGATGTGGGAAGTGGAACCCCGTAATTTCTTTTTCTTGATTATTTTTGCTCAGACGCGAAGGTGGAACAGGTTATAAATTCACAATTACCAGAAGGTTTTGAGGAGTAAAGTAATTGTGGCCGAGCTGAAGCTGGTTAGCCGAGGGAAGAAGCATCCCGCGCATGTTGACGGACAAAAGATTGGTGCAGTGACCGCATCGGACTGTCACCGTCTTGAACAAGCTGGTACAAGGAACACTTACCTGTGTGTGCATTTGTGTGCGCAAACACAAGCCCCAAATTAAACCACCAGAACAAAAACAAAGTCATTCTTGGATCATGCAGGGAGAGAGAGACAGACAGAGACAGAGAGAGTACATACAGCGAGGACGGTGTCGCAATAGTTGCAATGGACATAACAGAGCTGCTCGGTGGGGGACGAGAGGTGGTGGTGGTGATCTGGTGCGAAACCAGACGACGATGATGAGGAAGAGGACATCATGTTCATCTTTTCCTTTTGTTGAAGTTGATAATTCTTGGGCTTTGATTTGATGGATGGATGGATTGACAGGAGATATCGCCGAATGGAGTGTGAAAGACAGCTTAACCACCTTGAATTTGGTTTGCTTGTTTAGTTGCTTTTGCTATACATAGGAGAGGAAGAGGAGATAGTGAGGAGACAAGAGAGGGGGGTGGTGGATGGTGGGGGAGAGAGAGTGTGTAGAGAAAGGTCTTTTCCCTCTCATCCTTTTCAAGTAAGAATGGAAATCCGGCCAAAAAGATTAATAGAAAAAGACTTAAACATCGAAAAGTATCTTTGAAGCTCATTCTCATATAGATTAACCTGCATATAGGTCAGGAAAAATTAGAGATCAAAATAAAGCTCATTGGTGAAAACATCAAGTTCTAAGCATTTTTTTACAACTTTAATTTGTTATGTCTACCACATCAATGATAAATAGTGGTTTACAATATATATACATATATATATATATGTCTTTTTTTATGTAATTTGTAACAAAATTAATTTATTATACATCGAATCATGTTGAGATACAAATATTTTTTGTATCTAATAGTTTAAATTATTGAGTTATAATCTTTTAACGTAATGCAATATAGGGATGTAAATCAAAAATCGCGTTTATGGTTTAGTCTTGTTTGTTCATTGATAATATGGAAGACCTGGTATTTGTACAAACTGTTGCTGCAACACAAACAAGACACGCAGCTAGGGGAGGTAGAGAGAGAGAGAGAGAGAGAGAGAGTTGAAAATAAACGGTTGAGGTTAAAGGGGACAGGGAAAATGAATGGTTGACAGTCCCCAAGGATGAGGCACACAGAGAGAGAGAGAGAGAGAGAGAACTTCCAGAGGCGGCAGAGGTGGGGGATAGGAAAAGAGAAAGGGACGTGTGCATGGGCGGTTAGCTTTGGTGGTCATTCACCAGTTGTTTTCAAACTTAAGACCCTCCCGGTGTATTTGTGTGTCTGTGATCAACCGTGAAGCCTCTCTCTCTCTCTCTCTCTCTCTCTCTCTCTCTCTCTCTTTCTTCTCTCGGTTTTCTACAATTCCATTGTCCTCACGATCAAATCTTTGTTCTTTCTTTCTCTCTCCTAAGTTCAAAAGCACAATACGACGAAGGTACCTAGCTCTGCCTCTCTGCAATACTCTCTCTCTCTCTCTCTCTCTCTCTCTCTCTCTCTCCTACGCTAATCTATTTTATAGCTGATCAAAAATCCAATCCCATTTAGCCACATTTCTGTACTCACAATAAAGTTTCATGAGTCTTTTCATCGTTTTAGTGTAGCATGGTTCTCTCTGGACACCGAAGCTTTTAAAGTTCTGTGAATTTTTGCACCAATGCCCGAAGTATGTCTTTTTTTTTTCTTGCTTCATCTGCGCCCCATTAATTAATATTTTGCTGGGATTTTGGATTAACAAGATTGGTCTCTTCGAAAAAAGTTTCAAATTGCGGAGAAGCATTTCTTAAATTGCTGAACAGTTACGTTAGCATGCGGTAAACATTTGTATATTCGGTTTTGACCAACCTTCCTTGTGAATGACAATGATTATGCACGTACTTGATGTGTGAATGAAGATCTAGTTATAATATGAAATAAGCAACCACATTGCAAACGTACTACCATGAACTATTGACTTCTTAAAATTGCTATTGGTGTAGGGCATATTAGATTAAGTTGCATGTGAACTTGGTTTAGAGTCCTTAAGAAGTAAACTTGCGTAACAAGTAGGAAGAAGTCAAGTCTTGAAAACCCATTACCCTTTAGTAGCCAATTTTCGGTTTAGAAACTTCATCTTCCAGAAGTTATTTGAATTGCTCCTGGATTAGACTAATTAGAGCTTAAATGTCTCTCGAAAATATGTATATGCACCAATAAGAGGAAATACTTATATTAGGTTAACCCATGTCAATAGTTGTTAACCTCATTCGACCTCACATAGGATTATAGGACATCGTCTCCAGCCCCATTGTTTACGATGGCTAGGGCTGAGGTCAACCATGGAGGCCTCAACACGGTGGCGGGGGAGGTGTAGCCACGATGGGGACATTGCAGACGCGACTATGGAAGAAGAAGAAGGCGGAAGATGCATACAAAAGGGAATCTAGGAAACTAATCTTGACCATTTATGCATTACAATGTCAACGTGTCTTCCATGTAAAAAGACCAAATTGAATGAAAATATCAATGTAATTCAAATGGAGAGGATCCCAATCCATTTAGGTATTTCCGGCATTTGACAGTATGGCATGTCCAAAATCTTAGGATATAAACTAGCCCACTGTTCCTCCTGATTGTGCTAGCTGGGTCAAAATTGTTTGCTCTTTGAACTTTGGTTTATTAAACATCTAGTCCCTTAACTTCCCAATACTCTTTCCCTCTCATAACTTTCATGATGCATGACTCAATAAGAGGGATAACTCACATTAGGTTACAACTAGCTAAGGTACCGCTTCATGTATCCTACTCATTTATAGATTACATCATCCAACATGACATTCAATTTATTAAATCCTCTCATTTTCTTCTTTCTTGCATTCGGCAAACTAAAAAAATTTAGAGATAAACAAACAATGAATTCATTATTGTAATTCTTATAGATCATAAATTCAAAAATATCGTAAGTGAAATGATGCTCTTATATAAGGGATAATTTAATGGTATTTATGTTTGAAGTTATGTTCAGACTCTACTTATGGTGCAACTGATGATATCATCACGATGCTAAGTGCCACAAAAATAACATAAATCTCAAGAAGCTGATCATCATCTCCTTCCAACACCATACATGACTGATCCTTGATCAGATCAGATCTCTCCCTCTCTCTCATACACCCACAGAGATACGAAGTTGTCAGTGATGACAGGAGGCAGAGATCCTTTACTGTAGTTTTGTCCTTGCATGGTAAGTTTTTTCCAATTTTCGCTTTGCCTGCCAATAGCTAGAAACTAGGTTAGACTTTTTTAACTAGCGCATACTAGTCCCTTCCAATCAAAGTTCTGTCTTTTTTAATTTTTATTTTTTTACATTTATTGTCTTAAAGTTCAACTCTGGATAAAAGCCTGTTCACTTTTCCTTACCATCGTTGAGGACTATCGCGCTTTGATTGCCATAAAAGGTTAATATGATGATAATTCAGTTGTGATGATTGTGTCCTCCTCGTTGAGTATTGACTATAGACGTTGCTTGAAAAGACTTTTTTGTTTTTTTTTTTTTTAAGACTTGAGAATGTTTTTTCAGACATTGTTTTTAGCATCGAAAGCACACACTAATAGAGGAGCTTGTCAGTCTAGGTCTGTACTCTATCTTTAAATTAAAAAAGAAAGGGTTGCTTAATTCATGTTAGAGCCGCTATTCATTTCTCTTGCCCTAAGCACGTTTAACTTTTGCATCTTCCTTCTAGAATTGTATGTTCGAACCTTTTTTTCTTTTTTTGGGGATTGTAATTGATTTTGTAATATCGAAATGTCGATTCAAATATATTTCGATAAAGTTGGTGCAAGATACGAAAATATTATGTTTTGGATTAACTTTTACTTTTCACTTTTTACTTGAATCCTTTTGTTATAAGGAAGATTGTTTTATGGGCAATTGTTTTCTGACTTTCTGGAATTTGGATATAGAAATTTTTCTCCATGGATTGAAAAAGAAAAGTTTAGATTGGGGGAAAACAATTTCCTTCCCTCACAAGAAGCAAATCACTTTCCTTGAACCATCAAACAAATGAGAATTAACTATTTTTCTTGAAAATGATTTTTATAAAAATGGTTTCCCTTTTTTGTGAAATTTTCAATGAAACAAACATATCATTAATTTAAAATTTATTTATTATACACTTTGACTTTTTCTCTGCACATCTCAAGCTTTCAAAATAAGTAAATGTTAACAAGTATATTAACATATAGTAACTTCATAATTCTTTTGAAATTTACATAATATTGTAAACTTTGATAGAAAATAAAACAAGTGATTTTACTTTTAATTAATGGTAAGCAAACGGGCATTTTAGATTTGCGTGAATTTATCACTCGAAATACAAATGAAGCTTGTAATTGCTACCCAATCTTTGACTACGCTTGTTTCATGGAGAAATAAAAAATGTTTTTTATGTCATTTAGAAATATTATTCAGCCAAAAAATTTTCATCATTAACAAAAATATTGAGGTATAAATTGTTGTTGATAAGAAAAAAATTTCGTTAACTAATTTTCTAAATGATATAAATAGTCATTTTTAGGGGAAAAAAATTCATATTCTTACTTTTCCGTAAAACAAAAGCATCTTTGTCTCCATTCATTTTGAATTTAACTTCTTCTGTAATCTCTTTGGAGGAGCTTCTGTTCCAGATCCTTGGTCCATTGTAGATGGTTGAATGTTTCGCCTAACCATGTCCTTCTCCACTCTTTTTATTTTCCGAAGGTTATGAGTGCAGTTAAGGATAGATTTTTGTAATCAAGAACACAACAAATTTGAAGGGATCTCTTCTGAAATTAGTTTTGAAATGAAAATTAAATGTAACAGTTATTAAATAATAAAAGTTGCACACGTGTGACTTTCTTACGTCTGCTTATAGTTGTGGACTTTTTTTCTTATTGTACATTATATGTGTATAAAACATGGTCGTTTCAAGAATTGGTAGGTGGGTTACGTGAATTTGAACATAGGCACTCGTATCCATTGATTAATATAGTTTCTCTAATGAAAGTATATCGTTTCTTCGTTCCTGTACGAAGATGATAAAGCTGGGCCAGGTATTTGTAGAGTATTTTCATTATAAACTCTCCTCATTTTTTAGCACCACAATAAAATGGGTCTCTAGCAACGATATGATTTTTTTTCGCTAAAAAGACTTTCTGGCGACCAAAACCTTATTTGGTCGCTAGAAATCAGGCTGAGGCGACCAAAATGGGTATTCTTCTGACTTTTTTTTTTTTTTTTCGAGAGACCAATATATTAAAGTATCTCACATCATTTATTTACGGATTTATATACTTTTTATATAGATGCAACATCCCTTTTCTAAAAAATTATTAGACTGTTTATGTCAAAACTACTTTAACCACAATCACAACTTAGTGAAATTTGTCACACCATGTAAATGCTTATTAAAATACCAACATCTAGCTGAAGTATCACTTATCGCTTATTTACAAGGTTCATATTGCTCCTAATATAGATGCAACATCCCCTTCTTTCCAAAAATTATTAGTTAGCTATTTATGTCAATACAACTTTAACCACAATCACAACTCAGTGAAATTTGTCACACCATGTAAGAGCTGGTAAAAGAATGACATGAAAACGACAATAATACATATCAACATCTAATTGAAGTATCCCACATCGCTTATTTATGGGATTTATCCGCTCTTTATAAATATATATACATACATACACACACATATGCACACACACATGCAACATCCCTTTTTTTTTTTAATCAAAAGTTATTAGTTGGCTATTTAAATTAATACTACTTTAACCTCAATCACAACTTAGTGAAATTTGTCACACCCTATAAGAACTAGTTAAAGCATGACATGAAAAGGATAATAAACATATAGCTTGGTAATATACAAACATCTAGCTGAAATATCCCACCTCGCTTATCTATGGGATTTATATGGTCTTTATATAGGTGAAACATCCCCCCCTTTTTTTTTTCAAAAATTATCAGTTGTCAATATTACTTTAACCACAATCACAATGCAATGAAATTTGCCACACCATGTAAGAGCTGGTTAAAGCATGATATGAAAAAGGAGAATAAATCGATAGCTTGGTAATATATTGACATGTAACTGAACTATCTCACATAGCTTATCTATGGGGTTTACATGCTCTTTATATAGATGCAACATCCCCCTTTCCAAAAATTATAGCTATTTACGTCAATACTACTTTAACTACAATCACAACTCAATGAAATTTCTCACACCATGTAATAGTTGGTTAAACCATGAGATTGAAAGGACAATAAAATAGATAGCTTATGAAGAATCCCACATCGTTTATCGATGAGGTTTATACCCTCTTAATATAGATGAAAGGAATATGTTCACTAAAAGTCCTAAAACTTGTCATAAAAGTGCAATTGAGCTATAAAACTTGCAAAAAGTGCAATTAAGTTATATAACTTATCAAATTGATTTAATTAAGTCATTCTATTAACTCTATCCAATTGACTCATAGAAAGTGCTGACGTGACTTTAAAAAAAAAAAAATTCTCTCTCCCACGTAATAATGATGTGGTTAAATCATGAAGTATAATATTAAAATGATGTTGTTTTGGTCTAAATCTAATTCTTAATACTAATTTTATTAAATTTAATTTAAAAATAGGCTAAATGTATTTTTTTTTTTTTTTTTTAAGAAGAAGAAGAAGAAGAAGAAGAAGAAGAAGAAGAAGTCAAATGGGCAAGGCTATAAGCCCTCACCGTTGCCGCCACTACCACTGCCACCTCGCCATGACCAGGAGGGGTTGGCAAGGGTGGAGATTGCTAGGCCTCAGCAAAGGGTTGGCAACCCTCGCTGAAGGCATGGGAGGGCCTATAGGCCCTCGCCCAGATTGACCGAAGGTTGCCCGCCATTGCCCAAACCTAGGCAAGATTTGGGCGTAGGTTAAGCGAAGGCCTTGCCTAAATCTGTAAGAGGGCCTAAAAGCCCTCCATTGCCGTCGACAAGGGTCATTAGCCCCTAATTGAGGCTTGATGAACCCCTTTGCCGTCCCCCATCCTCGCTAGTCCTCCTAACAATGGTGGAGCGGCGACAACAAAGGCTTGCACCCCTTCCCACCTTACTTCTACTTTTCTTTATCTTTTAAAAAGAAAATTTTACCTTATTTTTAAATTTTAATTTTAATTAAATTTGGGCAAAAATAATTTTAAAAAAGCCATGTCATTTCTACGTCAGCATTTTCCATTAGTCAAATTGAATGGAATTAATGAAAGGACTTGATTGAACCAATTTGACAATTTGTAAGACTTGATTGCAATTTTTGTAAGTTTTAGGACTCGATTGTACTTTTGTGAAAAGTTTTAAGACTTCTAGTAAACATATCCCTAAATGAAACATTCCTTTTTTCCCAAAATTATTAGTTAGCTATTCATGTTAATACTACTTTAACCACAATCACAACTAAGTGGGATTTGTCACACCATGTAAGAGCTAGTTAAAGCATGACATGAAAACGATAATAGATAAATAGCTTGGTAATATACTGACATCTAACTAAAGTATCTCAAATTGCTTATTTATGGGGTTGATATGTTCTTTATATAGATTCAATATCCTATTTGTCCAAAAATTATTAGTTAGCTATTTATGTTAATACTACTTTGACCATAATCACAACTCAGTCAAATTTATCACTCCATGTAAGAACGAGTTAAAGCATGACATGAATGGAACAATAAATAGATAGGTTGGTGAAATATCAACTTCTAGTTGAAGAATCTCACATCACTAATCTATAGAGTTTATATCCTGGGTGTATATGCTGTTTATATATATGCAACATCCCATTTTTCCAAAAATTATTGGTTAGCTACTTGCGTCGATGCTGCTTTAACCACATCAACTCAGTGAAATTTATCATACCATGTAAGAACTATGACATGAAAAGGACAATAAAAATAGCTTGGTAATATACTGACATCTAGCTGAATCTAAGGCGCTTAAGGGAATCAAGTTCTTCTTCAATTCTGCAATATGTCTTGTACTGGTCAATGTCCACGCAATACCGATGTGCGTTCTGATTTCACATTGCCAGCACCCACAACACTTTCAGCTTTGTTCTCCATATCTTTGACACTAGGGTCGAGAGAGAGAAAGCGATATACCTCCCTCGCTCATGGTTCTAGCTCTACCATGATCATTAGTTGAGTCACTGTACCCTTGGCCTTCATAATAAACTACTCAATCTATGTATGCATGCATGTATTTACACATTACGCAGGCATCGCACGCAAGCATGCGCGCTCGCACGTACACAGAGCTGGGGCATGATAAGGTTTCTAGACCTTTTTACCACGCCCTGCTAGAGCTGCCAAGTCTCTTTGTTTAACCCTTCTTTTCTTTAGCCTTATGTTACCTTTTTTTTTTTTTTTTAATTATGTAATGGGAAATGTGCATGCCGAATCGATACTATGCATCAATTTTATTGTGTAATTTATATCAAGTCAACAATTTTTTATTGCTAGCAAGAACTAGGGAGGGAACAACCCACCCACACTGATTGTGAGAAATATAGCATCCGATTGCTCAAAATAGAAAATTAGCATGTCCAATATCCAACAAAAAGATTTTCTTTTTTGTTTTCCAAATTTTCTTCTTGTAAGCCAATTCCCCTGCATCGACCTAATTTATGACACTATCGGTATGAAAGAACGACTTTTCAAGCAAGATATCAATTTGGATTTGAGTTCAATTTGAATTTGAAGTTGAATCATTTGAACAGTTGCTATCCTAGAGCCTAGCATGTTACTTCAAAAACCCTACCCTGCTCTATTTCATTTGATATCCACCAGAAGACTAAGTGGAGAAGTATTTTTTTTCTCCATTGACAATTGATAGAATGAAAACCCAACAAGAACTCTTGACTATAGGCTATTAATTTTTTGTCATTTTTAATGAGTTGTGCTATGAAAGTTTGGGCACTACTAGGCTTACTAATTGTCATGAGAGCATTGTCAAGTTTGCTTGGGGCCACTAGAAATATACGGCTAAGAGCGGTAGGAGATCTTTTGCCCAACCAGAGTCATTAGTCAAATCTTGCAAATTATGTATAACATCAATGTCAGACACAAGTAAATCTTCAACATTTGCTAATTCATGAAGAAATCTCCTCACTTTTGGCACGTAAGAGGAGCTTTGGTGACGGACTACCAAACTTAGAACTCGAAGCTTCAACCAATGGCTGTAACTCAAGTTGAACATTCCTTAATGTGTGTAAGACCTCTACGGGAATACCTAGATAAAAGTAGCTTCATTGGTCGCCTCGCACGTTAGCCTTCGCTTCTTACTTTCAACGTTTCGAATACCGAAGGAACACCCTGCTCTATTTACCATTCTTATTCATCAAAAAAGAAAAATGAAAAAAAAAAAAACTGCTAGCAAAAAGCACAGGTTTGGGCACGCCAAAAAAGTGAAGGAAAAAACAAGGTAGTTTAATAAGAAGAGAAGATTAAATAATGATAGTTGTAAATAGTTTAGGGAAGGAATTGTTGCAAAACTGGAAAGATTAAAGTCAATCTTGGGACATGAGAAATTCGTGTTCTTCTTACATATATGTGTGCAATTTCTTCATTTTTTTCTTAATGATTTCTCTCCGTTAATTTTTAAATTCATACATTTGTAATTAGGTGATTTTTTTAAAGTGTTTAAATATGAAATTTTGCATTACTCGCAATGAGTGTGCACTTTGGTTAGTATTGAGAAACCATACATATTTTTTAAATTGAGATTCTTTATAAGATGTTCAAGTTAAAGTAATGCTAGGGTTACAATAAAGATTGGCACACCAAAACTTTGACACGTTCGGGATTGTCCTAAACTTATTTCCGCGTGTTTGGAGATGACACAAATCATATTTTATGCAACCAAAAAACACAACTAGCTCAAAGTCAGACAATCAACATCTGACAAAATTATCTTCCAAAAAGTCCTAAAACTATTTTGCAATTACCAAGTCAATCCTAAACTTTTTACTTTTATCAATTTAGTCCTAAAATTTTTGACATTATGATTAGCCAACATAGTTCTTCCAGCTAATTTTGACAAAAAATCATTGACTTGGCAATCGTGCCGCATAGGGTGACTAATATCCGCATCAGCGATTTCCAACGAAAATTGGCTAGAATGACTAAATTAGCAAATTGAAAAAAGATTTAAAATTAAATTAGAAAATTGAAAAGTTTATAACTAAATTAGCACTTGCACAGTATATTTAAGATTTTTTTTAGCAAGTTCTAACATAATACTCATAGTTGCATATACAGAAGCTTTTGCAGGCATAAATGCACATGTTTTGTATTCATAGTGTTGATTATTCATGGAGTACGTGCCATCTAGAAGTGGGAGGTACAAGCTTCGTCTATATTAGTAAGAAAACCTGCAGCTTGCTATCTGTAACCTCTCGTTAGTTCGCTGGATCCATCTCATTATGGGATCAATTATTCTAAAGTAATTTTGATCGGAAGTAAACATCTCACCAACTCATGTAATGTCAATTCATGGTACCACTCTAGTCTATTAATTTCTCTATATCTAGGAGAACAAGCACGTAGCCTAAGATGTGGTTCTTCTAGTTTCTTTTCTTAGAGGACAACTCAAAGGGCCACGCGTTAAGATGCATGTGAAAGAGGTTTAGTGTAATGAAATCTCACATTGGATAGATGATGTTATATGGAAATAGTTAATAGATTTAGTCGGCTTATAATTACGGAATTTAAGATGTTCGGGCAAAATGGGTCCAGCTATGTTGATGAGCTCGAATCTAATTGCTCTCAAATCTCTTTATGGTGATGTACCGGACTTTCATACAAGTCCAATAGAAGGGTATTGACGCCCCGCTGTCTGATTGGACGGGCTCTTTCGCGTTTATCGGTCTTTGATAAATATCTCAGAAAAGGAATCTCATAGATTTATCAAAATTCTCGTGTTCTAAACAGCGTTAGATTATGATCATGTGTCTCGTGATGACTCTTGATATGAGTCGACAAACCTAGAAAAATGAGTAGCCATATGTATTGTGTTCAAGTCAATGGATGATTATTCTGAGTTAGGATCAGTTGGCAGATGCATTCTTTATGTTTTTTTTTTTTGGAAAAAGGTACGTGATATATTGACCCAAAAACTTACACTCAGGAATAGAGATATTTAAAATATTTATTTTGATTTTCTATATCTCTTGCGATATTGTGTATATCTAAGAAATTTTTCATATCTCTCTTTAATTGTGCATATCCTTGATTGATATATTACATGGATGGTCATCTTAATGACTATCAATAGGCTAATATATTCTATCAGAATAGAGAGAAATACACATAAACTCCTCAATTTTTTTTGCTGCATGATTGTTATATATGTCGCTGTCAAGTCTGGCTCGACCAAGGAAGAGATTTAGAGGAGAAAGTACCCAAAAAAAAAAAAAAATCCTATACATATTGCATTGATATGAATTTGGTTATAAACCTTGTCTTAACCTTTTACACTTGGGCAATTCGAGTCTATTTGACTAATTTTGACTTGAAAATTATTGACATAGACGTCGGCTATCCTACATGGCACGGCGAGGCACTAACATAAGCAAATTTTACAAATTTTTAAATATTCTTTTGAAAGGTGAACGCTTGACCCTCACAACCTGTGCAAGGGCTGCGATGGGAAAAAAAAAAGAAAAAGAAAAAAGAAAAGAAAATGATTAAAATTTCAAAAAATTAAATTTTGTAAAATTTGTTCATGTCAGTGCTAGTTGTGCCACATACAATGGCTGACATCTACATTAGCCATTTTTGTCAAAATTGGCTGAATTAACTCAATTGGCACAAATGCAAAATGTTTAGAACTAAATTTGTCCCATAAAAAGATTTGGAACTAAATTTGCACTACTGAAATAGGTTTACAATTTATTTATTTTTATACTTTCCCCAGATTTAGATGGTAATTTGCTGATGCAGATGAATTCCTCATTTTGGACTAAGAAGAGTTGGTGCGTGCTCACAGGTAAGAAGGGGATTTGTCAAAGTGCACACATGGGATTGTATTGGTGATAAAATGGAAACCCATTTTTACTTTTGAATGAAATTAGTCCACCTAAGTATGTCAATAATTTGGACTCGAGCCCGCTCTTAGCAAATCTTCTTGCTATGAGACGTCGAACTTCCCCCGGCCCATCCCTCCATCACGGTTCATGTCTCCCCAAAAAAGGATGAATAGAGGAGCTCACGGATCATAACTTTTCAAATTAATTATATGATAAACGTCCACCACTCGAGGTTTCATCTTTTCACCGTCACAAGAATATATATATATATATATATATATATATATATATATATATATTATTTTTCTAGCTAAATTTGTTTAGCGAAAACTTAAAAATTCAGAAGAACTTTCGCTCCTATTATATATACGACGTGTCTGTGTGTGTGTATATATATACACATACATTAAGATTAATATATTGAAATAATAAACGTTTGAAGGAAATTCACTTAATATTCTGGAATACCACTAGTGATCACTGTCCTTTCCGCAGTCCAACTCCTAAAAGATGTCTAACGGATGGTCGGCCGCAACATTTTATCTCCTTCAGTTTTCACGTCCTGTGATCTGATGAGAAGCCTCGAGACCGTGGCCAGACACTGCCATGCGCAACACGACCGAGAAGAGCTCTGGCCGTGATCGACGGGATTCGCTGTTCATGCCAGAACAGCGAGCCCCGTACGGCAACGCGTGCGTCGCCATTTAACGGTGGGAACGGACGAAACGTACGACGTGGGTTTCGTCTTTGTCCCGCGGGCAGGCGAAAGGTGGTATAATTATTGTCTCAAGTGGGAAAGGTTAGGCTTCTTTCCAGGGGCATTTGAAAAGGTGGGCCTTTCTTTTCTTTTTTTCAGGGATTTGGCCAATCTGCCGACTGAGGCAAACTTGCGAGAAATCGTCATATGGACGTGCAATGAGCGAGAGGACATTCGTGTGAAATTGAAGAGGGACGACGACCCGTGCCTTTCCAGCTTTTGCTCATTGAACCATCGCTGCGCGGGCAGATCGAATGAAAATGAATGCGCGTGGGGCAGATGTGCATTCATTCAACTCGGTGGTGGTCTGTGCTGACCCACCTTTCATGTTTGTCTCTGGGGAATTCTTCGTATTTTGCTTTTGTCTCCTTTTTGTTCAACTTGAAATCTGACTGTCTGTCTGGCTGGTTCCTTGGGCCAAGACGCAAATTGAATTGTCTCGGCTGTAAGAGTGACCTAGAGATTTTAAGATGGAGTTGATAATTTTTAACCGTAGCGAACCTTGGCAAGATGTCCTTTTGTTGTCAAAATAAAATGAGGCCGATCCATATGAACACGAAATGAGAAAATCCTCAAATTTAGGTGGTTTAGTAAGTTTGACTATTGTTAGGAGCACACAATAAAAGCATAACATGTTTAATAGGGAGATTGTCAAGAGAGAGCCCATCTTACCAAACAAGAAAAGTGAGAGAGAGCTCACGTCCAAACCGGTAAATGTGTCTAATTGAACTCACATTCACTTAATAATTTAAGTCAATGAATAATGGGCCAAGTTAAATATATTAATTACCTCATACTGCACCAATTTTTTTGATATGAAACTTTTCTAATACAACTCACATGTGCATCTCAATAACTATACCATAGGAGAACCGAAGAGCCAAAAGTCGTGATGCAATTGATTCACTCAAGAACAAACAACAAATGGGCTCCAAACTTGAGTGAGCGACTTAACATTTCTAGATCTCAAATATTGTCTTTGCAAAAGTTAAAGAGTAAAATCATATACCCTTAAAGGTTTAAACTGCCAGGAATCAGAATGGCTATCATAAGCAAAAAAGTGGTTTATTCATATAAAAATGAGCAGGCTGTTACTTAAGACTTCGCTTTGATATTTGAGTTGTTAAACTTAGTGAGTGTACAACCATTTTTTCTAGAGATTTAAGTCGACTAAATTATTGGAATTTGGGGCCATCCTTCCAACGTGGAAGAGAGAAGTGAATGATTCAAATCCCCATCATCTCAGGAGGGAGTGGGTGGGGACAAGTAAGTTTCAAGAGTGAGTTTCAACTCTCATGCCCTACAGAAGGCAAAGTAAAAGTCTAAGAGTGAGTGTTAGAGTAGGAATAGAGTAGGACTGACCCAAAAAATAAAAAAAGTCGACTAGACACATTTAGTAACGATTCTGTTTTTGGGAATCATTTTTTATCATAAATGATTTTTTCTAGTTCTATTCCTAGGAACAATTTTTAAGGAAAAAAATGCGCTTGGTGACTATCCAAAATTTTTATTCCCAAAATGAAAATGTGTTTGGCAAGATTCTTAAATTTTCTTTTGTTTCTTTTAATATTTTTAATATTTTTATTATATTTTTCTTTTTTCTCTTTTTTCTTTTTCTTTTTCTCTTCTTCTTCCTCCTTCTTGATAGACGATTGCTAGCTATGGGGTGGCTAGCGACCAATTGGGCAAGGTCTGACGAGCTCGCCGGAGGCTCGCCTGGCCAAGGCGAGCCTCAACCTCACCAGATCTGGGCGAAGACCTTGCCTAGGCATGTTGTGTTATCAAATAGATTTTTGTTCTTTTTTTACTTCTGGGAATAAAATAACAAAATCAGTTGTAAGAAAGAAAAGAACAAGGGTCCATTGGTGCTCCTTTGTGTGGGACAAAGCCATAGTGCCTCGCTATCAACTTAATCTTTGGCTCATTGCCAAGCGCAGACTTCCAACCCAAGCTCTCCTTCTGTCCTATGGTATAATTGGAAATGCCGTTTGTGCTTTTTGCAAGACTATACCCGACTCTATAGATCACCTCTTTTTTGATTGCTCTGTCACGGCTAGAGTGGCTTTCTTTTGGGCTTCCAAATACAATTTGCCTTGGCGCAACAGCACTTGGAGGGAGAACTTCCATTGGGCTGCTACCTATTTGATGGGGAAAGATTTCTACAAATGCATTGCTCGTTTTTCCTTTGGTGCACTATGCCACATTATTTGAAAAAATAGGAATAACATCATCTTTAGAGACCAGCCTCTCTCGATCCCGGCCATGAAGAACCACCTCTTCAGAGTCGTTCGAGACAAGGCTATCACCTTCAGGAACATCGAAAATAATTTCAGAAACAGAAAGTTGAAAAGAAGTTGGGGCCTAGACCCGATTATATTCACTGGGGACCGTATGTAGTTCGATCCGACGGTGGATCTTCCTCGCCTCTGGCGTGTTTGGTAGCTGATTGTCCATGCCGTGCGTCTTTTGGTTTTGTTGCTCTAGTGGTTGCGCCGCTGTTTGTGGCTTTTACATCTTGTCACCCTTACACTCCTTTTGTTCATTCATTAGGAGTGTAGGTTTCCGGTAACAAGATCTTTTGTACATTTGGCCCCCTTCTATATATTACTTACCTTTTACCAAAAAAAACAAAAAAAAAAAAAAAAACAAAATCAGTGGTTCCCAGGAGTGTTATTAAATAGGCCCTTAGTGAATGAGACATGTTGTGTTACATGCAAAGGCAAACCTTGCAGTCTGTAGAATTTATATTACTTCAGAAGATACAAGTAAAGAATTGTCTTACTAGAACAAAAAATAAGAGAATAATATTACAAAGGAACTCTTTATTGAAAATTATCTCCAAAAATGTTTTTTGGTCGCCTCTATTTCCTTCATACGCCATATAAACGCAATAGATGAAGTGATTGTCTTTTATATGGCATGTATCTTAGCCGCATTTATTTAGTAAAAAATGAATATTTCAAAAATTATTTCATCTAAGGATGATCACCTGTATCATTTACACAAATTCAAAAATGAAAAGAACTTTTATCATTTACGTAAATATTTAGATATAAATTATTATTGCTGATAACCAATTTTCGGTTATTAATTATTTCAAGTGATATAAGCAATTGGTTTTAGTAAAAAAATTTCCAAATCATTTATTTTCCGTAGAACAAATGACTCTTGCTTTCAACTCAAATAGAATTACTTTTTAAAGCCGCATTGATAAATAGATCTTTTTCTTTTTAATTTTGTGCTCTGATCCATATTGGAAAATATATGTTTACGAAACATGCGGACTTATAAAGCCCAACATGGATGCCAATTCTATAAGCGTTGAAAGCTACTTTTAGAACCGCAGATCTAAAGTGTAAGGCTCTATTTATTTCGCAAATAAGAAATGATATAAAAAATATTTTCCTTAAAATGACTACTTGTATCGATTATAATAATTAGTTAACGAAAAATATTTTCATCATCGACAGTAATAATATTTTTGTAGATGATAAAAATGCAATTTATTTATTAATTTTTGTAAGCTATACATATAATTATTTTTAGTTAAAATTTTTTTTTTTTTTTTCGTGAGACAAATGCACCGTAAATGAGTCAAATCTAAGGTGGATTGTTAAAAGTAGCCTGGAGCTCAAAAGCTCCCATGTGTGGATATGGGAGAGCAAATTCGAACCCCTCAACTTAATTTCTTCCTTTTAATTTTTGGGTCAAATCCAAAACAAAAGGACACGTTCATCATTCCATTAAACAACTCAAGTCGTGTTATTACGCTTATGTTTGTCTCAATAGATCATGGCATCGCTCAGATTGACTCAGGTTCATATAGCCATAACATATACATACAAGGTTTTCCGTGGAGACAATTCGGTTTGAGCTCACCCCTTTAAAGCTTCTACGAGAATTTTTATGAAAGCCTTTCATTTGCTTCTCTTCGATGGAAGTTTTTTTTTTTTTCCAGAATGTATCCTATTTTTGGCTTAATTCTTCTTCTAATGATCGATTCAACATCTAATCACAAAGACATACCTTGATTCTATTTCATCTCTTCAACAAGTTTAGTAATGAGCATAACAGCCCTATTGTTCCAATGGAGAGAAGAACCTATGATTATCTTTTCAGGAAATTTCCAAACGAACAATTTCAACGAAATCTTTCAATTTCTTATTTTACTATGTTCAACTCTAGGTTCCTCAAAAAAATCCAATTCTCTCTCGCTATGTTAAGAGATAACTGTGCCGCCACATATCATCACAAACTGGACATTCACGTTTGGATCTCGCTTCTTTTCCTAGAATGTGTCTTTAAATTTCAAGTAATCACTTAGGCTAAATTGTGGATGTGCATTTTGATCGTTTGCCGTGAAAATTAGGAAAACAACATGCTTTACCTTCTTATATTTATAATTATGCTCCATTTAATTTGACATACTATGATATCAACGGACCCACTCCCACTGCAAGTATGGGAGGACCTAGATATTTTGTGATTTTTTTTTCCATGATCATTCTAATGTTATATGGCTTTATAATATGAAAAATTGATCTCAACTCGTTCAGATCTATCATGAATTTGTTTCGATGAGAAAATCACAATTTTTCCTTTGGAATTCATGCGCAAAAATGTACTATCATACCACCCACCTGGGTGGCGCAGTTGGCTTTGGGCCTCCTCCCCCTCACGAAGGGGAGGGGTTCGAAACCCCGCCGCGCGTCGCGGGTGACTTACCTGGTGGCACGTATGTGGTGGCTAGCACGTGTCGCCTCCAGTGGTTTACTCCCGGCATCCGGCCGTGCGGGGTTCCCTGGGTCACCAAAAAAAAAAAAAAATAGTATCATTAAATGTTCTTGTCCGGGAGCATCTCTATAAAACGATTGGCCAAAGCATAGGCATAGGCATATTTTGAACACTATGTACTCCTTAACCATTGGGATTCGCCCCAATGGCCACTCTTCCAATATGGAAGGAGGAGGTGGGGGGTTCAAACCCCCACCTTCTCAGGGAGGGATGGGGTGGGGACGCACAAGTTTCAGGAGTGGGTTTCGACTCCGCCCCGCAAGAGGCGAGCAAAAAGTCCGAAAGTGAGTGTAGAATAGGTATAGAGTAGGACTGACCAAAAAAAAAAAACACTATATACTCCTCATCTCAACTTCTTTTGTTTAAAACAATTTTGGGTTGAAAATTGTCATAATGTGGTGCACACAATTGACCATACCTCTTCACCTATTGGAGGCAACATATTTCTGTACGAGCACCCATTCCCATTTATAACCTTCTTTTAAGGCTTTGCAGCGCTTGTTCTATTCATCTTCTACTTTATGGATGCACCAAGTTGGATCCTCACTCACCGCTATTTTGTTTTCTAGGGTGTGGCATCTAGCACAGAGAGCACAAATGTTGGGAACCTATCTCCAAAACTTTTTCGTGTGCCCTTCATGTTATCTTCTCGAAACACTAGAAATTTTCCTCATTGGCCACTTCTTTAATCGACCATTACCGTGTCTTCTTCACAAATCCTTCTTTACGTCTAGTTCCTGAGGATGACACACCTATCCCTACTTCTCCCTCGTCGTCCCACAAGCGTAAGCCAACCTTCCGGTTCGACTTTGCGGTTTGTTGGTGGGGGCAAACAGTTTTCTCTCCACGACACAATTGTTGCTTCTTATGATAGTAAATAAAACTAAATATTGCATGTTAGATTTCTCACATTATTGATGTTTTTTCTTAGGAAAAATGATACTGAAAGTGCCAAAAGTTATGTACGATACTCACTTTAAAACCAAAAGTTTCTTTTAGGATTACTTAAGTGCCCAATTATTTGAAAAACGATCATTTTAGCACAATTTCGATTTGTTTGGCCAAAAATCCAATGTGGCCTTTTTTCATTAATTTCTTAAGCCGACGTAACTGGTCAGAGGATGTAGTCAACACCTAAAGCCATAAATGACATCATACAGTAGCTTTCCTCCAAATAAGAACCACAATTGCAAATTGAAAGAAAACCAAAAGTTCACACCCTATTGCGACTTGCCCCCAAATTTAACGGCTCAATTTTGCAAATGGAGGATAGCGGTTTCAGTAGCGGCTCACAACCCTGGCTTTTCTCCTTACAAGCCCTAATTTTATCTTACGAATCCTAATTTTTCCCTCCAATTGAGTGATTTGAAGAGAGAAACACACCTTTTTACTATAGATGACGAGCAAGCAACGGTGAACAGATTGTGAGTGAGGGCGGGTGTGCGATGACAAACAAGCAACGGCGAGTAAGCAACAAGGAGAGATGCAACACGGCTAGCCCTTTCATTCATGCTCAAACGACGTTGCTTTTGCCATAGATAGATGTCGCTTTTTTTCGTTATCCAGCTACGTTGGACTAAGCGACATTGTTTTGCACATCCACGTGGACTGGGTTTTTAAAAATTATCACATCTCACTTAAAAATTTTATTTACAAATATCACGTAATTAATTTCATTGAAATTTCTTGTTGCTAAGACTTAAGTGATTTTTTTTCTTCAATTTGACACTTAAGTGAGTTGATAAAGATTTTAACATTAAGGGCACGAATGATAACCATTCTGGCCAGAAATTGATTTTTGGAAGAGAAATAGATTTTTCTATTTCTATTTCTAGATGAGTTTATAAGTAAAAATACCCGTTTGATAACGACACAAAATTTCTATTCTAAAAATAGAAATTCATTTGATAACGACACAAAATTTTTTATTCTAAAAATATAAATTCATTTGATAACGACACAAAATTTCTTCCTTTCGAACGGCGGCAACTCGGTGGATGGCGGCGGCCGACGAAAGGCGGTGGCGGTAGCCACCAAAGGACCACGGACAGCAATGGCGGCGGCGATGACCGATGACCGGCGAATGGTGGCGTGGCGACGACTGGTGACTGATGATCGGCGGAGGCAATGATTGGTGACTGATGAACGGCGGAGGCAACGACTGGCGACCGACAACTGGCGACCGGTGGTCGGCCGTGACGAATGGATGACCGGTTCATAGCAAAGACAAATGATGAGAAGAATGCTTATTTTTTTTTTTTCTGTTCTAGAAATAGAAAAGTAAAAAATTTTTACTTCGATTTCTATTCCAAACCTATTTTTGGAACAAAAATCTATTTCGAAATAAATTTTTGTTTTAGAAATAGGTTTAATAGAAATCCGTTTGATAAAATTATTCCATTTTTCTATTTCAAATAGATTTTTGTTCTAGAAATAGGTTTGGAATAAAAATCAAAAGTAAAAATTTTTCTACTTTTATATTTCTAGAACGAAAATGAGAATAAAAATTCTTCTCATTGTTCATTCTTACTACAAACTTATCGTCCATCAATTGCTTTGTCGACCACCGTCCGTCATTCGCCACCAGCCGCCGCCCAGGCCCCCGGCCGTCGGTAGCCACCACGCCGACTATCTTCCACCGGTCACCGGTCACTTCCACCATGATCGCCAGTCAATCACCACCACCCTAGTCGCCGGCCGCCGATCACCGTCGACCACTACCGGTCGCTAGTCGCTAGTCGCTAGCTGCCATTCACCGGTCGCCACAGCCTTAATCGTCGGCCGCCAATCGTCATCATCGCTACTACCAACCACTACTAGTCACCGCCATCCGAAAGAGAGAAACTATATGTTGTTTATCAAATGAATTTCCATTTTGAGAGTATAAATTTTGTATCGTTATCAAACGGATATTTTTACTTAGAAACTCATCTAAAAATATAAATAGAAAAATTTATTTTTCTATAAATTAATTTCCAATCAGAATGATTATTATTCGTGCCCTAAAATGAGCATTATACATAATTTTTAGTACTTTTAGTGCCCTTTCTTTTTCTTTTTTCTTTTTTCTCAAAACTGGAGAAGAAATGGGAAGGAGGGAATGTATATTTGGGCTGGTGGCCCGCCAGACAAACGAGGGGTTTGTCGTCTTCCTATTTTTCTTCCTCTTTTTGAGTTTAATTCGCCATGAGAAACCAAAAGGAGTCACGTCATGTCAAAGTGGGAGGAGTCGACTGGCGGGAGGGAAGGGCGACTGCCGCGTCAGCGTCGGAGCAGCTCAGGCGATGGGCCCCGCCCTTGCCCGTCCTCCTCCTATGAAGCATCAATGTCCATTGGCCGTACCACGTGGACCTTGATTTTAGCAACCGCCTGTCGTATTGACAATATAAACATTTTCCAGATTGACGAAATGGGGATGTTGACAAGAGGATAAGGCCCAAAATAAGAAAATTAATATCAGGAAAAATTTTAAATTGATAGATCTAAGACAACTTTTCTTTAAATTAATTTTTCGATCACCAAAATTTTCAAATTGGTACATATGTGACGTTAATATATTTATGATAAATTTACTCTTTTTTATTTTTTATTAAATTAGATTAATATTACAAAAATCTCAAATCGATAAACTTTTGACAAATGAAATGTAAAATGCTAAACTAGCACATTTATTAATTATCACGTGTTATTCAACTCAATAATTTGATCAAAAAATTTAACAGAAACTAATGAAAGGTAAATTTATCACAAATTTATTAATATGGCGTATTTCATGTTATTAACTCAAAATAAAATAAAAGGCAAAATAAAAGAGAGTGAGGTTCTCATCATAGCTTTTGGTTGTGCCCATAATAGTTAATTATCAGGAGATTATTTCCAATAAAATTTATTATTTAAAAGGGAAACTTTTTTCTTGTTATCGGTTTTCCTTTGTGTATCTCGAATTTTAACATTTTTATTTTTTGGGTTTTTAGCATAAGCTATGTGAAAATTCATTTCTTCCATTTACGATGATTTGATTTACATTGATTATTAATTGACCATGTGAAAGATAATATAATTTTTCTCTCTCATCGATATCAAAGAAAGTTATTCAAATAGGTAAATTTTAATTGTCATTTACAATAAAAATCGGATATAATCAAAGTTGAGACAGATATTAAATTGGATCATTTCAATTTGATTAGATCCTTTCAACTTCTAAATCAAAAAAAGATTAATAGACTAGACTTACAAAGTTTTTCCATGCTATTAACTGGCACCAACAGTGGATCCTTGACTTGAAAAATGATTTGATAGTTTCCACTTGAGTTACATCACATACTCTTTACACTACAACCCAAGGAAAAAAAAAATAATGGCTCTAACGAAGGAAAACAAAAGATTTGAGCCAAGAGCACCTTCATTTCTATATAACAAAAATGGTGGGTGTAAGAATCAACAACTGATCATGTTCTTCAAGTCACATGCTGCTTTCTACCGTATCTTTTCAAACAAAGTTTTATTATGATATTCCTCTAGTTCAAAATTGACATATAATTGACTCAATTATAGAATCATGAATACTCAATAACATTTCTAAAGAAGTCTTAGAAATAATTCAATTTAACCCATGATTTCTTTATATGGAATGAATGCAAAACTTATGTTTGTTTATTACTTAAAAGTTTCTAAATATTAGGTGGAAAAAGTTCTTTGTACTGAATTGATTTTGCATCTTTAAGTAACTTGAGAGAAGAGATTCAACAATCTTTATATATTATATAAATAAATAAATATATAACTATCTACATGTAAAGATTGCATTTATCATCACAAATAATCCATCATTGAGTTAAACCTGAACCGCAGTTATTGAATAGATATATAGATAGATAGAAACAACAATCAGTTTCTTTTTTCTTTTTTGTGGTATATAAAAGAAGAAAAAAAGTTGATGTGAAGAAAGATTTAGGCCATTCTTTTTCATTTCATACCGAAAAGGGAAAATCGGAAAAAAAGAAAAAAGAATTCCCGCCATCAGATAGACTAAACAATTGTCATGGGAATGAAGTAGGAATATATAATATAAAATGTTTCAAATTAACATATCTAATAGCTTTGTCAAAAAACCGAAAATCGTTACCAGTGAAATAAAATGACGATAACAAATTAAGCATTTCCTTAATTTATGCATAGTTCCTTCAACTGTCGCCAGCTTAATAATTTTGATCTAAGGGAGGGTACCAAATCAAATACAAATTGAAATACCGACAAATGAGGTCAATAGAAAAGAGAGATACTATATGTATCATAGAGCGAAAAGTTTATTTATTTATTTTTCCTTGAAGTAAAAGATAAAATTAGGAAAAAAAATAACCCACATTAACGTTTAAGTAATAAATCCTTCGATAAAATAAGAAGGGGGAAAAAGAAAACAAAGAGCAAGTCAAAACTCAAAAACATGCGAGCCACTCGTGGTTAAAGGTACTTAAGATACATGAGCAATGCGGTGAATTGAAGATACACGAAGAGACAAAATTTGACTTTTCCTCACGTTATATCACAGACTAGTCCTAAGCAAGAGCCGGAAACGCCCAAGGCCTATTGACACCTTTAGGTTTCTGCCTGAAAATGTTATAAAAGGGATCGACCTACCAGTTCTTGCTTGATGCTCGGCTACCAAGTGTGACTCGCAATGATATTCGAACGGTGTAGCACATCAAAACTTCTCTCTCTTCTTACAATGAAACAGCGACGAGCTCGACAACGTCACGCATACAAAATCAGCTATCGACTTTGTCTGACAAGACTCACTCGGCATTTCGATTGGTCTGATCTAGCATACGACCTTTATCCCTAGGATGGAAAGGCTAAGGCAGAGGACATGCATCACAAGACGCTGCATGAATGTTATAGCTCATAACCTTAAGTCTGAAATCATAAAAAGGCGAAGATACCTCCTCTTTGTGAGGATATACCGCGAAAATCCTCGCAACAGAGTTCCAGAAAGGCTTTTTTTTTGGACCACAAGAAGGCCAGCGAAGAATGACCCATGTATTAAGCTGTGGAACCCATGGAAGCGTTGGAACAAGCAAAACACATAAAAGTCACATGCATCATACTGGAATCACACAGCAGTGGCAAGGAAAAGGATATTGCTTGATGAGCTGTCATTGTACTTGTCAGCCAGGTAAATGCAAGGTAAATGCAGATTCAACACGGATGAGCCGTAAACAATCGGCCAATTGATTCATGGACACATGACAAGAAACCACCATTGCACTCCGTGAACTCTACTGACGAATAGTTTGAAAGCCGATGCTGCTTTAATATTTCACTCGTGGTTCATAAGCAAAGCCCAAGTTTCCCATGGACCACGGTAATGGAATCCCCAACCACCTCAATGATGCTGGATAGATGGTCATTTAAATGCAAGAATAATCTTCACTAACATCAGAAAGTCGCAACCGTGTATCACAAGGTCCGAAAGAAAGAATATGCTCGAGCAAATTACAGAAGCAAAATTCCTAATAGCAGATAACTCCCGATTTTTCTGTGATGATATCACTTTCTTACTATTTTGAGAGCCAATAGATTATAAGGAACAATGTACAGGCAGCAATAACAGCAGAGAGAATAAGAGTGTCTCTCGATCGCCGCCTTCTTATTGAGCCTGCATCAACCACTTATAAGTTTAGTATATAATCAAAATGAAATAAGGGCAGAAAAGTTCCAGTGAAAGTTATCCAAGTACCTAGGATGCCACGAATTACAGGGAACTTGTCACTTAAGAGCTTAACTTTCCCTTGAACATCCCCAAAGAGACCCCTCTGAGAGGCTAGAGCTGCTCTTGTTGTTTGAGCTTGGCTAATCACATCATCTATCTGCGCAAACAAATATAAACTATCACCAAGAGGGTACATTATACAACCACCAGCACATTGGGAAAACTGTCATTTAAACAAGCCTCAGAGTGATACTCTCAAGGGAGAGAACATCAGACTATTCGTTTATCAGGCCCCTCTCAGACTATTCATTTATCAGGCCCCTCTCAAATTTGATTCTTCTCTATCTAGAAACTGAAAATCAGTACGATCATACAGATGAAACAGACGTTTGCATATAGAGATACATTCAAGCAAGTTTTTTTTTTTTTTTTTGGTCAGACTTCAAGAAAGTTTGTGTATTTGTATGTGCGTTCATAACTGCATACACGTAAACAAGAATTTACCAGTAAGATATTGAACTGCTCTGAAAGAATATCTGATACTATGAAACAATTGGTCACCACAAAAATGAAAAGAGAAAATCAAATTTGCTCATCTGGTGGAAGGAGGGTAGAAGGGATCATGATAACTTCTTCCAGGTTGGCAGTCCAACACAAAAGGATATATTGGTCTGCCATGAATAATCTATATCCACACATATCAACAAGCATTCATATGTGCAAGTGAAAAAAGGTAGAACAGGCAACACAGTGCATGCTAACTGCATCCTCATGATAATTCCCTTATATGAAAAGCAACTACCAAAACCCAGTATCCTCAAAGGTCAAGGAGAGGAAACTTGGAAGTGATATATGGACAAATGGTTAAACAAATCTCTTATAGGAATACAACAGACAGAAAGACAAACGCGTCACTCAGTATTCTCAAAGTGTCAAACAAATAAAAACTATCATATGTGCATATATCCTTCAGGCAGAGTTGCAGATTCTATTGAAGGAACCTATCCTAAAATCCGCGGGCAAAGCTTTATGTATTACAACATCAAATAGAATCTGTATAAACCAGACAGTTTTTCCAATAAATTGTACACTTGTCTAGTTACTCATCCTCATTTTAGATTACGTGGCGCAAACTTTCACTTTAGTGGCTTTTCATATACTTTTGAGACTCTTAAAGTTTTGATCTTCCTTTTCATAACAAATCTGTAATCAAGCTGAGTAAATTTGGTTACATTGCTGCCCTCAAAAATCAACCATCACTTGGTACATTAATTCACAAATCTTATTGTTTACTGGCTGCTATTATCTTATTTCATCCTATCCTGAGTAAATAAACAAGACCACTTTGATTGGTACACAAAAAGGAACATCCTTTCTTGAACATATGTACAATGACAAAAGAGATACAATGAGACTTACATGGGATATGCTTCCATGAATTGAAGCTCTTTCTCTTAGTAATTGCACTCGTGGAGACATACTCCCAGAAGCCTGCAAGGAAGCAAATTAGAGAGGTCTAAGGTCCCAAAAACAGAAAAAGGGAAAAGAAAACCAAGCATTATCAGATGTAAGTAAAGTAGGATCTTATAGATGCTCACCTTATACTCACTGATGTCATCCCTCACAGAACTGAGAAGTTCTGCATGTTCCCTCATTGAGCTGATGTTTCCCTTGATACGTCTGAACTCCTAACAAACAGAAATTTCCAACTGGACAATGAGATATTTATTATACAGCAGCATATTGTCTTTTATTACTTCAACAAGTGACAAATCCAACTTATTGAGCAGCTTACGCATGAAAAAGTGTTTATAGTAAGGATGAAGAACTTGATAATGCTTTTCTTAAAAATAGGCAGCATTTCCACCCAAAAAAATTGTCTCCAGTGGGAGAACTAAAATGAATGACAATCTGTCAAGTGGCAAAACTTTAAGGCTTGACGCAAATTCAATCTTCCACATCTTCTAGGCACTTTTGTAGTAATCTAACTGATCAAGAATCCAAATACATCACCTGGATGACAAGCCACAACTTCATGGATGAAATAACCAAGGAAAAAAAGGCCTAAAGATGCATTTTTCTATGAATGGTAAAGAGGTTCAGCAAATGAAGACTTTGCAGCTGAAACCTGTATGCATGAAACAGAGGGAAACTCTCCGATAATTTCAACTTTTACAGAGAACTCTAGCCTATAAACTGTCAACACCATCTTAAACAGAAAGAATGTGGAGCACGCTTGGTATTTACTCAACATTAATGCAGCCACCTAGAATCATTTTTGACCAGCCACATGAGCAAATTAATAGTACAAGAATGAGATCCCATGAGCTTATTGATCAAGTTAATGAGATCAAGAAGTCGGAAGCAGGCCAACAAAGTCCAGACCCCTGGGCAATCCATCTTTTTCCACCCAATGGCATTCAGAAGGAGGTATGTAAGTCGTAAATCATGTGATTACTTAATATTTTATGAGAAGGAAACCCGAATTAGAGGAGTAAATGCAGAGCACAATATCCCACTAACCTCGTCAACTAGGTAAATAACAATTTGAAACTCACGTAGATGGCCTAGATGAAATTAGTTTGAACCATGTCATGGTAACCTTATGATCACCTATGAATGGAACTCTCTATATTATAATACATTTTGAAAGATGACACATTTAAAAACTGTAAGAACTCAAAGAGTAATTTGAATTATATGATGTACATCCTCTCAAGCAGAGTAGACAACAAAAATACATACGTCCCTTGCTTTTAAAAGAGTTTTTTTCATAGTATGAAATAAAGATCTGCTGATGCCAAAATTAGTAACATAATGGGCAAGGCATATTTGTGGAAGCTTGCACCAACAGCCAGCGATTTCATTACATCAAATAATCTCTAACCAGGGAGGGATCCTAGTTGGATGCCACTGTCAGAAAGCTATTAGGTCTACCACCAAAGAACTTTTCATAAAGTTACAGACTACCGGCCCCAAGTCTGTAGTATATCTTAGTCACACTCACCACATCTCTTATGGCATGTAATGCTCACCAATGTGATGATATAGTATATTTTCAGGAATGTTGGAATTGGAAAAGTATAAAACAAAGGAAACCTGGGTAAACTCATGAAGGATGTCTCTATGTCTTGCCAACTTTTGGGTTACTGAGGTGGTGGGAGTAGCAGATGCAGCGCATCTACTCATAGCCTCATTTGTGTCTAATAGTTTCTCGAGCAGCGACTGGATCTCCATTTCCATTGACTTCCATGACCTGCTGGACCCAACAGTTGGTGACCCAGTGTCTACATAACCTGAACAACTCAATATCAGAGATAACTAAGAATTGAAGCTTTATTTATTAAGAATCTGGCAATGCTGCCGGTAACTTTCATCTAAAAGAACACCTAGGAAACAAAGAACAGAAAAAAAGATATAGAAAAACATGAACAAAGTTCAGCAAGTACATTGTTAGCATTCAGCATTACAAATATGTGAGGAATACAATTATCCATCTTTAACTGAATTGTAGCTTAAATGTTTGGTATAGGAGCAGAGAAATATGGCTTGTTGGATTTCTAGAAAGACAGCATGGTCATAATAACCTGTAAGCAACTCCATACTGATAAGGTAAAACATCCTGGATAAAGCAGACAATTGGCAAAAAGAAGACATTCATAACCAATTTGACCAATCATTGTAATGGGAATGACAAAAAATCCCGTTCCCTAGAATATGTTATTCTTGATTTGCAGATCTTTGCACTTGTCATTTTAAGACAGGACCTTCCGGGAGGAATAAACTACCCAGGATGATGCTAAAGTAGGGAATTCACAGTAACTGCAGTACAACACACAGAACCTGTAGCAGTGTTTTTAAAATCCTAAAATAGAAAGAGCAAAAGAGTAAAATTTCAAAACAACACTTCAAACAATAAATACCGAGCCGAATAACATTTGAGACCCATTCTTGTACTTTAGACAGAAACAGCATGAAAGCTGAAATGTAGTCTTTCTTTGCTTAATTCAGACAGAGGACCAAAGAGGACTTTGAAAGTATTAGAATCCAACAGATATCTTATGCGCATCACTAGCTAGCCAGTAACTAAGAACACCAATTCGTTGAGCTGTTTTCCAATTCAATTCGACGCATTGTGCTTGGATAATATCCATGCTGAAATTTTCCCTAAGATGGAATTAGTCCTCTGAAGTATTCAAACTTGACTAGGCAGAAACCCATTTGTTCTTTTGCAACAGACAAGAAAACTGACAATCGCCACGTTCCAGAAAACCAGCCACATTGCTGCTGCCCTACCAATCCACATTCGCACGACCTCCCTCTCTCTTTGTTTCTTTCCCAATCTTTCATCATTCAACTAGAAAAACTGCAACTCGCTTCAAGGACTCGAACTGTTACAATCAGCACACCAAACATAAATTCTACACAAAGCGATTTCGCTCCGATTGACAACAGGCGAGGAGCCAGACTCAACTCACTTCAAGTTTCCGCATCACTAACGGCCTAAAACCTCCCCGCAAAGCGATCCCAATCTAGCAACCGCCAAAAACAAAAATCCGAAAGAATGCACACAGGCAAAAGAGCAAGAGTCGCCGTCATAGCGCATCGCGGAACGGCGAGGAGAGATCGAAGAGACAACCTCCTTGCGAGAACCTGGCCCCGAGCTTCGCATAGGAATTGAGCTTGACGTCGAGATCGCCCTCGATCTTCCTCGCCTCCTTCCTGAGCTCCTCCCAGCCGGCCTCCTGCAGCTCCAGGCTCGCATCGCCCACCATCGGGGATCCCCCGGGGCTCCGGATCCTCCCGGACCGGAAAGCTCTCCCCGATGCCGCTCTCCCGCGTCCTCCCGCGGATCGCCGCGACGGCGCAATGGGGGGGCGGCCACCGGCGGCCGGCGCGATCGCTCACTCCGCCGCCGTCGCCGCTTTCCCGACGTGAACTTCGGACGTGGCTAGCTCGGAAGCGCCAGATCCTCTTCCACCGCCTCGCCGGATCTTCGCTTTCCCTGTGTACTCCGCTGGTTCGTTTCTCTCTCTCTCTCTCTCCCTCCCTCTCTCGCCTTCTTCGATTCGTTGAAGGCCGGCAAGAGAGAGAGAGACAGAGAGACAGAGAGGAAGAGAAATGGGCCTCTTATTGGGCCGGATCGAGCCCTTGGGCTTGCAAGTCGGAAGCCCGCTTCCCGTGTGCGATCGGATCTGAAGTATTCCAAGATTGGAGCTCCAAGCTGTTTTTCAAGTATAGAGCATACTCGAGCTCGACTTAATTAGGGGTGATTGGGCCCACCAAGACCGGTTTTGAAAAATTGATACCCGGAACCATCCGTTGGTTCCACGGACCTATGGAACAAGTCAAAATGTCTTCACTTTGGAAAAGGACTTGAGAGCAAGTAATGAGACCGCAAATTAGAGGCGAGTGAGAGCGAGAATGATAGAGGGAGTGACAAGGACAAAGGCAATGTGAACAAGAGTGAGAGAGGGATCAAAAAGGCCGGAGGCCACCAGAAGGAAGAGTGAGAAAGGGAGGCAAGGCTATGAGATGAGTAAGGTGAGAGATGGAAAGAGACCAAATGAAAATTAGGATTTTGATATGAAAATTTAAGACTTAATAATTTTTTTAATAATTATATATGTAATACTCTAGGTGGGCTGGTGGGCAGTTCCATATCAAGAATTGGAAATCTGACCAATACTCATCAATTCCACTAAAATGGAATTACGAATTGGGCTAATTCCCGTGAAAATTGTCGACTCCGGGCCAATCCAATCTAGTTCCAGGCAATTCTCAATTTTTTTGTATTATTCTAAATTAGATACTCAGGCTCACCCGTTTTCAAATCATCTGCTCGAGTCAAGCTTTGTGACCCTTCGGGCCGTTTGACTCGAGTATTGCCAAAGTTGAACTTGATTGTCCGTGTATCATTAGTGGGGGGTTAAAAATTTAAAAAAAAAAATAAAAAGGTGTGGAATTGTTCATATCCGTGGAAATAGAAACAGTCGTATTTCCTTTTCAGTCTTGACTCAACAACGCACGCAATTTCTAGGAAGCGACCGGGTCCAGAGCTAGAAGCCCGCTCGAATCTCTCACCTAGTGACCCGAACCTTCGCTCTCGGTAATCCGAATCCGAAAACCCGAATTAGAATCGACCAGCCGGAGACTTCTCTGCACTCTCCATGCAACTTCTCTGCAAATTATTACAGCATCAGCTTAAGAAATTTTGCCAAGAATATGCGACGAGACCTCGGTTCCTTAGCCCGAACGTCACTGTCATTGCAGTCCAATAAGAAGGATACTTGATGCTTGGCCATGGTCAGAGCCGGTCCTACATTACTAGGGTCGGTTCTCGCTTGGTCGAACGTGAGCAGGAGGAACGACAAGACAGGAGGCTTCGGCCTCAAGAAGCACCTCTCCCGGGTCTCCGAGAGGGCCGCGGGCCTGGCCTGAGGTCCCTCCCGAGATTACTGCCACCTCGGCGCGTCGCCGAGGGGGCCATGCGTGGCCGGCCCCATGTTGGAGCTCATCTCCTGGTGCTGCCGCCTGATGAGCAATAAAAGGGCCATCAGGTTTTCACCCTCGGGTAGGCCCGCCGGGCCAGGTGAGGTGACCGTGGGTGAAGACCCGGTCGAGGAAGGGGCGGCGGCGGCAGAGGCGACAGGGCCTAAGGGTCACTTGGCCGTGTATGTGGGTCGAAGAAGCGGAGAATTCCGCCGCGATTTGGTGCCTGTTGTTGACTTCAGTCACCCTTTGTTCGGGGACTTGTCGAGAGAAGCCGAGGAGGAGTTCGGGTTCAGCCGGGTTGCCGCCGTGGCCGTCGCCGTCATGGGTTAGTGGCCGGAGGAGCACTTGGAAAAAGCACCACCTAAGAGGAAGGATTTGGACAAAGTTCGATATATATATATATATATGAAAATTATAATATTTACTGCTCAATGATCACATTGACGGATTCCCCCTTTCGCATTTAAATGATCTGTTTTATTTTTTTTTTGGAGATGTAAACAATGAGTTTCAAATTGCTTCTCTCCTATTTGATCAGGTGGTGGATTTTTATTCTTTGGAAATGCATTTTAGTGGAGTTCAAATGCACACTTTTGATTTGCAATTAGTTAATATTCTTGTGAAAATAACCTTTAAGAAGTATCGATGCTAAAAAATATCATAGTGTTATAGTGATATTTTATTTTCATTTTTTCCTGAACCGAAATAATTTGTCGGATCGACTATCATTCATGAGATCAAGAGTTCGATTAATCTTGTAAGCGACCTACAAAGGTGTCACTTGCTAACATCCCCACATTAAGAAACCAATTAAGTTAAGGAAGGATCTCTGTCATCAATTTTTCTCCTAATTATTATATCATTAGCTAGAAAGATTGTGAAGAATATCCTATAAATCCTTGTTTCCCCAAACCAATGTCACTGTCAGTGCAATCTGATTACAAGATAGTTGGTATGATCTATGAGAATTGAATCGTTGTAAAATTAGGAAAGGGTCCTTTTATTACTAGGTCGGTTCTTGTTTAGTCTTTTTTATTTTATTTTTATGTGGATAATTTTGTCTAGTTGATTTAAACTATCTTGTTATGAACTCTTTTTTTATTGTATTTATGAACTAGTAGTTCACCTAACGTGAAACATTGTGATTGATATCCTCATTAAAGTTCATGAACGCAATAACAAATTAAATACTCAACCATGGTTTCTATACTATTGCAATTCAGGAGATTTAAAATTACCTCTTAGATACCGCCACATTATTTATAGAGACCTAATGGGTAAAGGTTAAAAGCACTCGAATTTTTCCTCGGCAAGATGATGTCACAAACCTTGCACAGCTTTCGATTATTCAGTATTTCTCCTTTTGACGTGCGTAAATAACATACGTGCATGACCACTCACCTGGGTGGCGTAATTGACTTTGGGCCTCCTCTCCTTCACAAAGGGGAGAGATTCGAAACCCCAGCGCGTCGCAGGGTGACTTACCTGGTGGCACGTGTGTGGTGGCTAGCACGTGTCGCCCCCAGTGGTTTACTCCCGGCATCCGGCCGTGCGGGGTTCCTTGGGTCACCATAAAAAAAAAAAAAAAGTGCATGATAATCGTTTGAAATATGAGGTGTCGGCCTTTTGAAACTTCAATGTTATTAATATGAAAATGTCGAATAACTTGGATTTTGGGTACTAATCCATATTTACCAATTCTTTTTACTAAGATTGTCATCTAACTTACTCAAGGCCCTCTAGATAAAATAATCACATCTTGCAGGTCAATATCACCGAAAAGAATATAAAATATTCCACGAGACCTTAGATAATTTGTATGCACCGTGAGAGTAGAAGCGTGGTAAAATCAGAAATGGTCCTTCATTACCAGGTCAGGTTCTTGTTTAGCAAATCCTTTTTTTTTTTTTTTTTTTTTGGGATAATCATGTGTAGTCGATTTATATTATCTTGTAATGATTCTTTTTATTTGCTTACGAACTAGTTGTTTTCCGGACATATTATGAAAGACCGAGTTAGTGTACCAATTGACAAGTGATTAGTACTCTCAATTATGGTGTTTTACTGTTTTAAATTTATGAGATTTAAAGTTACTATTTTAGATACCACGAGATCATTAAAGGAGATCAATCGAGATGAGGTTAGAAAAAGACTCGATTTTTACTCAACAAAATATATCCACGGACATCGCACCTTTTGAGTATTCATTATTTATCCATTTGGCGTGCAAAATAGGGAAGATGGTTCAAAAAATTCTACTATTGTCAATTAATATATAAATATTTTCACATTTTGTCAATTAAATTCATAAAGTTAATTGTGGCCGTGAATCGCTCATATGAACACCTGCCATCCTACGTAGTACAAACAACACTAACATAAACACATTTTAATAATGTTATTAATAATTTCGAATTTATTTATTTCTTTTTTCTTTTATTTCTTTGTTTTTCCTTCCATTGTTTTTGCTTTTCCCTTTTCTTTTCTTTTCTTGTTTTTTCCTTTTTTCCCCCTTTTGCCCTCTAATGAAGGCTGTCATCCTTAGGCAAGGGTTGCACTTGATGGCCTTGGGCGAGGAACACCTGGTCTTGGGCTAGTGAGGGCCCCTCTTTGGTTTAGGTGAGGGCTCGCCAACCCGGGCCCAACCATCCATCGCCTGAGACCGATGAGGGCGACCCTTGCTTGAGGTTAGACCTCCACTTGCCATCAACAAGGCCTAATGATGGCTGATGAAGGGAAAGGAAATAAGAAAAATGAAAGTAGAGAAAATGAAGGAAAAAAATAAAAAAGAAGAAAAGAAAAAATTTGAAAAATCATAAAAATTATTCACGTTAACATCAACCATGTCACATAAGATGGTTGACCATGGTTAGCATTTACGTAAGTGATTTCCGACTCTATGAATTCAATTAGCAAAACATGAAATGATTTAGAACTCCATTAGTAAAATCAAAAGGTTTATAATTGAATTAGTAAAAATACAATAAGTTCATGATTTTTTGGATAATTTTCTTTACAAAAATTTATGCTACACGATGATCATTCGAAATAATATGTGTCTGCCTTCTCAAAATTTAGTTTTATTCATATGAAAATATCAAATAACCTAGATCATGGGTACGAATCCATATTTATTAATTTCTTATTTTGAGAGCGTTATCGTGTATCTCAAGGCCAAAACCCACATCTTCCAGATGAATACCATCCCCATCTCGAAGATCAATATCACAAACTAAAGAATGTCGACGCCAGCTAAACTTGAAGGGGCCGCATTCCATAAATTATTTCTATAAATTTCCGCGTTAACTACTTTGTCCAAGGGAACGAAGCTTCTCCTTTCTTTCTTCCATTGACTATGTACGAGTTATCGCGTCAACTTTCTTTTCTTCTTTTAACAGGAATCTTATCTCTTTCCCTATATAAACATCCCCCTTATGACCCTTGCAAAGAATGCAATTCTTCCCACCACAAAGCAACAGCTATATCCCATAATCTCAACACCGTTTACCCTCACGCCCACAACCCCTTTCCTCCCAATTCTTGTTTCTTCAAGTCATCATCAGGAAAGCCATGTCGAACATTCCCACCTCCCTCTCCGAATCCTCCCTCACCGCCTTCCGCCTCGCCATGTCGGTCGCCGATCCATGGCCATTCGCTTGACTGCATAAACTCCTCTCCCGCTTGTTGAACTCTCTCGCGCTTTCTTTCGTGTTCATCCAGTCTTTTTTTTTTTTTTTTTTTTTTTTTGGGTTATAATAGAGGCATAGTCAAGATCCTCCCAATTTAGGAGTCGTGATCATGAGGAATGACAAGACGAGAGGGTTCAGCCTCAAGAAGCACCCCTTCCCGGTCTCCAAGTGGATCACGGGTCGGACCCAAAGCCCCTCCCGAGGTTACTGCCGCCTCGGCGCGTCACCGTCGGGGCCACGCACGATCAATCCTATGTCGAAGCTCCTCTCTTGGTGCCGCTGCCTGACGAGCAAGAGGACCAAGTCTTTATTCTCTGGCAAGCCTGTCGGGTCGGGCTACGTGCTCGTGGGTGAAGACCCGGTTGAGGAAAGACCCACGACGATGACGACGACGGTGCCTAAGGGCCACTTGGCCGTGTACGTGGGACGAACGAGTGGCGAATTTCGCCGAGTTTTAGTGCCCGTGGTCTACTTCAATCACCCGCTGTTCGGGGACTTGCTGAGAGAAGCCGAGGAGGAGTTCGGGATTAGTCATCGTGGAGGAGGGATCGCCATACCTTGCGAGGTTTCAGAGTTTGAGAGAGTGAAAAGCCGGGTCGCCGCTGCCGGCTACGGTGGCCGGAGGAGCACTTGGAAGAAGCACCTTTGAGGATGGATGAGGATGCCATTGGGCATAAAACTATGTTTATGATGATGACGATAATAAAAGTAGATTGTGTATTGTGATGAAGATCGTTGGGATTTATCTAGAAAGTTTTAATCTTTACTATTTACTAATCATGTTCGAGGATTCTTCTTTTCGCAGTTACAATGATCCTTCTTGAGATGTGTAGACTCCACTAGATCAAATAGTAGAGGCAATTCGAAAAATGCAATCTTGAATGCATATAATCCCATTTATTTGATTTGAAAATTGCTATTATTCTTGTAAATATAACCTTTTAAGAAACCTGATGGTAAAGACATATCAAAGCGTGATGACCCCAATTAATTATGGGATGACAATCGTTATACCGGTATTTCTAATTTTGCCCAAATAAAACCATTTTAATTAAGCATGGCTTGTGAAATAGTTTGTGGGAGATGGTTAGAAACATTGACCTAGTCATGAAAGGATTTATTAATAATCATAAGATCACAAATTTAATTTATATCGTAACTAACAATCATAAGATTACGAGTTCAATTTATGTCGTAACCGATCTCCCGGAAAGCTCCGTGTTTGATTTTAGCTGCTAAAGGGAAGAATCAATCTCCAGCGATTGTCAAGTCCAAATGTCACCTCCCCAGGTTGGGAAACCAACCAAGTCAAGCAAGAACCGTCTGATGCGTAAATTTTGGGATATTACTCGTCGGTCTGACCGACTCCCGCACTCTCTCAACAATTTCTCTCCAAATTGTTATATTATTTGCTAGATATTTTGTTAAGAATATTCCACGAGGCTTCCGTTCATTGAATCGATGTCATCGTCAGTGCGGTCTAATTTGAAGACCGCTGGCATCTTCTATAGGAAATTGAAGGGAGGTGAAATCAGGAAAAGCTACTTAATTACAAGGTCCATTCTTGTTTAGTTGATTTAGACTATTATCATGATTCTTTTTATTTGTTCAGGAACCTGCCGTTTTACCAAAATATTATGATAGACCAATTGCACACACCAATTGAATTGACACATACACTGAGATTAGAATTCTAAACCATAGTGTTTTTACGACACCGATTTAGCAGATTTAAAGTTATCTTCTTAAATACAAACAGCCCATGACAGGAGATCTAATGGGTAAAGTTCAAAAACACTCAAATTCAAAATATATTCTCCAATATGGCTCACAACTTCGGAGTATGTATTATATCTCCTTTTAATATGTACCCGTGATTATCATCCCAAATACCAAAGATCGTCCTTTTCAAAATTTAATGTTATTAGTATGAAAATGTCAAATTACTTGGGTTTCGGATCCGAATCCATCATTTTATTTTCTTTTTTGCTGAGGTTATCATCTTGTTTCTCAAGCCCTAAACCCACATCTTCAAGAAAATTCATCACATCTACAAGATCAATGTTACGAAAAAAAAGAATGTGAACACTTGAATTTGAATATCGAGCCTACAAAATGTCAAGTTTTTAGTAATTGATTCCAACGTAATGTGACAGCCTCTCCCCGATGTCCTCGAAGGGCATCTTCCATGATATTTCTGCCACTTTCCGCGTGAACTGCTTTTTCCAATGGGGCGAAGCTTCTCCTTTCGTTCTTGTTTTTTTTCTTCTCCCATTGACTATGTATATATTACAAATTATCGTCTCATTTTCTCTTAATTTTCTTCAGTTCCTTTCCCTTTATAAACAACCATTGATAACCCCTGCAAGGAGTGTGATCCTTCGTCACAAAGCACAGCTCCATAACACAATCTCAACCCCGTTACACCATCGTCTTTCTTCAATATCAGCATCAAGAAAGCCATGCCAAACATCCCACTGCCTCCCGCCTCGCCATGTCGGTGGTTGCCGGCCGGTGGCCGTTCTCTTAGCCGCATCATTTCCTCCTCCCCTTGTTGAACTCTCTCGTGCGTTCAAAGAACCCTACACTTTCGTTCCGCCTTTCCTTCAGATTCATCTGCTCGAATTTGCTTCTTTCCCTCGATAGTCAAGGGCACGGGCGGCGCCTGCACAATTTACTAGCCGTGATCATGAGTAATAACGAGACAAGAGGCTTCAGCCTCAACAAGCACCTCTCCCGGGCCTCCAAGTGGGTCGCTGGCCGGACCCGAATTCCCTCCGCAGATGGCTGCTGCCTCAGCGCAATGCCATCGAGGCCATGCACGACCAATCCCACGTCGAAGCTCCTCTCCTGGTGCCATGGCCTGACGAGCAAGAGGACCAAGTTTTTGAGCTTGCGCAAGCCCGTCAGTTCAGGTTACATGCCTGCGGGTCAAGACCCGGTTGAGGAAAGACCGGCTGCGAAGACGGTGCCTAAGGGCCACTTGCCTGTGTACGTGGGACGAAGGAGCGGCGAATTTTGCCGAGTTTTAGTGCCTGTGGTTTACATCAATCACCCGCTGTTTGTGGACTCACTGAGAGAAGCCGAGGAGGAGTTCGGGTTCAGTCACCGAGGAGGAGGAATCACCATACCTTGCGAGGTTTCAGAGTTTGAGAGAGTGAAGAGCCAGGTTGCCGCTGCCGCCGGGAACTGTGGCCGGAGGAGCACTTGGAAGAGGCGCATTTGGGGAAGGATCTGGAGACATTGAGCACCAAATATATATGATGACGATAATACATGTAGATTGTGAATTGTCATGAAGATCATTGAAGATACTATTAATCTTCATTCTTCAGCAATCACATTAAAAAGTTATTTTTTTCGCATTAAAATGTTCTTTTTGGAGATGTGTACGCTATGTAGCATGTATGAAATTGCTCTCTTCTATTTGATCCTTGTTCTAGACTTGCGGTGTTAGTAGGTCTTAGTGGAGTGTAAATGCAATCTTGAATGAATATAATGCATATATTCGATTCCAAAAATAGTTTATTTCTCTCTTAAAAGAAACTTTTAAGGAACATCAATGCTCAAAAATTGTATGATCCCAACTAATTGAGGCGTGAAAAGCAAGAATTCTCTGATGCTTAATTCTTGGGATATTGCTCTGACTGAGGAAGTCATTCCAGTACTGTTATTGTAACATGATCCAGGTGTAATTGTAACCCGGCTCATCGACACTGGCTCTGGCGAGACCAATTGCCACTCCATGTGATCATCGCTTCCGCTGGAACATCTCTTGATGGTTCACATACAAGACTGCATTTGCGCATCATGAGTGTTGAGGAGCGTCCTGCCCTCGCCAAAACTAAACGCGAGAACTGTTCCGTGCGGGAGAATCTTCAACTAAAGAAAAGCATTGCAGATGAGCTTAGCATTACTAGCAACAACCCAATTGATTAGGACGACTTGACTCTGCCCACAGAACCGTGCTTCGGTCAGGGCCGGTTCATGAAACCTGGTGCGTCTAGTCACGCGACATTGGAGCTGCGGAATCTATCCATTCGTTCTGACCGTGAAGAGACTGATGAAGTCGTGATTGGAGACTGGTCGAGCTTGAGAATTTCCCGCCACTGGTTCAACCACTTTGCGAGTTGTCCCAGTGTAATAAAAGTCATGCTCTTCCGTTCCGCGTTTCCAATTCGTCTAGCCGTCAACCTCTTTTGTCTAGTCAATACTGATGTGGGGGCTTTTTCTCAAATGAAGTCGGTTGATGAGTTTATCTAGAATGTAAACTTTGTTTAGCACCAGACAAAATACATTTGGTTTTGTCCCGTCAAGCAAAGGTCTGACAATTCTTCTCTGTTTCATAAATTCAAAAGATTTGTGGAAAATCATGTTCAAACTTCCATTATGTCTATCTACTCTGGCGATGGCCAAAATTCCTTGCACGCAGACACTTCATTTCCACGTCTTTACCTTCGTCTTCCTCCATCAACCCCTCCAGAGGCGACTCGTCTTCAAGTGAAATTGCTGCAACAGGTCGCCTTACCTGCAGTCAATTCTCCCCAGTCTCTATTGAATGAAGCTCCATTCTTGGAAACCACAAAACTTGAGAATTCTTTACCAGTGCCTACCACACCTTCACTCACTCAATCTCGACCACAGTCAATGATAGACCTCCTGTAAAACGAATTCATCCAATGATCACCGGATCAAAGAGTTACAGTTTAAAGCCTAAACAAATCTGTGCAGCGACAAAAAGTCCCACTGCATATTTCACTATACCAACTTGTGTTTCTAGGTCTCTCAAAGATCTGCATTGGCAAATTGATTCACTGCCCTACTCCATGATGGAACCCGGGAAATATTCCCTCATCCTTCACATCACAGTATATCATTTGAGAAGTGTAAGAGTGTTGTAGCTGGGACGTCCAGAGAATGAAAAGCTACACCATTTAGTCTTTCCAACAAAACTTCTAGTGGATGGTAATAATGTCAAAAATGCCTTCTTGTTAAGACAGCACTGACAATCACACTCAATCCTGGCTTGGCGAGTACCAGTCAAATGCGCCTTGGGCAGCATCAGTTGCATCAGCTACACCAATTCCACAGTTCGCCTCAAGGACGGTGATCCTCACCTTTGGTCGAGGCCAAATTTATACGGTTGCATCCCTTCAAAGCTGAGACGGCACTGTCGTCTTTTAGGATTGGAACAGTGGGCTCCATCCCATCCCCTGTTTTCCTCTTTGTTCTACTTATATGCTTGGGAGCTTTCGTTTACCGTCGCCAGATCAAGCTGCCTATGCCCCAAAAGAAGGGTGCTGCTGGGGTCTTACTGCCATTATGTAATCCTAGACGCCAAAGAAGCCTATAATTTTGACCATGGTTACCTCGGTCTTTGTAGATACTAGATACTCCATACGATCATGTACCTTCCCTCGACGGTCGAGTTTTTAGCATCCTTCTAGGTAAATAAAAGATTCATTCCATTATGGTACAGAATTTTAGTATTTCTATTTCCATCGGAAGTTCCCTTTTTCTTTATGGCTGTGCCGCAACTTTAGGGGCAGATTGTATTTTGCAGATCATTTTAAAAAATTACAAGTTTAATAAGCACATTAAACACTGAAAGTATGATTCATCCACAATTGTGCTTTTGTGATAGTTAACCATAAGACTTAAGAGGCACAAAAAATAAAATAAAAAATTTGAGTAGAATCCAATAAAAAAAATTATAATCCTTTCGTTATATTTAATTTTACACGTTTATTGTACTATAAAATAAGAATAGCTCTCAATGAGCAGGCTCGGTAGGGGATATAGGACTGAGAGCTGCAACGCAATTGTTCCATGTCTCATTGCTCCTCCTATAGACATCAGATACCGTTCCCCTAATTGGCTTGTGGCTCGAGATGCTCAACTGCACAAATTGGTTGTGGCAGTTCTTCCCCGCTTTCAAAAGCTCATGACAACATTCATTGGTGGGTGTAAAGGTGTCGGCAAGGATTATGATTTGAAAGAATCCAGACCCGCAATCAGAACGTATTCCTTTTCCGCAATTAGGGTTTCCGACCGTGGCGAAGGTAGCCTTAGGAAGCAATGCAACATTGACAACCAACAAGATCATGAGAGCAGACTAGTTCTTGAGCGTTGCCATTATGGTCTTTTGGGGATAGAAGGGTTAGAAAATTGCCTGAGATTGCTGATTGTTTGATGATGCAATTGATCTAGAGATGAGAACTTATATAGCTCAAGGGAAGTAGTGCATTAATGAAATGAATTCATCAGTTATGATTTAGAAATTTATGTAGGAAACTTGTGAAATTATTTCTCTTGCAATAAATGCAATGATTGAGGGCTTTGTCATCTCCCTTTGTTTCTAGTTCAATTATTTGCCATAAAAATAAAATATAAAAAAATATTAATGAGTTGTTTGGTTGAAAGCAATCATCTATGAATGAAAATACCTTATTTCCAATTTGACTTTCAATCCCACGTCTAATAAATAATATGAACTAGTCACATGCCCTCAGTTTAAAATAATTTTATAAAGTTAAATTGGCTTAAAACGTTTCACCATATATACTCTCATAAAAATGGCCACAATTAAGTTTTAGAACTGATCTAAAACAGACCCTAAAACACATCTGGATAGATCATTGCCACTAACTTGGGGATGGTTCAAAATGAACCAAGAACCTGCTGAAAGCCCACTAACCAAACTTGGAGATAAAATTAATTTAATTAATTTTTTGCTTAGGGGTCATGATATTATGTAGGGGTGTGCATGGTCCGGGTGGGCGGTTCCCGACCTAGAACCGGGAACCGCCCGCTAAGGACCGGTTCCGAAAAATTGAAACCGGGATCCACCCGTTCGTTGCATGGATCCACCCGAGAACCGGACCGCCGGTCCGGTCCGGTTCCCGGGTGGATCCATGGAACCGGTCTCAATGTACACAATGAGAGAGAGAGAGAGAGAGAGAGAGAGAGAAAAGTTCGATATTTGCACTCCTTCTTGGCATCCAACTTCCGCAGACAATTAAGGGCCTGTGCTTATGATTCCTTGCAATCTTTAAGCTGGGTTTTCATGTTCTCTACCAGTGACAAGAGTGTCGGCCAGATTCCCCTTCAAGCTCTGGAGCAAAGAAAAAAATAAGAATGCAAAGAAAAAGCACATGCTAGACATCTTGGCTTCAATCAGCAAGGTCTCCTCGCCTGCCCTAAAGGAACTTGACTTGTACGAGTCATGCACGACCAGCATCGCCGATGAATCGTCACAACAGCAGGAAGGCCTTCTGGAATTGCTGCAACTGCTATCTGAACAAGCCTTTTGGAATTGCTGCAACTGCTATCTGAACAGGCACAAGAAAACAACTTCAATTCTTATGTGTAAAACTATAATAGAACTAAACATAAAAATGCAATGCAACTTCGAAACAACTCAAATGAATTCCAGAAAAGCTTCGTACATGGTTCAAGCTATCACTAGATTTATAAATCAGTCCATTTCTGATTAATCCTCCAAACAAGGATGTTCAGAATCCAAACATTCTTAAGAAAGCAAGAAATGTAACTTATCCGCAAAAACATTACCTTAAAGTAATGAATTGCGCCCTGTAAAAATCCACCATGGGCTGGGTCATGAAAGTGACCAATGTTGACAACCCATACTAGCACACATATCCCTGCAATGACCTAAAGACATCTAACAAAGTTTAGAAATGAGCAAGAACTAATGTCTCCAAATCGATCAAGATAAAATTGAACTGCAGCATCTCAAGAATTCAGAAGGAATATATGTTCTTCAAAACCACTATCAACATATCAAAGATGACAAGAACAAAAATGACACTTTCACACTGGGAAGCATAAACCACCAATTCCAAATCATTACTTGAGGTCAACAAATGGCCAGGTCAAAGGAGATAAATTAGTAATTCAATAACAAGGGCAGTGCCACAGTGGGTCAACAACAAGGGCAGTGGAACAGTCCAGAAGACAGGGATCATGGACAAGCATCTCTAAACTGAGGTCAAGTTACCAATGAAAGTTACCAATACAAACCGAATGGATCGACAGCCAACAAACAAAGTACACGAAAAATAGAAGACAGGGATCATGGACATCATTCTGCTATAGAAATAGAATAAGGACAATCTAGATGAGTACAATAAATCAAAGAAAAAGTAGAAGCCTCAAAGGCGTAGGTTCAAAACTAAAAACCAAGAACACAATAAAGGGAGACTTCATTCGCAAAAGCTGAAGCAACGGTATGAATTAGCATCACGATCTGTCAAATTATCCACGCATACACTTCAACTTGTAAACTCTATGGACCGTCCATCTCCTTGTTAATCTCCTTGTTAACATCATCCATATCTAACAAAAAGAAGATATTAAATAAAGTATTCAGTTATTAGATAATAGATATACAAAAGAATTACATGATGAAATGATATGGACTTACCCAATTCAAACTTTTCTGCATTTTCAATACATTCTTCAACATTAATCGGCTCAAGAATTGCTCTCAACCAATCTTGAGTGCAAATCAAAGTTTCCACAACTCTAGGAGTCAAAGAACTCCGAAAATCATCAAGCACACGACCAGAAGTATTGAAAGTTGATTCTGAAGCAACGGTAGTAACGGGAATAGACAAAATATCCCGAGCCATCAAAGATAAGATTTTAAACTTTTGGCCAGCAACACTCCACCATTTCAAAATGTCAAGATCACGACCATCTTCAAGTTCAGCTTTAAGATATCGATCGAGCTCAGATAAGTTGCCATTGGACTTTTTCTTCTCCTCATTAAGAAAGTCATCATACGAAGGCTCTTGCACATAGAAAGTTAAGCTGGAATTGTCCTCTTCATTTCCCTCATTCAAATAAGAATCGCAGCTACTACCGATATTAGTAGAAGTTCTACTTACCAATTCGCCATCCAAATTTTTGTCTCTAGAAGTGTGACAAGATTTCTCATAAAATTTAAACACACGTTCCAGGGCAAACTTCACCTTATCAAACATCTCATCAACTTCTGCAGCATCATCATAAATGAGTCTACAACAATACCTCACATAATTCAGCTTTTTTCCAGGATCCAACGTTACCGCAATCAATACCATAATATTGACTTTTTCGAAACTCCCATAATATTTGTCAAACTTCTCTTTCATTTTCAAGCCCATAACTCTCACCCTATGATCAAAAGCCTTCGTTGCTTCTCGCAAATATTTATACAAAGAAGCTATCCCCACAAAATAATCATTTGAAGTGATATACAAAGTTCCGGACATCTTCTTGGTGGTATCATAAAACTTCTTCAAAAATTAGAAAGAACAATAGCATTTTCCCAATCAACGCTACTTGGAGTATTAGAATTAAGCTCAGTTAGGAAAGAAACATCTTCTTCTTCCATCCTTTCAAAAGCTTTTCTTAGCTTTATGGCACTCTCTAACATTAGATAAGTGGAATTCCACCTAGTTGAGACATCAAGACAAACTGAACCCTTATAAGCAATCCTTGTAATTTCAATGCAATCTCGAAATGTCTTAGCTCTCATAGGAGAACTCCTCACATACCTAACCACGTTTCGAATACGTGTAATGGAATCACGTATCTCGGCCAAGCCATCCTTCACAATCAAGTTTAATATATGAGCCGTGCACCTCATGTGTAAAGATTCACCATCTAAGATCAATAGCCTCTCTCTTGAAAATTTTTCTTTCAAATAATTAATGGCCACATCATTTGAACTAGCATTATCCACTGTGATTGTGGATACTTTTTTCTCTATTCCCCACTCATATATGCATTTATCAACTACTCTCCCAATATCCTTACCCTTGTGACTAGCTATCACTACAAAATTAATGATCCTTTTGTGCAATTTCCAATTTTCATCAATAAAATGTGCAGTGAGGCATAGATAGTTCAAATTCTGAACGGAACTCCATGTATCAGTCGTGAGGGCGATCCTAGAATTAAGCTTACCAAAAGAAGCCTTCAATTTTCTTTTTTCACAAAAATACAACTTTATGCAATCTCTAGCCACTGTAAATCGCGACACATGCTTGAAGAGAGGATGTAATTGCTTCACATAATCACGAAATCCAACACGTTCAACAATCGAAAATGGTTGTTCATCAATTATAATCATCCGAATAAGCATTTGCCTACAAATCTCCTGATCAAACTTCCATGTCGTTAAAATTCCACCACTCCCAAGACTACTACTAGTATCTCCTCCTATTATTTGAGTTCCATCTACTCTTTGTGATGAAAACAATTTTTGCCTTTTATCCACATTGCGAGGGTACTTATTGCACTTTTTCAAGTGCTTCAACATATTTGAAGTACCATTATCAACGTGGTACGAATACTTGGATCCACAATAATTGCAATATACATCAACTTTCCCATTTGTGTGAGTTGTTCCTTGTCGAAAATGAAGCCAAGCTGCTGATTTTCGCTTACTAGGAGGAGGACATGGACAAGAAGCGGATACCTTATTTGTTTTGGATGTTTCTTCAAAGTTTTCACCTCCTTCATGTTCTTGTGATGTTGATTCCACTATTGGCGTTATTCCATCATAGGATTCCTCCATTGACATGTTAATAAATCACCTGAATCAAGTAACACAGTATAAAAGAGGAGAAAAGTCAGTTGAAAACAGAACAGGGCAGCAAGTCAGTTGAAAACAGAGCGAGGCAACCTTGCTGAACAGCTAAATCTATCTCCATTTAATGCTTCAGCTTTTATCTATAAACAGAGCCTATACCATCTATGAGGCCTCATTCATTTACAGAGAAGTCCTGCAAGCGGGAGCGTTACGTTCGGACAAGCAACAATCAACACGCATGCAAGAAGTGAAATTCCCTAATTTGGAACACCTAATTAATCTACATGTGATTTTATTAAACATGCCAGCTAGCAAATAAATCTAGAATGTAAAGTGTGTCTATAGCATGGCCGCAATGACTTTTATGAAATGCGGCCCATGTAAATTATGTCCATTGTAAACATGAAATTAAACATGAACACATGATCGAGAGAGAACTTACGATATGCAATTTCATGAATATCAACAGCAAAAATATTTAACAAAGTAAGGAAGGAAATTGACATCATTTGCAACATTTTGAATCACTTTAGAGAAACACTAGATATCCAAAGTGACTCTTTCACAGAAAATTTGATCAAGAACTAAACATCCGTAAAGGAAAAAACAAGAGTCTCCCAAGACTTTAAGAAAGGAGAGAGAACAAATTGCAAGGTACTCAAACCCAATCCAGATAAATATACTACACTCTAAACCAACAAATAGAGGATATTGCATGGAGATACATTAAAAGACTACTTTGCTAAAATCTGTGCAGATTTCTCAACATGAAATGATAGAACAGATCGGTGAAGACCAAAGACGCTCGGGTAATCTTGGGCTTAGCGAGTGTAAAAACTCACACAGAGAGAGAGAGCATGATTAAGTATCTTATGTGACTATAAGTCCCTTTAGGTTTAAATGACCTATCAACGCAATTTATAGTTTTTTTCTTTATTTTTCTGAATTCGTTTCTTCTTTTTATCTGGAGATTTTATTAGTTTGAGTTTCATAGATCTTTAATTCAACGAAGTAGAACATGGAAAAGCAAACAAAAAGCGAGCATATTTCATAATGTATACCTAAACTTTAGCTTCGAAACGGATCTCGCTCTTTGGAGGAATCTCGAGCAAGCCTTCTTGTACCTCTCGATGGTTGCTTTGACACTTTGCATCAACAAAACCCAATGAAATCTTGCTTAGTTTGATTCAAGGAAACAATCACGAAGCTGTCAAAGCATTTAATTTCAAGATTTTGAACATCAAGAATCGCCATTCTTTCATGAATTACTTTAGTTTTGCACACTTGTTCTTCGCCTTTTAGGCCTGTTCGATAGCACTTGCAGCCTTTATCCTTCTTCGTTCCTCTTCCTGCTTCAGCTAATGATCAGTTGGAGGTTTGGTTCAAGAAGGATAAGTAATTTGCACACTGTTCTTCAGTTTTAGGCATTCTGAATTATTTCCTATTTGTTTAATCCTCGAGCATCTCCTTGAGGTGAAACAAAGAGGATATTAATAGTATGTTGGTTGGAAGGTCTAGAGAACCTACAATAGTTATTAATCACTATTAGACCACATCACATATCCAAAATGAGAAAAAACTGAATAGTGTACCATCAGCGATTCAGCATATGCCTCAAGCTAAACAAATCGCCATGAATTTTGCAATCAAGCCACAACTTTAGTCGGGACAGCAAGTATTTAGAATCAACTTCCCCCAAAATTTCGTGATTAAACTTGCATTATGTCGTTGATAAAGCTAGATTTAGGGCTCGGGAAATAAAATCGAACCCGTCTGCGGTCGCAAATTTAGGGCTTCTCAAGAGACCACTTCGAGCGGAGCGAAAATCGTCGACGAAGATTAGATGAGAGGGGAGGGCCGAGCGATTGCTTCTCGGTCGCGACAGCCGTTGAAGCCTGAAGGAACCTACACGCATAAACCACACCCGGGTTCAAATCCCACACTAGAGTACAACTATTGAAAGATCAAGCACCGAGAAGTTAAAAAGAAGACCATACGGCACCTACACCTCACCTTCGCTTCACTCGAGGACTCGCGAGGCGATCAAGATCCGTTCTGGGTTGCGTCGAAACGCCTCGACCGGCGATGTGCTCAGAGCACGGAAGTTGAAGTTCAGCAGTTCGCGCTCTTCGCGATTGAAGTCATGCAGAGAGAGAGAGAGAACCCTAAACCCCAAAATCGGTCGGTTCGAGAGAGAGGGTTGAGAGTTGGGTCGCAGCCGGGTGACGACGCCGGCAGCGGAGATCTGGCGGTTGCGGGGGAGGAGGAAGCGGAGAGGGAGATCGCAGAGCGGCAGAGGTGAGGGTCGAGATCGCAGAGCGGCAGAGGTGAGGGTCGAGAGAGTCGAGAGAGTCGAGAGGTTTGAGCGTTAGAGAGTGAAGACTGAAGAAAGAGGGTTGAGATTTTTTGCTATTTTTATTTTTAGTATTTTTTTATATTAAAAGGGACCGGTCCGGTCCGGGTGGGCGGGCGGATGGATCCGCCCTTGGAACCGGGAACCGGACCGGTTCCCCCAAGAACCGCCGGTTCCGGGCTGTTTCGGTCCGATTCCGGGCGGTCCGGGTGGTTCCGGGTATTTTTGCACACCCCTAATATTATGTTGACGTCCTCTTTACTCAAAAGTAAGAAGTCATCTCTGGTGCATCATTCACGCCATCACCGGTCATCCCGCATGTGTGCTTCTCTTCTTGTAGCTTATTTATAATCTCAGACTTGTGCTCAATGATCACCCAAATTATGCACCCTCGATACTTCCCCAATATCGATGAATTCCAAGCTGCTCCTGGTTGTACCTCCGAATGAACCAATTGGTGGGTTTCCGTAGTCTTTGACTCTACTTATAAAGAAGTCACTGAGTCCGTTTCAAGTCGAGTGAAATCACTTTATAGTCATTCTAAACTTAAAGCTGCAGGCAAAAAAGTAAAGAAGACCTCCAATCCCAAGGACCATATAGAACCGTCCAATTGAAAAGCATTGGAGCAAGAATCGTCGACGGATGACAAATAAAAAATTATGTTTTAGGAGGATTCTTCGACATTGGTTGTTGAAATTGAGCCTGCTCTGAGACTTTCAAAGAGAAATATCAAGGAAAATCCACCAAAGGTAGTTGTCTTGCTTTTTATCTTTTCATCTTGCTCTTACATCTTATATTTTCCTAAATGCGCTCTCCCTTTTGGTGATTGCTTCTTAATCTAGGGGTGTCAAAAATCGAATCGAAAACTGAACTGAACCGAATCGAAAAACTCGATTTTTTTCAATTTGGTTTTTATTTGGTTCACTTCTCATTAAAAACCAAATTTTTTTAAACCAACTCAGTTTTTATCGATTCGGTTAACCGAACCAAACCGACAAAATCTAAATTTTTTCATTTTTTATTTTTTTAAAAATCATTTTTTGATTTTTTTTCTTTTCTTTTTCTTCTTCTTCTTCTTAATTGGCCAATCATCGGCCATGATGGTAGCCGGCACTGGCCAAAGGTGAGCTCAAGCCTTGCTTGATCTAGCAAGACCAAGCTCACCCAATGCCAGCAAACTTGAGCCCTACCAGATCCAACCACCTGGGTGGGGCATGAGCCTTGCTGGAGGTCACTAGAGGTCGCTAGACGTTCTAGAGACCTCTGGCGAGGCTCAAGCCCCACCTAGGTCGCCGAATTTGGCTGGGCTCGAGCTCACCAATGTTAGGTGAGCTTAACCTCACCAAATCAGGCGAGGCTTGACCTTGTTGAAAACTGGCATCGCTTGAGCTCACCTTTGGTTGGTCGCCGGCTAGTGATCGGCCAATTAAGAAGAAGAAGAAAAAGAATTAAAAAAAAAAAAAAAAAGGAAAGAAAAAGAATAAAAATCAAAATTTTGATTTAAAAAAATAAAAAATAAGGAAAAAAAAAACACAAAAGTAAAAACCAAAAAAACGAACCAAATCAGGATTTCAGTTTAGTTTGGATCAGATTTCAATTCATTTCAATAAATTTTCTTATCGGTTCAATTCGGTTCGATTTTCCAAAACAACGGAACCAAAACAAACCATTTACACCCCTGTCTTAACCAACAAGGTTGACTGCTCTAGTCACTAGAGGGTCCCGACTGAATGAACTTTGCACTTTACAAGATGAGGAAGAAGTGGATGCAAGCACGCTTTTCAAGAGGAAGAGAAAAAGAATGAAGTGTTTTCTATTATATTTATCTTGAAAAGTTATGTAGAATCATATTAAAAATCGCCCAAAAAAGTTGTCGGAGCGATGAGTTAGGTACGTCGAAAGTTTTGGCTGATCAGACTCATTGCAAGAGAATATATAAGAGGAACATGCTCTAACAGCATGGTTACTCCTATCTTTGGGAAGTTTCGTATATTCTGACATTCTTCTCTAAAAGTTATGCAAAATCATATTAATAATTGCCCAAAAAATTTATGGCAGCGATGAGTTAGGCAGATCGGAAATTTTGACCACTTAAATTCATTGTAAGAGAATGAATAAGAGGAGAAATGCTATCATCTTGGTCACTCATTTTTTCAAGATTTGGCCTATTCATAATCCTCTTAAATGGGTTTAATGTCTATAAATGTTATCAAACATAACTCTTATATGTAGCTCACGTCCTCATGACACATGGTAATTTTCCTTGGCAAGTGTCCTCATGACACGTGGTAATTGTACCAACCATTGATTTCACTAAACTTAGATACCCATATGGAATAATCTCGCTCTTTGATTGTTGTAAGCGTTTCATTATGAATAGCCAAATTGATTCATTCATTTGATAAATTTTTTCGAAGAGACTTCACCATCAAGAACTTTGAGTATTGGATGACAGCTTGTGCAAGATTATTAAATTAATTTTTCAAATTTGAATTTGGATATTAATTTGTAAGTCGAATTTGTTGGGAAAGATTTTTCTGTACGGATTTCAATCTCACGCGTGGAAGACGTCTTCTACTGGAGGTGAAATATTGCACGCTAGAAGACAAAAGATTTGGACTCCTTATAGATGCACAAAAGAGAAAATAAAGTAAATTAAAGTACAAAAGAAGGGTTTCTATCTTTTTGTACCTCAAAAGACTAATCCTTATTGAAGTCGTTCACGGTGGGACCCAGAGTCAAATTGTTGACTCCTCGGCACAATATCAAAGGTGGAAAAGACCAAAAAAAAAAAAAAAAAAAAAGGAGGAGGAAGAAGTAGCACATCCAAAAAAGCGCAACTCACGAAGAAAGAAGAACACAAACCCGTATAAAAAGAAGAGAACAAGCATATGAATTCTCGATTTTAATGTATGTGGAGAGCTTTTTATTTGAGCTTGAATGTGTGGTGCTTTGTGCCATCAATTTACGTCCAAATGAGTTATTTATTTATAAACACTTTATGTTTTGGCTTAAATCTAGATGTAGGAGATACTCGAATATGTGAGCAATTGTAAACTCTAATTCTCCAAATATAATGAATTATTTGCTATGAGCCGTGGATGTAAATATCGATACTCGGATTGAACCATATAAATCTCTTATGTCCATATTATTTCTCATTTATTTCTCAAGTGATTTCTCATTGACCTAAATTATAAGATCATGTCATTTCCGCATATTATATTTTAATAATTGGTATTAGAGCTTGGGATCACATTTTTTATTGTGATTTGGAGTTTTTGCTCGTCTGATTATTATCTGGAAATTCTATTATTACAATTATGTCTGAGAGGAAAGCTAAAACTGAAAAGTTTAACAGAAGGAACAACTTTGGATTATGGAGCATCAAGATGCGGGCGTTATTGACAACTCAAAGTTTGGCCAAGGCACTGGATGGTGAAGTTGAGTTGCAGCTTATAATGAAAGCCTTTAAGATGGTAGAGCTAATGAAAAGAGCAAATAGAACAATCTTGTTGAACTTGTCAGATGAGTTTTTAATAATGGTTATCGAGGAAAAGGATGTTGTAGCAATGAGCAAAACTTTAAGCACTCTATGTAAAAATTGTTTAAACAATCACTTGTACATGTTAAAGAGGATATTTCAGTTTAGATATATTGAAGGTACATTTATCATATCCCACATGGATGAATTCAATAAACTCATGATGGATTTGAATAACGTCTGTAAGATACTTGATGTTGAAGAACAAGGCATGATGTTGTTAGTTTCTTTACCACAGTCATGGGAGCAAATTAATGATTCATTATTGCAGAGGCATACTACTATTAACTCGGAAGAGGTAAAGTCTGCCTTGTTCTCAAAGGAGTAGTAAAAAAATTTGCAAAATGACGGTTTGACGCAAGGAGTAACGCAAGCACTAACGATTCGGGATAGAGAATAACATTGATGGCTCAGTAGAAGCAAAGGTAAAAGCAAATCGAAATCACACCATAAAAATTCCAAGGGATGCATGAAGTGCTTTGAGTATCACGAGAAGGGGCATATAATGAGAGATTGTCCAAAGCGAAGAAATAAAAATGATAGGCAGAATGCCACAAGTAATGTGGTGAACATTGTCGAGGGGAGCATTAGTGATGCAGAAGTTATTTTATGTGTGACTACTAGCTTGTCAAAAGATGCATGGGTGTTGGATTCGAAATGTTCTTATCATATAATACCTCATAAGAACTTGTTTACTAATTACCAGGCTACAAATGGTGGTACATTCTTTTGGGGAATAATGTAACTTGCAAGGCTATCGGGATAGGGGCAATTTGAATTCAGATACACGATGGAGTGGTGCGCACATTAACAGACATGAGGCATATAGTTGAGCTTAAGAAAAATCTCATTTCTCTGGGGACACTAGATGATATAGGGTATAGATATACCGCTGAAGGTGGAATACTAAAAATCTCTCGAGGTGTCTTGACAGTAATGGAGGGGAAGAAAGTGAATACTCTTTATCATCTACTGGAAAAATCCATGATCGAAATCGCTGCAATTTCATAAGGTAAGTCAAACTCTGACTTGACTCAACTATGGCATATGCGTTTAGGGCACATAAATGAGACATGCATGATGGTACTGAGTGAAAGGAGGTTGTTAAAAAGTTAGAAGACAAGGAAACTAGACTTATGTGAGCAATACATCTTTGAAAAGCATCACCAAATCAAGTTTAATATAACTATTCATTCGACCAAGTGACCAATTGAATATATTCATTCAGACGTCTAAAGCTCATGTTCAATTCCTTTGAAAAGAAGTGCTTGATATATGTTGACATTTATCAACGATTATTCAAAGAATGTATGGATATACTTTTTGAAGCACAAATATAATATGTTCAATCAGTTCAAGAAATTCAAGGCATAATTGAGAAACGATCAAATAAACAGATCAAGTGCCTAAGAATTGATAATGACAAAGTTTTATAGTAAAGATTTTATCGAGTTTTGCGGGAAAGAAGGGATTGTGAGACACCGCATAATACCTAGGACACCATAGCAAAATGACGTGGTAGAACGGAAGAACATAATTTTGCTTGAGTGAGCTTGATGCATGCTTTCGCATGTAGGATTTAGCAATAAATTTTGGGCCGAAGCAGTGAACATGACATGTTACCTAATTAATTGATCTACATCATCTACTATTGAGTGGAAGACTCCTGAGGAAGTATGGTTGAAGAAACCTGTTGATTATTCCAGATTACGTATATTCGGATGATATGCATATGCTCATGCGAGTGATGGTAAGCTTGAGTCAAAGGCAAAAAAGTGCATATTTTTGGATTATGCAGATAGGGTGAAAGGCTATTGGCTGTGGTACATCAATCCCAAATCACCCCATTTTCTAATTAGCAAAAACGTGATCTTTGATGAGAATACAATACTTCAACAAAGGAGTTTAGAGACACAACCAGCAAAGCAGACAAATCATTATGTCATTAGTGAGGTGGAGCTTCATGTGGAGACTCCGAAGGCCTCAAAGGTAACAGAAGTTAAGACTACATATGAGGATGCAATGCCTGAAGTTGGTGATAGTGGACAACCAATACAGCTGTAACACACTATAGCCGTAGACAGACAGAGAAGACAAATTAAATCACCGATATATTATGATTATACAGATATTGCTTATGTATTGACTGTAAGTAATGATGTAGAGACAGATAAGCCTTCATTACTTTGAGTCGATGGCTAGTTCGGAATCGTGGCAGTAGCTAGGGGTTATGAATGAAGAAATAAAATCACTCCATCAAAATTGGATATAGGAGTTGGTCAAAGGACCCAAGGCCCAAAAAATTATTTGAAGTGAATGGGTCTTTCAACGAAAAGAGGGCATTCCTAATATCGAGACAGCGAGGTATAAGGTAAGACTTGTGGTAAATGGGTATACACAACAGGAGAGCATTAACTACAATAAGGTGTTCTCTCCTGTAATAAGACATACTTTTATTTATGTTACTTGCCTTAGTTGCCTCGCTGGATCTCTAGTTAAAGCAGCCAGATATGAAAACTACGTTTCTTTATGGGGAGTTGGAGGAGTGAATTTACATGAGGCAGCCGAAGGGATTTGCTATTTTGGATAAGGAAGATCATGTTTGCTTTTTGAAGAAACCTTCATATGGTTTGAAATAGCCTCTTAGGTAGTGATATAAGCATTTTTATGTTTTCATGGCTAGTCAAGACTACTCAAAAATTTAGATGGATAGCTATGCTTACTTTACGAGATTGGAGAATGGTTCTTTGATTTATCTATTATTTTGTATTGATGATATGTTGATATTAGCTAAAAATATGTTTGATATTGATGTGTTGAAGAGTCAATTAAATGCTGAATTTGAAATAAAAGATTTAGGTATTATAAAGAAAATATTTGGTATGGAGATTTTGCATGACAAGGTTGCAAGAGTTTTATATCTATCTCAAAAGAAATATATTGAGAAAATTGTGGCATGATTTAATATGTAGTTGGTGAAATCTATCAGTACATTTTTAGTGAAGTACTTTAAACTTTCAAATAAATTATCACGGCAAATTGAGGAGGAGTAGAAGCGTATGTCCCGTGTTCCTTATTCTAATATTGTGAGTAGTATTATGTATGCTATATTATGCACTAGATCTGACATTTCACAAGCTGTGAGCATGGTTAGTCATTATATAATGCGTATTGGTATGGCTTATTGGGAAGCTGTGAAGTGGATTCTCAGATATTTGAAGAGGACAATAGACATAGGTATAGTATAGAAAGGGACAACAATGGTACTGAGACCACTAGTTTTGTGGATTTAGATCACGTCGATGACTTGGATGATTGAAGGTCTTTAGTAGGTGTTAACACCTAAATTTTGGCGACCCATTTAATCATTTATCTCATTAAAAATTGGGGATTAATTTTAAGCCCTAAAAAATTAAAATTAAAATTTGTATAGTATATAATTTTAGTTGCACTTAATTTATTTTTGCATTTGATCAGCGGCGGATGAGCTTCAATTTTATAAGTTGACAATTCAGTATTTTATTATTCTTCCAATATTCGGTAAATATTTCATATATTCATACGATTTATAAGTCAAGTGATATATTACCGAAGATTGAAAGTTTAAGGATGAAATATTAAGAGAGAATATTGCACAAAGGGCATATATTGAGTAAATATATTCCTTGACTCAAAATAAGAAAGGATATTTTCGTGCGTGAGCCAAAAAAGGAAGTGAAATAATCCATGAAAATCAAGTTCTTCACCTATATAAAAGAGCCACGTACGGAGAAAACACGAAGAGGGAGGGAGGGAGGAAAGGGCACATACATTGAATATACAACCAAAGGGGGGCTTCTTCCGTTCATTCCTTCGAGAAAATCAAAGCACACAAGAAAAAATTTTCTTTCATATTTCCTTTTAGTTCCTTTGGTGGAGGGGCTCAAAAAGTCAAAAGTCAGTAAAGGTTGCAGAAATTCTAAAGACAACACAGGGAAGGGACGTGTAGCAGTAGGAGAGAGAAAAAAAAAATAGAGAAAAGAAAACGGAAGCGGAAGAGGATCAGGTTGTCTCCTTCGCTGCTGCTGCTCGGCCTCCCGCGTACGCAAGCTCCTCGACCGCCACTGCTCGCCCACCGCACTTGCTCCGCCAGCCACCACTGCTCCATAACCACCGCACCAGCACCTGCTTCGCCTCCGCCCCCAGCTGCGACACATCCTTTGCTCAGCCCGACACCAGCGGCCACGACTTAGCGTCGATGCACGCCGCTCTGCTCCTGCAGCTAGCCCTTGCTTCGCCTCCACTTGTGCCAGACCGCAAGCCCCCCACTGAGCCTCTGCCATGTCTCCGCTCACCACCACGCCTCACCCGCACCTGCACCTCCTTAATTGAGCGACCAACTAAGCGGCTCCCACCACATTAGATCCAACACCGGTGCCACAGCAGCTGCCGGACCCCTTCGGCCTCCGTCCCCACACCCGTTCGGAGCCCGATCTGCTGCACCGGGACGCTAATCTCACCCCCAACTCGTTTGCAACTTGCAACTCAACAAATCCCAAGCCAGCTCACTGCACCTCCGCTATTGTTGTGCTTCTGACCGGTCGAGTACTAGCAACCCCCGTCGCTCGAGTACTCTTTCGCCAGCTGACATGTGCCACTGCACTGACACCGCTGCTTAGCCATCAATCTTCGCCTCAGCAGCCGACGCCCTGCAGTTTTCACCTTCTGTTGCTGCCCGACGCCACTGGAGTCCATCGCCGGTCTGCTTTGCCGCTGATCACCGTCACCACCCGTCGCTAGTCTTTGCCGGAGCTTCAAATGCTGGCGACCCAACCTCCGGTGACCCACCGAAGCTGCCCAGTCATGGGTGAAGAAGGAAGAAAAAAAGAGAAAAACAAAAAGGAAAAAAATCAATTTAGGTAGTTCTTTTTTTTTATTTATTTATCTTATTATTTATTATTATTATTATTTTATTTTATTTGTTCTTTTTAGTATAATTATTCATTAGTGTGACGATGAAATGTTCTTCTGAAATTTGTGATTGACAATCCGATTTTTGTGCCCGAAATTCGACTCGCAATCGCTTGAAAAATCGCCAATTTGATCTCACGCCCGAGATTGAATTTGCAATTTATGAAAAATTAGCCGACCTAATCTCATACACAAGATATGGTTCGTCAATTTGGATATCAATCTTGCTCTGATTTGTTGGCGTGTCGTTTACGTTAATTTTGTTTTTGTAAAAAAAATCCAAAAAAGTGCGAGTTAGATTAGGTTTATATCTTGTTTTAGGGTTTACATATTTAGAATAGAATTTTGTCTCGAATTTCAAAAAAATTAAAAAAAAAAATCAAATCAATCAATTTAGGTTGCTAGTTTTCTTTTTTTAACTTAGATTGCATGTTTAATTATTTGACAATTTTTAATTTCGAAATTAATACAAAAACACTAAAAAAAAAAAAAGTAAAAGAAAAGATTAGGATTATGGCATTCTTTGCATGTCATTGCATTTTAGGGTAAAATTCCATATAGTTTAATTCTAGATTATTGTTTTTAATTTATTATAAGTTTAGATAACTTTTTCAGATAGATTGCATTTTAGTTAGGGATTTTTAAGTTAGGGTAACATCCTAGTTTGAATTAGGATTTGACCTAACTTCATTCCTAGTACAAATTAGATGACATTTTCATTTAGGTAGATAATTTTCGCATTTTTTCTAGTTTTGAATTTCATAAAAAAAAAAATACAAAAGACATCTTAGGATAAATTCATTCCATTCTCTAGGATAGATCGCACATTTATTAAGAAAAACACAAAAAAAAAAAAAAATTATGTGCATGTTATTTAGAATCATTTCATCGAAATGCATGTTATTTAGTGATTGCATGTTAGGTTCACTTAAATTAGAAATAGCTTGTTAGTAAAATAAGGTCATGTAGTTAAAGTGCATGCTTTAATTTCGAGATAAAAGAAAACGCAAAAATTGTTTGCTTTGAGTGTTTATTTCTTTTGATACAATTTGCTTGATACATTGAGTGTTTAATAATGATTGGACATCCGTGTGACCATCCTTTTGCATGATAGTGATTTAGGTTAACATTGATCCAAACTACTTGCAAAAACATTTTTGAAAATAAAAAGAAATGGTACCGAAAGGACATTACAGAAGTCTAGTGTAATCAAGTCCTCGTACCCAAAGTCTCTGGTTCGTAGGAATAAAATAATTCTCTCATTATTTTACTTAGGTGACTAATTGACCTACCATAAACTAATTAGTGGCGACTCTTAGATAAAATCCATTTGCATGTTAAGAAATTTGAACCTAAGTCGCAAATTGGTATGAGCTTGAGAGAGCCCGTGCTAAGTTAAACTTAATAGTCCATTAACCTAGTTTTAGGTGGTGCACCCGAAATTTAGGTCACGACAGCAGGTTATATATTTAAGCTAGTAGGTGGTGTAATTATTTGGAAAGTGTCCTTACAAGATTAGATTACCTTGTTTTCGACTGTGGCAAAATACATGGCACTAACTTTTATAGTGAAGCAGGCGATATAGTTACAAAGTTTGCTCTTGAACTTTCGATTAGATTAAAAAAGTGTAGATATACATTGTGATAACCAATATGCGATATATTTGGTGTGTAATCTAGTTTATTACGAGTGAACAAAGCATATTAATATCAAATACCACTTCATCTGAGATGTCTTAACTAAGGGTAATATTATTGTGAAAATGATTGCTACATCAAATAACAATAGACATGATGACTAAGTCTGTTTATTTGGCGAAACTCAAACTCTGCTTAAGCTTAATTGGCGTCTATGGAGAATGAATGCCTGTCGTGGCATTCAGAGAGCAGCATGGATGATGGGCACTATTACTTCGCTTCAAAGTCGAGCCTAAGTAAAAAATTGTTAAATCAATGTTTCGATTTTGAATTTAGATATTGATTTGTTAACCGAATTTGTTGAGAAAGATTTTCCAGGACAGATTTAAATCTCACGCATGGAAGACGTCTTCTGCTGGAGATGGAATATTGCTTGCTAGAAAACAAAGAATTGAACTCCTTATAGATGCACAAAAGAGGAAATAAAATAAAATAAAATAAAATAAAAGATAAGGGTTTATATCTTTTTGTACCTGCAAAAGACTGATCCTTGTTGAAGCCGTTCGTGGTGAGACCCAAAGTGAAATTGTTGATTCCTAGGCACAATATAAAAGGCGAAAAAGGGAGAGGAAGAAGTAGCACGTCCAAAAGAGCGCCGCTCACAAAAAAAGAAGAACACGAACCCGTATGTAAAGAAGAGAACAAACATACGAGTTCTCAGTTTCGGCGTACATCGAGAATTTTTTTCTTTGAGTTTAAATACGCGATGATTTTGTGCTGTGAATTTACATTTAAGTGAGTTGTTTATTTATAAACACTTTAAATTTGGACTTAAATTCAGGTGTGGAAAATACTCAAACGTGTGATCGATGATAAATTCTAATTATCATACCATAATGAATTATTTGATACTGACTCTCTCCGTGGACGTAGGTACCGATACTTTAACCAAATCACGTAAATTTCTGATATCATGATTATCTCTCATTTATTTCTCGGTGATCTTTCATTGTTATAAGTTGTAAGATTCTATCGTCTCCACGTATTATCTTTTAATGAATAGGATGATGAATTGTGACAAAGAATGGTCGTGATGCCAAGTATCAAGCCGCGGATGGGCTAACATTACAAGTCACAATAGCTAACCACGTAATAAAAATCTTCTAGAATAGCTTGTGCTTCCACGCGCAGTAAGACAATCAATTGAATGTGAAACTACTACAAAATGAAAAATGGAAGGCAACACAATCACGACTCTGGTGTCATCTTCGACAAAGGAAAGATCTATTTTACGAAACGCTGAGAAATAAAGAGAATATTCACTGATCTCGCTCGTGAACAAGTGTCTCCATTAGGGTGGGAAATTCCTTGCTTAGTTTTTTTTTTTTTTTTTATCACAAATATCTAAATTGTCCTAAAAATATCACCAACGTGGCAAGAAGCACTAACAATATCTATAATGCAATAAATATTACCTTATAACTAAACTTAGATATATGATAAGGTAAAATTTTAGGATAGTGTAAATCATCGGTCTAACATCCTTTTTGGGGTGATCAATGATGAGGTAGAAGTTCGGGACAATATTTTGGCGAGTTACATTTTAAAGCCTAAACAAATGTATGGAGCAACAAAATATCCCAATACAAATTCCACTATACCAATTTGTTTTTTCCAAGTTATCATGCAAATTTAACATATTTTTTTCGGAAAATAGTTTAAAATGACTCATTAGTTTTGATGAGATGCCAATGAAAGTTTTGCGGTATAATAATAATAATAATAATAATAATAATAATAATAATAATAATAATAATAATAATAATTCACCCAAGAGTATACTGGATTAATGGTATATACTATCTTGAAGTTTTACCCCAAAATATGTGCAGTCACAAAACATCCTGTTGCAAATTCCATTATTACCAACATATGTTTTTTAGGCTCTCAAAAACCCGCATTGGCGAGCTGCCATGATGAATTCATTGCTCTATTTAGTAAAGGAACAGGAAACTAGTCCATCGTCCATCATATCACAATATAATCGGCTGCAAATGGGTATTTTCATGTCAAAAAGGTGTCCAGACGTACCCATCAATTGCTATAAAGGGAGACTTTTTGCTAAAGAATTTCATCTAGAGGTGAATATCAGTCTAAGGTCAATCTTGGACCGACATTAGACCGGCCCAACCCTATCGGTCCTGGTTCAATTTCCAGGGAGATTAAGCTAGTCCTTGGTTTTGGGATTTATGAACTAATACTTGCGGGATGATTCTCAGTTCTAAGAGTTCAAGGTCAGTCCAACCCATTAAACAGCTCACTAGTGAGGAGTTTAAATAATTTTACATTATTCTTTAATAACTTAGATTTTTAATATCTTTTACGATGTCAACAGCCATAATTTACAAAAGAAGAATATGTTTTTGTGAAGAGTCCCACAATATCCAAAAAGGCATAAACAGCTCATCACAGCACCCTTCTCTAATATTCGTTCTCTTCTATTTTATTTGTTCTCTTAGTCTTCAATTTGTCAAAATCGAAAGACATGACTTTTCCGCTCACTACTCGATACTCGCCTCGCTCACTTTGGGTCACTCATGTCGCTCACCACTCGATGCTTGCCTGGCTTGTTTCTCCTCGCTTGACGCTCGATGCTCACTCTACTTGATGCTCAACCCTCATCACTCGCCTCTCTTAGCTAACTTTGCTCGTCACCAAACCCATTAGGTTGGTCCGGTCCTCAATCGCATTTTGAGGGAGTAAAATGAAATAAAAAATTATTGATCGGTCTTGGGTTGACCCTCAAACTGAACTAAACCCGTTGGGTCGATCCAATCTATAGTGGCATTTTTAGGGAGTACAAAAAATGAAATAAAAGAATTAATTGTTGGTCCCGGGTTGACTTTGGAACCAGACTGAATCCACTGGGTCAATCCGATCCTCGGTCCCGAGCTCAATAGGGTCAGTCATCAGTTCCAAAAATTGAAAACTAGCACTATGCAAATTGGTCCTAGAGTTAAAGGGTAAACTGGCATCACCTAGACCATGCTTACCCCTAATTTCATCACAGCCTAGCATTGACCACCACAACAAATCCAATTCTCTGATTAAACCTTGATTGCAACACCTTCAGAATTGTCTTTTCTCTTGCTATCGCATATGGGTGGTCTCTTCCTTAATTGGATGTGAACAATCCATTTCTTTACCACAATTTTGAAGAGGAAGTTTACATGCCACCCTAGCTTTTGTTGACAAGGCTCATCAAGATCACATATGTGGCTATCCATGGCATCAAAGGGGGTCATCGAGCTTAAGATGCATATAATAACATAATTGTTCCCCAAAATGGATTATGTTTAAAAATAATCTTTTCTATTTAAGTTCCTGAAATAAGTTTTCAATAGAATAATACGTTTGATAACTGCACAAAATTTTTATTCCTAAAAAATAAATGCATTTGGTGCTATTCTCAAATTTTTTTTTATGAGTTAAGATTTCTTTTAATTTTTTGATATATTTATTATATTTTCCTCTTTTTTTTTTTTTTTTTTTTTTTCCTTTTCTTCTTTTTCTTCCTCTAGCTAGTCACTTGCCTCACCCATGGCCCACGACCAACTAGATGAGAGCTGGTGAGGCGCCAACCTTGAGGGAGCCTCACGATGGTTGGGCGACATTGAGTCTTACTAGTGGTTGGGCAAGGCTTGGGCCAACAAGGTTGCCGGACCTCGTTTGGCTAGTTGCTAGCCATCACCAAGGCTGGCGACTAGCTAGAGAAAGAAAAAGAGGAAGAGAAAAAGAAAGAAAAGAAAAGATGCAAAAAAAAAAAAATGATTTGAGTTTGATAATTGAGTTGTTCCCAAAAACAAAAAACAAAAAATACTATTTTTTTACTTCTTGATTTCATTTCAAATCTACTCTCAAAAACAAATTTATTCTCGAGAGCAAAAATGTACACAAATGATTTTTCGTTCTTTTTCTGTTTTGGGGAGCGAGAGGGGGGATATAAGTGTTACCAAACTGCTCCTTAATACAAATCCTTAGCCCTTTTGTGGTCTCATTTGGATTTAATCAACAGAAATCTGATCCATCACTCTTCATATATTCCCAGAACAGCATCACTGCATATTTTCCTGTTTATGTTGGATATCTGATCTTTCACAGGCAGCAAAAATTCCTCCATCAATTATTTTGTTCAAGTTCTTTCAGGTCATTCTCGTTAAGGACCTTGGTGTGCTGCACTATTTTCTGGGTGTCTTATTTATACCTACTTCTGGAGGTCTTTTTCTGACCCGTCACAAGTACATCAGGGACATTCTCGCTCAAATCAACGTGCTTATCTGTTGGTCCTAAGGAAGCTGCCACCCCGTTTATCTTCCAGTAGCGGATTATCTCTTCATGACCGCTCGCCTGTCACCGATGCTACAAATCATGGCCAAGTTATCAGTTCTCTTCAGTACTTATCTCTAGCAAGAACTGACGCTGCCCTTCCTGCGAACAAATTATCTCAGTTCATGCAGCAATGCATATTGCTTTTGTACTTTTCCTCCAATCTTGAGACGAAGTACCGTGACCAAAATTGAATAGTGGCAATACTACGACAACTATGCGATTTCCTCAAATTCATAATTAGGCCATACGCATTGCTTTCACTGGTTGGGCACGCCTATTCTTCCTTTTCGGCTTGAAATGTGGGAGAAGCTTGTTGCATGCTTTATGTCATGTGCCGGTTGCTCTAGTTAGCAAGCTGTCTCACATGTTCGTAACTTGAATACGTAAGGCCGGGGAAAAGTCAGAAGAAAAAGGAAGTCTTTCGCCATCAGAATATAGAAAGCTCGAAAGCCTATGAAGCGGGGATAAGCGAAACGTAGTTTTCTCTAAATTGTAATCTTGCAAGCCACTTTTATTAGAAGCCATCTAGGGTAAAATACAATGGTTCGTACATAAATGAAAACATAAACTGTGAGGCTTTGCATAAATTGGGCCCAGCTTACTGATTTAAATGAACTTTTGTATGAGTGGATTAGGCACACGACACAAATTCGATTTCACATACTCTTGAAAACAACTGGTCTAGTGATCAAGTCATTCACCCGATGCACCTAAGTTTCGGCTCACATTTCACCTCGTTTGTAAGGGAAATGGGTTATTCTTATGATTAGGTGGTTCATCAAACTCATCTAACCCTAAGTATTTCTAAAGCTCAGAAAATGACCGAAGAAAAACCTAGCTCGTCCGACCCTAAGTATTTCAAAACCTCGTGAATGACCCACAACAGATCTCCTCCTTCCTGATTTTCGTATAATGTAGAGGTACGGGCATGGAATTTTCTTAATTTTCTTTTTCTAGGAAAGAGCATGGAAGCCATGTAAAAAAAAAAACCGTTGTAAACAGAAACTATGGATTTGACTTCTATTTCAATATATCCACACTTTACATTTCATGCAAAGAGGAGAAAAACCGACATACATTCACATGCCTTGCATGAGAATTTATATGATTTACAATTTTTTTGATTACAAAGAGATAACCCAACAACATATGATGAGTAAAAAAAGATTGAAAAAATAGACGAACCCTTCATGTTAAAAACACTTTCTTCACGGCTTTGTCGCGGCTCGAGCCCTGTACTTGGCTGCGAACCTGTGGAACAAGGCCAGGGCATTGCTGGTGGTCATGGCCACGTTCAGGACCTTCCCCTTGAGCACGGCCTTGGTCTTGCCCATCCGACCCCCCGGGAACTCGTCAAGGCAGGTCATGGCATCAGTCAGGGCGGCGCTCACCCAGGAGTCCACGTTGCTGATGTGCCAGTAGAAGTTGTCACCCACGGTCTCCTGGCCGAGCCGCCGTAGCTCCAGGATCGACCGCTGGAGTTGGTCGATGCCGTTGTCAATCTGGTTCATGCAGTCCTGGACGGGCTGGTAGTCGTGGGCCTTCATCACCTTGAGATCCCTGGCCATGTTGACCATGTAGGCCTTCGTGTATTTGGCCTTATAGAGGCTCACGGAGAGGGCGGCCTGAGCGAGCTGCTGTGGGCTCTTGAGGGTGCCGTTGGCGTAGCCAGAGAGGCACTGGACGCACAGCTTGGGGTACCTGGTTGCGCGGCATGACATCTCTATGTAGGCACGGGAGCGTGAGCGCCTCGCGAGGGCGGGCGCAACCGAGGCTGAAACACAAATGAGGAAAAACAGTAGGAACGAAAGGCTCGGCTTGGCCATGGTTTCTGACGGTCGAGAAGCCTTGATTTTGCAGAAGCAGGAATCGGCGGAAGGCTAAGGAGCTGATGCTGCTAAACTTGTTTTGATTTGCTGAAACTTTCATGGGACCAGGGGAGTTTATATAGAAGAATTTCGAGAGGTGGTCTTCCTGGCATTGATTTCAACGTGCAATTTACGTGCAATCTCAGATTGGAGATTAAATTTAGATTTCTGCCTGCCCTCGTGGGAAAGATAGGTCCGACAATAGGGTGGTCGGTTTTATTTTCTTAGCCAATTAAATTAATGGCAATGTTTTTTTTTTTTTTTTTTTTTTTTTTTTTTTTGGGGGGTAAAGATATTAATGGCAATGTTAAGCCACACGAAAGGCAAGAATTGCTTTTCCTGTATCATTTATCTTTACAATCTAGGGTTTGCATGATACATAGAAATTGAGAATCTTTTCTACATCAACATGCAAGAAAATTCATTCTCACGGACCATTTTAAACTCGTGACACATGTCTTTGCACTTGTGAGTAATTTGATGGGATCCCTTTTATTCAATCGATCAAGGCGGTTCAATTAAAGAACGCTCGACGTTACAATTATTTTCTATTCTTTGATAGAAAAGACAATAGCATTTTCGGAAATTTCTGCTTTCCATTGAGTGTTAATATGTATATCCTATGTTGTAAATATCTTTGGTCAATCACTATTCGATAGAGACCACGTCCGTCCAACCCTAGATGCAATTTTTTAAATTCCAGCATCAAGTGGGAATCTCGCAAAGAAGTCCCATACTTCACTGCCCTGCAAAAATTCAGATAGCTGGATGCTAGTTGCTCCCTTGTTTCCCCACACTCAACCTCACATGGAATAGATTCAATATATAAAAATCATCGTGAGAGATTTAGGGGGGGATAATTGCTTAAAACTCCCCCTACTTTAGCATAGATGGACAATAATCCCCAAAATTTTTGAAAAGCTGCACATTAAGCACTGAACTCTGGCGCCTTTGCGTATCAATCCACATGCTCTGAAAAGTCACATTAATTATGCTCTAGATTCTTATTATTGTTGCGGTTACTAGCTTTTCCGTATGTATAGCCGTCAAGAGGTTAACTAAAGACGGAGTAATTCATTTTTCTCGATCAAAACGACCTCTATTAGATTTCCTTAACTTCATACACCACGCACCGCTCTCTACTTTCTTGGCTTTGTTAATCATGTAATAGAGACTATTTTGATACATAAAATGAGAGTCAGCTCATTTCAGGTAACACTTAATGGCTACATAGACGGAAAAACTAAGGGTCGCAACAAAGATCGAAGTTTGGGGGGTAATTTATAACTTCTCGAAGCATCCGGGGTATAGTGTATTATTTCTTAAAGTTCGGGGGCTACTACTCAAAGGCGTCAAAGTTGAGCGGGTTTTCAGCAGAATTATCAGTGTTTTTTCAGGGCAAAGACCCCACGTGCAGTATGTTTGGTCAACTTTCCAGGGATCTTACGCTTCATAGGTATTCGAATTCACCTTTGACCAGATCAGACAACAGCGACCGCCCGATGAGCTTACTTCTTCGTCTCCATGTTGCCTTACGGATCGGATCAAGGAACCGAATAACTTTCCAGATACGATCTAGGAATGTTGACTTTGATTAGAATATTGAGAGAGGAACATCCTCGGCCGTCGGATAGAAGATGGACGGTGGTGATGGAGGAGGGGGCCCCGGCGATGCATGCGGTTGCTTTGTCCCACGGGGTTGGGATGTGGCTTCCAGATTTGCGCTGGCCAACATTAGGCACGAAATAATGTAATCCTGCACACAATTATTGAAGGGGATTTGAATATACAAAGAAGGTTTGTCTGCAAGTTGAGATACCTCCCTCATGTGATGCTTTTGAGTGAGATGTACTAAAATTCGAGACGGGTTCATTGGGAGAGTTTATAATTTACACTCAACGTGTAACGTGAGAGTAAAATGGGTAAATTAAGTAATCGCGTACTTCGTTTGAATGAGTTAGATCCTTCCAAATCATAAGGATCCTTCCAACCTCGAGCCACGCCCGCCACCTAGAAACTTCGTGAAAGATGCGACGAATGACAACTGTCTTGTATTCATGATGGTTTTTTTCTCCCCCAATGGGCTTCTAGAGTTGTTCCCGCTTTGTTTGACTACACACATGGAACATATCTCAAATGAACATTAAGGATGCCATCACAAATAGACCAGACAACACTACTACAAAACATATGGAAATTTGTGTTTTTTCTTAAAACAAGATCGTGTGCGTGTCCTGTATATTCTTGAAGTACGATTGGCTTGATCTAGCAGACTTAATCTAAGCAATACCAATAATCTCAACTACCATGTACTTCATGAGTGCATATGACATGATAATACATGGCTCCTCTAGTTACGGGACAAAGGGTTGAATTCTTTCACTTCATTTTATTTAGTTTAATGAGATGGCTCTCTTTTGGTCCCGCAATGAACCCCCGAGTATATTCCGAAGATTTACGCAATAAATAATTCTCCAAAGGAGACAGCAGTCCCTCCCTCTAGAATCATCAGATCTGGATCTTAGCAATAATCACATGGCCGCATACAGCAAAAACCTCACAGACAGATCCACATTACAGTGTGTAATAATATACAAATAAGACAGACAGACGTTATAGTTTATAGTAAATAAATCGACCATGGCCTCATAGGATGTTGAATCCAGCGTTATCACGTGTGACATGTTCCGGTCCAACAGGTTTATTGTGTTTGAGCCCTATTCTAGGAATCAGAAGACTCATGTAGCAACACCAAACAAGCTTTGACGCAACTCTTGGTCTTACCAGAGACAATACAACTCGACCCGACGACCCTAGAATAAAAATTTCTCAATCCTTAATAAGATTGTAAAAGACCACTACAATTCCAGAGTCCAAGTTCGTTTCCACGCAAGGGCTCATGAAAGCATCCAGCAAGTTACGCAACCAAGGCTTCGAGGTTTATTCCTTTCTTTCTTTTGTATTTTTTATTTTTTCCAATTCTCTTGATCAGCAATGTTTCGGAGAGCCACGGGTACGGTTCTGTTGCCAGGGGGATCAAGTTGCCGCCCGTGCCAGCTTTGAGCGTTCTTTAGTATATATGCTGTTTCTCCTCTTCAGGTTCTGTAACCCCATTGGAACACAGAGATGAACAGTAAGTTCAAAGTCTGCCTTTTCTTCCTCCCCTCATAAAACTATTAGAGGAAACCCAAATCAATAATACAAGTGAAAATAGGGACGGGATTGAAAAAAAGGGTTACATCTGTGCGAAGTCAACTTTGGTTCACGTGAGCCACCACAGATGAGGGAAAGGTCAGGGATTACAAAAGTCCTTCGGACCGAAGAACATGCGAAGAGCTTAAGAAGCTGAGATCTATCTATAATAGATTAAGAGGAGACAGAGACTCCACCAGTAGACTCCACAAATCATCCTAGGTGGTTTTTGGGGCAATTGGACTTTACATGAGAAACAAGAGGCTTGACGATGATTATGAAAGTTAGCAAGTAGCCTGAGAAACCAGGTCATGACACCAGCAACAGATGAGTAGCTGAATATGACAATGACTATGTACCTCTGACTATGTATCTTTCCGTCAATGTCTTTCATTCCCCTATAGCTGGATTTAATAGCTGTCTCTTAGCTAATCCAATTACATACAAATAATTGTGCTCATGGAGATGCCTATGTACATGAAAGGACTCAGTGTAAGCCTAGTCTAGAATATGGTAATTACAAACAAAAACAATTTTCAAATACCTTGGACATCCATAAAATCGTCCAGATGGATCCTTGGAATCTTGTTAAGAGTTCAAAGAGACACAATTATGCATCAATCTTGGGTCCAGGATAAGCTGGTAAGCTCATTATTCTCTTGTCAAGAACTGGGCCTCCAACTGTGAAATGGTACAAACTTTGGAAGGTCGACCCTCTCAGACCAAGAAGTTCGTGCACTGCAGTGACAGTTGCAAATACATTGTTACCCAATTGGAATAGCTAAGATGCCAGAAAAAACATAGGTTCGATGAAAAGAAAACAAATAATTTGACTCTGAAAATATTGATAGTGGGGAGGCTCATAATTGTTCATCCCCAGTTCAATAAAACAATGACTGAAGTTCTGTATATCATCCAAAATAAACTGTTTCAATTGATGTCTGGCACCAATTTATCCCCGCATACAGTTTTGGTTACAGATAGATTGCAGGAGACAGGCCCCATCTTATTTTGTGCCCCAATGCAGCAACGGTCCATCTTTTGAAACTCTTGCCTACGAAAATTTCTGGGGTTCACTCTCTGACCAAACAAGGCGTTGAACCTGATAGGATCTTATTAAAGCAGACTGATAAATTTGATCCTAAGTCAAAACACCCAAGTACAAGAGGAGTTAAAAAATTTTCCTACACTCCAATGAGATAAATCTTCTGTGGCTCGTTAGCCCACTCATAACGGCCCTATGAGATGCACTGTTTCTAGTTGTACCATCTTGGGCTATTACCCAGAAGAAGAATGTGCAATTAGAATTTATTCCAGAATATTACGCGTGACCTAACTGAAGCATCCTCCCTCTTTTAAGCAATAAAAGAAATTTAAATACAAGGCTCCAATACAGGATTAGCGAAGCAACATAGACATGATCAGATGCCATGGTGTTCCACTGCACATGCCTATATGTTATCTAAACTGCATCTCCCACAGACAATGTATAAACTTTGGGTGATACTCCTACATCACCAGTTTTATCATGCTATATCTTCTACACTTTATTTGTAGAAGACTCTTGGCGTGCAAAGACATCAGCCAAATCCCCCACACCCCCCCCAAACACACAAAAAGAAAAAAAAAGCATAAACTTTCACATTGGGGACAAAAATGTTCACCATCATATTTTTCCATCCACATGATAGTGTGGCACCTAATGTGACCAACGACGCTGGGGTGGCATGATGACGTGACACTTTTTGTTGTTAAAAAGGTAAACATGGCAATTTTAAAATCAAGAGAAAATGATGTTTATTAAGATATAAAGGAAAAAGCTAAGCAGACCCCATAAACAGATTGGGCTTTGTTCTTAGAGATGCATGGCTGCCTCTGCGTGCACCACCATCACAACCGTTGCCGACCTCAATCCAATGTTTGCAGAGATCAGCAATGGTCACCCATCCAATCTGATCTAGATCAAGTGTCAGCCACAGTCATGCACAATCCCAATGGTGGCACTCATGGAGGTCACCATGCATCTCCCAGAGCAAAGCCCAATTTGTTTATGAGATCTACTTCTCTTTTTCCTTTTTTCTTAATGAAAATCATTTTCTTTTGATTTTAAGATCACTAATTTTTTATTTTTCAATAGTGAGTGTCACGTCATCGCGCCACCTCAATTTCATTAACCACATCAGATCGTTTGAAAGAAAATATGACAGTGCCAAATGAAAGATGAAATCTGACTAGGATCAGGCAAGAAACTGCATTAAGATAAACCATCGTAGCAGGTGCCAAAATCTCAGCCACATAATCAGGGCATAGCAAGTGCAACTTTCTATTTGAGTTGTAACTACTCATCAGGAAACATTTCAGTGGCTAAAATATTCTATGTTCAGCAAGTTAGCAAATGATTAGAGGTTTGTATTGTCAATTCCAGTTTTTTAAAATATGTTCCATCAAACCTTCAATACAATTCAGAAGCACCTCATTATACGCTAGCTGTTTACTTTTGCATTTAGTTCTCTCCTCTTTTCATTCTTCCTAAATAGTAAATAATCTAGATGCCAAGCTACAGCGGAACATGGGCAGGGAATAAGCAACCCCAAACAAGCTCCTCGTCCTTTAACAGCTATTAAAAACATTGCCAGCAACATCCCATCATTATAATCTGTTCTCTATGATGTAGCACAGGCATAACTATAGCGTAATAGTAAGTAGGACATATCTTATAAGTCTGGCCTCAATCTGATCATAATGATAATCCTTCAAAAGTATTTTCCAGATACTCTAGTTGAGGATTATGATAGCAACTCAGTCTACAAAATAACATTCTTTGATTTGGGAACCAAGAAACGCTGGAAGCACAAATACAATCATAATAATATAACACGCAGGTTGGGGTGCATAGCTTACCTGGATCATCGAAGAAGCAGCCAATTCCAGTTGCAGATATGCCAACTGCATGTGCTTCCAGATACAAAATCTGGCCAAGCACTCCAGTTTCCCAAAACAGCCGAGGATACATCCAAGGACCCTTGTCACTCAACACAGGCTGAAAATGAGCCACCATTCCAAGACTGAAGCAGCCATCACCAGCAATATCCTACATGCCAATTTATTGGAACGAGTGATTGAAAGATGCTGTTCACGAGATATCTTGCACAGGAAACGACCAAAAGGGCTAATCAAATACTGGATTCAGCAGAATAACAAAAAGCCATTTGATGATTGACTAAATCACATTGAATTAAGGAACACCATAAGAAAAAACCAGGTGCTTTGGAGAGGCGATAAATGAACTTCTCTGAGCACATGATGTTTGATATTACTAACAGACAAGTTTGTCAAACTATTCTTTGCTTTGAATTCTTTGCAAAAGAAAGTCCTTCCCATATTTGGGCCAACAGGAAAAGGAAAATAAGCCAAAGTTCAGCTGCATCAGCTTCCTCCAGTCTTAGCATCTACCATGTTATAATATTTTTTGCCTATGATCTTCAAGAGCCAAACATTGATCACATAGCTCAAACTCATTGCTAGCAAAATATTAGGAAGATTGACTTGCCTGATGACATGATAGTTGCTTTGCCAGCTGCTGACAGTCACCTCTAGCAAGTCGATACAAAGGAAGACTAGAAGGGCATCCCTCTGGCTTCAGCCACTCAAAGTCAGGCCTTGTAGCTTTCTTGAGCTTCTCAAAATGATCTTCGTTCCTCACCAAGAAATACAAACCCTTTGGCAACCCAGTCACTCTGTGAACAAACAAGGCAGCATGCACCTCAGCATCCCATGAAAGAACTCGATATGGCAATGCCAGCTGTCTCTTCTGCTTTCCTCCATTCGCAGAACCCGAAGGAACACAATGCAACAGTATCTGATAAAACATGGCTCTATCAATTGCAGTCACTCCATCCATGTCCACTGCACTTCTACGCTTCCTTACAACTTCCCTAATACTGAATCCCTTGTACGAATTTTCGCTATGACTCTCACTCTCACAAAATGGATCAATGGAAAATCTATCTCCTGCTGTCAAGGGCTTCTTCGCAGCCTCAGCTGTTCTATGTATAATATCCCAACAAACGTGCTCCTTGCTAAGAACATTAGGCTTCCCCTTCCATTCCAATCCTGGAAACTCTGACAAAGCTGAGCTCAATTCCTTATAATTTACATTGAATTCACCAATTCCCTTAGGAAAAACAAGCAATACACAATCTGGATGCTCAAATTCAATGTCCACCATCTTCCCCTTAACAGGCCTAGACGGGATCTCAAATTCGGGGAAAATATGAAGTCCCATCAGCCTCTTCAAATCCTCATGACTCAACCCATCGAGAAGCTTCACGTCCCACCCAAGCCCCGCGGCCGCCATCGCAACCGCGGCAATTGCATGACCCACATCATGATTACAATACCTAAAGGCTCGCTCTCCATACTTCCAAGCCTCTCGCCAAAAGATGGAACTCAGGCCGACGAGGAAAGAATTCGCGGGAAAGAACTTGGGCAAGAACCCAGATGGCAATTCGGCTCTCACCTCGAGGGAATGCTCCTTGGGCGCGTAATGCGCCACGAAACCCGAACCAAACAGCGACTCGACGCCCGGGGCGATCAAGTAAGCCTCGGTGGGGTGCAAATTGCCGCTGCTGGGGTTAACCCGGAGCGACCAGGTGGAGAACCCCGCGGTCTTCCAGGCGGACAGGGCGAGCGAGTCGTAGAACAGCTGCGACACGGCGGTCTTGGAGACGGGTAGCGGAGGAGGGAGCGAACGGAACAGGGAGGAGTACGAAGGAGGGGGAGGGGCGTCGACGAGGCTCGACGGCTGGCCCTGGGGCGGGTCGCCGGCGGGGAGGTGGAGGAGGGGGAGGAGAGGGGCGGAGGCGTAGCGGCGGAACGGGTTGGGCTGGTTGGCCCAGTCGAGGCCGCGGGGGCCGCGGGCGTAGTTGGAGAAGGAGTGCTTGGTCTGGTCGTGGTACGTGAGGACCTGCGAGAGGAGGCTCCGAGGGTCGTCGGCCTTGGCGGGGTCGGCCGCCGTCGAGGTCGAAGGCGAAGGCGACGGAGAAGACGAGGAGGAGGAGGAGGAGGAGAAGGACATGGTGATGGCGGGCCGGCGGCGGAGGTGGCGGAGGGGAGGGCGGTTCAGCGGGAGAGGGAAGGAGAAGTGGAGCTGCGACATTATTTTCTAGAGCCTTTTGGTTCGTTGGGGATTCTTCCATGGCTTCTCCTTCGTTCGAAAGCTCGAGAAACAGGGGGGTTTTTGTAAAACCTTAAAATTTATAAATTTTTTATTATTATTATTACATGGATGTTTTCCCAAGAAAATGGGGAGTTCTCATTGGAATCTTTAGACAATGAAGATGAGGGGGATTTCTCCAAAATAAGGAGAATCTCGATAACAACGGTAGAATTGTCGTGATTTTCATAACATATACATTTTTTTTTTGTCGGTTTTTATACCTACATCTTCTGTTCACCTATTCTACACTCACTCTCGGACTTTTACTCCTACTCTTTGCAGGGCGTGGGCGTCGAAACCCACTCCTCAAACTTGTGCGTTCCCACCCATCCCTCCCTAGAAGTAGGGGTTTGAACCCCTCACCTCCCCTTTCCATGTTGAAATAAAATCGATCATTTGAGTGTGATTTTTAGTAAATTATTCATTCTACATGGATTTTTATAATTAATATTTCATTTTGATGCAAATTTGTCTAAAATTTTTTGAATTTTTATTTATTCTTTTTTTTCTCTCTCTTTTTTTTTTTTTTTCTCATGCCAACAAGGGCCACCGACAGCCCTCATCGATTGCAAAGGCCTTGCCTAGATTCGGTAAGAGTTGCCTCACTTTTGATTGGGGTGGCCATGAAGGCCCTGAAGAAGGTGGTCTTGCCCACAACTGTCCACAATGAGCTTCACACCCTCACCCACAACTAGTGAGGTCAATAAGGCCATAGGCCTTCACGACCTCATCAAATTTGGGCGATGAACTGAGGGCAAGGTGGCCCTCACCCAGTTTGGACAAGACATTTGCAACCAATGAGAGTTGCACAATGATCCTTGCTGGCACTAAAAATGAAAATGCAGAAAATATATATATACATATATTAAAAAGTTGTTCATCTCAATACTAATAACATCACGTAGGATGATTAGTGTCTAGTCAGATTTTTTAGAAAGGCAAATCACCGAAGACACTTAAGTGATTAATTTTTTAAAAAATTTATGGTATTTCAGTGAGCAAAAAAAAAGTTATGGCCCTTAAATAAATGCCATACGAAATTTACAGTACTCTTCTTGTTCTTATCCCAAATAATCTCTTTTAATTTTAGGCACTAAAAATGCGATTAGTGATGCATACATGCATGCATAAGTTTAGCATAAATAAACAATTGGAGATATTTGGGGAAAGTATTAAGATCTCTTAAATGTTAGAAACAGACTGCAGATAAAATTATTATTATAAAGAAGTTGTATAAACATATATCAAAAGAAAATGATATTTTAAGATCTGTCGTAGGATTAAATGATTCAAATTTGAATATGGAAACGTGTGAGAGATAAAATAAAATTATTAATTATGCATATTTGTCCATACACATAATATTTATAGAATAAATGGACCAGTTTCCACTCCTTGGGTATCACTTGGTTCAAACTCCCAATCGGATTACTCAAGGAATGAGAATCGTATTCCTACTCTCTTTTTTTATCAAGATGAAGTCTTTATCACAATATGAAATATTCTCATCTTAGGGTTCTAATTCCTTAGGAATCCAATCCAGTGGTGAATCAAATGAGGCCTTGAAGCTTGCTAGATGAAGACCTGGAATTGAATTGGAGTATGATGAATAAGCCAAGTCCCGTGCCATCTAAAGTGAAAAACCATGGGAGTGACTTGGGCAACCGTCGGAGGGTTATTATACGTTGGAGTTATGTATTGATAAAGGCATAGCCTTGGTCGCGCTAACACAACGTGCAAAGAAAGAACCTTAATAAGGACATTTAATTTGAATATCTAACCTTTTTCACTTTGTTCCGCAAATCAAAAGAAGGTTTGGATTTCATATACTCCTCATTTTGCATAGATCATTATCTCTTCTACAAGAAATTGGCAACTAAAAGAAGAATTTCTTTATATAAAGTTGGAAAAGTTTGATTCGAAAATTGGAAAAAGACTATGCACTAAGGACAAGAAAGTCTCCTCCACGCGTCCAAATCACAAATTATTATAATTTGTTAAGTTTTTTTAGATTGAATTCAAAACAAGCTCAATTTAAGAAAACAAGTTTCTTTTTTGAATTTCAAAATGCAAACGAAAGATGAAGATGTTGCCGTCACAAATAAAAAAATCACAAAAACTATCATAACGACAGGAGGAGAAAAACCAAAAGCTGAAGAGGAAAAAGTGGAAAATGCAAAAGAAGGGGAGCAAATCATCATAAAGAAGCAATAAATTGAGGGGAGCATAAGTCAAGTGTAGAAAAATCTTGACAAAGTTGAGTTAATTTTTATCCAATCTTAATTACTATTTTAACGATGAAAGATTAGGTAAATGTGTGTCAAAACTTGCTAAGTTCTACATAATCTGGCTAGTCCAATTTCTATTTTCCCTATTTTTCATCACTAATAAATAGGGAGATTTTTCATCATTTCCTTTTTCTTACTTGTATTATCATTTTATTATGACAAAATGATAGCGAAATTTATAAAATGCATTCATGCTCCTTGATATATATTTGCCCATATATTCATATATACATACATATATATAAGGGTACTATATAAAGGATAAGAATTGAATGTAAAGAAATTTCAACATATAATATATATATATATATATATAGAAAATTGTTAAGTCATTAATGATTGAAAAATCTACGTTTGTTTGGATTGTTTATTATGTGGAAAAATGCTATAGGTTCTACATCTCTAATGTAATCATAAAAATTTGCTAATTATGTGAAATTATCTAATATAAAGTATAATAATTCAAGAGTGGTAATAATAATAAATAAGAAACAAACCAAGTGAAGAAATAAAATATAGATGAAGATTAAGCTAATTATTATTTCAATCATAAAATGATATGAAACATAGCTGAAAGTAATTAAACTAACAATGGGATCTCATGTAGGAGCGGTAATCCGCACTCGAGCAAAGATCCCACCGATATGCATAAATAGTAATTAACAATGTAATCTCACGTAGGGGTGGTAGTCCGCACTAGAGTAGAGATCCCACTGATATGCATTATAAAAGAAAAATGTGACATTCTATTGGGGCAGTATTTTGTGCGCAAGTAGAGACCCCACTTTAAACGAAAGTAAAAGAAGGCTAATAATATGAAGTGATAATGCCAACCAAAACTTGGTTGGTGGTTGCTTATATTATTGAGTAATAAGAAAATTTCCGGATAATTGATATAAGTGATTGGAGATGATTACAAGTGATGGGAGATATCTTAAAGAAATGATTACAAATGATGGGGGATGATTATAAGTGTTTGGAAATTGATTACAAGTAAATACAATTGATGGATAGATGAAAGTGAATAGTTGTGATCAAAGGAGGTTTTTAGGACGCAAGAAGGTAAGAGCACAAGAGCGCAAGTGAGCTAAAGGCAAGTGATGGTCTCCTTCTTCTTCTACACTCCCTTTTATAGGCAAAGCTTTTTTTTTTTTTTTTTTTTTTGTCAAACTTTTATAGGCAAAGCTTGGACGAATTTTTTTTTTTTTTTTTTTTTTTTTGGGTCTTGGACAACTCTGCATGAGCATCTTCAGTCCATTAGCAGCATCTTCAAATTCTTTCTTCAAATGGAAAATGATGTTGTTCTTTGAAGAACCTATTTTGTCTTTTTCAACTTCTGTTTGTTTTGGTAATTGATGATTGGTAATTTCCTCTACTCATCTCCATCCTCATCTGACAGGTTGATCCCATGGCAATCATCTTCATTTGTATTGCCACTGTGATGAGATTAATCATCCTCAGAGGAACTTTGAGATGTAGGAGGTGACTTCGTAATTGAAAATTTTAACATGAATTTACCAATGCAAAGCGATATTCTTCTAGTGACTGCATGGCGGCCAATTAGGGTTGAGCTAGTGATTTTTGTTGCAGAAATTCAGTAATTTTGTGATCAACTTATTTGTGATTTTCTCGATTTAACCAATTCAAAACTACTTCCTTAAAAAGGTTTTATGTAAATATAAAATTGTCTCACCACTTAGTTTTTAATCTCCTAAGTAGATGCAGGAGATGTGAAGGATGAAATGGCTTATTATAATCAAATTCTCAGGCCATAACCCAGGAAACCCGGAAATTAATGAAAAAATGTATAAGATTTAAAAATTTTGACTCATGCTTGGTTGGTTTGAAATGGTTGTGAAAGATTTTTGGGCTGGTTTTAAACTGTAGAGGTAATATTTCAATCACAATGCCAAAGTGACTCCACCATTCTTGGAACCAAAAAGGTATTTTTCAGTGTTGAAATCTATTTTGAAATAGAAAAGCTAAGTATGACAGTCATCTTTATTTTGGCAGTAAAAGACATTTCACCATGCTTCTTGGTAATCCCAATAAGTGAAAGTTAAAAGATATGATAATTTCATAGTTAATATGGCTTTTAATCATAATTGAGTATGACAATTGGATTTCCACATTTTTGAATGTATGACTTGGAGGATTGTGACTGTTAAATGATATTATTTGGCTTTTTAAATGATTGTTGAGCTTTCATTATGTCTAACCAAGTTTAGAGCTAGTTTATTATTGGTGATTGGGGTTGTGATTATGAGATTTTGGCAATTGCTTGGTCTTTGTCTTTTTTGGACTTTGACATTGTTTTCCCTACAAAAATTCTCTTGTTAGAAAATTAAACAAAGAACTTGATGATTTATTAATAAATTCAATATCAAAATCAAAGATGGACAATATGGCTTGCCATCGGGCAAAAATTCGTTTTGAAGCGATAATTAATACATCATTTTATAATACTTCTCTTGCCGGTTTACAATAAATTCATAATAAGAATTTTTTATTTAAAAGATCACATTGGAATTTAGATATTGCCAAAACAATGGTTAATATTTCTTTTTTGATGGTAGAGTAATTTTGTTGAGTTTGGTTCCAATGTTTAGAAACAAATTGTACTATTTGTTCTTTATTATTTTTTACTTGTTTTAGGATATCCCCATAACCTATATCACATATGTTTCTTCTATTTTGAAAGCAAAAAGATCAACAAAATAGAGGCAAGGTATTTCTTTAACATGGGTTTTGCTTTGTTTAACAATACTAGTGTTAGTTGATGTCCATGGTGGAGGGTTTTTTTGTAATCTTTGATGTAAAGGTTCTTATACTATATTCACATTTGGGAAAAAATCTACAATATAATTGAGACTCCCTAGGATTCTTTGTAATTAATTTTATCTTTAATTTCATCGGGAAATTTTTCTACAAAAATGATGGATCTTTCAATTTGGATGATAGTTCCTTGAGAAATGTAATCTCCTAAAAATCTAATTCTTGTTTAAAATGTTGATCTATACTAGTAGAAAAAAATAAAGCATCATTTATATAGACTAAAATAAATTCAAAGTAAGGATTAAAAATATTATTCATTATTCTTTGAAATTTACAAGGAGCATTTTTCAATCCAAATGGTATTACATTCCATTCATGTTATCTAAATAGTATTGTAAATATTGTTTTATATCTATCTAATTCATTTATTTACATTTGCCAAAATCGAAAATTCATATTAAACTTTGATATTATTTTTGAGGTATGAAGTTGGTTAAGTGAATCCTTTTTTGTATGGAATTGGATATCTAATCAATTTTAATGCTTTGATCAAAGGTTTCTAATTGACACGCACACGCACACAAACACGCGCACACATATATTGATTATACAAAACTTGAGTTATATTGAATATCTTTCATGTTAACCTAAGCATGTAGAAGATGATATTTATGGAAATTGTACTATATACCTAATATTTTTCTAGTGATATTGTGTGAACATGAGTTAAAATGCATATTCTCTATGTTATCCTTTTCCATTATTATGCTTTTTTATTATGACAAGGGGGGAGAATATATATAGATGAATCTATGTTGATTGGTTGATTATATTTCCACATTTTTTGTGCATAATATTGAATTCTAGTTATATTTTCATATATTGTTGCGCTCAACTTATTTATTTATTATTTCCTATTAATATGCATTAAAAATCTTAAAATTTGAAAATTGTGTTACATGCTTATTATGCCATTATTTGAACTTTTTTTTTTTAGCAAAATAAGCAAATTTCTTCTATGTTTCATGCACACAAAATTTAATATTTCTGAAAATGTGATTGCATATCTGTATATCCAGATATTATTTTTCTACATAAAAAGGAGGGAGATTATTAAAAAATCCTTTATCATGTTTTGAAAATGACAATATAATTAAACGCTATCACTGTATTTAATGATTTAATAACTGGTGAAGGACATACAAATCGTTATGCAAATTGTATCCTAACAAGATGTCTAAAGGTTTTGAGTTCTCTATCAATGGTAAACAAGGCACTAGGCGTGGAGTTGTCTACAAGTCGGAGGTACTTAAGTAGAAGGTAAATAAGTCTAGGATGAGGAGTTTGGTAAAACTTGAAGGTACCATTGATAGGTGAATGACGAGGTAAAGCCATTACTATGGACTAGAAGATAGAAGGTAGAGTGAAGTTGATATCCTTCACCAATATCAAAGGAATCTGAAGTATGAAGTGAAAGGCAAATGATAATTGGAAGGGTCTTGATGGAGGTGAACAAGTCAAGAAGAAAGTTCATGCAAACTTGGAGAAACCAAACAAGGTGAATTGTTTATATAGTCTTAGATCACTAAGATATTAGGGAAGACTAGTAGATGGCAATTTGTAAGTTGTTTAGAAGCAAGCAACTTGGACGTAATCACGAATTGCTGAAAGAAGTGACTCATGCAAATAACATGTTGATAATGTGTTTGTATGATGCGGATAAAAAGATTAGGAGTGATTGATTCCAGAGTAAGTAGATATTAGAGCTAGAACTTGGAACATACCTTGTTATAACCGACTCTCAATTTTTGGACCTTAAATCTACTTTGTTTACTTGAAACTAGTTCTGGAACCCATCCTATTTTTTTGGTCCGGTTTTAGGGTCTATCCGAGAACCTATTTTATTTTTGTGTTCCTTTTTTTAATCATTTTTCTACAAAAAAAAAAAAAAAACATATGAGGTTATGTGTAATGAAACAATTCAAAGTAAAAGATGAAAAATAGAAATCCTTAATAGCCAAAAACAACAACTCATAAGATGAATCGTAGTTACATACAACTATAAACAATAAGAAGTTCATACACATAACATAAAACGTAAATTATAAAACTTCGTAAATTATAAAAATTCATCCCCCATTCATCCATAAAAATTTAGGGAAAGATGAAAGAGTAGCAAAGAGTTTTGAGGAATGACTAAGAATGAAAGAGTGATGGGGTTAAAATTTAGAGGAAAAATAAATTAGGATTTTGGATTTTGGATTTTTAGCTTATAAAACTAATTCCGAAATCGATTTCAAAACAAGGTGGTCTAGTCTAGTTTCAAGGTGGGTATTTACTCGAAGCCTCTACCCAGATTGGATGGGAACCAGTTACTGGACCTATAGGTCCTGCTCTCAGGTAATCCAATTTGGTTGCACACCCCTAAAAAAGACTCAGAAATTCCTTTGACTTAACTTGTAAGTCAAAAGATTTAACAGCTAGCATAGGATTGGAAATCTAGAAGTTTGCTTGAAGAAGAATCCAACCAATTATTAATCAATAGGCAAAAATGATTACTTCCTAATATGGCCACTCTATTCACGGAAACGATATTCTTGGAGTTCTTTCACTTATGAGCTATATGCTTCTGTTGTGTCACTTAAATTATATAGAAATTCTATTTGATTATATGGACAACTAGATCTCTGGTGATTTGATTGTTTATCTTCAACATCTAAATTGATCATCTTAAAGATTATCCAACGACTAGTTTGGAGATTGAAGACTATGAGAAGATCAAACACAAACCAATGTAAATACTCAAGAACCATAAAATAAGAAAAAACTTTATCTTTTGTTGCATATTGTGAGTGAGTTTCAAAGAGTGCTTACACTAATTGTAATCTCTTTTGAGAGGGGTACGAATATTGTAGCAGTGCTTAAGATTGTTGGTGTGATCTACTAAGCTTTGGGTAGAAGTAGAGGATAGAATTGGATCGGGCCAAATCAACGGTTTCTATAGGGATCAGTTTGACTTCCAATTCTAATTTACTGGAACTAGTGAGTACCAACCCAATTCCCAGCCGTAAGCGTGGAAGCGCTCACTTAGATCGAATTGATATATATATATACACATGTATATTTTTAAAATTTTTTTATGTTTTAACTTTTCATATCAAAACCCAAATTTCCTCTTTGTTTTTCCATGTCTCTCGCCTCACTCATCTCACGACCTTGCCTCTCTCTCTCTCTCTCTCTCTCTCTCTCTCTCTCTCGACCTCCAGCCTCATCGATCCCTTTCTCACTCTCACTCTATATCACCTTCAATCTCATCGCTCCTTTTGTCACTCTCGCTTTCAATCACATTTTCCCTCTAACCGATCCCTTTCTCACTCTCACTCTATATCACCTTCAATCTCATCGCTCCTTTTGTCACTCTCGCTTTCAATCACATTTTCCCTCTAACCTCATTGTTCGCTCTCAAGTCTCATGCCTCTTCCAAAATAGATAGGGATTTCCAACTTTAAGGGCTGAGGCTTTTATTTGATCTCCTTAGTTATGTTAGTGTTTGCATATATCAGGAAATTTCCTCTGCTTAATAAGCTTTCTAGTCTCTGCATAGTGTTGGCTACTCCAATTTTTTTTTTTTTCCTTTTCCCGGGTTCCTTATAGGTATTGTCATTAAAATATCCCAAAGGGACAATCTTTCTATTTGGTTCTACTTCTTTGCCGTCATTAATAGGAGCACCATATGTGACTTTTGACTAGCCACATTCCCGTGATTCAAATATTTTTTCTAGGTCAATCCTCTTCTTTGATGATCTAAGGGGGTCAAGTATGGTGGTGGAATAGATCACGGGAAAGGTGAATTGCTCCGCTTTGGATAGATAACTACATGAATTTGTTGGGGGCATTTCAATCCATTCTATAGACCACTCGGAAATTAAACCGGCCCGCATGAATTCATGTAACTAACGAGCGGTTCTCAATTCCAATTTTGAAATCGGTTTATAGTGGGAGTTTCCTAATTCTAGGTTGGGAACCACCCACCTTGAAACCGATCATCCCTAGGTAGAAATAGAAGCAGGCTATTCTTGTATCTACTTGAGGATTACTAGTGGAATCCAACCTATTGGTGGCTGTTAGTCTAAGAGAATAGACATAAACTTATCCCAAGCCGAACCATTATAAATTTGCATACAACTTTTTTTTCTATTTCTTATTACTTGTTTTTTTTTTTTTTTTTTTTTTTTTTTGATAAAAGTAATGCCCGCAAAGTTTCTACTTGTATCCAATTTGGTTCCACACATACAAACTCATTTCTACTTATTTTTGTAAATATTTGTCAATTTTGTTGCATAACCTATTTAATCCCCTTTAGATTATATCGCTGACCACAACACATTACAGTTTTAATCTCATGGCTATTAAGCTCCATGGTGTCAAGTTGAGCTTAGCCATGGAAGAGCCCTATATCAGGCCATGGAGCTCCTCCATGGCTAAGGTCATGTATGTTGGGAAAACCTCCTATTATATTTTGAAGTTGACAAAATCATATATCTGTATCAATATTAAATAACTACATATGCTGCTTTATCTTAGGTTGAATAAATGTAAGGAAAGATTTATCACCACCGATAGAACATGAAGTATGAAGTAAAAGACTAATGATGTCTCGATGGACCTTCTTGGAGGCGAACAAGTTAGAGGATAGGAAGTTCATGAGGACTTGAAGGTACCATGAGAAGGTGAATAGTTCATATGGTCTTGGTCATACTTGTGGAGATAAAATGGTAGACAATTCGCAAGTTAACTAGTGGTGGGAAGCGTTGATAGACCCACGCATTGCTAATAGAAGTGGCTCCTTATGTCATCCGAGAAAAACTTTCATGTCAAATAATTTCGAATTATGATTTGGAGACCAATATTTTGTTGACTGTCAATCTATTTCTCAAGAAATTTTGACAGCAAGTTGTAGGCCTAGAACTTAGGAAAGTGATACAAAGAGGAGAATTCACGTATAGATAATCCTATTCATGAAAACCACGCTATTGCTAGGAAAATTTGATTGTACAAGCAATCGGATCTCCTCATTTTGTCGTTTATTTTCAATGGCTATATTGATTCTCTCGAAGATTATTTAATGGTTAGCTTGGATATTGAAGTCTATATGAAAGGATCAATGCCTGCTGAAGAATCCACCAATTGCGAGAACAATTAGAAACTGAGAAGCTTTATTCTTTGATACACTTATACTCTTGTCATTGAGCGAGAACTTCATTTATTGAGTGTTTCACTAATTGTTATCTCTTTTGAGTAAGTGTACAAGGGTTGTAGTACTGTTTAGGATTGCTAGTGCAATCTACCAACTTTGGATTTGGGTAAAAGCAAAACAAACTACATTACAATATCTCAAAGAATTACTAGTGGAATCCAGTCTATTTATAGCTAGTAGTTTGGGAGAGTAGACTTAGGTTTGGTCTAAGTTGAACCCCTATAAGTTCTGGATGCAATTATTTTCTCTCTACTTATCTACATATATCAAATTTAATTTTAGCAACTCCACAAATCCTATCAAGTTTCAATTATCAACTTATTCGCTCCCTCTTGGTTGTATATTTAACTATATCAAAGTTGAGCTCCGCCAGAAACCTCGGTTTTTCCATTGTCTTCCTCACAATTTTATGGAGGGGCCATGCAATGCTGAGAGCCTGTAGATGTCGGCCAAGCCAAAGTCGGAGCTCCACCTACCGGCCATCATGGGACGGAAGTCAGTGTGGTTGAAGGTGCACCCTCCTGGGGGGAAGTTCCTTGAGGACTGTAGCAAATAAATCTGTACATTGGTTAGGTTTCAATGGCCTAGGGGTGATCGAGATAGGCCTTGTGAGCTCCTTGAGAAGATGATTGACCTTGAACCATTGGACCTCGTCACTGTCACATGGAGCTTCCCATCTCCCTTGACCTCGGCCTCGGCCTCGGTCTCTGTCTCCAAGCATTGTCTTCCATTCAACAACATGCGTCAAAGTCGACACGGATCAAGAGTAGCGACCTTTCTGTGTCCGGGAACTGGTCGGAGATAAGCATCTTCAAACCTCGGTACTCGAACATGAAGAGCATCAGAGCGTAACATGATGCACTGAAGCACCTTGGGACCTCCCATTACCATCTTTTTTTTTTTTTTTTTTTTTCATCATACTCTATATCTATTCTATACTCACTATCAGACTTTTGCCCTGCTTCTTGCAAGGCGTGGGCGTCAAAATCCACTCCTGAAACTTACGCGTCCCCACCCCATCCCTCCCATTACCACCTTGCTCTCAAGGAGGCGAAACCTCTTCTTGGCCTTCTATTAATGGAATCTTTATTCTTGTTTAAAGACAAAAGAAAAGAAATTAAATCTTGAGTCTTGAGCCATGTGAAACCTTGCTGCTTTTCTTGAATGGCCTAATAGAGACGATGCGTCAGTTGTGATTTCGGTAGACATATAGTTCTCCTTCCACTGTTTTTCGAACAATCATTCTATAAACTTGGATAAGCGAGGCCAACACACAAGAATCACGGGATCGTATGAATCCTAGTTTCACATGGGACCAAACCTCATATGCATGTTCTAGTGAATCGAATGTAACAGTTCGTACCTTGATGCTTTTCAATCATTGAATTCAATTCAATTTTTCGGGTTCGGAAACTACAGTGATCCGTTCAACGAAAGACAAGAAAAAGCAAAATCAAAATCTGTTGGTACCCTAAAGATATCAGCTTCATGTTAAAGAATTAAAGTCGATACGCAATTGATGACATTGCCTACATATCGATCAGGCTTTGAATGTGATATGGAGTCAGACCATTGAGAAGCTCTAAGATTAGTGAGCACTGATTGAGTAAGAGAACTTGTCGGGTGTCTTCAAGGGACGGGGTAAATGGTATGTTGACCGACACGTACGATGTGATACTGATTGTTGACAAAGTCAACAAAGAAATACCAGTGTTGACTGTGAGAAGCCAATAAAATTAAGTATATCAAACAAGCAAATTACCCGGGAATATTTATCTATTAACAACAACCGAATCAAGGTCAATCAAGTCAATTTGTTGAGCCAAGAAGCGGTGACGAACCATAATTAGCGATTCCAATCGCCAACGGGGGGAAAGGGTTGATCGATGACCCAGAACTGACAATTTCCAAGACCTCGCCTCAGCCCTCGTGACAATCAATGGATGATTACAACCAAGAACTGCGATGGCGAGCAAAGTGGAATCACAACTGGTTTGTAGGTTGTTATCGGCTGTCGTTCAATTACAAGGACTACAGTGTAGTTTTGGAAATGGTTAATTCTGAATGGTCGGTCAACCGTTGAAAGCATACCTCACGGCACAAACAAACCGACAAAAACGACAGTTTCCAAAAACTAAGCTCGAGATTTACATCACCTGTGAATTGCGATAATCTCTAATGCAACATCAGCAATGCAGTCCGTATATAAAAGTCCTCATTCTGTCACCACCAGTGATACAAGACAACAAGGATAGGATAGCTAAAAGAAGTAGCTTCAACCACCACCACGAATTTAACAAAAGGTCAATCTTCTCCTCCCCCATTCAAAAACTGTAGTTCCAAACAAAATTAGTGGGCCCTGCACCGAGAGAAGAAGATAGGCCTACCCTTCTTCAATGCCTTGTAAAGGTTAGCTAAAGAGATTTTGAGCTCAGTCTAGACCACTTTCCAACCACCCAAAAGACACAGAATTTCCAAATAAAAAACTTTATCATTTGCTCCTCCACTTGCTTTGCTATCCTAGAATTATTGAATAATGAGGATAGTAGACACCCATCAGAAGCAAGAATAGAATATTAGAACATAAGAGGCAAATCATGAATACAGAGATCTGAATAGCAACTGTTAAATGAACATAGGGTTTGTAACACTTCGACAGGATGGAGGAAATTTTGCCTCATTGACTTCATCCACCCACAGTTACAAATCTCAAGAGAACAGCTGCTAGAGTTTTACTAGTGCAAGATCATTCACTACAGCTCTCTCGTGATCCATTTCTGCCTCATTGATAGACTTCAAGCACTAGAAGGAAAAAATTTCTGTCATTATTTTTGTTTATAGCACAAGAGACATTGAATAAATATAAATCTCTCTAGCAGGCTTTCCAGGGGAGCTCTGCGCCGGAACCCAAATGCCACCCAAGTAACCGCATTGGGTACTTACCAGAACCTAGCAAAGCTCTTTAGCTGCCGCAATGACGGCCTCGGCGGTGATGCCGAACTCCTTGTAAATTATACCTGCCGGAGCACTGGCCCCGAAGCGGTCGACTCCAATAGCCTTCCCTCCACTTCCGATGATTTTCGACCATCCAAAGGTTGACCCAGCTTCAATGCTGACCCTAGCAGATACAGCAGCTGGCAAAACGCTTTCTTTATACTCAGCAGATTGCTCATCAAAGAGCTCCCATGAAACAAATGATACAACTCTCACAGCCTTCCCTTCCTTTCTCAGCTCATCTGCTGCTTTCACAGCAATTTCCAACTCAGAACCAGTTCCAATCAAGATGACATCGGGCTTATTGCCTGAAGAGTTGTCCGAAATGACGTAACCACCTTTTGCGACTCCTTCAACGGAAGTTCCGGAAAGCTGGGGCAGCTTCTGCCTGGAGAGAGCAAGGACAGAAGGTCTCTTCCTGTTGAGGACAGCAACCTTGTACGCACCCGCGGTTTCATTCCCATCAGCCGGTCGAAGCATCAAAATATTGGGCATAGCACGGAAGCTGGCCAAGTGCTCAATAGGTTGATGGGTCGGCCCGTCCTCTCCAAGACCAATTGAATCATGGGTCATCACGTAGATAACTCCAGCTTCACAAAGGGCAGAGATCCTCATCGCAGCCCTCATGTAGTCAGTGAAGACAAAGAACGTGGCGCAGTATGGAATCAGACCAGGGCTGTGCAGGGCAATCCCATTGCAAATAGCTCCCATTCCGTGCTCTCTAACACCAAACCTGACATTGCGTTCCTCCGGGGTGCCCTTTTGGAAATCACCGAACATCTTAAGCAGTGTCATGTTAGAAGAAGCAAGATCAGCACTGCCACCGAGAAGACCAGGCAGCACTTTAGCGAGGGCATTTAGGCATTGCTGAGAGAGATTTCTGGTGGCATCAGCAGGACTCTCAGGAGTATACGTCTGTAAAATGCAGCAAACAATTACCACAACGCTGAAGTCCACTAAATACCAATTGTTTAACAGAATTCACAATGTGTGTAATCTCAGATTATAGGCATCGACAAGATAATTATGATACTGCCAGACTTTGACCCCCCTAGGGAATAATTATAAGGATTAGAAGCTAGAAGAATTTAGAAAGGTTGTGAAAACAAAGGTTGGGAGATTACCACAAGTAGAAGTAATGATTGGATGACGAATACAACTAAGAAGACTCAGCATGCCATTTGCTCAAATGTCTTCCCTAAGTATTAAATCCCTTTTCTTCTTTTAAAAGCTCCATAAACCTCATATAGCATAAGTGGAATTCTACGCTACAAGGCTACAGTACACTGTAATTTTCTTACCGGAAGGGCTTTTTCCCAACCAGCAGGCAGTTCACCCTTGAAAATGGACTTCAGTTCTGCAGCTTCTTCCTTGTACTTCTTCTCATACTCGGCAAACTTGGCATTCCATTCGGCTTCAAGAGCAGCACCAGCAGGGACATGGCGACCCCAGTGCCTAGAGAGAGCCACAGATATTCATCAGTAACTAAATTTAAATATCAAATTTGTCTCCATCACATGGCAGAGAGATGGATGGTTCTCTAGATTTTACTTACGCTTTGACATCCTCAGGCACATGGAAAGGTTCATATGGCCAACCAAGGTTCTTCCTTGTTGCATCGACTTCCTTGGCACCCAGTGCGCTCCCATGCACACTATATGAGTTGGCCTTGTTAGGTGAACCGTAGCCAATGGTGGTAGTCACCTGCAAAGAAAAAGCATGGTTCATTAACAGCTTCAAAAAACGATTATCAAGTGAAACTAAACGAAATTCTTTCGAAAGCAATATGAGAAATACGAATTAGTTGTACTATTACAATAAATACTTATGTCTTTCTCAAAAGGCATAAAATAATTTGACTAGTATTTTAAATATAGCCTCCACTATAACCTAACAAAAAAAATATGCGATCGTATTAATCATAAAGAGTATTTTTTGAAAGTTCATTCCCATGGACTGCTTTTAGGCTTTGCCCTTGGTTACAGTAACTTCAAACTTTGCTAGCCTCGCATAAACCAAAACAATTAATATTCCATCAGATTTAGGAGTGGGACCTTAATTAATGTAGGCTTATCCTTGACAGCCTTCGCTTCCTTAATAGCAGCACGTATCTCATCGTAGCCAGTGTTTCCGTTTTTCACCCATATGACATGCCACCCAAGACCCTCGAAACGGGTGTCAACACTCTCAGTGAATGCAATTTCCGTATCGCCATCAATAGAGATGTGGTTGTCATCATAGAAAGCAATCAACTTTCCAAGTCCCCAGTGACCAGCAAGTGAACAAGCTTCATTGGAAATACCCTCCATCTGGCAACCATCTCCAAGGATGACATATCTAAAGAAGTCGAAAACCACCGAAACACAAGTCACGATGCTAATCATTGCCAAACTCCAAAATGCACGGTGAAAAGTATCACGGAGGATTGTTTTACGTGTAGTGGTCAACTATTTCATTGTCCGGTTTATTGAAGCGAGCAGCCAAATGCCTCTCTACGAGTGCCAAACCAACAGCATTGGCAATTCCTTGCCCGAGTGGACCTAATAAACCAAGTTATCAAATCAATTACATATCTCTTGAGGAAAATCGGAATGCACGTCTAACACCACCTAAGCCATATAAAACTACAGAAAAAGGTCAAACTCAAACCTGTTGTAACTTCGATACCGGTTGTCTCAAAGTTCTCCGGATGGCCAGGGGTCTTGCTTCCCCACTGCCGGAAGCCTTTCAAGTCTTCCTCCTAAAAAGATTTTCACAAACAAACATTTCCAATGGAAAAGCTTCCGACAATAAGTTATTTAGCACTAGCAACAAGATGTAATTACAGGACAAGCCAACTCCCTTGTTTTTCTCTCAAAAAATTCGGGTGATGGACAGCAATAAAACCACTCGGAGACCAGCAATTCTCATTTCTAACACCAACCAAACTAAAAATCCAACATATTCGGTGTTTAAATGCTCCAACAAAACTAAAATTGAGCATACATGCCGATCATAAAGACAAAAAGAATCCTCGATTAGAAACCAAGAACGATTCACGGTAGCCGAAAAAACGAAAGCACCAACCTGGACGCTGTCATACCCAGCGAGATGCATAAGGGCGTACTGCAGCATGCAACCGTGCCCGGCCGACAGCACGAACCGGTCGCGGTTGAACCAGTAGGGGTTCTTGGGGTTGTACCTCATGACCTCGTCGTACAGGATGTGACCCATCGGGGCGCAGCCCATGGGCAGCCCCGGGTGCCCGGAGTTCGCCTTCTCGACGGCGTCGATGGCCAGGAACCGGATGGTGTTGACCGACTTCTCGACCAGGGAGGCCTCGGTGGCGGTGTCGAGGGTCTCGACGGCGGCGGCCCTGATAGGCCGGACGGCCGAGGAGGAACCCGGGATGCTGCTGCGGCGGCGGCGGCAGGAGCCGGACCCGGAGGCGCGCCTGGACGAGGAGGAAGACGAGAGGGGAGAGAACTTGAGGCCGGAGAGGGAGAGGGAGACGCGGTCGGAGGAGGAGGAATTGGCGGCGTTGCCGGAGATGGGTCGGGCCAAGATGGCCTGAGACAGCGTCGGGGACGAGGTGGAAGCCATCGCTCGACTCACGCAGAGAGAGACAGAGAGAGAGAAAGGCGGTCTGGCTCGAGCGTTGGCGATCGGCGTTGGTCAGTTGACGGGTGAATACCGTTTGTCTTAGGATGTTGTAGTAGCGAGCGAGTTACAGCTTTCCCTGGGGAAACGATAGTCTTTGCTCTTTTTCGTGTGGACGAAGTTGAGGATCAGGATTTTGGGGCCCGCCGGAGTTTTGTCTGGTCTGGTCGGCTCCCCGAAAGGCCGTGGCCCTTGGATCCACGGAGGGACGGCATCGCGGCCGTTGACTCCGGATAGGGGATGCTCGGCCTTTCGTTTCTGTTCTGCCCGTCCCTTTTCTTTTTTGTTTTCGTTTTCCTTCTCCTGTGATAGCTCCAATTTTTGCAACCCCCCCCACCCTAAATCAGCGTGAATTTTTTATGGAAGCCTTAATCACATTCACTTTGATATTAAACGTACGTCGTACGGTTGCAGAAACGGCACTAATAGCGAATTGAATAGCAATATTTTGAATGGGTGAAGGGATTTGAGATAATAATGTATAATTGGATCATTTAAAATTTAAATAAAGTAATGTGTTTTAAATCATATACGTGAAGTCCAAAAATTTCATTGAAAACTCGTGTTATGACGTAGATTACCTTCTTCGGGCATTATTATGAAGACTTTGCATTATTATAAAGTAACATCTCTTTGAGGAAATAATACTAAAGTCAAATTGAATAGCAATTTCTTTCACGAGTAACGAGATCTGAAATAATAATGTACAATTGGATCGTTCAAAATTTAAATAAAGTAACGCGTGTCGATTGACTTGCATATAATATGGGCATTCCGATAGGACATAGATTGCCTCCTTCAGGCATTATTATAAAGACTCCGTATTATCATAAAGTAACGTCTCTTTAAAGAAATGATGCTAATATCGGATTAAATAGCAATTTTTTTCACGAGTGACGAGATTTGAGATACAACTAGATCTTTCATAATTTAAATAAAGTAATGAGTGTCAAGTGATTTGTGTAAGATCTAGGCATTCCAACGAAAACTCATGCTATGATGTAGATTGCCTTCTTTAGGCAATTTTATAAAGGCTCTGCATTATTACAAAGTAATGTTTCTTTGAAAAACTGATACTAATGTCGGATTGAATGGCAATTTTTTTCATTTTGATGAGATTTGAGATAATAATGTACAATTGGATCATTCAAAATTTATATAAAGTAACGCACGTCAAGTGACTTGCGTAAAATCTGGGCATTCCAATGAAAACCCGTGCTACTTCTTCAGGCATTATTATGAAGACTCCGCATTATTATAAAGTAACATCTCTTTGAAGAAATGATACTAATATTAGATTGAATAGCAATTTTTTTTCAATGAGTGTTGAGATTTGAGATAATAATGCAGAACTAGGTAGCTCAAATTTTAATTAAAGTAATGTATGTCAAGTGACTTGCATAAAATCTCAGCATTCCAACGAAAACTTGTGCTATGATGGCATTATTAAATAGACTCCGCGTATTATAAAGTAACGTCTCTTTGAAGAAATGATACTACTATTGGATTGAATGGTAATTTTTTCATGAGTGAGTAGATTTGAGAAAATAATGCACAACGGGTCATTCAAAAATGAAATAAAGTAACACGTGTCAAGTGACTCACTTAAAATTTAGGCATTACAATGAAAACTCGTGCTATGACGTAGATTGCCTTCTTTGGGCATTATTATAAAGACTCCGCATTATTATAAAGTAACGTCTCTTTGAAGAAATGATACTGACGTTGGATTATATAGTAATTTTTTTAATGAGTGACAAGATTTGAGATAATAATGCATAACTAGGTCGTTCAAAATTTAAATAAAGTAACGCGTGTCAAGTGACTTGTATAAAATCTGAGCATTCCAGCGAAAACTCGTGCTATGATGTAGATTTCTTTCTTCGGGCACCATTATAAAGACTCCACGTTATTATAAAGTAACGTCTCTCTGAAGAAATGACATTAATGTCGGATTGAATAGCAATTTTTTTCATGAGTTACGAGATCTGAAATAATAATGCATAACTGGGTCGTTCAAAATTTAAATAAAATAGCGTGTGTCAAGTGACACGGAATGCTCAACTTGCATGTCCCCCAAGCTTCTTGTGGCATCGCCATGCCGGACCTTTGTTGCGGGAGAATCGCCGACTGATTCTCGAACAAGTTCTCTCAGGATAAACTAGCCAGTTACCATGATCCCACTAAAGTGCTGAAAGTTGCAGGCCTTCTTCAGTGTGAGTTGGTTCGGAGTTCAGGTTTCGAACATGCGGGATTCGAACCTCTAAACAAGAATCACGTGAGGGTGAATAATCAGGCCGTGTCGTGCTTTACCGCTTAATTCCATATGCACGCATATTTTACTTTTTCCAGAAAGAATATGCACAAGCGCGTGCTGAATATGCTCTGGATTTCAAGTTCCTAGGATGCCTTGTATAGATATGAACTCGAAGCATATGCCATGGCATCTTTGGTGGGGGGGTTTTATTGGGTGGCGATGGAGATGACGATGGAGGATAGAGAATGGGAGGCAAAAGGAGCTGAGAGCTTAAGCGACGGCCACCACTGAACCAGGCGACGAATGGGTCGACCTCTCCCTTTCCCTTCCCCCGTACAACATAATTGGGCACTCGTGGGTCCCCTTTTTGGTTGAATAATTCAATTGTCCTCAATTTTTCTCCGCCTAACAAAACCAAACTTTACATCCGGTCCTAATAAAAAAAGTTCCAAACTTTAGGTTCTAAACCTAATAAAAAATACCAAACTTTAGGTTCTAAACCTACCTTGATTTAACTCTAATCTTAAATCTACTATCGTTAGCCTTTTGTCTGTGACACCTCAAAATATCATGCACAACATGTGTTTTTTTTTTTTTTTTCAGTTATTACTCTTTAATTATTATGAGCATTTGGATAAAATATATATGGATCTTCTTTATATTAACATCAGTATTACACTATAATGTCTAAACAAAACATAAAATACATAACACCTGGAAATGGTCAGTGTATGCTAATTTAAATGGTGTATTCCTCCGTCCCAAAAGCCCGCCTATTCAAAAATCAAACTATCCACTACACGTTGATATTTTGTCCGTTGACTCGTCGCCTTGGCTGCCAAATCCCCTTAACGATCTAAGTACTTCACTCTCGACATTCAAGTACCAAGCAACAAACCAGTGGAAGTACACTTCATATATACACTCGTTGACTCAAATATAAACACACTTTTATAAACAAATTCATTTTTTTCCCAAGCCCCTTTTGGGGGCTAAAAGCCCATTGGGAAAGCTAAACCAAACAGGGTGTCACACCACTTAGTCTATCTAGGAAGGGTGTCTTCTACATTAACAAGAACTAATACATCATTCTACATCAACATGATGTTGACAATTTTTAAAATCATACTATGACTACACAAGTTATATCATAACATAACTACACGGCCATGTTATCATAGGATTTCATGTCATTTCAATATTATAGAGTAACGGTTCATACAATAGAACATCTAATTAACTCCAAAGTCTCACACACATATTCATACAAGGATATTAGCTCGATAACGAAGAGGCCATGATAAATGTCTTTATTATATGGCATTAATCACACACAATTAATTACAACACAATAAATGCCACATTTTTCAATATCTACAATTGTAGATAACAATACGTTAATCTATTGGCATTTCTCATATCCACCATGACAATCTATTAGTGACATACATTTTAACAAGTAAACCTTCTTGCATTATTTAGTAGAAAACTTTTACAAATTCCTTAATTCGTGATATCTATATGGCACTAGACACTGCTACTCCATCATTTAAGTAACTCATATAAATTTTCATTTTTTTTAAAACCACCCTTAATGAAGTTCACTTTTACCACAAAAATTAAGGAATATCTCCTATAATTCCAAATTCTTATAATTAGACAATTGTCCTAATAAAATTCTTCGTTTTATAATCATGCCCCTAACTTTTTAATTTCATTCAACCAAGCCATATCTAAAAGCTATTCTTTTATTATGTAAGACATACTAACATTTTATTTATATTATAGACACACCATATATATTATAAGAATTTCAAAACAACCCAGTTAATAGACATGTTGTCTAGACGGCAGAAAATCGCTTCAAGTACCATAAGTTGGCACAAAGAGATACTTAAGTGCCAAAAGTTACAAAAGTAACACTTAAGTGCCACATTCCAAAAGAAATAGATCACTTAAGTGTCACTCCGGCCAAAATCCAGCCAAAATGCTGACATGCGCAATTCTCAACGAAATAAGTGCAAAACGACGCCGTTTTGTATGCTGACATGGTCAAATAATGCAAAAACGACGTCGTTTTTGTGCTGACGTGGTAATAAATTAATTAAAAATTAATTAAATTTAATTTAGAACTAAATTTACTTAAAATATTTAAAAATACAAATATAAATATTAAAAATTTAAAAAAAAAAAGTGGGGAGAGGCAGTTTTTTAAAATTTTTTAAAAAATTTATATAAATTTTTTTTTTTTTTTAAATATTTTAAATAAATTTAATTTAATTAATTTTTATATTATTTTTTACCATGTTAACACCAAAATGACACCGTTTTGCACTTGCTTCATCGAAAAATCGCCACGTTAGCATTTTGGCCGAATTTTGGCCGAAGTGGCACTTAAGTGATCAATTTTGCTTCAATTTTGGTACTTAAGTGTCACTTTCGTAACTTTTGGCATTTAAATATCCCTTTGTGCCAACTTATGGCACTCCAGAGATCCACGTGTCTTGTCTAAACTATGTAATTCACTCTAAAATAACTTAATCACCCATCATAATAAGGTTTCCCATGCTATGAACAATCCCAAGAACTTTCAATTTTTCCAAATTTGTCCCTCAACTTGGTGAAATCACAAATTTGCCCATAAAACTTCTAAACTCATTTATTTAAATAGTTTGATTTCCTTTAAATTATCTTACTTAATAACTCACTAATTAACCATTGGGGTTTGCCTAGTGGCTACCCTTCCAACATGGAAGGGGGAGGTGAGAGGTTCGAATCTCCATCTTCTCAGGGAGGATTGGGGTGGGATAAGTAAGTTTCAGGAGTGGGTTTTCAACTCTCACGCCCGTAGGAGGTAGGGCAAAAGTCTGAGAGTGAGTGTTAGACTAGGAATAGAGTAGGATTGACAAAAAAAAAAAAAAAAAACTCACTAATTAACACTAAAACTCATTAATAAGAGTATCAACAAACCCCTCTCACTTCTTTAAATTTGGAAATTGCACCTAACCTAATCATAAATTTATCAAGATAAGCCTAGTTTTACCATTTTCACATTTCTCTCATTCAAGATGCAATCAAACCTTTTAGTAATCTCTTAAAGACATTCTAGAAATGTGGAAAACTTTTTATTCCAAGCCCAATGATTACAATAGCTTAACATACAATTTTTTAGACTTAATCACACATAAAGTAAAATCTAAACTAAATAAACAAACAATCAATCAACCAAGCTCAAGAATATTAAATAGATCATTATAATTTAGTTCCTAGAGTTTTCACTTAACTAGAGTGACATCTTCAAAAAAGCAAGCCTTTAATCACCTTGAAATCAAAATAAATTCTAAAATTAACAAGCCTCATTCTTTATAAAACAACAAAGCTAATTTGGTAAAAAAAAAAAAAAAAAAAAAAAAAGGGAAATCCATGAATATACCTTGTAAAATACTAGATTGAAAAACAGTTTGGATGGAAAAAGAGTGGAATAGAAAAAATTTTGAACTTAAAGATGTGAAGAAGATGGAACATGCCCAAGAGGAGGGGATAAGGTACTTAATCTCTTGTCTTCAACATTTATTCTATATTGAAAAGTACCTTGAAGTCACATTTACTAGCTTAGGTTAAAAATAATAATGTCAATTAACTAGAGTTAATAGTGAACATAAAGTTACTAAGGTTAAAAAATAGTATGTCTTGCATGAGGTCACGAGAGCTAGGTTCAACATATTCAATTAAGGATATGTGGGCAATAATAAGGGTAGAACTAAAACATTAATTCAAGCTAAAATGGTGACAAATGGCCTGGTTTGGTTGAAAAGATGGAGATATTGAGTTATTTTGAATAAATGCTTTACATTGTAGGAAATAAATAGGGAACATGATATTCATTTGAAACGCTGATAAATTAGAAAATTATTTTGAAACTACTAAAATTATTAACAAAATATATAAAACAATAGGGACACAAACTCAATAAAATTTTAATGTTTGAGAATTATTCGACACATATTTTGGAGTGTATTATTAGTCCCCTTTGACAATTACTAACTAATTTTATTTCCTCGATAACTCTCAGTACCTAATATTCTAAATATTATGAACCATGAATAAAATTTCTGATGTCACATGTCCATTGGCCATCAATCGTCCCAAATTTTCCTAATTTTCATATCAAAGAATAGTTTCATTTTGTAGATAATTTTCCACATCACCTTACTAATATGGATATGTTATCAATGTGGGAAATGCCACGTCAAATAAGTAATGGCAATTTTTGAACGAATGGCCAACAGAGAAACTTGAGACTTGATTGAAAGTTTGTAATTTTTTTAAGGAAAAAAAAGGTTCAGGGGAGATTTGGAGCTAGAATTAAAGTTTGGGACTTTGTTTAGATAAAAAAAAAGTTCGGGGAAGATTTGAAACTAGACCTAAAGGTTTGGGTTTTTTTTTTTTTTTTTTAAGACAAAATTATTTTGGACTAGACCTAAAGTTTGAGTTTTTTTATTTTGGACTAGACCTAAAGTTTGAGTTTTTCTTCTTTTTAGACAAAATAAGTTCAAGGCAAAATTGAGACTAAACCTAGTTGGGAATTTTTTAGGGGACCATACCAATTCCTAATTATTCATTTTCCCCTTTTCAACAATTAATCTTGAATTTAGAATGGAGTTGACAGTCTAGGAAAATGACAAGAATTGCGTCATAACTTTCGTGCGATACTCACTTTAATGTCATTATTTTTCAGCGGATTACTTAAAATGTCATGACTTTCAAAATTTGTTCATTTGGTTATCATAGCAACATATTTTTGAAGACTATATATGGATTTATTGATGCAAGTGTGGAGTAGGCAAAAGCATTTTGGGTGATAAAGGTAAATTACAATCATCACCAAGGCCTTAAGGATGCATCACCAGCTAACAATAAAAATTGGGATTAACGAAGTTCACCACCAAGACTTAAAGGACAAATTGCTGGCCAAGACTGAAAATTTTCAGAATTGGAGAAGCTCATCACGAAGGCCTAAGGGAAAAACCATCAACCAAGATAAAAGGCTTCTTAATTCACCACCAAGAAAGAATCCACTTTCTAAGGATAAAAAAATGGGACAGAAATTTGCTTACACATAGAAAAATCTCATATAATCTCAATATTCAAGCCATGTCCCTTTTACAAATGAAATTACAAATCTATTTATAGAGAAATTAAAGCCAAGGAAACAGCCAAATATTTAAAGACATGGAACTACCCAAATATTAAAAGCATAGGAACCGAAAACACAATAAAAACCCAGGAAGTAAAAATTGCATCAAAACACTTACAAACTTGTACTTCGACTCTTCCAAATTCATGCGCCAGCATTGGAAACCGAATAGTCATAGTAGAAGACCATCAAATAGCGATAGAAATGAACCAGAACAATTTCCGATCATTAGGTAGTTGATCGGGGGTCTCGGAATTGACAAAAAGTCTTGTAAATCCACAATTATGTTGTATAATTGGTAACTTCATCTTTGAACCCACATAATTAAATTGTAGCCAAATCGGCTTTGCTTGCTTGAGTAGCGAATGAGTTAGTGCAATTGGCGAAACATGAGTTGAGCTTGACAGCTTATCGACAGAGCTCGATGCCCCGCATCATTTATTTTAATAATAACATTATTCAACGTGGCCTTCTTCTTCTAAGAGAGCTAAGTCCGAAGTGGAAAAATAGTCTGCATCTCTGAGCTGTGCTTCCTCTCAGCAACGTGTTGGAGTGTGAAGAGCATGAAATATTCAATATGTCATTGAAAGTTTTAATTTCAGCCCCGTTAGAACGAGACCCGTCTATGTCCTCTTCAACTAGAAATAAGATATTTAATCAGGGATCAGATCAATTATGAACACGGTACCAAACAATTTCCCGGAGCAATGCCAGGCTTTTCTCATAAAAGACGTCTGTTAAAGGCACTTGTCTCTGTACCGGATGGCAAATCTCCACCAACTCGTTCGTCCGCTTTGTTCAGTGTGCCTCAAGCCACGTGGAGAAAGGTAAGTCATACCCATCAAAATCCTCATGACTTAGGAATCAGAACCTTTGATTTAGAAAAAGAACACATAGCCAGGAAAATAAAGATTTGAATATTCAAGCTTCAAATCCAAACAGGAAACGAGGTTTTGCTGAATTGTAGTCCCGGACATGGAGGATAATTGTGCTTAAAATGAATCGGCCACAAGTCGATACAAATCTCAAGAAGAAGAAGCTCCAGGTGTTTTTACAAGTGCAATGTTACTCAATCAACTCCATTCTAAATCTACGTTTTGCTGCATTAAGGAAATTTAAGCGGTCGAAAACTTCTTAGTTCTCCTTTATTAAAGCATAAGAGACATCGTGAGGATCTCTCTTGGGCGGCGTCTCCATCTTAAGCTCTGCTCCCAAACCCAATCCCAAGAAAAAAACAAGATAAACAGGCTATTACTTAGTCTAAGACACTTGCTTGGCTGCAGCAATGACCGCCTCCACAGTAATGCCGAATTCCTTGTATAATTTACCTGCCGGAGCACTGGCACCGAATCTGTCAATTCCAATAGCCTTACCTTTGCTTCCAACAATCTTCTCCCACCCAAAAGTTGTTCCAGCTTCGATGCTGACTCTAGCTGTTACACCAGAAGGCAACACACTCTCCTTGTACTCAGGAGATTGCTCGTCAAATAGTTCCCAAGAAATGAAGGACACAACCCTCACAGCCTTGCCTTCCTTCCTGAGCTCATCAGCTGCTTTCGCAGCAATTTCCAACTCAGAACCAGTTCCAATCAGAATAACATCTGGCTTGTTGCCTGAGGAATTGTCAGAGATGACATAACCTCCCTTCTCGACTCCTTCGATGGAGGTTCCAGGAAGGTTGGGAAGCTTTTGCCTGGAGAGAGCGAGGACGGAAGGTCTCTTCCTGTTGACAATAGCAACCTTGTATGCACCGGCAGTTTCATTTCCATCAGCTGGGCGGAGCATTAGAATGTTTGGCATAGCACGGAAGCTGGCCAAGTGCTCAACTGGCTGATGCGTGGGCCCATCCTCTCCAAGACCAATAGAATCGTGGGTCATGACGTAAATGACCCCAGTTTCAGCAAGCGCAGAGATCCTCATTGCTGCCCTCATGTAGTCTGTGAAGACAAAGAAGGTGGCACAGTACGGGATGAGTCCTGGGCTATGGAGAGCAATCCCATTGCAGATGGCCCCCATTCCATGCTCCCTAACACCAAATCTAACATTACGTTCCTCAGGGGTATCCTTTTGGAAATTGCCGAACTTTTTGAGAAGAGTCATGTTGGAGGAAGCAAGATCTGCACTTCCACCAAGAAGACCAGGCACCACATCCACAAGGGCATTGAGGCAATGTTGAGAGAGGTTTCTGGTAGCGTCTGCTGGAATCTCTGGGGTGTACGTCTGGAGAATTGCAAAAGACAGGACCCTCGATTATTACAGTTGACATACAATGAAAACTACCACACCAACAAACTTGCTGTCATGAATAGATGTCAACCAATCCTCTGACCAACCAACTTCATAAATCAGAAACCTGAACACTTACAAGCCTCACAACGAATCTTAAAAATGTGGAAGTTTTGTTCAGCAACCATAAATTTTGCTAGAGTGTTAATGACGCTACTTTTGCTTTTAATACAAACTGAATAATGTAATTAGATGATTATACACTTTGAAGCTCATCGATTCAAGCTAAACTGAATTGGTACTCAGAAAATACAAAAACAGAGTTATGATCACATTTAAGGTGGCGACGCATAGGTTTTCAAATAATTAGGTGTCTGTATAGCTCAAAGTAGAGAATGCATAATGAGTTCTACTAGAAAACAATTCTGTTGGTCTACTGCAAATACTCACCGGCAGGGCTTTCTCCCAACCAGCAGGTAGTTCGCCCTTAATGATAGATTTCAGCACTGCAGCTTCATCCTTGTATTTCTTCTCATATTCAGCAAATTTTGCATTCCATTCAGCTTCAAAGGCAGCACCGACAGGAGCATGGCGACTCCAGTGCCTGCAAAACACCATACACATCATCAATGAGTTTGGCTACCCATGTTGTTCTCCCTCGCATAATAGACATAAGAGCTTTTTGTTATTTACTCACTTTTTAACATCCTCAGGCACATGGAAAGGCTCATGCGGCCATCCAAGGTTCTTCCTAGTTGCATCGACTTCCTTGGCGCCCAGTGCACTACCATGCACACTGTAGCTGTTGGCCTTGTTAGGTGAACCATAACCTATGGTCGTAGTTACCTGCAGAAACCGGCATATTTTCATTATCAAATGCCGGAATAATTGCATTGCATTCAAATCAAGGTAAAAACACTGATTACAGTATGCTATATTTTTATCCTCCTCCTTGTGCATGCCCATGCGGCTGATCATGTTTGTGTTTCAACAAAGTACTTCTCAGTTAGCAGATCAAAGTTTAAAAGGGGGGAAAACCAAAGATAATTTTTCATGCAGTAAAAGCCGAAAGCTAGCTCTATCACTTGAGAATTCCACAGAAATCCGTAATGGCAGGGGAAAACTGACCTTAATCAAAGTAGGCTTGTCTTTAACAGCCTTTGCTTCTTTGATGGCAGCACGAATTTCATCATAACCAGTGTTACCATTTTTCACCCATATAACGTGCCAACCTAGACCCTCAAAACGTTTCTCAACATTCTCAGTGAATGCAATCTCCGTGTTACCATCAATGGAGATGTGGTTGTCATCATAAAAGGCAATCAGCTTCCCAAGTCCCCAGTGCCCAGCGAGGGAACAAGCTTCATTGGCAATGCCTTCCATTTGACAACCATCTCCAAGAACAGCATATCTAGAATAAGATCACCCCAAAGACAAAATTCATTAAATCAACCAACAGTCTGTAAAATCCAAGCAAACTAAAGAACGCAAATGAAGAATTGGTGTATTACGTGTAGTGGTCAACAATTTCATTGTCCGGTTTGTTGAAACGAGCAGCCAAATGTTTCTCAGCAAGAGCCAAACCAACAGCATTGGCGATTCCCTGACCAAGTGGACCTACATTGAACACAGACACCACACTAATTGTAAAACTCCTAAGCTATAAGCCAGGCATGGCAACATCAGAACATGATCCAGTACAGGGATGGTTTCAAAGGAATTTCCCTCACCTGTCGTAACTTCAATACCGGGCGTCTCGAAGTTCTCAGGATGCCCAGGTGTCTTGCTTCCCCACTGACGGAAATTCTTCAAATCCTCCTCCTAATCCATGTCGCAAGAAACACAATAAGTCAAATCACTCAAAGATCCGGGAAGTCAAATCATTTTTTTCATTTTTTGGCTTTTCTTCCCCTTAAATTGAGCTTCAGATAAAAGGTGCACTAACAGAAATAGTAAAGACAACGAGATTCGTTCACAATTGTCATTCTTCTAATCCTACAACAACATACTTATATTCAAGAGAAAAAAAAAAAAAGGTGACGGAAACCCAAGATGTAAGAATATCTCAAAACCACATAAGAAAAAAATGTCAGCTAAACAAAACTAATTCCGGAGAACAGACAAAGCAACTATCACTTTCACTTCGATGCACCAACAACATCATCGTCACTTCCCCCAGATCCAAACAAGCCAATTTAAACGATGTTACGCGCAACCATATATCAGCAATCACACGAGAGGCGAAAGCCGGAGCAGCACGGTTACCTTGACGCTGTCGTAGCCAGCGAGATGCAACAGGGCGTACTGCAACATGCAGCCGTGCCCGGCCGACAGCACGAACCGATCGCGGTTGAACCAGTAGGGGTTCTTGGGGTTGTACCTCATAACCTCGTCGTACAGGATGTGGCCGATCGGGGCGCAGCCCATGGGCAGGCCCGGGTGACCGGAGTTGGCCTTCTCGACGGAGTCGATGGCCAGGAACCGGATGGTGTTGACCGACTTGTCGACGAGCGCGGTCTCGGCGGGGGCGGCGGCGGCGCCAGGTGCCTCGACGGCGGCGGTGGCCCTGATCGGGCGGGGGACGGCGAGGCGGCGGAGGCGGCGGAGGGCGGCGGCGGCGGCGGCGGGGGAGGACTTGAGGCCGGAGAAGGTGGGGAGGCGGGGGAGGGGACGGAGAGGCGGTCGGAGGAGGGGGACTGGCCGGCGCCGCCGCGGGGGCGGAGGCGGATCGGGCCAGGACGACCTGGGAGACGGCCAGGGACGAGGCGGACGCCATTGCCTTCGCCGGTGGCGGGCGAAGAGAGAGATAGAGAGAGTGTGTGGTAGGTGAGGCAGTTGGCGGCGGCGGCGGCGGCGGCGGCGGGGCCGGGTTTCTCTCTCTACACCTCTCGGCGGTGGCTTGGCGATCGTAGAGAGAGAGAGAGAGATGGCGACGAAGAAAAATGAAGGAAACGGGGGTCGTTTTAAACGAGCCCCACCCGCCCCCGCCCGCGTTGAAATTCCCGTCCAACCAAAGAAGGGGAAAAAGGGGGCAGGTGAGGAGGGGGCTGACCGTTAGATCCGGGGATGTCCAGCCCATCCCAGCCGTTAACCGTCGCCGTTTTAGTAAAATGCCACCCCACCTTTCCTCGCTCCTTTTTACTTTTTTTATCTTCTTTCTTCTTTTTTATTCTTTTTTTTTTTTTTTTTCGTTTTCTATCTTCGCTGTGCTTTGGAATAATCGCAAAAAAATATTATTATTCCCCATAAACATCTCCGCGGACGCCTATTTTTGGGAGGCGCCAGTAGGTGAACACGAACACGGTATTTTTTTTCACCGGATTTCAAGTGACAACGGCTGAATTTAGAGCTCGTTTTTGCTAAATATAGAGACCATTTTATTTTTTGGATTGATACTACGGAATACTCTAAATTGATACGTTTATATTAATTTATTTTTAAATTATTCTTTTTTTATCACCAAAAATCCTAAACTATTATATTTGTAACAAATTTATTGTCTATCGGTTCATGTTAACTTTTACCATCAAATTGTTAAGTTAAATAACACGTGCTAATTGACAGATATATTGATTTAGAGTTTTACCTTCTGCTCATTATAGGTGTGTATTAATTTGTGATTTTTCGTAATATTAATCAAATTTAATAAAAATTAATGGAACATAAAATTATCATAAAATGTATTCATTTATAATTTTTTATAAGAGTAAAATTATCATAAGTGTACAAATTCAGAGATTTTCGTGGTATTAATTCTTTAATTTTTTATGTATAGGCAAGCTGAAGTTTTCCAAAATCTTGATTTCTCCGCCGCCGAAAGGGCCGTCGCAGGCTCACATCGGACTTTTTCATGCTGCGGACGTCCTATGCATGCCCCCCTTCGGTAATTTTCCACCATATAAATCTATATATCTTAACAAAGTCTAACCTTTCTTGTCTGGAAATTTGTATCATTCTTTTTTGGGCAAACTTATTAGGTCTCTTAAATTTCAATGTAACTCCCATTGTTGTTGCGATAATTCTTCTTCTCAACGTTACAAAAAAAAAAAAAAAAAAAAAAAGGAAAAGAAATGCATTTTTGACATGTTCGGGAATAACTACAAATTTAGGATAGAATCATAAAGCAATTCAGTTATTGCAATTACCGATTCTAAAAAAAATTGGAATCAATACCTTGCAATTCGGTTTTCGATTCTTCGGTAAAAATAGAACCAGCAACCAAAGAACCGGACCTAACAAAACATATCCCAAGACATTTTCCTACTAACTAGTCGCAAATGTTTTGATACCATAGTTCGAGGAAGGTAATGACATAGCCAATTCTTGAAATTTTTTCCAATTATAGAATCATGTCCCTCAACTTCTGGAATTTAGTTCAATAAAAGCTTTTGGTCAAAAGAGGAAAAAGTACATGATATGACTTTAATAGAAACGCCACAATGGACTGATTTCAGAAAGTTCATAATTAGATTAAAGAAAAAAAATTCAAGAACGACATTGAATAATAAGAGAAAGCTCAACTTCTAACAATGTCTAAAGAATTTCTGTGTGATACTATAAATTGCTACCACTGTCATCTAACATCAATCACCTACATTATTAGCAGCTCTTCGGCCATCATCTTAATAATCTTCACATTGATTAACCATTGCCTTCAGCATACCCGTGATGCGGAAATCTCACCATTAAATGAAAAAACACTACGCGTGAGTATCGCACTCCTTGAAAATGCAAGAATTAAGTCTTATGTAAAACAAGAGCATTATATACATCACAAAATCACCTCGAAGTACTTCTTTTAGGAGCATAACCTGCATGGATTTGAACTGAGTGATTAGAATTTCAGGCAAGCATCAGCAACTAGTGTTCCCGACCCAAATCCACAATGGGCAAAAACTTTGAATAACTCTAGGGTAGAAGGATACTAAAAGTACCAAAAGTCATCTACAGTGCTTAATTTAATGTTAAAAGATTTTTTTTTCTAATCACTTAAGTGCCATGTTTTAAAAAAGGGTTAATACCCTAAAAAACCCCAAACTGGTACACTTGTGACAAATTTACCCCAAACTAATTTTTTTACCATGAAAAACCCCAAACTGGTATACCTGTGACAAATTTACCTCGACTAACTAAAAAAAACCCTAAACTAATACATTTATGACAAATTTACCCTAAACTAATTTATTCAACCGCAAAAAACTCCAAACTGATAAATTTATGACAAATATACCCTTCGCTAAATTGGATTAATACAAAAAAAAATCACAAAAATTGTAAACTGTAACAAACAAAGCGTAAAATCCTAAATTGGTATATTAATCAATTGTCACATGTCATTTAACTTAATAATTTGACGATAAAATTTAATAAAAACTAACAGAGGGTAAATTTGTCACAAGTGTACCGGTTTGAGGTAAATTTGTCAAAGGTATACTAGTTTGGGGTTTTTGGTTGTCAAAAAAATAGTTTGGGGTAAATTTGTCACAGGTGTACCAATTTAGGGTTTTTCAAGGTATTAACCCTTTAAAAAAACGATCAGTTAGTTCCTGTTTGGTAAATTTTGTTTATGTTCCCTGAAACAATTATTTTTGTTCTTTCCTTCCAAGGAACAAAAAAAAAAAAAAAAAAAAAAAGAAACATGTTTGGTAAAATTGTTGTTCCGAGAATAGATTTAGAACAAAAATAAGAAATAGAAAAAAGTAAATTATTATTCTTGGAAACAATTTCTAGAATTTATTTATTTTTCTCTTCTCTCTTCTTCTCTTTATTTTCTTCTTCTTCTTCTTCTTCTTCCTTTTGGTCGATCGCCAGCCCCTAGAGAAGTCAAACCACGACGAGGCTCGTCGACCCGAGCCTCGCTCAGTCAAGGCGAGGCCAAGCCTTGCACAGCCATGGTGAGGCTCAAGCCTCCCCAACCGGTGCATGGCAACCGATGCATGGTTGGGCCTCGCCCAAATCTAGTGAGGCTAAGACTCGCCAGGGGCCAAGCGGCCTTTGGCAAGTTCGCTAGGCCTCACCCAACTAGTCGCCGGCCACGGCGATAGTCAACGATTGGCCAAAGAGAAAAAGAAGAAGGAAAAAAAAAAAAAATATAATAAAAGAATTAAAAATTTAAAAGAAATAAAAAAATCTAAGAATTTTACCAAACTTATTTATATCCCGAGAATAAAAATTTTGGGAAGTTACCAAATGCGTTCTTTTGCTAAAAAATTGTTCTCAAGAACAGAATATGAAAAAACCATTTCTGATTAAAAATTATTCCCCGGAACAGAATCATTACCAAAAGTGCTCTTAAATAGTAATTTTGATCTAGGTCATCAGAAATCTAATATGAGCTTTAAAAAATTTATCGGTCTTACATGGCTCGTCGAAGTGTCCAGTTAGCACATAACCCTAAATGACGTCATTTAAAAATAGTAAATAGTAATTGTTTGAGTGCCAAGTTTTATTTAAAGTAATCACTTTAGTGTCGACCATTATTAAAAAGCCATTATTTCAGTGCCAAGCACGCCATGTGAAAAATGCCACTTAGATTGGATATTTTAAATAATATGCCAAGTCATATAAACTTTTTACTTATAAAAGCCACATATTATTTTTTTCCCAAAATTTCTTGCAATGACACTTAAATGATCGTTTTTTTTCTAAAATTTGACATTTAAGTGATTTGGCGAAAATTTTTGATACTAAAGTGTGCGTTATATATAACTTTTGACATTTTTAGTACTCTTCTTCCAACTCTAGGAGAAATTCTTCTTGAGTATCATGCATTCAACGTAAACTAAATAAATAAATAAATCTCTTGTTCTTATCCATAAAATATTCATTGTTCATTTAAACGGCCCCATGCCTCCGTCATTCACGATGAGCAATCGACCTGTTCCTTCGAAAGCCATCAATGTATGATTGCACCAAACTGAATTTTCAGATACGAAAGGTTGGTGGCGAGCTACCGGGTCGCTGGACGATGATATTGGTTATGCTCACTAATGCACGATCCGATCCCGTGCAAGTAGCGCCTTCGTTTTAAGTACTCGCTGCACGTGATTCCAGGCCATCAACTGTATAATGAATTTTGTTGGTCCGATGCTAGGAACAGATTCGACCTAAGAACGGTCGGACATCCGACTTTCCTGTCCCCAGCATGGGCAGCAATAGGGACGGGAGTGGGGCGGGCATAATCGGGTACCCCAACCCTTTTTAAAATCTAAGGTCCCATTCGTTTTATGAAAAATAATTTTTAGAAAAATGTTTTTCGAATTTTCCAACATTCGTTTTACGAAAAATGAATTATTTGGGGAAAATGAATTCTCCAAGGAAAATGTTTTCTTTGAAAAGAAAAAAATCCTCTAAATTAGGAGAAAATGTTTTCCATTTTTTAAAAGTGGAAAATATTTTTCTCGCTTTGATTTCTCTTTATCTCACATCTCTACAAATTCTTATTTCCTTCTCCCATTTCTTCTTCTTCTTTTTTTATTCGAATTATTTTTTAATTTTCTTTTTCATTTTTAATTCGAATTATTTCTAATTTCCTTTTTCTTTTCTATTTCTTTTTTTTTTTGTGTCCCATCTTCTTCTTTCTTAGTTAGTCATCGGCCGTCGCCAAGCGAATCTCGAGCTCGTCGATCTCAAGCTCACGCTCGTCAATCTAGCGAGCCTCGAGCTCGACGCTCACACTTGCCAATTTGGGGTGGCAAGCCTCTGCTCATCGACGAGCTCAAGGCTCGCTGATGGCCAACCGCGGGCCATCGCCGTGGCCCACGATTGGTCAAGAAAGAAGGAGATGGAAAACAAAGAAAAATGAAAAAAATTTGAAGTAACTCACTTTTTCTTTACCAAAAAAAATTAATAATAGATTTTAAAAATTAAAAATAATTAAAAATCAATTTCTAAAAAGTATGAAATATCCATTTTAAAAAATAAAGTAATGAAAAAGAGTATATGAAGGAAAATATTTTTCTTACCGAACAAATAAAAATATTGTCCACTTCATTTTCGAATTCATCTCAACACCGGAAAATAATTACATATTTTTGGAAAATGACTTCTTGGAAAATATTTTCCAGAAACGCCACATTTTCGCGAAATGAACGGAGCCTAAATAAGATGTCGACGAGTGTCAGGTTTTTTAGCAATGACATGGGGTGAGGTCCGCCTGTTGGAAATCCTGCAAAATTTGGGATTGGTTCGGAAATTCCATGGTTAAGAAACCCGTAACGCGTAGATAATTGAAATGCGCTTATTACAGTTGTGGTCCTTAGATTACGTGGGACACATGTAGAAATAGGACTTAAGGTTTTGACTCTTGATCAATTGAGAACTTAAAATCCATTGGGGGTTTGTCTTAGTGACCACCCTTCTATCATAAAAGAAGGAGGTGAGGGGTTCAAATCCCCACCTTATCAGGGGGGTTGGGGTGAGGACGAATAAGTTTTAAGAGTAGATTTCGATTTCCACACTCTATACGAGATAGGGCAAAAGTTTGAGATTGAGTATTAGAATAGGAATAAAATAGAACTGACCGAAAAAAAAAAAAAAAATTTGAGAACTTAAAAATGGATTATGAATGGAGGGTTTAAAAGATATCAAGCTCTACGTAGAATTCAAGCATCGAAAATGACACATGATGAATTCAATTACGAGCTTGAGACTCGATTGAAACTTTTATGACATTAACGCCTCCACTGAGCAAGATAAAACCCCAAATTTACAAACGACCAAGGACTAAAACAATTAAGAAATAGACAAAAACACTTTGTATGTGCAATAAAAAGAGAAACAAAATCTTTGCTATGTTTGGAGGGAGAACATATAACAGGGAAAAAATATCCAATAAGTTTTGAATTTATTGCATTTGTATCAATTTAATATGAACCTTTCAATTTGATCAATTTAGTTTAAAATCTTTTAATAATTTACCAATTTAATCTAAAACATTTTGACTATTTGCTAATTTAGTCATGAACAATTTATCAAAGTAGCCATTTTGGCCAATCTTGGCTAGAAAGTCGTTGATATGGCAATCTAGTTAATGTCGGCCATGCCATATAGGTCAACTACTATTGACATAGACAGTTTTTACAATTTTAAAAATTTTCTATTCTTTTTACTTTCTTTTTTTTTTTTTTTTCCAACTATAGAATGATGAGGGACAATTGGTTTAGGACCTTTTCAGATAATTTCTCCAAGCTTTTGATTTTGCAGTTTATGTATGAAAGAGCGTCTTTTTATTTGATTTGAGATGTTTCATTTTTATAGTATTAGTTCACATCTTTGTCAATTGAATAAATCTAAAAGGCATTCATATAGAGTAAGTTGACACACACTTTGATGGATATTTCGATAGAATTAGTTCAAGCTTGAAACTAAAGATGAGATTACTTTTTCTTCGTGGCTGTCTGAGAGATTTTAAGGAATGTTCAAGTTCTTCATCTCATTTTAAAAATAAATAAAAAAAGCTAAGGCTATTTCACAGAACTATATAATATACGTATATATTTATTAATATTCTAGATATGCTTTTCTATTTTAGTGGACTCAGATGAAAAATTGATAGTATTATCTGGATTGAGCCCCACCAAATGAGACCTAACTAATCAGCCGTGAGGAGGGAAATTCAGCAATCGCAGCCGGCATTTGACAATATATGGTCGGATGAACATAGTATAATTTGAACGAAAATAATAATGAGGAATTTAGTTTGGTGCAACGAGATTTAGTCAAGAACCGGGGCGCAATTCTCTTTGAGTGGAAGACTTGTTACGCAACAAGAAAAAAAAAAAAAAAAAAAAAATTAATCAATCAATCAATCAATTAATAGTTAATTAAAGTTGGTTAGAAGGGGACATGAGAAAGGCCCTTTGTCATTCAAACTTCAACCACCCACCCAAGCCACCAAATCGCCCACTCTCCATGTCAATCCACCATTGGGAGAGCAGCTGACATTGAACATCTTGCCCGCTGAAAGATCATTGATTGTTAAATGGAAATAGTTTAGTGCTTTACGTATTTATTTATTTATTTTTATAAAGACGATGAGATGCACATGCTATCAGCCACGTTAGCTTTCCTAGTAAGAAAATAAAAAATCAGCGGGAGGAGACCAAATCGGTCGACCAAAAATCGAACTTGTTTCCAGCTTCCTCCTAATAAGAATATCCTCGATCTCTCTACAGTCTTTGACCAATAAAAGGACCAAAAATAAATAAATAATTCTTTAGAGTCACCCATGAACTGCTTATAAGATCTTCACAAAGAGATTTCATTCTCCATTCATAGACGTCACTTAGACATCAGCTAAGTGGCACTGACCGACACACAACATAAGACACGATATGCCAATACATCATTTCTAAAAAATTAAAAAAATTCCAACACGTTGAGATACATTGTATATTAAATATATATTTTTATATATATACGTGATAAATTATTATTTAAATTGATTTGATTTGAATTCACAAATAAATAAATAATAAAAAGAGAGCCCATAACAAATTTACATTAAAAAAATTAATTCACTATTTGTCATTGACAAATTTAACTACATTCCATTCAAATAATCTATAAAACTTGATAAGAAAAAAAAGAAAAAGAAAAAAGAAGCAATCCAAATCCTACTATTAAATTTAACATTTAATGATCAATTGAAAAAAAAAAATCCATATTTCTCTATCAAATATAACAAGAAGTCTTTCCCGCTTTAAATGACATATCATTTATTGAAATTTCTAAAATTGACTCAATGTGTGTTAGAATCTCATGTCGGAATTTCGAACTCCCATATCAGGGTGTGTCCAAAGAGTTGACCACGTGTTGGAAAAATGCGACATGTATTGACTGCGTGTTGGAATGTGTTGAAGCGTGTTGGACACGTGTCAGAATGCTCGACGCGTGTCTGAAACACAAAAGTTCTCAGGAAGTATTAATACTTCTTAGGACATCAGTGCAATTTACACATACATCGACACGTGTTTAACCACATGCAACGTGCGTATGTGGGTTAGGCGCATGATTGATGTTCAAAGAAACATTAAATTGAGATAATCTCACGTATTGGTCGAGCGACCTCTGGCGGCCCTCGGCTGGGTCGCGCGACCCTCGCCAAAGGTCGCCTAATTTCGAGCGACCTCAGCCGACGGCTGCTGGTGCTAGATCTGGCTCACTGGCGGCAGTGGCCCTTCCCCGGACTGGCGAAGGGCTACCTCCTTTTTTAATTAAAAAAAAAAACATGGGCAAAATCGAAAATATGAAAAATTAGTGAGGATAGTTTTGGGCTTTCGGTATTTTGAAGACAAGTTAAAAATTGAACTAAACGGTCCAACATTTCTCCAAGAGGCTTTTAAAGCTGAAAGCTCATTGGAAATGCTGAACCAATTGGAAATACTGAACAAAACGCAACCTTTATGGGTTGGATATATCGGCGTAAGGTGGGGTGTCGCGTCATACATATAACCAAAGTATGATTTGATTAGCAACCAAAGAATGAGATTATTGTGTATCGTGTAGGGACTGAAAATCCGAGTGTAGGTAATGCAAAAGAGAGTCGCGTGTGACCTAAAACATTGAGACAAGGAAGCTTGTGAAGTTAGTGAGTCGATATGTGTAGACAATATTATCAAGAGCTGTTCTGTTCTGTGAGCCTTTGCAAGTTCGTGTACTAAATAATTCGAAAAATCATCGCTAATAAACTCGAATCTCCTTCGCGTAACCTCCTACCTCCTTTCCAAATTCCTTCTCTTTAAAGGTAAACAAGTCCAAGACAACATCATCAATGCACATGTAATTCAATCACATGAGACTGAGAAAGAAATAGGGAGTATTGTTGAAAAAATAATTACATATTGGAGGAAAATATGTAACATTGTTTATTGTAATTAAAAATAATAATAATTTTGAAAAAACGATAACAAAATAAATAAGATGTGAGATATAGCTAACCGAATCTCCTTAAAGCGATTAATTCTTGCTAATAATACTTAGCAGCTTCACAAACTATGCCTCCCAAGATATAATATACCGAACCTGTTTGTATTAGCATTATATGATATCATATGAACAAGACTATGTTGAACAATTGTCGAAACCCGTACACGTAGCTCACGAAATCGATACACTTAGTTACGAGAAAATATTCAGTGCTCACTTACTGCCACGTCATATGATGACGTGGCACGCATTTTTTACCGAAGCCCAATTACAAATCGACACGTGTAAATGACCTGGACAAATATAAAAAAAAAAAATCTAGCTGGAATTTTCTCTCTCTTCCTCTCTCTCTTCCCCATCTCCGCCGTTCACAGCCGCCGACGACCACCGGCAAGCTCCCCCATCTCCTCCATTCACAACCACCGACGACCGCCGGCGAGTTCTTCTCTGTCCTCAGCCGCTCATCCACGCCCCCACCATCTCGTTGTCCTCGTTAGATTCATCCAGATTTCCAGATTCGTGGAGAGTAAATCAACCTCTTCATCTTCGCTCGCGGCCAAAGCTCGACGGAGGGTTTAGATGACCCGGACCATGGAGCCTTGGCCGCGAGAACCCAGATTTTCAAATTTATGGAGCCTTGGCCGCGAGCGGTTTAGACGACGCCGACGGAGCCTTGCCGCAAGCGCCCAGACTTCCAGATCTGGAGCCCCAAAAGACATTGCACTGGGATCCTTCTCACCACCCGGCTACCTCCACCTCGTATTGCTGCAACAATCGACTTGAACAGCAGAGAGAAGATGAACCCAGATCTGTACTTTTTTTTTTTTCATGGTCTGCTGATGATGTCTGCTTGGAGAATAAAAAATTAGGGAGATTTATTATTTTTGCTCCGTCCTGTGAAAATCCCCTTCCACGGAACGTATAGGTTCCAAGGGGAAATCCTGCCTTGCCCATGCTTTCCTTACTAGTGTTGTTCTTGCTTCGTGTGCTCATGGCTCCAGATCTAGCCACGGACGAGCCACCGCGAGCAATGTGTGCTCGTTGGTAGCGCAGCTGCGAGCCGCCACGACAACAGACGGAGTGGTTCGGCCATGGTCACCGGTGGAGTGGCTCAGCCATGGCTTCCGGCGGAGTCGTCGGCGCTCGCGAAATTCTGGAAATCCGAGACCCATGCCACCGGCGAAGTGCTGGGAACGGAGTAGAAGAGAGAGAAAAAAGGAGTGAGTTTTTTATTTTTTATTTTATGTCCACGTCATCAACAGGTGGCAATTTGTGATTGGCTTTCAGTAAAAAATGCGTGCCACGTCATCATATGATGTGGCAGTAAGTGAGCACTGAATATTTTCTCGTTAGTTACGGAGTACAGAGAAAAATAGAGGAGTGCTTTGAAGAATTTTTTCGTTGGTGTGACTTTGAACTAAGGAGCATGTCTATTTATAGACAATGGAAACAGCAACAGAAAATTGAAAGGAGATGAACTGAAGATTCATGTCGGTTATGCTCACATTAATTGGGCCGTTAACCCTTAATAACAATAATATTAAATTCAAAAACTGCAGAGAGTCATGTTGAGTCATTAATCCACAATTGCAACAATTAGGACATGACCCGGAGAAACGTAACGGTTACACGTGAACTGAAGAAACTTTTCACTAGTGCTGAGCCATTAAAACCTATAATTAGAACAATGATTACTACACTGGAGCTGGACATTATTAAGGACTATGACAGAATTGGGTGGGACATTTTTTAGCTTATTTTGCTTAAAATGGGCTGTGATGAAAAGTGGCTAAGGTGTATTATGCCTTCGGCAACATCCGCGACCTATAACTTGCTCATCAATGGAACAAAATCTGGAACCATCGACCCTTCTAGAGGCGTTCAACTGGAAGATCGCTTTTCCCCTTATCTTTTCATTATTGTAGCTGACGTACTGTATTTTGGTCAATAAATGCAGCGATAAACAATGTTGTGAAAGTGGTCCTGGTCATGACTTTAAACTGACAAATCCAATCCAGAGAAAACCTGACAGGGGTGAGAGTCCTCAAATTGGGCTAGTACCAGATAGAGGGTACGAAAAACATACCCTCCCCATTGGGTAACCCGGCCAACTCCCTTACGGGAAAACAGGACCCACCCTTGGATCCCCGCGATGCCTTCCCTGGTCTCTGTTTACAAGCCAGGTGTGATACAGGGAAATGAAAGGGAGCCTGATGATGGTCTAAACAACCATCATCAGGGTGGTTGGTCAATAAATGCAGTGATAAACAATGTTGTGAAAGGCGCCGATTTTTAGAGTGTGAGTTTTTGGCGCTCAATATAATCTTACTCTTACTGGAAAAAAAAAATGCTGTGAAAGGCATAGTCCTGAAGAGAGGGTGTCCTACATTGTCACCCTTGATATTCGCAGGCGATTCTCTCTCGTTTTGCCAGATGCTGAGCGAGAATCTTGCAGGACCTTTAAATAGAGTTACTTGATGTTTGCTGTAAAGCTTTTGGACAAGTGCTTAATAAGCAGGAATCAAGTGTTTTCTTTAGCCCCACCACCTCAGATCAGTACAGACAGGAGGTCCCTTAGGCTTTTGGAATCAGGAAGTGTAAGAACCCTGGGAGATACCTTGGTCTATCTACACTCCCGGGGAGATCATGATCTGAAGTTCTGAACACAGTCCGAAGACGAAATTCTTAGCAAAAGTCCAGGATGGAAGGCCCTGCTTCTCTCTTTAGCTGGAAGAGCTTTTCTGAGGTGGGCTTCCTAGGTCTTGTTTGGGTTTTATAGAGTTCCTTACAAGATGTTTAGACCTTGGGCTTGTCTGAACCAAATAGCTGGCAGCAAAGAGGTCATCGTTTGAGCCATGTGGGCTTAAGGATTCTACAGAAAACACAAACCTTCCAAGAATTTTGGGCACATGACTAATAAGAAAATAATTTAGGGGAAAATTTCAACTAAGAATTCAAAGTGGAGTATTTTTCTCAAATAAGGATTCAAAGTGCATATTATTTCAAATAAAGTTCCGAAGGGGCTAGATCAACCTCAAATAAGGATCTAAACTTGCTAGCTAATCAAATGTTCTTCGATCGGTTAGCAAGTGACATTTATGACGTTCAGAATATGGATATTTTTGTCAAAAAATTTAAATAATATTACAATTCCTAAAAACTTAAAGGAAACCAAAGCTTTACCGATTGTGGGCTAACGGTTTCATTCGAACCAAAACTTAAAAAAACCCAAAGTTTTATTCCTAAGAATGGAAATCTTTTTCTTCCCATAGTTTTTCGTTTTCCCAGCCTTTGAGCGCAAGCTCTCCAGCCTCAAATCCCCTACCACCCAGCAATTTCAACAACGAAATCTGTCTTCGTTGCCGCGCTGTCGCAGCGACACCTCCTCAGAAGCTCTGCGCCTTCTCGTGCTCATCCTGTTCGCTTCCTCAGAATGAAAAGATGATGGAGAATCGAGGACACCTGAATTGGGCTGGGAAAAGAGGATGGAGAATCAAGGCCCCCGTGTTACACGGCGAGGGTTTGACTAAATGAAGGGATGGGCCTTGCTGAGATTTGTCTTCTTCTTTGAAAAGAAACGGACATAGAAAAGAAAGGAAGGAGATGTGAAGAAATGAAGGAAGAAGCATGCTCCGCGAAATGAAGTCTGGGGTTTCTTCTTGTTTTCAATTCGTGTTCCACGAACGGGGAATTTGGGTGCTCAATGAAAAGGAAGAAAAACGTGAGGAACATTTGCTTCAACTTTTTTTTTTTTTAAAGGGATTTTTAGCTTATACCTTTTTTTTTTTTTTATGAAAATACCCCTACTCCATCTGCTAAAAATGTCGCTTACTGGTCGGAGAACATCTGGTCGGTCAATAAGTTGAAATCCTTATTTGAGATTGATCTAGCCACTTCAGATCCTTAATGTCCACTTCAAATCTTTATTTTAAAAAATAGTGCTACTTTGAGTTCTTATGTAAAATTTTCCCATAATTTAATGAAGGCTTTTATTTTTTTACCCTATCAGCGTAAAAAAATCATTACACAAGCAGAGATTTAGGTACTATGAATTTATAGACAAGGTCTTTTTTTTTTTAATGACTATTTGTGTGAAAAATATTTTATACCGATGGTGTACTTTACCGAAATTTATAATTAAGACAATCGTAATGCACATTGCCTAATATATTATTATTCTCTCCTGAGTAGGCATGGTTTCCATTTGTCCCTAAGATTATTTCCATTTCCTGAGGGAATAGATGTAAGAGCGTTCTTTCTTATCTAGACTCGAAGTCTAGAGATTCCATTTGCACTTGGTCATTTGATAATATGTTTGTTATGGGTAGGAGTATAACTTAAACGCCAAACTTAACACGAGATGACACTAAGTATAAAAAATTATGAAAGATAAACATAAATGCCATTTTTTTAAAAAAATTGTGACATTTCAGTGCTAACTCTGGTAAAGGGTCTCGGAAATCCTATGTGACATTTTTTAATAATTTAGCTCGCTTACGTGGCTCACTGGAAAGCTAAGTCAACGAAGAAGATCCAAAACATCGCCGTTTTTTCTCTTATTGAAATGTTAATACAAATATTGATTAGATTAAATTTAAAACTAATTTTTTTTTTAAAAAAAAAAATTGCAGACCACCTTAGCGAGGGTTGTGCAAGTCCTCGCCACCACCTCCCCACCGTTGCCAGGAGGGTGGGGGAGGGTTGACAAAAGACTTTGGCTTCGCTAGACGAGGGCTGACGACCCTTGCATGATTTGGGGGAGGATTGCGACCTTTGCCCTAGATCTAGGCGAGGGCTTATAGGCCCTTGCCACCGATTGGTCAGGATTGCCGAGCCTTGGTCCTTCTTGGCGATGGTGGGGAGGCCATGGTGAGGACTTGCAGAGCTCTCACCTAAGTGTTTTGCAATCTTCTTCTTCTTCTTCTTTTTTAAATTTAGTTTAATTAATATTTATATCAAAATTCAAATTTGAGACAAGACGACGTTGTTTTCGGCTTATTTAGCCACATTAGTAAGCAAAATGACATCGCTTTACCTTTGTCTAGCCCAAAAACGCCACGTCGGTATTTTGGTTGGAATTTTTCGCTATTAGCACTTCAGTGATCTATTTTTATTTGATTTTGGCATTTAAATATATTTATGAACTTTTGACATTTAAATGTCCTCTCGTGTCAAGTTTTGACACTTAAATGTCTTCCCGTACCAAGTTTTGACACTTGGTGGTCCAACACTCGTTTCTTATGTTTACAATCCAATTCAAGATGCTAAATATTCAGCACAAATACTATACAGTGTATGATTCATAAATAAGAGCTTTTCGCCATCTCTCTGAGTCAATATTCCCCTTTCAAATTCTTGCGTCTATTGTTTTAGCGTTTCAGCTTTTGATTTCACACCAAATCCTAATAGAAGTAGTCCAGCAACGACTCTATTACCACAGATTCTGTACATACCCATTAGAAGTATTGAAAAACCAATTATCGAAACGAAATTTTGAAACTATTAGGGATGGCAGCATGACGGGTTCGAATACCATTGACCCACACTCAAACCTGATCCGGCTAGTCCCCAAAACCCTTCTCGAAACTCGAGTCGGGTTCTAAGTGAAGTTTCGAACCTATGAAACTTAATGTACATGCAAGACCGGTTCTTGGAAGCAAAGCATTGTGATGTTAAAGTGGTCGGCTGGTGACGGTGGCCCATATATGCAACCCACTATTGCCCTTCGAGGGAATGTATCCTCGATGGAAGGATTTTTTTTTTTTTTTTTGGAACAGTATGGAAGGATTATTGAGCGATGTACTCAAGACATCCTAGGGAGAAGAGTAAGAAAGTAGGACCGTCCAACTCATTTTCTAATGAAAATAAGCAACATTCATTCCATTTTCTAGTCAATATGAGTTAAACAGGAGGGTTTTATTTTTTGATAATGCTATGTTTACCATTTAGACTACGTCCAGTCGTCTAAATTTCTAATTAAAATAGGATTTGATAGGATATGATATGAAATACAGATATTTTATTATATTTTATTAACTATTTGGTGAATCACAATAATAAAGTCGAATATATTTACATCATGTCATATACCCTTTCTTTTTGTATGAATGACATATAAATGGAAATGAGCATAAAAGTTTATAAACAAAGAGACAGTAAAAATCTTTCGCAACATTATTCCCTAATTTATTTTTATTTTTATTTTCCTCTCTTTTTATAATTATTTTCTTATTTATTTATTTTTTCTTCCATCATTCTCTAATAAAATTTTATTAAATAGTAAATTGCACTAATATATAATATAAAAATACCTAAAATATGTCATAAATATAAATATATAGTGAATTTATATTATAAGATAGAATTAGAGTCGAATATGAAAACAAAAATTAGATTAAATTAAAAAAATATTTTTTGCTATTTTGAATTTTTATGTTAAAATTCATATATTATTTATATTGAAATATAATTTTAATTTTATTAATTTAATAAATTTCTTTTTTGAGGAAAATAACTTTCCTATTATGGATATTAGAAATTCTATTCATTTTTATCTCACTTTCTCCTTATGATAATTTTATCTCACCTATATTTTTCTTGCATATGACTTTCTTATCTTGAGCAGACACCAAATGCAGGATATGGTAAATTTTATCCTATCTCGAATTTTATCCCACCTGCTTAACCCAAACTTATATGAAAAAGTCCACCCTATTTTCATTAAAATGACAAAGTTGCCTTTAATTATTCAATTGTAATTTAAAGTGGTGTCCTCAATTTATTTATTTTCTTTTTTGTTAGTTTTTCTATTCCTATGTAGGATCTAGTTATCATAACTAAGAATATCCCATATATATTAAATGCATTGTGTTTTCTCTTTATTTTTAGATTTACTTCTATAAAAATTAGTTTTGTCAAAAAAGGAATTTTGAAGAAACCTAGTTATATTCTATATTGTGGACCAAATTTACGGATTAAGGGAAAATTCTAAATTAAAGTATGAAGTGTCCTCGCTTTCTTAAGTAAGGGCTCGAAGTGGACATTATTTTAAATAAGGGCCAAAAGTGTCATTATTATTTTTTTTTTCAAATAAGAACATGAAGTGAACCTTATTTTAAATAAGGATTTGAAGTAGTCATGTCAATCTTTGAGGGGCGGTGTGTAGAGAACATATTCACCGGCTGATTTTCTATTACTCGAAATTATGACTTCATGGAGGTGAGTTTTAGTCTCCAATCTAAACTTAACATTTGTTCTAGGTGCCTAATTTGATGGGGGCAACAACCACAGTTGGGAGGAAGCCTCCCTTCCTTGCGTGTTCATCCTTTTTTTTTTTTTTTTTTTTTTTATTCTAATCTAATTTAAATTCAAATTGTGTTTGGACTAAAATATCCTTAATTGGTCGGAATGTTTTGCCACCTGGTGAGCCAATGAGGTTAGGCTCTTATTTGAAATAGGCACAACCACTTCAAGTTATTTTTTGAGATTGACATGATCACTTTAGGCCTTTATTTGAGAAGATAAAGGCACTTTAGGCCCTTAATTGGAATTTTTCCTATAGATTAATTAATTATCCAATAAAATCTAAAAAAAAAAAAATGTAACATAAATAACATTTTAAAACTATCACGGGTTTATACTTTTTTTGCATTTTTATTGTGCATATCACCATCAAATCTTGTTTATTGGTTGTTTTCTATAGACATATACATATTATGGGATGATTGGATAAAAACACAACAAAAACCTCTTTAAAGCTATTCAAAGACAAAATCTCAATTAAGTTCTGTCCACGAAACTTCAAAAGATGGAATCTAATTATATCAAAGCTTTGCATAAAATATGATTTTTTTAATTTTTTTTGTAAAATGCCATTGAAATTTCATCATTTTGGATTGACAAAATTTAATATCATTCACGGAATGTTTGAGAACAACATCAAAATGCCTTATTATGTATAACTTTTTCATGTCGATGTTTTTAGTGTTTTTCTAAACACTCCTTTAACACCTTATTTGCTCCATGTTAATGCATCTCGTCAATAGTAATAAAAAAAGATAAATTCTTTCACATAGTAAATTGAGAGACTCAATATATATTTATGGTGTATAAAAGACTAGGTTTTTTTTTTTTTTTTTTTTTCCTTCTATATAGCAATAATTTCAAATTCGACAAAAAACCATAAACAAAAACAAGCTTGTGACATGCTTAATCATGACAATTAGAATCTACACAGAAATAGAAAAACTGAAGGAAGTACCGAAGTAAATAAATTTGGAGCCACTACTTAGATCGCAATTGAAATTGAGGACAATGTTGTTTTTTTGGTGAAAATGGGGGTGGATTTAGTTGTATAGGAAGTGGAAATAGCGTCATCATTTTTTTTTTTTAAATTAACATTTCGAAAGATCATATTGTTTTTAAAGTTTTACTCCTCTTGAAATTATTAGCCTCACAAATTACAAATTAAAGAAAACAAAGTACAAGAAAGAGATTATTGTAAAAATCTTAAACCTATTGCACTTATGGTAATTAAGTTCTGGCTAATTCAGTCGAAACACTTTTAAAGATTTATCAATTTAGTTTTACATCTTTTGACTATTTGCTAATTTACTCATTTCAATCAATTTTGATCGAAAAACATTGATGCTAAGGCCTAGTTAGACTATATATGGCACAATCGGAGGGCCAGCGACATAAATTTTTTTTACAATTTTTTAATTTTTTTTGAATTTTATATTCTTTTATTTTTTTTCTTTTTCTTCTAGCTCTTGAATTGCAAGGCCATCGGCAGACCCTTGCTTGATTTAGGCAATGGCATCGCACCGCCCTCATTGGCCATGGGCAAGGGCCTTTGCGTCATCATGCAGATCCAAGAAAGAGCCGCAACCCTCATCTTCTAGTAAGCAATTTGTGACCTTTGTCTATTAGCTAGTGAGGGTCGTGATGCCTTTATGCAATTCAACTTGTGGCTAGCAAGGTTCAATCGGCAACCTCCCCAACCAAAAGTTGGAGGGAAAAAAAAAAGATGAAAAGAAATAGGATAAGAAGGAAAAAAAAGAAAAGAAAAAAATTAATAAAAAAATTTTTATGTCAATGCGACCCAGATCACATATGATGATTGTTGTTATTATTAGATTTGTGTTTTCCAGTCAATTTGATGGAACTTAATTGATAAATCATCAAAATATTTCGGATTAAATTGACATAATTAAAAGGTGTATAATTGAATCGACAAATCGTCGAAATGTTTAGAATTAAGTTGATCAAATTAAATGTATTATGATTATGTTAGCAAAGACTTTTTTGTTTTGGATAATTTCGCCCAAAAGGAGAAATAAGAGGGGACAAAATGAAGAGCCCGATCGCAAACTCTTTGGGGTGGGTGGGTTGGTGGGCAGGAGCAATCATCATCACTGCCCGAAAAGAAAACGTCTTACGCTTCGAACGCCTTCACCAACCACGACCCACCAAACTCCAATCATCATATCCTAAAACCAAACACCCGGGGAGTCGTAATCCTACGCACGGCCTCGCGAAACACCTTTGCTTACTGAGGTCTTCTGGCAGGGAAGTACATGCTTCGATCCCACCACGACGTGCTTGTGTTCCCGTAATTTCTTGGCAAGAACAGGGACGTCGTCCTCTGTTGTTGAGGACAACTGCCGAGCTGGGTCGTTGAGAGATCTCGTGGCGAGTCAATACTCCACCAACGCCACCAACCCCGAGACGACGACGACGACCCCACCGTTCTAATCATCACTTCCTCCATTCCAGAAGCCAGAAGCACGAATTTTGGCAGACGGGAGCTGGGTTTTCTTGAAGGAGAGGAGGGAGAGAGAAAATGGCCCACGCCGTCAGGACTCCGAATTGCCCTGTGAACATGCAGGTTTTTGCTAAGAGCTCGAGACCCAGATTCGCCGTCTCGGTCGCCTTGGGGTCTCAGTTCTTGGGGGTGTCGGAGCTGAAGCATTGCAAGAACCCGCGTGTTGCGGTTAAAGTTCCTTCCTTTAAGGTCGCGGCTTCGGTGGCCACGGCTGAGAAGCCGTCCAAGGTACCGGAGATCGTGTTGCAGCCCATTAAAGAGATCTCTGGCACGGTGAAGTTGCCGGGCTCGAAGTCGCTTTCCAATAGGGTTCTGCTTCTTGCAGCTCTCTCGGAGGTAAAGGAAGCCTATTTTGATTTGTGGGTTATTTGGGGGGTGCTTGGTTGCTGTCTCGTAATTGGATGTGAATTCTTCTGTTGTATCTACTGTGAAATGGTGGCTTCTTGCTTGGAGTGAGCGTTTTGTTTTAGGTGGAGTCTAATTTGCTGCAATAGAGGTGCTAGTTTTGCACTGATCGAATCAGGAAATGACAACAGAAATTCTAGTTAGTGTGTAAATTATGGTTGGAATAAACTAGCCCTTTATGACACGAGCTGCAGGAAAATTCTGTCGTATACGTTTGACTTTTGATGGTGGCATGGCTCTCGCTATTGAAGTATTCTATGATGCACCTGCCTCTGTAATTTTTCCTACAGAAATGCTACCGTATTCATCTTAATGGTTGGTTCATTCTTTGTTTCCGTTCTGATAAAATTTTCTCCTTTTGCTTTCTCTCTCCTTTGTTTGGCATTCAGGGAACAACTGTCGTAGACAACTTGTTGGATAGCGATGATGTCCATTACATGATTGGAGCGTTGAGAGCTCTTGGTCTGAATGTAGAGGAAGACAAGTCTATCAAACGGGCCATCGTGGAAGGTTGTGCTGGTCAGTTTCCTGTTGGAAAAGAATCGAGGGATGAAGTCCAACTTTTCCTTGGAAATGCAGGGACAGCTATGCGTCCCTTGACAGCTGCGGTGACTGCTGCAGGTGGAAACTCCAGGTATGCTGCGCAGTTCCATTTAGCAGAAGCTATTTAAGACACTGATTTCAGTTCAGGATGTTGCTTTTCATGTTTCGATGATCAATTATTTACTCTTGTTCCTTTTGCCTCTCTATTATTTATCTAGAAATAGGACATGATCACATCATTAGACTAAGTCCTATGAATTCCACTTTCCATTGAAGTCCTATTGCATCTTACCCTATTGCATCTTACCAAACTGATTCTGGGTAATTGCATAGAGGGATAGCATAAGTGTGTAGTACCAGCTTCCTGTCTTCTTCTTCTTGATTTTGTTGTGGCAGAAATTGTGTGAAAAAGCATTTTTGGTTGGATCTGAGAACACAACTGTATCGTTTTATATTTGTTGTTGTTTCATCTTTCCAGGTTAGTTGCATTGCTTTTCTAAAGTATTCTCTTTTCATCTGCTGTCATTTCTTTGCTTGTTTGATCTTCATGTATCTGTTGCTTTAATCTACTTCAGCTACATTCTTGATGGAGTGCCGAGAATGAGAGAGCGACCTATTGGAGATTTGGTCACTGGTCTGAAGCAGCTTGGGGCAGATGTTGATTGTTTCCTTGGCACAAACTGTCCTCCTGTGCGCATTAATGCGAAGGGTGGGCTTCCAGGGGGGAAGGTGGGTGTGCTTTACAAATCATTAAGCATTTCAAAATTACACAATTACACAATTAATGTTACTGTCTTGTTTTATTTATCAAGATTTATGTTATTCGATATAGCTTTATGATGGCTAAATGTAAGTAGTCCAACTCTGCGAGGCATGAGAACCCTTGGATAAGCATTGCCTATTAATGAGAATATTTTAACATTCGCTTAATCTGTATGATCTAGGTACCATTTGCGTTCATTCTTTACCCAACCAGTCTGTTGCAAGGGCCTATCCCTCTAAACAAGTGTAAAAGAGCTAGTGAGAAAATGGGATGCACCAATGGACATCTATCATCTTGTTCGGCGATTTTCTTTTAATGCTTTTTATGAATATTCTTTTGCCTGTTCCTTGGTTGTATTAGAGTGATAATATTACCCTTATATGAATCAAATTCTGTTTCTGAAGATAGCATTTATCACTATGACATTTATTGTCCACCATTAAAATGTATTGCTTATGGGTATTTGCAGGTGAAGTTGTCTGGATCCATAAGTAGTCAATACTTGACTGCTTTGCTAATGGCTGCTCCTTTATCTCTAGGGGATGTGGAGATTGAGATCATTGACAAGCTAATTTCCATTCCTTATGTTGAGATGACTCTAAAGTTAATGGAACGATTTGGGGTTTCTGTTGAGCACAGTGGTAGCTGGGATAGGTTCTTGGTCCGAGGAGGTCAGAAATACAGGTAGTCCTTGTGCTATGTGCCAATGTGGTTGGTTGACTTGACAGTTTTCATATCATCAGTTTAAACGATCCATAAATTGACAGGACTCCTGGAAAAGCTTTCGTGGAAGGTGATGCTTCAAGTGCTAGTTACTTCCTAGCTGGTGCAGCTGTCACTGGGGGAACTGTTACTGTTGAAGGTTGTGGTACGACTAGTTTACAGGTATCTAGACCCAATCTCAGATTCCGTCCTAAAGATTCAACTTTTAACTACTTTTGTCATGTAAACTATGACAGTCTCTATTCATGGGAAGATATGTTGCTGGTTACATAATTCATGGGCTTCTCTTATATTAAAAATGTGCCTAATAAACATTGGATGGTCAATTTTTTCTAATATAGGGCGATGTAAAATTTGCTGAAGTCCTTGAGAAAATGGGGGCTACAGTCACCTGGACAGAGAACAGTGTTACAGTGACTGGACCTCCACGGAATTCTTCTGGAAGAAAGCATTTGCGCGCTATTGATGTCGACATGAATAAAATGCCAGATGTTGCCATGACTCTTGCAGTGGTTGCTCTTTTTGCTGATGGGCCCACTGCAATTAGAGATGGTATGATTCAATTATGCCAATGATTTGCCGGGACATGCGCATCTGATTTTAATCTATCGTTGGGTCCAAGGTGTAGTCATGTTCTAAGTCAGCAGTACAATACCAAAATTAGAACTCACCTTTTGCCCCATGACAACTTTGCATTTTCTACTTTGTAAACCACTACTTTGCCCCTGTATTTTGTTTGCAGACTTCACATCGTACTTGACATTAACTAATATCATAACTCTATCTATAAAATTTTTGTTTTGTGTCCAAAATGCCCATACCACTCTTCTGACCTCAGATACCGAAAACTTGGGGGGAGAGAGAGACGGTTGCAACTGACTGTGGCAAGTGGTCATTGACTGTGGCATGTGACGGCCATGATGGGTGTACAAGTTTAGCGTTCAGGTGTTTGGGGTGTTAGGATTTGTGGGTTATTTGATGTTTGGAAATTTTCGTGTTTTCTCTAGGGAGGGTGATTTGATCTTACTAGCTTATGGATTTTTTCCCAAGAAGCAAAACATCCTAACTGAGTTACTGGTCCGCCATCACAAGTTAGTTGATGGTCAATCTTACAGGTGGTCAAAGCCTAAATGCCACTTCTTTAAGAACGTTGCCTTATTTCCATGGATATGATAGGCCTATTGTTTTGGAAGATGGCATTTTCATTCCATAGGCCTCTTATACAGCACTGCATCTTCTATGGCTATTCTGCAGTCAGTGGACATTCCCGCTCAAGCGTACCTAAATTTTTGTTGTCCTCCTTCCTCCTGTGCTTTATAGAGGGACCTTTTTGTGAGCCATGAATTCTTGTGATCCTATTAGGACAATGAATTGCTTATTAGAAAAGAAGAGCTGCTTCTTTCAGCAGGGGGTGCAGAAAACGGCCTAGTTGTCTCTGGCACTAGTGCATTTATGCTACTAGGAAAGCATTATTGTTATCAAAACATCAGGAAATTATTACATACTGTTTATCTCTGAAGTCGTTTATCTGAAAAAGTTGCTTACGGAAAATCTCCTTTGAATCTTTGTTGTCAGTGGCAAGTTGGAGAGTGAAGGAAACGGAACGAATGATTGCTATATGCACAGAGCTCAGAAAGGTGAGCTTCTAGTTTCTGCAATTTCTAAACCTTGTCCATGTTTCTACATCTTCGTTGTGTGTGAAATTTGGGTTCTTCCAGCTGGGTGCAACGGTTGAAGAAGGGCCAGACTACTGCGTGATTACTCCTCCAGAGAGACTGAACGTGACAGCTATCGACACTTACGATGATCATCGAATGGCCATGGCTTTTTCACTCGCTGCTTGTGCAGATGTTCCAGTTACAATCAAGGATCCCGGTTGCACGAGAAAGACTTTCCCTGACTACTTCGAAGTTCTCCAGAGTGTCACAAGCCGTTAAAAATATGCGAGCGAGAGACTTCAAGCGTGTTGGTAATGCCCGTCACTACCCTTAAGCAATGTCATGCCCTGTAGTCTGATTGTATGTTTTCCTATACATGGTTGTGGGAGCTACTCCTTGGAATGTACTCTGGGACCTCACCCATAAAGTTTCGATAGGGTGTAGAATCCTAAATTTAATCGGAACCGTACTAGCCAATTTTTGTGTAGGTGAGTCTTCCATTCACCTAAATTTCTTTCTCATCATGTCTTTGGTACTTAAGTTGTAGACCTGTTTAGTAATGACCGCTTGATCGTGATGAAACAACTAATAAAGTTTGGCCTATTAGTTGCTCGTAAGCTCGGTAAGTAACAAGCCATGTTAAGATTTTGCAGTCTGGCTTTTCAAGATACAAAAATCAACATTAAGCTTTAGGTCTTAGTGTCTGTTCCAAGTATTTACTCTCACCGAGTGATAGAAGTCGTTACAAGATGCGCAAGCCATCTGCGGATTCTGGACATATTTCTGTTGGGACCTAAAGTGGCAAAACGATTTATTCACCATTTCTTGCGGAGGTCGTAATGTCCTTGGTATAACTAAAGTGCACGGTATAGGATTGGAGCCTCTCGTGCGGTTTAGCCTCCAGATTTGCGCGGATTAGAGTCGAACTTGTGATCTCGTGTCTTGAAGTCTAATGCCTCGCTCGTTCTATGGTCATGAGCCCATCTGTCAAACCGTGGAAAGTTGCTGGTAAGGCAGAAGAAAAACATTAAAAAGCCCTTCCCTTGTGGCAACTCGTGAGATTGTTTAAGAAGGTGCTTGGGAAGACTTTTCTTCTTTTTTATAGTGACTTTTCTTTGATTGTCGCAGAAAAACGACCAAGCAACATTTTGTTAAAAAAAACATTTATGAATAAACAGCCTGAATACCATCTTAGCCAAAACAGCAGATAGTTTGTGGTCATAGTATTGGAAGAGTCGAAGAAATGGATTGTTGTGGAGGACCATCAAAATGGTTGGAGAAATTTGACTGACGAGTATTGCCCTTTGACTCTAATCCAATGCTCTGAAATCCTGTAGATGCAATGCTATGAAATGTAGATCTGATGGGAGAAATACCAAAACGAGAAGACTACTACGGTCAACGGTAGATAAATGGAAGGTAAGTATCAACAGAGGTCACGAAAGTCAACAAAAGTCATCTTGCTTATAAATGCTTATGCCACCGACGTTAGTGAAGCAAGCAATACAACCTTATCAGTCAACTTGAGAATAAGTTTAGCCAGAAAAAAATCATAAAGTTTCACATCAATAGTGGTTTCGGGGAGCCCAATCGCCGTAGATATTATGTGCTAAAGTTGTTAATTTCCTCGAGCTTATGATGTCTCTGGCATTATTGTTCTGACTAAGATCACTAAAGCTTTGGTCAATCCAACAGGCATTTGTCGTGCCGCGTTTTCCCATCAGATCCTTATTGCTTTCACTGACTCAAGGGCAATAACGTAGGGAAAGTGCCAAAAGGGAGAAGATCTAGCAGTTCAAAATGTAGATTCGCTTCTCTGAAGTTCTGATAAAGGCCAGAGGTGTGAGTGGTGTCTTCTGTCTTGTTCTAGCAAGTTGAGCTAATGTTCCTGGAACCAAATCCACATATTTTATAGCAAGTGGAGCTTGCCATGTTTCCCAATAACAAGCTGGAGACATTAATCTAAAACCCCTTCACCATTAACCTGCCATTAAATTACAAAAACTCCTACAGTTTTTGTCAGGCAATTTGTCAACTGCCCGCTGGTTTATGCATAAAAAAGTAAAACTTCAGCTGACAGATTAGGCAGAAAGTTTTATCTCCCCTGTTTATTCCCTTGATTTTATACTACCATAAAAGGCAAAAGACAGGAAAATTTTGTACTGCAGTATATTTTATGGGACAACATGTGAGGAAAAATTTCTGATGCAACTCTCCAGCTAGGATTACGCAGGATACAGTATTTCTATTTTTTTAGGAATTTGAGAGTACTTTATGTTTGGTATTTTAATTGTATGTGTCAGAGGGGCACCTCCCATCTTGTGTTTTGATTAAGTGCACAAAAGCATGGAACGGCAGTCCAGCTCTGAGAATACTAACTTGGGAAGTTGGGAGTGTTCCCTTTGTCCTCTGTGAAATCAGATCATCACATGGGGAATGTGGTCTCTGCTCATTGGTGCCAGAAAATTTTTCTGCTCACTTTTTGCTCATAATTGGTTATCCTTTTGGGCTTCAAGTGTTTCAATGGCTTTTCAACTAAAATTAATCAGTCTTTACCCAAAAAAAAGAATTACACAGCAAGAAAACTGCGTTTCAAAGGAAAAAAAAAAAAGACTTGGTTTTTCATAAATACTTTAAAAAATAGAAGCAACATTTTACCATAATTATAAATTCAACACAAACTTTTAACGTACCAAAAAGATCCACGATCCTTTACTTTATGACTATAATAACTTTCTGTTAGTGACAATCTAGCGGAATTGAGGATATGACCGTTGATATGAAATGTTGACGGATTAGATCTTTATGTCTTAACACTTCTCTCATCTAAATTATAGTAGGACCGTAAGAAGTTGTACGCACAAGTAACATTAAGATCCGTAAAGAAAGGAATCTTATCAAGGGCCGAAAGAGAGAAAACAAACTCATGTCCTTTTATTATAATATTACGGTAAAGTTAAGTGTTCAACGGTTTACTCCCAAAGTTCACATTTGTGGAGAAAGACACAGTTAAGTTGAACAGCTAAGTCAATGGTTTGTCTCCTCTAGAATTCCAAACGGTTGGCTTCACCAAAGAATTCAGGTAAAATTTTACTTGTTTCTAAGCTCATGCATTTTTTTATTATCATTTGTAATCAAGTGTTCAAATTTTAGTGTTGTCTAATCAAGTCTTCAAATTTGTGTACATTTTCTCGTCAAGTTCCTCCAAATAGCGGATCAATTGCTTACTTTTTGTTCATCCAAACAAGTCCTCCAACTTGCATAAATTTTTCAGTATAATATTTTCGAGAATCATGATTCCTCATTTCTCGGTATCAAATGATAATTTCAACTCGAAATTTTACTATATCAAATTCTAAAGTTTCAATTTTTCTATCAATTGGTCAAGGTTGAGATTAGGAGTATCCACAAAGGAACTGATCGGTAAAAGCATCATCATAAACGAAAAACATGAAAAAGGGCAGCAACCTTCGCTTTTTCTTTCTCCCACCCCATTCCTCTTGGTTGAAACTTTTGAAGGACCAGGAAACAGGGGGCCTCTCCATTCTCAACCTCAAGATCCAATCCCACCTAAACAAAAACACATGCTCCCCTCCCTAAATAAAGGGAGGAACAGGGTTAAAAGCACCGACTCAAAAGGCATTCGTTCCAACCAATCTTTGATCAAAATACCCATCTTTTGTGGGGGAAGGGTGATTCGAAGATAGACATGCTCTACTACTTACTATTCCTGGCATCCTCTCAAGCCTCTTCTTGTGATATTTTTAGGCAGCCCTAAGAACTTGGGATTCCTATTTTTAATCATTTCAACTAAGGAAACCGATTTCAAGAGGATCAAGAAATGACAGAAAGCCCCCAACTCATTCTCTCATTCTCTCATTCATTAATGACCGCTCTTTGACTCTTCTTGGGTCTCCATTTGCTCAAAAGGACTCCCTTCCCTCCCTCCCCTCCCCCATTACCACCTTCTTGATCCACAGGAAGCATTCGAACGTGTTTTGCTAGAAATTGCCGTCGCGACCACCACCGTCGTCGTTGCCGCCGCCGCCGCCGCCGCCGCCAAGATCATCTATCATTGTCGTCTGAAAATACCATGAGCCACCAAAGAGTAAAGATCACCACCACCACCATCACCAACCCTGCCATTCAAGGAACCCCAAGATTCTTTCCCTTGAGGAAAAATTAATTTAATGACAATAATGCCAGCAAGGAGACCATAAAGCAAAGTTTCAGACCAAAACCACTTTCCCCACTCCCCCTTATCTTCTTCACGCTCCTCCTCCCCATCTCCTCCTCCTTCTCCTCCTCCTCCTCCCCCTCCGCCACCGCCACCGGCATCGCCCACCGTACCGACGGCGACAGATTCTTGAAAACCCATTTCTCCGAATCGCCTCTTTAGCTCGTGAAAACTCCCCCCTCCCGGAGCAAGAATCCCGCTCTTGATTTCTTTGAATTGGGCAGAGAGATCACGCGAGAGAGAGAGAGAGAGAGAGAGAATCTTGGGCAGGCATTCGCAGATCCGGCATTGTGACCCATGAAGCAAATCTCGCACCTGGACGACATACCGTCGACGCCGGGCAAGTTCAAGATGGACAAGTCCCCCTACAACCGCCTGCGGTGGCACTCCTCCCTCGCCAAGCTCACCTTCTGGTCCTTCATCTTCCTCGCCCTGATCTTCATCTTCTTCTTCCGATCCCCGTCCTCCTCCGCCCCGCAGTCCCTCTCCGACCCCTCCCGCCGCTACCTCCAGAACTACAGCTGGGGCGGCGCCGCCTGGGAGAAGCGGGTCCGCTCCTCCGCCCGCATCCGCTCCCGCAACGGCATGTCCGTGCTCGTCACCGGCGCCGCCGGCTTCGTCGGCACCCACGTCTCCGCCGCCCTCAAGCGCCGCGGCGATGGCGTCCTGGGGCTCGACAACTTCAACGACTACTACGATCCGTCCCTCAAGCGCGCCCGCCAGGCGCTGCTGGAGCGGGCCGGCGTGTTCATCGTGGAGGGCGACATCAACGACGAGGCCCTCTTGCGGAAATTGTTTGAGGTCGTGGCCTTCACCCACGTGATGCATTTGGCTGCTCAGGCTGGAGTGAGGTACGCGATGGAGAATCCTGGCTCTTACGTGCACAGCAACATTGCTGGTCTCGTTAGCTTGCTTGAGGTCTGCAAGTCTGCCAATCCGCAGCCTGCGATCGTTTGGGCATCCTCTAGTTCTGTGTATGGACTCAATACCAAAGTGCCCTTTTCGGAGAAAGATCGGACAGACCAACCCGCCAGCTTGTATGCAGCCACGAAGAAGGCCGGCGAAGAAATCGCACACACTTATAATCATATCTACGGCCTGTCTTTGACGGGGTTGCGGTTCTTCACTGTTTATGGCCCGTGGGGAAGGCCTGATATGGCCTACTTCTTTTTCACCAGAGACATATTGAAGGGAAAGTCCATTTCGATCTTCGAGGCCGCTAATCACGGCACGGTCGCGAGGGATTTCACCTACATCGACGATATTGTGAGGGGTTGTTTAGCGGCTCTGGATACTGCGGAGAAGAGCACGGGAAGCGGGGGGAAGAAGAAAGGGCCGGCACAATTGAGGGTGTATAATCTGGGGAATACTTCACCGGTTCCCGTTTCCGACCTCGTCAGCATCTTGGAGAGGCTTCTGAAAGTGAAAGCCAAGAGGAACATCCTGAGGTTGCCTCGGAATGGAGACGTGCAATATACTCATGCCAACATCAGCTTGGCTCAGCGGGAGCTGGGATATAAGCCGACCACAGATCTTCAGTCTGGTTTGAAGAAATTTGTTCGATGGTACCTCAGATTTTACGCCGATGGCAAGAAGAGCGGTGTATGACATTCTTTTGGTTGCAAAACATTAGCTTTCTCTATAGATGCTATTGGTTATGATTCTTATGGCCAATTTCTAACATTTATGTGTTCATTTCCACGATTGTTGTCTGTGCCTATATAATATTGGTGCCCATATCAAGGGGGAGCTCGTCGCATTATGAAGTTTTATGGTGTAAATGGACATTGTTTGCAGAGATCCCCCCCTAGCTGTATCAGATAAAATGAACCACCTTCCTTTTGAATTCTTTTTAATCATTGGAGAATGTAATTCTTGTAGTTTTGGGTTGTAGAATTAGTGATTCATAGAACATATGAGGATCAATGGACATGTATCCTTCCCATGAAGTTTCAATAAAAATGAAAAGACATTTTAATTTAACTTAGGCTATAGAGTTGCATTTTTATTGTATTGCTGTGTTTCTTGCTTCCTCTGAGGGCTTCCCATGTTATTGATGTTATTCTTATGTCTTAATGCTGCTGCTCCAGTGATATTTGAACTTACTATGATCTTGCCACTCTCAATTAGTTTGCAATTAGCATTTTTTGGATTGAGCCCTACTCAGATGACAGCTGAATCAACAGACTTGTGTGGTTGGTCTGAGCTACGCATAAAGCATATATCTGGTATCTGGTCTCATCTCTGTCCCTGTTTACTCCGACTACATGTATTATTGTAGGTTGATTCTCATTGCTCATTCCTCATATCTGTCTGTTTCATTGTTGCATTGTCAGTAGTGTGCGTGCTTCTAAGGTTAATGGTTTTAGCTCTGTTTTTGTCTATTAGCTTCCATAATGATATGTTTTTGCTTGTGTGAGGTGGTCACTTGGAGCATGACCCTATTGTAAGTTACAGTTATACTTTAGCACTTAAGTTACTCTCGTAAGTGTAAAGACACAGCAAAATCCGAGGGTAGTGTTTTGAGATAAAAAAATTAGCAGTCTGGATGGAAGAAGTTGGGAGTGTTGAAACTGTAGAAATTAATGTTGTTAGAGGGATATGCCCAATTCGTCAATGTCGTGAAATCTCAGAGGGCTTGGAGATGGATGCTTGAATCTAGCTGTGAGGACTTCTATTACTTGTATGCCCAGCAATATGTTTAACCACTGATAGGACCAATGTTGCCAGCATTGACAAATTTGTTAAGTGTTGCAGTTCCTATACGGGCATTCCACGCTTAGCACGTGTGAGGAATACAATGATTGTTAATGGTCGGTCCGTCGCCGTCATGCACTCTTCATATTTGATCTGGGTTAGGATGGGGTCTCTTGAACATCCTCACCCTAATTTCATTAGGCAGTTTCCGCAAGAACTGGCTTTTTTGCTTTAATTGCACCTACCAAGTCACCAAAAGGACGCTTTAGGTGGGTTCAAATGTGGCCAAGTAATCGGTGGGTCTTTATCAGAGTAAAGCTGTGCAGGAGGTAGTTGAGTGAGATGTTTTTGCTTTTATATGGGAGTTGAATGCAGGTGGTAGTTGAGAAAGGGATATAGCCCACGACTTGGTTTGGTGCCCTTCATGTGCCTTTGTACTAGAAGGTTCTGATTTGGCACAAGGTGAATTGAACCTGAATCTCATTCTATGAGATTGAAAAATGAAAGTTGAGTAGATCAAGTCATCGGTTGTTTTCGTAAGGCAGGAATAAGACGTTTCAGGTGTCCCTGTTTCGTCATCTCACAGCCAATCACAGCCACTAAATGGACTCTTGGGACAATTTCGATGTGTCCGCGAAGCTTCTGCTGCTACGCACTTTGGTATGAAAGTCATTGTTTTCAATGTCTAGACTTTATGTCATCCAATAAGAAAAAGGAAGATCCACGAGTATCGACTAAAGTTACTGCACTGGTCAATTTGGTTCCCTTGATGGGTCTGTAGTTAAAAAGGCTGGCAATTCAGGTGTTTTTCCTTGGAACTTCAGTAATTGAATGTAGAAGTTGGATCGATCACTAGAGCTGACCTAGTTCTTCATATTCTTCTCTTTACTAAGGTATGACGGAGTTTTCGTTTGTTAGCTCGTCAGGATGGAGTACTTACAAAGGCATGATGATAATAAGCCGTATCCTTATCCTATTTTAACAGGATTAATCGTGCTATAACTTGCCATTTGGCCCTTCAAAAAGGTTATGCACTCATGACACATTCTTGCTTTTACTCCTATGATGCGTGGAGTAGAAAAAATTACCATCGCGGTGAGCATGGTTTCATGATAGAATTTGGAATATGAGAATTGAATTGATGGGAATTCGATTTCAGGTTTCAAGATGTGTGGAGTAGGTTACAGGTTCCAAAAATTAGAGATCTATTTTAATGGGTAAGTTTTAAGTTCTAAGCTGGTGGAATATGGAACTTGGAACAAGATTTTGTGTTTTTTCTTAGTTTATATGTCTTCAAGATATTTAATAATGAGCGTATAAGTTGGAACTATAAGTCTAAGATTTTATTTTATGACTAAAACTTTTATTTTGTTAATGTTTCATGTTATTTGTGTGTTTAAATATAAGGTATGGTTAGTGGATTGTAACAGCAAGTGATAATGATTAAATATAATAATTTATTATAATTATTTAATTAATAATACGGGTGGAACCTCAATAGACCTTGAAACCCATCTTGAAATCTATGACGTGGTAGGTTTCGGGTTCTACGTTATATATGATAGGTTTCAAGTTCAGGAATAAATTTCGATTGATAAGTTCTAGGTTTCAAGTAGAACTTGTATATAATTTAAACTTGCTTACCCCTAATCGCCCCCTTGGATTGTGGGGAATGCGTTTGCTATATAATGAAAGCCAGAATGTGTGGTAAAGGGCAATGAAAACTTTTTTGACGTTCCTTCCGTTGCACTCGGTATTCTTTGGACGAACTTTTCTTGTTACAAAACTATTACGCACCGGGCGGCTTCTTCTTATTACAAATCTAATAAGCACCGGGCGGCTTCGACCATTTTTCGGAGCCGAGTTTGCTAGTTGTCAAATCGAGTAACAATAAATCTCACCATTGATCGTAAACTCCTCAAACTTTCATGCGATAATATAGGAGACGTGACATATGCACGTGGTTACGAGTGGTGAAGCGGTCGCCGAGGCCCTTGAACACCATGATTGTGGCTGCTGATTGCTCGTGAAATATTTGCTTGGGAGGGTTAGAACTTCGGAGCATGCATCGACATAGCCTTTATACTTCTTGGCATCTGCTATAATGGTGGCAAACATGTATGAATTATGAACCTGGTTGAATCTTGGTGCGTTTGCCAGCTAATCCTAGAACCTGGAACTAAAAGACGTACTTGCTTGATATCAACTGCTTGACTTGTATAACTTCCATGGAGAAGTAGGGAAGGCTTAAAACTAGATGGACATCATTGGAAATTCAATTGATACCGGAGCCGAGTAGATGCGCTATTCATCGTCGAGCAGCCGGCCTTTGCAGTCATGGAGGGCGGCTCTGCAATGAGCCGGGACCCTAGCTCATGTACAGCGCATGAACCGTTCGGTAAAACGCGAAGTAAAAGCACACGTATCCGCATTCCTCCTGTCTGTCGGTCAACGAGGCCTTTGCTGAAGATAGCAAGAGGGTCGAGAGCATTGATGCCATGGCCAGCATCTTCCTAGGACTATCGCGGTCCCGGTTCGTTTTCTGACAAGTTGTCGGACTGATCATTTTTCCTGAACCGACAATTTAATGCAGCGCGTCACTTCGCGCTATCTCTCTTCAAGTCCGACAAACCATAGAGATGGTGAGAGAGAAGTCGTGTTCCTTTCAAATGAGCACGCGAGGTAGAATGCGGCCAGCATAGAGGTCGTGTGCATAGAAATTAAGGCCCTGCTTGGCAAGAAGTGTTTATGTTTCTTGAAATAAAAATTTTTATTCTTTTGTTCCGGAGAACAAAAAATCATTTTTTTTTTTTTTTTTTCTCGGGAACATTGTTCTAGAAGTAGAAAAAAAGTTACTTCTATTTTCGGGAACAATTTCAAGAAACAATTTTTCTCTCTTATTTTTTTTTTCTTCTTCTTCCTTTTGGTCGGTCACTGGCCTTGGCTATGTCCGGCGTCGGCGACCGGCAACCTTGCTGGAGCGTCGCCAGCCCCTGGAGAGGACAAGCCACAACGAAGCTCGTTGGCTCGAGTCTCGCCGTGGTTGTGGGAGGCTCAACCTCCTAGCTAACATGAGGCCGGGCCTTGCCAAGCTAGGGCGAGGCCAACCTTGCGTCACTTGGGCGAGGCCGAGCCTCGCCGGGGCCAGGCTGGACTCCGGCGAGCTCGTTGGACGTCGCCCAACCGGTCGCGACAAAAGAGAAAAAGGAAAAAGGAAAAAATAATAAAAGAATTACAAAATTAAAAGAAATAAAAAATCTAAGAATTTTACTAAACGTATTTTTATCCCGTGAAGAGAAATTTTGTATAATTACTAAACGTGTTCTTTTATTTAGAAATTATTTCGAGAATAAAAATAAAAAAAATTATTTCTATTTAAAAATTATTTCTGAGATAATGCGCCCTAAAAGGGCAACGTTTAGTCACATTGCAATAATGAATTGGTACTATAATTAGCATTGACAGGTAAGATTTGAGGTCGCCGAGACAGTCCTTTCGTGTGTGGATCACGAGGAGGTCCGTGTGGGGTTTAAAGATAGCACGGAAACGCTGCATTATCTTAAAGCTGCTCGTCCTCGTATGACATTTATCATGACACGGTTAGATTTTTCATCAGTGTGTTAAACGGAATCGACGACTGCTGATTTATTACTATATGTAATTGGTGCTATACTCAATCTGCACAGCCTCACTTATAAGAAATTTAGGATGTGTATCGCAACTTGCCAATTTTTTTTGTTCTTTTTTCTTTTGTTCCTTTCAATAAAAATTTTTAAAAATCATCTAATAATATTAACTAATTTTTCTATTTCTCAGAGTAAAAAAGTAACCGAAAAATAGATTTGGAAAGAAATAAAAAGTCTTGTTCTCAAAAATAATTTTTAAAAATAATTTTTTTCTTTTTCTTCTTCTTCCTTTTTGTCGGCCCCCACCACACGCTGCTGCTTGCCAATTGGTGGTCGGTAAAGAGACGAAAAAAGGAAAATTTTAAAAAATTATCAAGAAATTAAAAGAAATCATACCTTACAAAAAAATTACGGGTCATACCAAAAACATTTTTATTTTTTTTCTATTCCAAATAATAGAAATTTTGCATAGTTATCAAACACGTTTTTTATTCAAAAATTATTTTAAGGAATAGAAATTAAAAAAAAAAACTATTTCTAAAAACTTATTCCGCGAAATAGAAATGTTACCGAATACGCTCTTATCCCTTTCTATTCCAAAACTAGTGCACATGGGGAGGAAGAAGAACCAGCGGTATCCTAGGAATACAACAACAAAGCAAACGAAAGGAACCAACAGCAAGCTACGCAACAAAATAAAAGGCAAAAAGAGAGGAGAATCTCCCAAATGTCCTGGACGTGAAAAGCAAGAAAACGGAAAGTGTGAAAAACAGAACAAAAGCACAAAGCGAGCCGTCTGGGTGGAACAACCAACGAGCTTTTGCACAAGGAAACTTGACTCTCGGATCGTATTCGAGGATGGGATGCGCCAAACTCAACCTCTTGGACGGAATCTAAAAGGGAAAGAACCGGTTGGAGCTCTCTTTTCCGAATTAACAAAAGTAGAGAAGCAGACGGAAACCAGACATTTACATAATTACATCGAGTTCAAAGCACGTCGCCGCAGTGAAATGACTTCATCATTCATCACAATAGATACTGCTAAAAAAAAGTTGAAAAGATGGGTGAGGGAAAAGAATGACATCGTATTCCCTGCCGAAAGCTTATACTCCAAGAAGATAAATAAACTGATATGCCAACTTAGTACTTTTAAGTGACTTTGATTTGTTCATTTACAATGAGGACCTGCATTCAGTTCACTGAGGTCATCTAAATAAAGGTGCAATGTGCCCAATCCAGTGTCAATTGTGATCCGTTCCATTAACCTGCAATACTTAGACGAAAGAGTGGAAGAGGATAAAAAAACTCTCGCCTCTTTCAAGATAGGCCTTCAATGCACAGACCGACCCCAACGCACAAGGTTCATAAGAAGTTTGAACTCACATTTGAGTGTCGGGTATGGGTATGTTCCCGTCACCAAAAAAAGAAAAAGAAAAAAGAATGTGATATTGTATGAATGTTATGGTGCTATATTTTTCTTTGAATTTGATAAAATACCTTTTGTAAACTTTTTAACAATGTTTTGGTAATGAAATAAGACACAGCACAAAATGTTCTACAATGAGAATTTCATCACCCGTTAAGACAAACCTATGCCATATCCTATTGGCACGGTAAGCAACCAAAAAAGAAGGGTTAGAGTAACATAATAAAATGGTATCTTTATTGAGCAGGAAAATAAAGTACAAAGAATGTAAAGAGGAAAAAAAGGCTCTTAGCAGAAGCCACTAAAAATGGATAACTAACCATTTTATCAAATCAACATACATTTTTCATCCAGAAATTGGTAAAATTGCTGTGTTCTGCCAATGTTGAAGGAAGATAGAAGCCCTCAGTAGCAGATTCTCTCGTTTGGCTTTTGTTGCACTACATTCACTTTTTTTCAAAAGGTAAGACTTGCTTATCTGGCCATGATAATATCTTGTCGAAGTATTTAACAGGTACAACCCCATCAAAACCTTCAGTCAAGATGACCCGATTTTCGGAAATGTAAATCTTCATCCCATCTATCAATAAGATTTAGAGTACGAATCAGTCATCAAAAGTCTTGCTCAACCATAGTTATCATGGTACACACAATAAAAGGTAAATTAGTAATGCACTCAAGATTTTTCGAATCACGTTCCAGAATGATAAAATTTGAGAGAACGTGGACTTTCAGGATGTACCTTCTAAAGCTTTTCTTACATCAAGGAAGATCAGAACATTTACATTCTTCCTCATGCCTGGAAAAGTAGAATCACAAAACTATCAAAAACACATGACAGCCATATCGTGACACAATTTAGTACTGCCCGTTTATAAATACACGCAAAAGGAATCTACCCTCTAGACAATTTAGAGAAAAGGCAAAACTCTAATAATGTTTTCCCTGGGGCACTGCTGAAAACAAATTTCATAGCAAAAGGAAGTTCTGAGAACAAGCATGCATTTCTAAACTTTGTTGCTGGCCACAGCTCTAAGTCAATGTGCTTTACAGTAGCACTAAAAGCAAAGAAAACAAAACACAGAGGAACCATGACAATGCATAAACCACTCCTTTTCAAACAAAAATGCCAACAATATGCTCATTAAACTACAGAAACTCCTAGCAGTATTGACAGACATAGTTGCTTTAGGCCATCAACTTTCATTTTTCTCTTTTCGTTCACTTCTTGGATTTGGATTTATTTTGGACTTCTTTTGGGAAAGATAAAATGAGTAAGTGTCAATTTGTCTGATGCATTAACCAAAGGATGAAGTCTAATGATTAAATTAATCAGCATAAATCATAAGCTTCACACAATTGCCAAAGTTCAAAATCAATCCACCATATACTTACACACGAAAAACTGTGGGGAAACACATATTGCTTTAGCACTCCTAAGGACAAGAAATAAAGGCAAGCCAACTGACAGGCAGTCTTTCTATTCCCTTTGTTTATAATAACTGCCTATATTTTATTTTACCATGTTTATCAAGCAATTGTGATTAGCAACTATACATAATATCATCTTTGCAAAAGCCAAAGATATTGAACAGTAGGCAAGCAAACTTTCATGAGCGCCTCACCACTTATTACTTCCCCGTCCATTGGCAGGCCTGATGAGAAGTGCACATGCAATCTCTCCATACACTTCAAACCAGAATCCAATATAGACTGCAGATTGTTCTTATAGGTTCCATGCACACAAACTGCATGTGAGGGAGGGAGAGGCAGAGACACAGAGCAGTAAGTATCATTTAGAATAAGTTCTCCACATTAGAAGCCTAAAATTGCATATCCTCACCTGGAACTTCCTCAGCAGAAAGGATTGGCTTCAGCAAGCTATCGGACTCACAGTCTGCCAGAAACAGTTCAAGATGCCATTCAGATTCTTTGCATGAAGGGAAATTTTAATCAATACCTAGGCAAATTGCTGTAGGACAAATTGAATTTTGGAAAAATGAATAAAGTGAATGGACATCTCCACTAACTCGAAAGTTCCAGCTCCTCTCTCAAACCAATTTGAGTCCACAAACTCTTTACGAATTGCTCTTTCGGTCAGACAAATATCTTTTGGATGCCACATAGGAGATATTAGCTAAGATCAACTTTTCTCCTTTGTCATATCACAGATGCAGAGAATCATAAAATTACTAGATCAGAAGGCAAGCAATTAGTCAGAAATGCTACCAGAAGGGGTTCATATAATGCTTACAAGATTAATTATGTGAGTCAGCTCAGCAATCAAGTCATCAATATGCAACATCAAAATATCCTAACAAGAGAGACTGCACCTTTATAATCAAGGGGAGGTCAACCCTGCATATTCTTTAAAATTCAATATGTTGCCGTAGCAATTAACCCTTTAATAAGTTCATTCTTTATGCAATCCACATACTCTCACGTTATTGAGAGCATAATGATGCATAATTAGGAAAAACACAAGCCAGAGATGCAAGCTAGATATCTACGAATTTATTCGCTGTATTTATAGATTGAAACCTCTTGTAGGAATTCTGAGGAAAAATGTCATACCAAATAGCAAGGTACATTGTATCCTACTTCGAACAATATCCCCACACAAAATGTATTTGACTGTCTTTAATGTAGAACTGGTGACAGAACATGCTAATTTAGAACCTTGCTAAGCTAAAGTACATTATATCTTACATTAACATACCCAAATAGCTAAAGTACATTATATCTTACAGTAACATATATAACCAGCACCCCGTGCAGCTAACATAGCACCAACATTAAAAACAACCCAGTCAATGTGGATAAATCTTGATGCAACATCGCACCCTTAAAAGAGTCAGTAAACCGACAGCTTTTAAAGCATAAATGAAATTGTCAAATCAAGATCTTGATTTTGAAATGTTTCGGTATTGCTACTGAATACATGCACGAAAGAACAATTCTGGAATTGCTGGCTGATAGATGGATGTAAGGGAAGAAATTGAGGACTCTTCACAGAGTTGCTGACAATCGAAGCAACAGATACCAGGCATCCTTCTAAAGCTAAGCAATCTATGCACAATCAATTGGTTTCTGATTGCCAAAAAATAAAAATAAATATAAAAAAATAAATAAGAAAGAAGCAACTTAAGAAGGTCTCTGTTCTATCACCTTTACTGTATGACCTTGGTTTGCACGTATTAAAAGCTCCCCATTCTCTTCTAAGAGGCTGAACCGCTGCTTATTATCCCTTCTCACTGCCTGCAAGATAGAAAAAGGCCCATCACTAAAGGCACCATTTTTGCTGAAGTATTTCCTGTAACTTCAAACCAAGATACGAATCACATGACTGATTCACTTGTAGGACATTAATCCAATCCAAGCTGAACTTTCTGATGACTAAATGCAAAGAACAAAAACTTCCAGCAGTTAATTAAGATCCATGAAATGCAACTGCTCAAGATTGTTCAATAGAGTTAATTACAATTGAAAACCTCAAAATATCTGCAACAGCTAAGGATCATTAAAGCAATACAGGAACGAGGTATTGAACTTGCTCTTCTACAGGAGTACTTAATCTTCAGATTTCTTCTTTCAGTAGTGGACAACAACTTTTGCGCAAATGCCACAAATGCCTGTTAATGTCTGACGACATATACCTTTTGTCTTGCTGGTAATCTTTTCAGAATATATCCATCTAGATCTAATACAGCAATTTTGCATTAAGTCAAATTCAATGCAATGGCAGCACTAGAAGCCACTTTCATTGAACAATTAGGTGAGTCGGTCCATGCAATCATCAGATTGGCAATGCCCACCCAAACAAGGGGCAACCTAAGGTTAATGTTACTATCTAGATTCTAGACACATTTACAGAGTTCGGTTCAAGCACTACAGGATGACTGCAATACTTGTTAGATTATAACTTAACTTTTTGAGTGAAGAAATTAAAGAGCAGAATAATTATTCCTCTTAATTATGAGGAAGGAGGTTCTTAAAGTCATTATCAAAACATTCTCTGAGTTCAAACATCATAGAAGGACAAGGCACAATATAGCAAATAAGTATTGTAAACTCTAGTGGCTGCATTCAAAGACAACTTTTGAAAAGACTGGACCTACAAAATCAATGCAGAGAAACAATACAAATGACTGTGGACACACCTCCTTTATTTCATCAACCGTGTGCACGCTCAACTGTACATTGGCAAACGTTTTTAAATTCAACTGAAGCAAATCTTGAACTTTGACATACCCATCACTCCTCATATTCAAGTTCAACTCAGCAGCCATGTGGCGCAAAATACGAGTCCTGAAACAAACAAAAAAATTCTGAGATGTTTCACTCGAGAACAAAGCAAGAAAAGACCAATGCTTGGAATGACAGAGAACACGGAAAAGGAGGAGAGGGTAAGCAACATCACATTCCACTAGCATAGGAAGCAGAAAGATCAGGTCTCTTCAGCAAACCACGAATTACACTAACGCCATCATCCTCCCGGTTTGCATTGAAAGGGGAAGGCGAATAATAATCATGAGAAATTCAAAATGCATCCCAAGCTATCATACAAGGTAGTCACTGACACCCATTCAACTCAAATTCTAATCAACAAAAGAACAAAAAAATCTAAGGGAAAGACAAGATCAATGAAACAGCAACAGAGGATTGAAGTCTTACAATAGCCTACCGAGAGCGTCGATTCTATCTTTGCCAGGACCGCCGCGACCCCTCGTTCGTTCTTTCCGATCGTAGCCCATATCCGGACTTGTCCCTCCACTGCTGCCCCTGCAGCTCCGGACCCAGAAGAGTAAAAAACGGAAAGACGAATCAAGTTCCGACCTTTGACTCCAATTGCCCGTCGCAGGACCGGACCCAAGAATGAAATCGCGATAACGGGAACATGGGGGCCGTTATTACCTTTTACCAGGATGAGAGGAGGCAGAGAAGGAGGAGGTCTGCGCCGTCGTCTTCCGGTTGAGGTCGGCCATGGCGGTCGGGGTGAAGCTGAGGGGAGAGTTGTGTCTGCGGGGAAGGGAAGGGGAAGAGGTCGAGAGGACGCGCGGAAGGTGACGGTGGAGGGAGTGCAGAGCCCTGATGCTTCCGCAGGTCATGGCGGTTGGCAGACGTGGAGGAGAACTTAAAGAAGCTGGGATCTATGAAAGAAGATAGCGGAAGACTCCCGGAATATATATATTTTTTCAAAACAAAACATTGTCCCCATTATTTTTTGTTGTTTCGGCATTTTAGATCTTTTAAAAAAATATTCCAGTGAAAAATATTTTTCAAAAAATGATAATTTTATGCTTAAATTCGGAAAAAATTAAAAAATAAAAATTTATATTATAAAATATGATTAGATATTGATATTTTGACTAAAAATTTTATGCTTGGACATGTAAACCCTAACACTTTTCCTAATCCCCGCTTGAACGCGAGTTTGTTGAGCCCTAGTATGGGACCTCGATGCTAGTGCCCTAATCCTCGATGTTGGTGGGTTTGAGACTTCGATGTCCTAGTATTTAGGCCTAAGTACACAAAGGTTGAGCACAAAACCCTAGTGTTTATGCTTAGATCCTTGGCACCTAAACCCGAGTCCACAAAGGCCATGCTCCTTGACATTAGAGCCAAGGTCCCCAGCACCTAAGCTTTTTTCTAGTGCTCGAGTTGGGGTCCTTGATGCTCAGGCTTGCTTGGGTTCCTAATACTCGTGTCTAAATCTCCATAGCCAAATTTCAAGCCATTGAGGTTGAGGCTCGAGACCCTAAAACCCACACTTGAGTCCATCAAGACTAGGCTTAGGAATCCAAAAACCGAGATAGGATCCTTGTGCCTAGGTTTGGACCATAGAGACCAAGCGTAGGTCTATCGAGGTCAAGTTAGGGACATTGGTGTCCTCACTTGGATCCCTTGCGCCTAAGTTCAAGTCCAATGAAGTTGAGACCTTAGACTTTGATGCCCATGCTTGAATCCCCAATATTTCAAGTCGGGACCCTTATGCTCATGTTTGGATCCCTTGTGCTTGTGTTTGTGGTCATGGCATGGGCATTGAGGTCTCGAGCTTGCGTACTAGACCTTGAGCATAGTGTCACGGGCCGATCGAATTGGGATCGAACCGCGCGGCGACTCGGGCAACTTAGGATCACCCAAGCCAAGCCTTACTCGATCTTTCGCACAACTCGGACCGTAGAGAGAGAAAGTTTAGAGAGAGAAGCTCGGAAGGAAAGTGAGCTTGGATTCTTTGAAATGTTGGATGAGTACAAATAAGGGAGGACCCCTTTTATAGTTGAGGGCCTCGGCTTACAACCGTTGATCTACTTTTCATCCGACGGGCAGATCGCACCGCCTCAACAATCGACATAAATATCAACTACCGTCTACCGACATGAATAACGGAAACAACCATCCACCGACATAAATGAGGGATTTCTAGAATCAGGTGGAATGACAGTTTCGCCCGCCCTTAGAAACTTCGGGAAGTAGACTTGGTGGAAATCCGAGTGAGAGCAGGAAGTCCACAGGGCGAGTCGTGATCGTGCGCGGGGAACCTCTCGGGTCGACACTCTTTCGGCCCGTGACATTGTCACGGGCCGATCGAATTGGGATCGAACCGCGCGGCGACTCGGGCAACTTAGGATCACCCAAGCCAAGCCTTACTCGATCTTTCGCACAACTCGGACCATAGAGAGAGAAAGTTTAGAGAGAGAAGCTCTGGAAGGAAAGTGAGCTTGGATTGCTGAAATGTTGGATGAGTACAAATAAGGGAGGACCCCCTTTTATAGTTGAGGGCCTCGGCTTACAACCGTTGATCTACTTTTCATCCGACGGGCAAGATCGCACCGCCTCAACAATCGACATAAATATCAACTACCGTCTACCGACATGAATAACGGAAACAACCATCCACCGACATAAATGAGGGATTTCTAGAATCAGGTGGAATGACGGTTTCACCCGCCCTTAGAAACTTCGGGAAGTAGACTTGGTGGAAATCCGAGCGAGAGCGAGAAGTCCACGGGCGAGTCGTGATCGTGCGCGGGGAACCTCTCGGGTCGACACTCTTTCGGCCCGTGACATTCTCCCCACTCAATCGAGCGACGTCCTCGTCGCTCTCAGCTGCGGTCGGCCTTCTTGGCACGAGCACGGACTTTGGCACGGGCTCTCTTGTTCTTGTTTCGTTTCGCTCGGATGCTTACGAACGAAGGACCACATCCTTCTATGGTCAACTCGGGCTTGGCATGCGACTCCTCCTTCGGCTTTGGCGTGACATGCGGTGAGCACTCGACCTCGGGGAAGAGCACTTGAATCGGCATGGCATTTGTTGGAGTAGGATTCAACTCAACTTTCGGCTTCACCTCGGACAGCTTGTTGATGCGCATCACGGCCTTCAAACTCTTATCGAGGCGTCGGATTGACGCGATAGTCTTGGTATCGACCACCCCCTTGATCATGGGGATCATCGACGGGCATTTTTGATCGAGGATCATGAGACACTTGGTCCTCATGTTGATCATGGCTCCCACGCTTTCAAAGAATTGCATACCAAGGATGAGATCATAATCGTCAAGAGGGATTACCTCGAATGTCACCTTTCCTTTCCATCCGCCAATCTTGACATCCACGTCGGGAGTTGCTCCTACGCCATGGAAGTCGTTCGGGTGATGGGCTTGTATGACTTCGTGGATGGTTCCACACGAAGTCCCAAGGCTTTGGTTACTTCGGTCGACATGAACATGTTCGACGCGCCGGTGTCGACCAAGGCATAGAGCATTCGGCCACACACTTCGACTTCTACGAAGAACATGTCCGTGTTTGGTGCAACTTCTTCTTTTGATGGCGATCGGGCTTGGACCGAGTTGACCATCCTTACAGCTCCAATCCGGATCTGCCGTTTATCCTCTTTGGGCTCCTCCTTTTCTTCCTCGATGGCAAGGAGGGCGTTGATTCGGCCCTTCTTCGGGCACTTTTGGGTCCAATGTGGACCTTGGCAAATGAAGCAAGGAGAAGGCGGGGGTTGATCGAACTTACTCGTCGTGCAGTCCCGATTGCGGTCGACCCCTTTGGAAGGACGGCTTGGAAGACCCTTCTCCCCATGCTTTGGCTCGGCCGCCTTGATCGTGCGCGCCTCGGAGAGTGTTTCTTCCTTCGTCCTCGGATCGATCCGACCTCCATGATTGACTCCTTGGTTCGGTCTTGGTGAGGTCGACGAGCGACTCGGCCACGCTTAGCGCTCGCGCAAGACTACTCACGTCCCGACGCTTGAGCTCGAGAAGTGCCCATGGCTTCAACCCATCCATGAACGCTCCAAAAGCCTCCTCTTCGCTTATGTTGCGAATTTGGAGTTTGAGCTCCGTGAACTCCTTCACGTACTCTCGGATCGCACCTCTTTGCTCGAGGCGATGGAGCTTGCTACGGGCTTCTTGTTGAGCAAACTCGAGGAAAAAGTAGTCGCGGAACTCTTTCACGAAGTCATCCCATGTCTCCACGGGATTGGCACCGCGTCTAGTCTCGTCGCACCTATTACGCCACCAAAGCATTGCGGTATCAGTAAGGAACATGGAAGCGGTTCGTACCTTGATCAACTCGTCGTGGATGTTGGCGGCGCCAAAGTATTGCTCCATGCTCCAAACGAAGTTGTCCACCTCTTTGGCGGATCGTTCGCCTTTGAATTCTTTGGGTTTTGGCACCTCGATCTTGGGCACCGCTTGAGTAGGCATCGCTCCATGGGCGATGCTCATCTTGCATAGGGCGAGCTCGGTCTTGAGCTCTTGGATCTCTGCCTTCATGGCTTCGACCTCGTCCTTCCATGGACCTTCTTCCTCGATCACTTGGAGACACTCCTTCAAGACATCGATCGATGCTTCAAGGGCTTCATCCTTCTCGTGCAAAGGGGCGGTAGCTTCGTTGAGGCCGGTCGTGAAGTCTTCACGGAGCGAGGTTTCAATCTCCATGATTCGGTCTCGCACATCGTCAAGACCTTCCATGAGTTCGAGCACGGCACTCCGGACCTTCGCGATCTTCTCATCGAACGCAGCTACGGCTTCCATCGAGGCGTCTCTTTTCTTTGCTCGGCCACGGGTCTCCTTGACTTGCGCGGCCTCTCCCTCCATAACAGCTTCTTGGCTCGACATTCCTTGAGCAGTTGGCACTCCTTCTCCAAACGGAACTCTCCTTTGCTCGATATCACTTGTCACGGGCCGATCGAATTGGGATCGAACCGCGCGGCGACTCGGGCAACTTAGGATCACCCAAGCCAAGCCTTACTCAATCTTTCGCACAACTCGGACTGTAGAGAGAGAAAGTTTAGATAGAGAAGCTCTGGAAGGAAAGTGAGTTTGGATTGCTGAAATGTTGGATGAGTACAAATAAGGGAGGACCCCTTTTATAGTTGAGGGCCTCGGCTTACAACCGTTGATCTATTTTTCATCCGATGGGCAAGATCGCACCGCCTCAACAATCGACATAAATATCAACTACCGTCTACCGACATGAATAATGGAAACAACCATCCACCGACATAAATGAGGGATTTCTAGAATCGGGTGGAATGACGGTTTCGCCCACCCTTGGAAATTTCGGGAAGTAGACTTGGTGGAAATCCGAGCGAGAGCAGAAAGTCCACGGGCGAGTCATGATCGTGCGCGGGGAACCTCTCGGGTCGACACTCTTTCGGCCCGTGACAATAGGCACTGGGGACATCTACATGAACACTAGCATCCTGAGTTTGAGTGCAAGGTCCCTAGCCTTGTCTCTTGGAATTAAGCTCGAGCTTAAGCACTAGGTTCTTGCACTTAGCTTTTATGGACTAGGGCCTACATAGGAGCCTGGCCTGACCTTATGTACATGGGACCGATGCCTATGCTCTTACTTGGGACCCAAATGCCTTATGCTTGGGTCGGGATTTATCGAGGTTGGACCTCAGGGTCTTGGTGCACGTATCTAGGTCCTTGGCAATTTGTGCACAAGTTAGTAGTGTCCGATTTGCATGTGTATTTAGGAATATAAATTAGATTTATTTTTCAAACAACGAAAAATATTTTCTAGTTCTTTTCAAGTTTTAGTTAAACACCAAAAAATATTGTCATTTTTCTATACGGTGACTTCCTAAAAAAAATTGTTAGAAATATAATATTTAATGTGAACACAAACGAAGAAGAGATATGCTATTTTAGTCCTGGGTTTTGACAAAAAAAAAAAAATCCTGGGTACCGAGTAGTCTAATTACTGTAACATGGGAAATAATCTAAACACGTAATAAAAAAAATATATATGTGTCTTAATTATGAAAATTTGTAATTTTAAGTGGATAGATTTGACTTTTATTTCACGAGTCGGATAGATAATGTGTATTCTAACGTGTTATTTATTTTTATTTTTTATGTAATTACCATCAATATTAATTAATTAACTCTAACAATAATATACCACCACGAACGTGTTATTTGTAATTACCAAAAAAAATTACTCTTAACAATAATATACCGTTTTAATCTGTTTTAATCTATATTTAACTATCTTATTTTTTTTATTAATACCTATATATAACTAACTAAATATACAACATGCACACAACTTAAAGAGTGATTGGCTCCCCGTAATCCGAACTGGTTCTCAATTTCTAGAATCAAAATTTAGATCATCTAGTCTAGGTCTGACCTAGTTTTGGTGGCGAAATGGAACATGTGGCATGTGGCATGTTCTTTTTTCCCCTACTTAATAAATTTTCTGCACAACAACAAATAAACAGAATCACATGTAAGATCACGAAAATTAAAAAGCCTAAGAAATAAAAATTTAACCGAAATGAAAAAGGAGTTAGAAAGTCCAAAACACCAACATAGATCGTTGTAAAATCTTCAAGGTGACTAGGGGAGGAAGATGAACAGCTCCCAAAACTTGAGGCAACATACAAATATAAAAATCACTATGGAATCAACAAAATATCAAAAGAAGTCCAGTCATTACTGAAGTGGTTTAAGAAATAAAAAGGAGTTTCCAGAAGAAGAACCAGCGGCCAAAAAAAAAAAACAACAGAAACAGAGCATTGGATATTTACCTCGGTGAGATTCAATTGCGACCATGATCGGCCAAAAATAGAGCAAGAGAAGGAGGCGTCGAGCGAGTCGAGCGAGAGGGTCAAGTCGAGCGCGACTAGAGATGAGTGGCGACAAAGAGAGTCGAGCGCGAACATGAGCGAGAGGCATGAAGAATGGGATTAGGGTTTTGTTTTAGATCTGGCAAAGAGATTTGAGAGGTTTGGGAAGATATTAGGGATTTTTTTTTTCATTTGAAGAAATAAAAAATATAAATTTAAAATTTTAAAAAATTGGCTCAATCCAGATGGGCGGTTTCAAAATCGGAACCGAACTGAAATTCACCAACTCCAATCGCATTGAATTGAGAACCATCTAAAACAGACCGGTTTGATTTGATCTCAGCAGGTCCTTTTACACAATCTTGATCTAACTCCCTCATTTGGACCATGGCTGCATGGATGTCCTCGCCACCAGTTTTGTGTGGAAAGATTTGGATCCTCAGGTCAGGACACCATGGAGTGGTGGGACCGACTCTATTTTCGCCCTTTCTAAATTTCAAAAATTATGAAGTCTACATTTATCACTAAAAAGTGTTTTCGAGGTGTGTGTGAATTAGGTCGATAAAGATATATTGCAATTCATAGTGCCCAATTCGTATCAATATTTGAAAAATTAAATACTTCTTCATGAAATATGTTTAAAAGGTATTCTGAGAACATTCCTCAGTGAAACTCAATTATTATTGTTGTTGCTGTTATTTAGAACTGAAACATTTGAGAATCGAACACATAAAAATTCACCAAAGTGAACTGAATTTAAGGATGAAGCACATTTTTTAATCAATGAAAATGAAAAATAAAACTCTTTTAAAGGACGGCAAACTCCTTTCGCTGAGTAAAGATTTAATTGAGACTAGCGTTACGCTCACCTGCAGCACGTGCAGGCGAAGAAAGTGCACTCACATTAAAGTTTTCACGTCTCTGATTATTTTCAAAATAAATTTATATCACTAGACATAATTAATCAATGAAATATTATTTCATTATGAATAATGATTTATATTTAGCATTTTCTAAACTAAAAAAAAAGCATTTTTCAATTAACCTTTACATTACTTTTTTTGCGTTTGTACATGATGGGCTTTTCTTAAATTTAATTAAATCTTAAGAGTGAACAAATTCGTCGAGGGTACTTACCAAATTTCCATCAATTTCATGTCTCACGACACTTTTATACTTGATCACGACAAACACAACATGATGGAGTATAACAATTTTCGCTGTCACGATGGTTTTTGTACTCAATCAGGACAGCATTGCATCCCCTGCGTCGAGGGAACGATTGCATCATGAAAGTGCCCGTAGTATGACTACTTCTAAACTTGTATTTTCATGTTATATTGCATTTCACCAATTTTTGAAATTTTTCTATATCGTTAAAAGGGCCACATGAAGTCATCAAGTAAAAATTGCATTATTTAAACTGGTATTTTCATGTTCTATTTCGCCTAAGCTTCAGTGAACTGTTTTGACAGAAGCTTCCTGGCTAGACCGGAGTCCCCTCCAGACGAGGCTAATTCATTAAAGTTCGCAAATCATCATGGCCAGAACAGAAGCAAACAGAGACGGAGGAAAAAGAACTTCTATCCAATATCTCAAACAGCCCCAAAACTAAAGTACTGATGATCCAAAACTTATATGTTCGGTCCAGTAACTTAAGCGACAAGCATAAGAAAGTGAAGAACACGGCATCATTTGGATACTGCCGTCGAGTGTTTATGCCACGAGAGTGCTTGCCGTTGTAGATTCACTGCAAAAAAGAGGTAGTTTGACTTGAGTATGTAGTAGTAGAAGAGGGGATAAAACGATAACAAAGAATGTTGGCAATCAATTTTTGTGACATGATTCATCCACTCATATAACAAGCCATCATGACACGAGCACAGGAGAAAAAGTATCAGGCAATTTCCATTGAAGAACTGTCCCCTCGTAATTAGTAACATTCTAAAGTAGAAGAAAGAATAAACATGTCTAATTGATGATTGCTGTAACATTCTCAGGAAGTCAGTGAAACAGTAGCAGCTGAAACAAAAGGTGTCAAATTTGCCAAGATCTCATATTTCTACTTTAAAGCTTATGCCAAAAGGCCATTTTCAGCCCCAGCATGATTTACCCCAATCGTCAGCTCTGCAAATATTCATCCCCTCACTAAATTAAAGGACATTATTTAATTTCAATGCTTTGGCAAGCAACAAATTAATTTCATCACCAGTTAAACTTCTGCTGGACAAGAAAGTCCAGTCCTCCCTCTCAAGGAAAAGTATTTGGTAGTTTTTAAACCATAGAACATTTCTCCATGACATCCAAAATGAAAAGAACCCACTCTAGGAGGTGTTTTTGGTAAAGCAACATGCACCCGCAAAATCAATTGATTGTGAAGAAAATAACTTCTGCAACCTAACCAAGAGAAAAAAAAAGAAAAGAAAAGAAAAACTTCCTAACATAGTGGAATATCAGGATACAGACGCCGATGATTCTGGAAAAAAGGAATGCAGAACACATTGACATTTTCATAGACGACAATACAACAACCAATAAGAAACATCCCATGTAGGGTCACTTGTTTTACAGCACCATCCCACATACACAGTGGCAAGCAGAAAAAGCCAGAAACAGTTCTTTTCATCTACATATCACTAAGCAATAAACAAAAATAGCATATAAAATCAATACTGAGAATGATCCGCATGAAAGAGACAGACATTAGTTGAGACCCAACCTTCATTAAGGAAAAATTGAATAGAAAAGGATGATTGAATCTAGTTCCTCCACCCAATAGGGTACCACTAAAATAAGAAAACTAGAACTGAAGTAACATGAATCTTGTAGTCCTTAAAATGTCAATACATGGGGCTGAGCAACATTTGCATAATCTCAACCTGTTACTTGTGAGATATACATCTCTTGGAATACCTATATTCACAGGTGGCTAAGCCATGGATGCTCTAATACAGAAATTTGTTTCAAAGACCCAACCAATGCATCATAAAAGGAGAGTAAGCACTAATATGGCAAACAACACTTGGAGAAGTGAAAGGAAAGAACATTACTATTTCCAAACGGGTGGTAGCTTCTTGGTCTTCTTATAGTAACGAGCAAGACGGTGGATCCTGCTCTCAACCAGGATGAGTCTAAACTTGGAATCTTTATCCTTTCGGTTCCTCTCCAAGTGCTTCCGAATGGAAACTGCTTTCTTGATAAGGTGGTACAGATCCTCAGGTATTTCAGGAGCCAGACCTGACCCAAAATCATAGGTAACATTCAGGAAGAGAAAGCACAGCATCACCTAGGTGTCTCTTCGCTTGTGCGTCAGAAGAAAAGAAGAGGGGGGTGCTTGGAGAGAGAGAAAGAGATAGAAGGACATAAAGAAAGAAACTGTAAGGAGTGGTAAAAGCTCTCACCATGGGCCTTCAGTATACGCAGGATCTTGCTCCCAGTAACACTCTTGACCTGAGCAATACCATGAGAATCCCTTAGGATGACACCAATTTGTGATGGAGTCAGACCCTTCTTGGCAAATTTGCAAATGTTCTCCTCAACCTAAAATTTCAATAAACATAATCCTGACCATCAGTTTTAAGTGTTTGATTATCGAGGCTCTATAATTCATGCAGCAGTGAGCCATATAAATAATCAGATCATGCTCAAACATCAGAACTTGAAAATGAGCCCATCACTTAATAGTAACAAATAACTATCTGAATCAGATCATGCTCAAATGCAAACCACTGCAACATTGCGCATGGAAGAGTACCACCATGTTAATGCCCTTTCTATTGGAACCCCACTATCCAAATGCACGCTTTATCTAATCAAAGAGTCGACAGAAATTATAAACATAACAAATGGCACCAAATTGCACAGAATCCAACACCACACAATTAGGCAGATAAGCCCAGAAAGAGCAAGTCAAACAGCATCCACGGTTTCCTCCCACCGATGGTCGGGTAAACAATTACAAGCACCATTCTACTAGATGACAGTGACTACATTACTCGGTTTCGGATAGGATGTCATGCATGGGTATAGGCCCTCTTTCCTCCGACCAAATTGGGTACAAACTACCGAAAAGAATATCAAAATAACATCAGAGTTGAGCTTCCCACATCTTACACCAGATCCTGAGAGGGAGGCGACAGCTACAAACTACCCAGTATCCCACAAAGTCAAACTAACAAACGCAGTCGAAAATGTTCTTACATCCTGAGAAGAAATCTTGAGCCAGCTCGGAGGAGTCCTCTTGTAGGGCAGAGCAGAAGCTGAAATACCCTTACTGCCAAGTATCAAGAAAACCCACAAAGGAGGGACAAACCAGAAGCAAAAACAGAGTTAGCAAAACTCGGAACCGGTCGGGACAACGACGGCAAGAAGCTGATGGGTTTTCGCGGCGTACCCTCGGCTGTGCATGCGACCCATGGCGGCGGACGAACGGAGAGAGGAGCTGCCTCTGCTTCTTCGGTCGGCGTCGGCGGGTGGTCTAGCTTACCCTCTCGGAAGCCGAGGTTGAGGCTGGTGCTAGGGTTTTCAATCCGAGGGGCGAGGATGGCGATGATTGGGGTGGGCTATTTTGTATGCCGGTCGGTGGTCTTCCTTTGAGCTCGGTACGAAAAGAGAGCCCATTGGGCCAGCAATCGCTGAAAATGAAGATCACACTTTTTTTCAAAGATATTCTGAATTTGAAAGAATTACACATTTTAAGAAAGTCTCTTACTTCATTTAGTAAACTTTGAATTCTATTTAATAAGACTTAAAAAAAAAATCTATTTAATAAGACTTAAGAATTGCCTCGAGAGCACTCTTTAATATTTTCCTTTTCTACCGACATTTCGTTTCTAAAAGTATGCGGTCAATTCCAAATAGTAACAATCTTTCATAAATGATGTGTGGTTTATCGCGAAACAACACAACAAATAGATTGATCGTCAGTATTAATGTTAATAAAGAAGGAAAATATTAAAAAGTAGGGTTAATATCTTGAAAAACCCTAAACTGGTATATCTACGATAAATTTACCTTAAACTATTTTTTTGATCATGAAAAATTCCCAAATTGGTATATCCATGACAAATTTACCCTGACTGACCATAAAAAAAAATCATAAACCAAGTACATTTATGACAAATTTACTTTAAAATAATTTATTCGATCGCTAAAAACCCCAAATTGATAAATTTGTGACAAATATACCTTTCGCTAAATTGAATTAATATCGCAAAAAAATCACAAAAATTATAAACTGTAACAAACGGAGCGTAAAATCCCAAATATATCAATAACCATCATCGTTAATTAATAATTTGACAAGAAAATTTAACGAAAACTAATAAAGGGTAAATTTGTCACAAGTGTACCAGTTTGGGGTAAATTTGTCAAAAGTATATTAATTTGAGGTTTTTGGTGGTCAAAAAAATGATTTTTGATAAATTTATTACATGTATACCAGTTTGGGGTTTTTCAGGGTATTAACTCTAAAAAATATGTCTTAAGTCTTCACCCATGATACTACTTTTTTTGCATCCTTTTTTTTTTTCAAAAGCATGGCCTTTGCATCTTAGTTTTTTCCTTAGACATCGTACGACAAGTTTATTCTAACGAATTAGCACTTTTACCTAATTTGACCGTGATGGGCCGACAACCATGCCATGGCCATTTGAACGGTGTTGTGCTGCGCGTCCTCACAAAGAGAAAGAGAGATTACATGAGCCGAAGGTTCTGATGTCCCACACCGTACAATCTGTACATTAGTTAATTTTACATAAAAGTCAATATGGCAAATAGCTTGTATCTTTTTTTTTTTTTTTTTTTTTTTTAAAACTCTTTAGTAAATTTGTCATTTTTTTGGGTAATTTGGTTCACACTTGCTTCAAAGAGATTTAAGGGATAAGTGCATAAAACATTCTAAAACTTATAATGAAAATGTTATTGAGTTCTAAAACTTTTAAAATATAAGTGCGAAAATAAAATTTGAATGCAAAACTTGTCCTAAAACTTGAAATTAATACAATCAAGTACCTTAGTCAATTCCATCCAATTTGGTGAATGGAGAATGTTGACATAATTTTTCTTTAATTACTTTCTTAAGATATGTGATGTCAATATAGTGTCTACCAAGTGCCACATCAGAAATTAAAAATTGAAAATTTTAAAAAGAGAAAAAAATTAAAAATTACAGATTATCCTCTTAAACTTTGTCACCAGTGCACATCAGCCTTTGAGCTTCAAAATGTTACAGTCCCCAAACTTTGACTGGTTGCGTTTGGTAAAGCATTGTCAAGAGACTTTACGCCTATAAAGATTTTTGACAAATAGAAAATATGTAAGGTAAAACAATATGATATTTCTATATGGTTAAGAGGGTCACATGAAGTCATCAAGTAAAAATTTGCATTACTCAAAACTTGTGTTTTCATGTTCTATTACCCATTAAGTGAATTCTTTTGACAGAAGCTTCCTGGCTCGACGTAGGGTCCCAACGATGCTAATTCATCAAAGAAGTTCGCAACTTATCATGGCCAGAACAGAAGAAAATAGAGAGATGGAGGAAAAAGACCTACAATCCAATTTCTCAAACAGCCCCAAAACTAAAGTACTGACGGTCCAAAACTATATGTTCTGTCCAGTAACTTAAGCGGCAAATGTAAGAAAGTGAAGAATGCGGCGTCCCTTGGAAACGGCCATCGAGTGTTTATGCCACAAGAGTGCTCGCCGTTGTAGATTCGCTGCAAAAAAAAAAAAAAAGAGGTGTTCGACCTGAGTATGTAGTAATGGAGGAGGTAATAAAATGACTACAATAAATATTGCCGCTCACTTTTTACAACATGATTCATCCGCTTATATAACTAGCCATCACAACACGGCCACACAGGAGAAAGTATCAGGCAATTTCCAAAGAAGAAAGAAACGTAAACTGTCCTGTCGTAACTGATAACATTCTAATACAGAAGAAAGAATAAACATATGTCTAATTGATGCTTTACTATAACATTCTTAATAAGCCCCAGCATGATTTATCCCCATCTACAGCTCTGCAAATATTCATCCTCTTACCAAATTATAAAACATAATTTGCTTTCAATGCTTCGACAAGCATCAAATTAATTTCATTGTCTATACAATTGCTGCTGGACAAGAAAGTCCAGTCCTCCTCTCGAGGAAAAATATTCTGTAGTTTAAACAGTAAAACATTTCTCCATGTTATCCAAAATGAAAAGAACTCATTCTGGGAGGTGTTTTTGGTAAAGCAACATGCACCAAGAAAATCAATTAATTGTGAAGAAAAGAACTTCTCTAACCAAACAAAAAGAAAAATTTTAAAATAAAAAAAAACAGAGTAAAAGAAAAGATCTACTTCCTAACATAGTGGAACATCAGGAATCAGACACAGATACTTCTGAAAAAGGAGAAGGCATCTTATATAGGAACACGTCTTTCCCCTCACCACACAACACAGCAATAAGCAGAAAAAGCCAGAAACTAGTTTGTTCATCTACATTTCACCAAGCAATAAACAAAAATAGCATATAAAATCAATAATGAGAAAGATTCTCATGACAGAAATAGACATCAGTTGAGACCCAACCATCTCTCAGGAAAAATAGAATAGAAAAGGGCGATTCAATCTAGTTCCTCCACCCAATAGGGTACCACTAAATAAGCATGCTGGGACTAAAGTAACATGGATTCCATTTCCTTAAACTGTCCACATGGGACGTAAGCAACATTCATACAGTCTCAGCCTGTTACTTTTGTGATATACTTCTCTTGGAATAACTATATTCTCAGGTGGCTGAGCCATGGATGCTCTAATTTAAATACTTGTGTCAAAGAACCAGTGCATCATAAAAGGAGTAAGCACTCATATAGCAAACGATGCTTGGAGAAATTATAGGAAAGAACATTACTATTTCCAAACGGGTGGTAGCTTCTTGGTCTTCTTATAATAACGAGCAAGACGGTGGATCCTGCTCTCAACCAGGATGAGTCTAAACTTGGAATCTTTATCCTTTCGGTTCCTCTCCAAATGCTTCCGAATGGAAACTGCTTTCTTGATAAGGTGGTACAAATCCTCGGGTATTTCAGGAGCCAGCCCTGACCCAAAATCATGGTAAGGTTCAGAAAGAGAAAGCAAAGCATCACCTGGCGGGTCGGTAGTGGGAGGACGGATAGAAAGACAAAAAGAAATGGCAAGGAGTAGTAAAAACACTCACCGTGGGCCTTCAGTATACGCAGGATCTTGCTCCCAGTAACACTCTTGACCTGAGCAATACCATGAGAATCCCTAAGGATGACACCAATTTGTGATGGAGTCAGACCCTTCTTGGCAAACTTGCATATGTTCTCCTCAACCTAAAATTTTAAGAAACAAAATCCTGACAATCAGTTTTAAGTGTTCTATTATTGAGGCTCTATAACTCATGCAGCAGCGAGCCATAAAAATCAGATCATGCTCAAACATCAGAACTTGAAAATGAGCCCATCACTTAATAGTCACAGACAATTATCTGAATCAGATCATGCCCAAATGCATACTGCCACACCATTACGCATGGAAAAGTACCTTCATGTTAATGCCCCTTCTATTGGAAGCCCACTACCACCTATATGCACGCCTCATTTCATCAAAGAGTCTCACAGAAATTTAAACATAACAAGAGGCACCAAATTGGGCAGATTCCAACACGACGCAATTAGACAGATAGACCCAGAATGAGGAAGTAAAACAGCATCCACGGTTTCCTCCCACCGATAGTTGGGTAAACAATCACAAGCACCATTCTTATAGATGAGTGTGACTACATTACTCAGTTTCGGATAGGATGTCAAGCATGGTTAGGCCCTATTTCCTGCGAACGAATTCGATACAAACAAACTGCCAAGACAAATACTATAACAACATCTGAATTGAGCTTCCCACATCTTATACCATATCCTGAGAGGGAGGCGACAGCTACAAACTACACATTATTCCACAAATGTCAGGCAAACGTAATCGAATATGTTCTTACATCCTGAGAAGAAATCTTGAGCCAACTCGGAGGAGTCCTCTTGTAGGGCAGAGCAGATGCTGAAATACCCTTACTGTCAAGTATCAAGAAAACCCACAAAAGAGGGACAACCCAGAAACAAAAACGAAGTTAGCAAAGCTCGCAACCAGTCAGGCCAACGACGGCAAGAAGTAGACGGGGTTTCGAGGTGTACCCTCGGCTGTGCATGCGACCCATGGCGGCGGGCGGAGGGAGAGCGGGTCTGCCTCTGCTTCTTCGGTCGGCGTCGGCGGGTGGTCTAGCTTACCCTCTGGGAAGCCGAGGTTGAGGATGGTTGCTAGGGTTTTCGATCCGAGGGACGAGGATTGACGATGGTTGGAGTGGGCTATTTTGTATGCCGGTTGGTGGTGTTCCTTTCAGCTCGAGACGAAAAGAGAGCCCATTGGGCCGGGAATCGCTAAGGCGAGAAGCAAGTCAATGGTAATACTAACCATCTTTCATGACCATCGAAAACAACACCTTCAAGATTTTCTGAAAATGAAAGGAGTTACACATTTTAACAAAGTCTTTTACTTCATTTTGCAAAATTTGAATTCTGTTTAATAAGACTTAAAAATAGCCTTGAGAGCACTCCTTAATATTTTCCTCATTTACTGAAATTTCTTTTCTAAAAGTATGCTGTCAATTCCAAATAATAACAATCCTTCATGAACAATATGTGCTGTTTGTGACGAAACCATCAACATCAAATAGATCAATCGTTAGTGTCAATTTAAGCGAAGAAGGAAAATAGTAAAAAGTATGCCTTAAGGACCAATCGTCGGGACCACTCTACATCCTTTATTTTCAAAAAGCACGTCTTTGCATCCTCAAGTTTTTACTTAGACATCCAACTTCATCTCACGAAAAGTATTATTTCAACAAATTGGCACTTTCACCTAATTTGACCATGAAGGGTTGATAACCATGCGATGGTCATTTGAACAGTGTTTTTGCCGCACGTGCTCCTTAGAGAGAGAAGTTAGACAAAGCCAAAGTTTCCGATGTCCCACACTTTACAAAACTGCACATCGATTACTTTTACATATGAGTCAACGTTGTAAATAATTTGTATCTTTTTTTTTTTCTTTTCCCCTCTTGGGTGAATGTCATTTTTCATAGTTATTTGGTGGTAGAAATATAGCACAAGTGCCAAAATTTAGCATGGGGATACTTAAGTGTCAAAAATTTCGAAGGGTATACTTAAGTGTCACTTTCTTTGAAAAATGAGACATTTAGGGGCTTTTTTTACCTTTTTATTTTTATTTTTATTTTTTCTGTTCCCTGGAACAAAACTTTCTATTTTTATTTATTTATTTTGGGGAACAAAAGAAGAACAGAAATGTATTTGTTTACACTTTTGTTCTTGAAAACAAATTTGGAACAAAAATAATAAAAACTTGTTTTTTGTTTCTTGGAGCACTTCCGAGAAACAATTTTTTTTCTCTCCTATTTTTTCCTTCTCTTTCTTTTTTTTTTTTTTTTTTTTTCTTTGGCCTATCGCCGGCCTTGACTATGGCCAACGATCGACCGTCGAGGGCCGGCAACCTTGCTGGAGCATCGCCGGTCCTCGGTGAGGCCAAGCTCGCCTAGCCACCGGTGAGACTCTCATCGGGCCATCGCCGGGTTGGTGTCGCTTGGCAAGGTCGGCTTTGCCTTGGCTAGGCAAGCTCGAGCTTGCCCGATCCGATGAGGCCAAGCCTCGTTGGCGGCCGGGCGAGCTCGACCTTGCCTTGGTTGGGCGAGCCGTTGGCCCTTGTCGGCCGGTCGGCGGCATGGCCGAGGCCGGTGACCGGTCAAAAGGAAGAAAAAATAAAAAAGAAAAATAAAAAATAAAAAATAAAAAATAAAAAGGAAAAATAAAAAAATATTAAAAAATTAAAGAAAAAAATTATACAAGTTTACCAAACGTGTTTCTATTCTTTTTCTATTCCAGGAACATAAATTTTTCTATTTTTGTTCTCTGAAATAATTTTGAACAAAAACGTTACCAAACGCGTCCTTAAGTGCCAATTTCAACAAAGGGTGTTAGAAATCCTACGTGGCTTATTTTTAATAATAATTATGTAGTTGGCTAGAAAGCTAAGGCAGCAAAGAAGAGCCAAAATGACGTTGTTTTGCAACTTATTAGAATTTTAATTAAATACTAATTAAATTAAATTATAAAAAAAAAAAACTTGCAATGAGTTTGGCGGGAGCTTGCACAGCCCTTGCCAAACTGCAATCTTCTTATTTTTTAATTTAGTTTTAAATTTAATTTAATTAACATTTATATTAAAATTCAAATCTGAGGTGAAACAACATCATGTTTTGCTTATCTAGCTACGTTAACATGCAAAATGACGTTATTTTCAGTTTATCTAACCATGTTAGAGTGTCCTTTTGTACTTGTCTCGTCGAAAAAATGTTATGTCAGTATTTTGGTTAGATTTTATTACTTGTTGGCATTTAATTGATCCATTTTACTCTGATTTTGACACTTATTGAACTTTTAGTACTTAAGTATCCCTCTGTACCAAATTTTGGCATAGTGGTGCCTTGTTATTTGGTTCACACTTATCCAAAAATAATTTAATAGATAAAAGTACTAAAAATCCCAAACTTGTTGTGAAAGTGCTATTGATTTTTAAACTTAAAAAAAAAAAGCAATTGAATAATAATAGTTATTAAGTTGCTATAATCAAGTCTTTTAGTTAATTTCATTCAATTTGGCAATAGAAGAACGTAGACGTGAACTTTTCTATTACAATCTTAAGATATGCGGCGTTGATTTAGTGCCCATCAAATGTCACATTGGTAAAAAATTTGAAAAATTTTAAAAGAGAATAAAACTAAAATTTTACCGATTATCCTCTTGAACTTTGTTATTATTGCACAATAGCCCCCTGAGCTTAAAAAAATTTACAAAATATGCCCCAAATTAAGACTTTTGTTGCGGTCTTTAGTTTTTTCATTTGTATAGTCATCATTTTTTACTTGAAAATGGATTTGTTCATTTTTTCTTGACCTGAATAACTTTTATTAAATTTTCTTAAATTCATTAACATACTTCCTCTCTATTTTCTCAACTTATAAACATGTGACGAAATTGGTCAAACAAACTGAGTTAGTCCATTTTCAAGTCACATAACATTTAATGAATAAGGGGACCAAAAAAAAAAAAAAAAGAAGAAGCTACCATAACAATAAAAACCAAAATTGAAGAAAATAATTTGTTAATTTTAAAGCTCGTGGTGTGGCATCCAAGAATTTCGACAACCTTCAAGGATGCGATGACGTGGCCGATCGACGGAAGTACTTGTCGATTTTTAGTCATTGGATCAATGGGTTACAATTGAACTATCCTTGATTGATATTGTAGTATCATACGGCTAGGATTGTATTTGTAGTTAAATATATATAAGCTGGGATTAGAATTAAATTAGGATGGGCTTGAGACTTGGGCCGAAAATGGCGTGGGCTTTAAGGGAGTTGGTGGGCCGGCCTATAGGCCTATGGAGAGCTTCGGCCGAGCCACACCTTGCGCACGCCAAGAGGGAGTGAGGTGTCCATGTGGCTGTCCAAGTGTCACCAGCATGTGCTAGGTGTCCATCTGCATGAGAAAATCATCATTATACATAATGATGAGAGCTTAAGGGGAATAAAAGAGGTTCGGCCGGTCCTAGAGGGGTTTTCGACCGTGCCTAAGTGTGAGAGAGAGAGAGAGAGAGAGAGAGAGAGAAGAGAGAAAGGAAAGAAGAAGAAGAAGGAGGAAGAGAGGAGGCCGTGCGACGCCGTCCCTTGCCGCTCGATTTGCGCTTGTTTTTGTTGAATTTTGAGGCAAGCCTTGATCCTTAAAATACTCTTACATGCTGTACTGTGAATGTATGGATGTGTGGTAGTTGATTTTGTATGAATTGAGCATGAAAACCGAAGGTTTGGAAGTGTTTCGGCTAGAGAGGTCAAGCTGTTCTCGAGTAGGTTCTCTGCACCCGAATGTTGTGATGATCTGTAGGTGACTTTAGAGTGAGATTCTGACTTCTATTTCTGAATGAAAGTTGTAGCCCACATCTTGAATTATAACATACTAAAATTTGAAGTAAAATGAATGAGTTTTGAGGGGTGAAAATCATTTTATACGAAACCGGCTAACTCTGGGTTTGCATGTCGACCTCTGGTGACTATGGCTGTTGTACATGACTTTTTACTAGGAATTTCTCTTCGACTCCTTCATAAGAATTGTAGGGAACATCTTGATGAACAACATACTCAAAATTGAGACAAATCCAACAAGTGTAGCCTAGTGAAATGCATATTTTCTCAAAGACATGGAATCTGGACTAGCTTGTGGAACGACAGTAGGTTATGTGGATCATAAGGTAACTTTATTTTGGGAATATCACTTCGACTTCTAAATGAAAGTTGAAGAAAACATCTTAAACTAGAACATATCCAAAATTCAGAAGAAAAGAAGGAGGATAGGTAGGTCAAATGGCGAAATTACAGTGATGTGTTGATTCTGGACGGTTCGGTACTAGGGACAGAAGATTTTGTTTGTTGTAACTAATTATCTAGGACGAATCTGATGTTAATGTCTTCATGAGAAATCTACTTTAGACTCTTGGCTATTATGTGGTGAAATTTCATAATTTTTGAATATTTTTTGGGTATTTAATTTGAAGTAATCCCAAAGCTGTGCAATCTGGAATGCCTGAAACTGTGATTGGTATTGCCGAGTTTATATCTTTTTATGTGAGGACTGTTTGGACATGAGTTCTGCATGAAAGTTGTGCCTTTATGTCTTAATGGTGATGTGGTAAAATTTCATAATTTTTAGAGGCCATTTAGATATTTAATTTAGGGATATTCTGAAACCGTGTAATGCTGTTATGTCTGAAATTGTTGTGATGCAATGGTTGAGTTGTATCTTCATATGTGGTGACATTTAGAACATATATTCTGTATGTAAAGTGTGCCATTATGTCTTGACTGTCACGTGTGTAAGTCTTACAATTTTTGAGAGTCATTTGGTATTTGATTGAAACATTTTCAGAAACCATACATGCTGAATTTTATGAGTTGTAAAGAAAAGGATGGGAACTAAAAGAATGGAGTTGTCCTATGTGATTTTCATGCCACATGAGTGATGATGTTTGGCATTGCATATAGTCATGAAGAGTGAGCATCATATCATATGCCATGAACCATGCGTGTGGATGAGAAAACCCGGACGTTGTGCGTGTGCCGGGAAATTCCTCGTGATGCCAGTTGGGGTGCGAGATGCCCGGCCAGGGAGTGAAAATGCCGGATGCCCAGTGGCCCTGGGGGCGTAAATCTGGATGGCCTCGGAGTTGAGATGCCCGTAGCGTAGGGGATGCCGGAAGCCTGGTTGTATTTTGAATACATGCCCAAGGGGATTTCCTCGTGATGCCAGTTGGGGTGCGAGATGCCCGGCCAGGGAGTGAAAATGCCGGATGCCCAGTGGCCCTGGGGGCGACTGGATGGCCTCGGGTGCCGAGATGCCCGGAGCGTAGGGGATGTCGGAAGCCCGGTTGTATTTTCGAATACATGCCCGGGGGATTGTTTGTTTTCTTTTGCATTCACCAAGATTGGGTGTGAGCAATAAAAGCACATTAAAAGTTGTGAATTTGAGATTGAGTCGTGCATGGGATGAGATGTGTGCATGGTATGTGTGCATAGGTATTCAGAGACTTGTGTGCATGGTTTATGCATGAGCATTGGAGATGAATATTTGGATGAAAGAATACCTATGGCGTGATGACATGACATTGGCATATGCATGAGCATTTCACAATGTTATGTGATGCAAAGGTATACTTGTTAATGATATATGATGAGATGACACATGTGATGATGTTATGTGATGCAATGACATATTTGATTGTTTGGTGTGATGCTTGAGTAGCTAAAGGGATCATGTATTTGCTGAGTTGTTGTACTCACCTCTTTTGGGGACTAACTTTCAGCTTAGCGATGCCGCTCCAACCAGTCCCGCGAGGCACTTTTTATGGTATTCCATCGGACTTAGAGGTGGAAGTGACTGAGGTCGACTGTCCATCCGTCCCTGGGTTGACGTTTTTCCGGGTACGGGTGTTGGTACGTTATGAGGTAGGCCTGGAGGACGGTCCAGTGTTCCAAGAGTTCATTTCCGTCCACGTGCGCCGGGACGGGATCATGCGAGGCATGCTACCACCACCGCCACCCGATGCACCAAGGTTGGGATAGAGCCTGCGGGGGAGCTGGGAGCTAGGAGCTGGGATTTTTTGGACAGAGTCGAGACCGATAGATGGATTAGTCTGTGTATGATCGTTTTGAGGGGTAGATGGTGTATCTTTTTGAGTATGAGCCATGTCAGTTATGAGTTGGCTTTCTTTTTGACATGTACCTACCCTAAGAGATCCATCTTGTAGATATGTAAATAAAAATGGCTCGGTTTCGCTATCCTATGATGTTTAGTTGGTGTGCATTGCCCTTTTGGTTATGTGAAGGGAGAAATGGAGAGATTTGGTTATGCTTCCGCAATTAAGTTGCGCTGGGACCGTTTGTAAAAAAAAAAAAAAGAAAAGAAAAGAGAGCCTAAGAATTCACGGCTCAATATGAAATGCAAAGAAAGAAAGATAACTGTGGCGACCTTAAGGGGGTTTTAGGGTGCTACAGTGGTGTTTTGGTATCAGAGCTATGGCCTATTTGGAGTGATAAGGAGCCTCAATTGGAAATTGAGGAATAAGACGACAATGCACACCATAGGATACTAACTGAGATAGTTGTCTAACCTTGAATAACGGGTGATGGGTATTCACTCGTAGATCCCTATTAGAGTTGCTTTTAGGTTGTTAGTAACATGTTTATGTTACTTATATAGTTGTGGTAATTTTAAATGGAGATGGTGAGTCTCATATTATTCCTGAGGCAAATGCTTGGAAACTGCAGGAAAAGCATGGTACGAACTGGAAGTGCTTAACCATCGAGGGCTGAAGCCTCTGCTGCAAGGGCTGAACCTCGAATGGAAGATATCCTGTAGGCATTGGCCAATATAGGAAATCTAATGGAAAGACAAGCGCAGCAACAACCTGGAGTAGAATGCCGTACTCAAGGACTGGTAGAGCAATTTTTGAAGTTAAAACCACCTAAGTTCAGTGGAATGGGAAGTTCTGAGGAGGCGGAACATTGGATTGATGGAATGGAACAAATTTTCAGGTTGTTGGACTGTAATGATAATGCGAGAAAATAACTTTGGCGAGTACCAGGCTGGAGGGAAATGCAAAGTTTTGGTGGAGAGCTTCAAAGGATACGATCTTCCCACTAGGTACTCCTGTGAATTGGGATGGGTTTGTTAGGACTTTCAATAGGAAGCAATTTTCTAATTGTGCCAAAGATAGGAAGATCATTGAATTTGTTCAGTTAGAATAAAAGGAACTGACTGTAGATCAGTATGAGGCTAAATTTTCTGAGTTATCTGCTCCTAGATTGATTGAGGATCAAGAAGAGAAAGCTAAGAGATTTCTGAAGGGACTGAGAATCAATATTAGGAAACAACTGGTGCCTCTGAATATAAGAAATTACACTGAGATCTATGAGAGGGCACAGTTGGTAGAGCAGGAATTGGAAAGGGAACAGTTAGAGAGTAAGAAACAATGGTCTTTTGGTGATGTGAAACGGGGTAAGAGACCCTATATGAGTCAAGGACAGACCTGGCAATCTAAAAAGAAGGGTAACTTTGGGAAATTTGGTAAAAGCAAGAGTAGCCTGAGTTTAGGGAGAGCACCTAATAGGAATGGAGAATGCCCAAAGTGTGATGGACGGCATGGCCCAGGACCTTGCAATGGACAATTGAAGTGTTATGGTTGTGGACAAACAGGTCATTTTAGGAGAAGCTGCCCACAAGAAAGGTCGCAAATGAGTGTTGGCTCAGTGCAGTAGACACAACAGAGTACCGTTAAACCAAGTCTATCAAGGGATTCTCAGAGACCACCAACACAAGGAAGGGTGTATGCAGTTACCCAAGAGGAAGTGGAAGCTTCCAAAAATGTTATCTCAGGTACGATTCTTATAAATGATAGAAAGGCATATGCATTGTTTGATACGGGTGCTACACATTCATTTGTGTCTGAAAGATATAGACAGTTGAATAAGATAGAAGCTACGCCTCTTGAGACGCCTCTTTGTGTTTCTACGCCTTTAAAGAATATGATATTGTCTACGCTGGGATGTAGAAGTTGTAAGATAACAGTGGGAGGAAGAGATATGGAGATAGACTTAGTTGTAATGGCTATGTATGATTTTGATGTTATTATAGGGATGGATTGGCTTCATAAGCATCAGGCCATGGTAGATTGTTATAGAAAGGTAATTCGATTTACCTTACCTGATCAGTCTAATTGTGAATTTTTGGGAAGTCAAACTCACCAATCTATACCACTTATTTCGGCAATAGAAGCTTGTGCACTACTTGACAAAGGATGTCAAGGATATCTGGTTGTAGTTAAAGATTATACTCGAGAGGAACCCAAGATTGAGGAAATTAGGGTAGTTAACGAATTTCAAGATGTATTCCCTGAGGAATTACCTGGATTGCCACCAGATCGGGAAATTGAGTTTGAGATTGAATTGATGCCTGGAACAGCGCCGATATCTAAAGCCCCTTATAGGATGGCACTCATAGAGTTGAAGGAACTGAAAGTGCAATTGCAGGAATTGCTTGATAAAGGATTCATTAGGCCAAGTGCTTCACCTTGGGGTGCACCAATTTTGTTTATGAAAAAGAAAGATGGATCAACGCGCTTATGCATTGATTATAGGCAATTGAATCAAGTGACTATTAAGAACAAATACCCTTTGCCTAGGATTGATGATCTTTTTGATCAACTCCAGGGAAGTTCGGTCTTCTCTAAAATTGACTTAAGGTCGGGATACCATCAATTAAGAATTAAAGAAGAGGATATTCCTAAGACTGCGTTTAGGACTCGTTATGGACACTACGAGTTTCTTGTTATGCCATTTGGATTGACAAACGCACCGGCTGCATTTATGGATCTAATGAATAGGGTGTTTAAGCCTTATTTAGACCAATTTGTGATTGTTTTCATTGATGATATCTTGATATATTCTAAAGGACTTAGAGAGCATGAACAACACTTAAGGATAATTTTGCAGACTCTGAGAGATCATAAGTTGTATGCCAAATTTAGTAAGTGTGAATTCTGGCTGGACCAGATAATATTTTTGGGACATGTGATATCAGGAGAAGGAATTGCAGTGGATCCGGCGAAGGTTGAGATGGTGATAAATTGGCCAAGACCGACCACACCTACGAAATACGAGTTTCTTAGGATTGGCTGGTTATTATCGGAGATTTATTGAAGGATTTTCACAGTTGGCGAGTCCTTTAACAAAACTGACTCGGAAGAATGTGAAATTTGAATGGGATGGGGAATGTGAAAAGAGTTTTCAGGAACTTAAGAGGAAATTGACTTCGGCCCCAATTCTGACTTTTACCGTTTGGATCTGATGGTTTTACAATATATAGTGATGCATCTCATAAAGGATTAGGATGTGTTTTAATGCAGCATGGCAAGGTCATAGCCTATGCATCTAGACAATTGAAACCCCATGAATTGAATTACCCAACGCATGATTTAGAATTAGCAGCTATAGTGTTTGCCTTAAAGATATAGAGACACTATTTGTATGGGGAAAAGTTTGAGATTTATACAGATCATAAGAGTTTGAAATATCTATTCTCACAAAAGGAATTGAACATGAGACAAAGGAGATGGATGGAATTATTAAAGGATTATGATTGTGAGATACAATATCATCCAGAAAGGCGAATAAGGTAGCGAGATGCTCTTAGTTGTAAGTCGGCCGGGAAATAGCTAGTTTAAGAATGGCGTAATGGAGCCGTTAAAGTCCGTAAATGACTCGAGTTTAAATTGGAAGTGGATTGCCTTACCGGTGTGCTTAGTGCGTTGAGGATTGAACCTGAAATTATTCGAAGGTAAAGATTTTACAAAAAGTCGATCCGGAAATTTTGAAAATGAAAGACACCGTATCTTTAGGAAAAAGACCAGAATTTCAAATTTCTGAAGATGGAGTGGTGAGATGTCAAGGACGACTTTGTGTTCTCAACAATGAAGAGCTAAAGAAGGAAATTTTGTCGGAAGCACATAAAAGTAATTACAGTATTCACCTAGGTAGTACAAAGATGTACAGAATTTGCATCAGCAATTTTGGTGGAATGGTATGAAAACGGATACGGCCAAGTACGTATCTCAATGCTTGACATGTCAACAGGTAAAAGCGGAACATCGTAAACCTGCAGGACTTTTGAGACCACTAGATATACCAGAGTGGAAATGGGAACACATAACAATGGACTTTATACAAGGATTACCAAGGACGTCAAGTGGCCATGACTCTATTTGGATAATAGTAGATCGTTTAGCTAAGTCCGCTCATTTCTTAGCAGTTCGTACAGATTTCTCAATGAATAAATATGCAGAAATATATGTGAGCCAAGTGATATGCTTACATGGTATTCCAGTGACTATTACCTCAGATCGAGATCCCAGATTTACTTCGAACTTTTGGAGAAGTCTTCAGGATGCCTTGGGAACTAAGCTCCAACTTAGTACTGCTTTTCATCCCCAAACAGATGGACAAACAGAAAGAGTAATTCAGATATTAGAGGATATGTTAAGGGCTTGTGTGATTGATTTTAAAGGAAATTGGGATGAGAGATTACATTTGGTAGAGTTTGCTTATAATAATAGTTACTAGAAAAGTATAGGTATGGCTCCCTACGAAGCATTATATGGGAGGAGATGTAGGACTCCTGTTTGTTGGAACGAAATAGGTGAAAGGAAATTGACAGGACCTGAACTGGTACAAGTTACTACTGAAGCTGTTGAAATTATCAGGAAAAGGCTTAAGACAGCTCGAGTAGACAAAAAGACTACGCGAGATAAGCGTAGAAGACCTTTAGAGTTTAGTGTAGGAGACCATGTATTCCTTAAAGTATCCTCAGTAAAAGGAGTATCTCGATTTGGAGTGAAGGGTAAGTTGAGCCCCAGATTTGTTGGACCTTTTGAAATACTTGAAAGAATAGGGAATTTAGCTTATCGTTTGGCATTGCCTCCAAAATTGGGAAAATTGCATGATGTGTTCCATGTATCGATGCTGAAAAAGTATCAACCAGATCTTAGTCACATACTCGATCATGAAGCCATCGAAGTGGATGAGAAAGTAAGGTACATTGAAGAGCCTGTGCAAGTACTGGATAGAAAGGAACAAATTCTTATGACCAAGAGGATTCCATTGGTTAAGATATTATGGCGACATCATGATGTAGAGGAAGCCACTTGGGAGAGTGAAAATGAGATGAGGAAAAGATACCCTCACTTATTTAAGGAGACATAGGTTTTGTCTAATTTCGAGGACGAAATTCTTTAAGGAGGGGAGAGTTGTGGCATCCAAGAATTTCGACAATCCTCAAGGATGCGATGACTGTGGCCGATCGACGGAAGTATTGTCAGATTTTAGTCATTGGATCAATGGGTTACAATTGAACTATCCTTGATTGATATTGTAGTATTATACGGCTAGGATTGTATTTGTAGTTAAATATGTATAAGCTGGGATTAGAATTAAATTAGGATGGGCTTGAGACTTGGGCCGAAAATGGCGTGGGCTTTAAGGGAGTTGGTGGGCCGGCCTATAGGCCCATGGAGAGCTTCGGCCGAGCCACACCTTGCGCACGCCAAGAGGGAGTGAGGTGTCCATGTGGCTGTCCAAGTGTCACCAGCATGTGCTAGGTGTCCATCTGCATGAGAAAATCATCATTACACATAATGATGAGAGCTTAAGGGGAATAAAAGGGGTTCGGCCAGTCCTAGAGGGGTTTTCGACCGTGCCTAAGTGTGAGAGAGAGAGAGAGAGGAGAGGAAGGAAAGAAGAAGAAGAAGGAGGAAGAGAGGAGGCCGTGCGACGCCGTCCCTTGCCGCTCGATTTGCGCTTGTTTTTGTTGAATTTTGAGGCAAGCCTTGATCCTTGAACTACTCTTGCATGCTGTACTGTGAATGTATGGATGTGTGGTAGTTGATTTTGTATGAATTGAGCATGAAAACCGAAGGTTTGGAAGTGTTTCGGCTAGAGAGGTCAAGCTGTTCTCGAGTAGGTTCTCTGCACCCGAATGTTGTGATGATCTGTAGGTGACTTTAGAGTGAGATTCTGACTTTGATTTCTGAATGAAAGTTGTAGCCCACATCTTGCATTATAACATACTAAAATTTGAAGTAAAATGAAGGAGTTTTGAGGGGTGAAACTCATTTTATACGAAACCGGCTAACTCTGGGTTTGCATGTCGACCTCTGGTGACTATGGCTGTTGTACATGACTTTTTACTAGGAATTTCTCTTCGACTCCTTCATAATAATTGTAGGGAACATCTTGATGAACAACATACTCAAAATTGAGACAAATCCAACAAGTGTAGCCTAGTGAAATGCATATTTTCTCAAAGACATGGAATCTGGACTAGCTTGTGGAACGACAGTAGGTTATGTGGATCATAAGGTAACTTTCTTTTGGGAATCTCACTTCGACTTCTAAATGAAAGTTGAAGAAAACATCTTAAACTAGAACATAACCAAAATTCAGAATAAAAAAAGGAGGATAGATAGGTCAAATGGCGAAATTACAGTGATGTGTTGATTCTGGATGGTTCGATACTAGGGACAGAAGCTTTTGTTTGTTGTAACTAATTATCTAGGACGAATCTGATGTTAATGTCTCATGAGAAATCTACTTTAGACTCTTGTCTATTATGTGGTGAAATTTCATAATTTTTAAATATTGTTTGGGTATTTAATTTGAAGTAATCCTAAAGCTGTGCAATCTGGAATGCCTGAAACTGTGATTGGTATTGCTGAGTTTATATCTTTTTGTGTGAGGACTGTTTGGACATGAGTTCTTCATGAAAGTTGTGCCTTTATGTCTTAATGGTGATGTGGTAAAATTTCATAATTTTTAGAGGCCATTTAGATATTTAATTTAGGGATATTCTGAAACCGTGTAATGCTGTTATGTCTGAAATTGTTGTGCTGTAATGGTTGAGTTGTATCTTCATATGTGGTGACATTTAGAACATATATTCTGCATGTAAAGTGTGCCATTATGTCTTGACTGTCACGTGTGTAAGTCTTACAATTTTTAAGAGTCATTTGGTATTTGATTGAAACATTTTCAGAAACCATACATGCTGAATTTTATGAGTTGTAAAGAAAAGGATGGGAACTAAAAGAATGGAGTTGTCCTATGTGATTTTCATGCCACATGAGTGATGATGTTTGGCATTGCATATAGTCATGAAGAGTGAGCATCATATCATATGCCATGAACCATGTGTGTGGATGAGAAAACCCGGACGTTGTGCGTGTGCCGGGGGATTCCTCGTGATGCCGCTTGGGTGCGAGATGCCCGGCCGGAGTGAAAATGCCGGATGCCCGGTGGCCCTGGGGGCGTAAATCTGGATGGCCTTGGAGTTGAGATGCCCGGAGCGTAGGGGATGCCGGAAGCCTGGTTGTATTTTGAATACATGCCCGGGGGGATTTCCTCGTGATGCCGCTTGGGGGTGCGAGATGCCCGGCCGGGAGTCGGATACCCGGTGGCCAGAGTGAAAATGCCCCGGTTGTATTTTGAATACATGCCCAGGGGGGATTTCCTCGTGATGCCGGTTGGGGTGCGAGATGCCCGGGGGGTGAAAATGCTGGATGCCCCTGGCCTCGGGGGCAGTGCCGAGATGCCCGGAGCGTAGGGGATGCCGGAAGCCTGGTTGTATTTTCGAATACATGCCCGGGGATTGTTTGTTTTCTTTTGCATTCACCAAGATTGGGTGTGAGCAATAAAAGCACATTAAAAGTTGTGGATTTGAGATTGAGTCGTGCATGAGATGAGATGTGTGCATGGTATGTGTGCATAGGTATTCAGAGACTTGTGTGCATGGTTTATGCATGAGCATTGGAAATGAATATTTGGATGAAAGAATACCTATGGCGTGATGACATGACATTGGCATATGCATGAGCATTTCACAATGTTATATGATGCAAAGGTATACTTGTTGATAATATATGATGAGATGACACATGTGATGATGTTATGTGATGCAATGACATATTTGATTGTTTGGTGTGATGCTTGAGTAGCTAAAGGGATCATGTATTTGCTGAGTTGTTGTACTCATCCCTTTTGGGGACTAACTTTCAGCTTAGCGATGCCACTCCAGCCAGTCCCGCGAGGCACTTTTTATGGCATTCCATTGGACTTAGAGATGGAAGTGACTGAGATTGACTGTCCATCCGTCCCTGGGTTGATGTTTTTCCGGGTGCGGGTGTTGGTACGTTATGAGGTAGGCCTGGAGGACGGTCCAGTGTTCCAAGAGTTCATTTCCGTCCACGTGCGCCGAGACGGGATCATGCGAGGCATGCTACCACCACCGCCACCCGATGCACCAGGGTTGGGATAGAGCCTGCGGGGGAGCTGGGAGCTAGGAGCTGGGATTTTTTGGACAGAGCCGAGACCGATAGATGGATTAATCTGTGTATGATCGTTTTGAGGGGTAGATGGTGTATCTTTTTGAGTATGAGCCATGTCAGTTATGAGTTGGTTTTCTTTTTGACATGTACCTATCCTAAGAGATCCATCTTGTAGATATGTAAATAAAAATGGCTCGGTTTCGCTATCCTATGATGTTTAGTTGGTGTGCATTGTCCTTTTGGTTATGTGAAGGGAGAAATGGAGAGATTTGGTTATGCTTTCACAATTAAGTTGCGCTGGGACCGTTTGTAAAAAAAAAAGGAAAAGAAAAGAGAGCCTAAGAATTCACGGCTCAATATGAAATGCAAAGAAAGAAAGATAACTGTGGCAACCTTAAGGAGGTTTTAGGGTGCTACACGTGGCTATTATGCATTTGTGCCAAAGTTTGAGAGGATAATCAACAACTTCTCTAAGTTCAAGGGCTATTACACAACAGTGCCAAAGTCTGAAGGGGTTTATGGAAATTAGCATAAAATAAAATAAAAAAATAAAAAGAAAGAACCCAAAGAAGCCAAAGTTCATTACTCTTTGGGTTAATTGCTCAAACTCCATAAACTAGTGCCGTTAAACACAAGTCCCGAACTCTTAAAAGTTACAAATCATCTTCTAAATTTTGGCATCGTTGCACAATAGCCCTTGAATTTTGTCAAATTATAGGTTATTCCATGCATTTTGATTTTTGTTACAGCCACAAACTTTCCTCCTTTCATAGCCATTAAAGATATATTTGATAACCATTTTGTTCCTGAAAATAATTTTGCTTAGAAATGATTTTATTTTATTTCATTTTCGGAAACAATTTCTGAGTTTTTAAAGGCACTTGGTAATTGTCCAATTTTTTTTTTTTTTTGGAATAAAAATACGTTTGGTAGGACTCTTAATTTTTGTTGTTGTTTCTTTTAATATTCTAATACTTTTATTATATATTTTTTTCTCTTTTCTTTTATCTTTTCTCTTCTTCTTCCTCCTTCTTTGTCTTGCCTAGCCACCATGAGTCTTGGCCTTGCAGCTTTGGGCGAGGTCAACCTAGAGGTGGCTCAGTGAGGTTGAGACTCACTGGAGGCTAGGAGAGATCAGCCTCACCCAACCAAGGCGAGGCTTGGGCCGACGAGCCTTGTTGTGGCTTGGTGTTGTCGGGGCTCGGTGATACTCTAGTGAGGTTGTCAGCCTTCGTTTGACTAGTTGCCAACCATGGCCGAGGTCGGTGATCGGATCACCGACCGAAAGGAGGAGGAAGAAGAAGAAGAAGAAGAAGAAGAAGAAGAAAGAAGAAGAAGAAGAAAGAGAGAAGAAAATAAGAAAAATTAGGAAAGACAATTAGTTATACACCAAACTATATAGTCTATTTGTGAGAGCATGACTACGATATCTATTGCATGGTCAATTTTAGTGACTTATACACATGCTGTTTCTTATCCTCAATCATTGTAGTTAGATGCGATGAAGAACGAGATGCAATTTACGAAACATAATAACGTTTGGGAACTTGTTGAGTTTTCTATAGGTCACGAGCTCATCAACTGCAAATAGGTGTATGAGACTAAAAAGGACTCTAAAGAAAGATTGAGGAGTTTGACGCCAAAATGGTGGTCAAGTGTTTCACTCAAAGAGAAAGAGTAGACTGTGAAGAAACATTTTTTCTAGTATCTTCTAAAGATTCTTTTAGAATGAATATGGTATTAACAGCTCATTTTGATATGGAGTTAACTTATCTTTCAAAATGGATATCTAAATAAGGAAGTCTATATAGTGCAACTTGAAAGTTTTGCAGTAAATGATTTAGGTAAGCTTGTGTGTAGATTGAAAGTCTTATTATGGCTTTAAGTAACTTTCTAAACAATGGTACTTAAAGTTTCATAGTATTGTCATTTCATTCAGTTTTGTTAATAACAAAGTAAATCAGTGCATATATTACAAGGTCAGTGCGAGTAGTGTGAGGAAATTTATTTTTCTTGCACTCTATGTACATAATATCTTGTTCGCAAGTAGTGATATTGAATCACTGCATGAGACAAAATAGATATTGTCAAAAGTTTTAACATAGAGGGCATTGATGAGGTGTCTTTTGTTCTTGGTATTAAGACCCATAAAGATCATTCTCACCATATATTGGATTTGTCTCAGATGACATATGTTAATAGTATTTTAGGAAGATTTAATATATAGTACTACAAACCAATAATTACTCATGTTATTAAGGGTGATAAATTGAGTCTTTCATAATGCCCTAATTCAGATCTTGAGAAAGTCCAAATGAAGGATGCACCTTATGCTAGTGCACTTGGAAGTTTCATGTAAGTTTCATGTATGCTCAAGTACACTAAACTAGACATCACTTTTGCGATATGACTTCTAGGCAGATATCAGTCAAATCTAAGATATGATCACTGGGTTTCTATCATGAAGATTTTAAGGTACTTAGAGAGGACAAAAGACAATATGTTGATTGATAAACATGTCCCGAACCTACAGCTAGTAGGGTATTTGGACGCAAACTTTACTGGCTATTAGGATGATATGAAGTTGACAACAAGATATATCTTTATATTGGCAAGATGTGCAATATCATGGAAGAACGAGAAATGAAATGAAAATCTATATCATTTCTACAATATAAGTGGAGTTTGTAGCATGCTTTTCAACTACTACTCAAGTTATTTGGTTCTGGAACTTCATTAGTGAGTTAACCATTTTTGATTTTGTGGATATGTCCATAAAGTCAAATTGTGACAATAACTCTGTAGTATTGTTTATTAATAACAACAAAGGTCTCAAGGGGCCTAAGCACATGGCGGTCAAGTTTTTGACCATAAAATAGATAATATAGAATGATGATCTTACAATAGAGCATGCTTCTACATATGATATGGTATAAGCTTAAGAACCTGTGCCTGATCATGGATCGTAGGTCTGTCTTTTAAGTGATATCCTTAAACCTATTCCTTCCCCCAGGGGGTAGGTCGCGACAGCCTGTTGACTCCACTAAAGACTTAGTTTTAGACCTTAGAGGACTAAGGCCAAAATTTATCTTGTTCAAAAAATATTTTTGTTTGACAGCGAGAATACCAAGTATGTCCATAATGTGAGTATTAAATGTTTTTGTAGTTAGGAGTTATAAGGGATGAGTGGTCATTAACCTCTTGTCTTGTAGGTGTGGAGTCAAGAATGAATATTTGTATTTTGAACTTTTGAAGTGATGCTTATTTATAAACTATTGTGCATGTATTCTTTGCATCGCATTACACTTTAGCACACTTGACTTATCGCTGGACCTAGGCCACACGGGAATTCTTAAGATGGTGTTAAGATGGATACCACTCTGATTATGATCATGTTGCACGAGTCGCCCATCTCAATCCTGAAATTTCCTTCTTGGTGTCGAGAGTTACCACCCTGGTTTTTAATCATGCAATATGGGTCGACTCTTTGACGAAGTTGAGTCATAGGAACCCCGACCTAGTCGTAATTATGTCAGTTTAATCCTGTAATCCTATGACTCAATTTTGAGTCATATAGAGTATAAATTGAACCACATTTCATGCACATTCTATGTGGTTGGTATAATTCTTTACTAAGTGGAGTAAGTCTTCTAATCCCTGATACTTACAATTTACTTACTCACTGTCACGCCCCGACTCTCAGGCACGCGCACATTCCTTACCTTTGGTCGATTTTAAAATGCGATATCCCAAGACTATGTATCGCGACCCTTTCATTATTTATTTACACATGCGGAAGCAGTTATAAATCCGCAGATAATAAAATAATGGGATAGGAAAGCAGACCATAATTTTACTTATTGAAATTCACAACTACACAAGTACAAGGTTCACAAAAGAGGATGGGACCATGCTCGGAATCATCATTCCAGTCCTCCTCAAGTCTTTCACCACTAGACTCAATTTCTTCAAACTCTTCGTCTCCTTCTTCTCGCTTATCCTCAACTTCAAATGCTGGCCAACCTTCGAGAAATCTAGGGGCCTGAAATATAATCTCACAACCGGGATGAGACTATATCTCAGCAAGTTCTACCTCCTTAAGACCCGATTAGTAAACTAATACACCTTAGGGTTGCCTAAGCACAACATGAGTCAGAGGACTTACCTTGACCTCAGATTTCACTTGCATGTTAGCACATATCAAATAGGCACCCAGGCAATCACATCACAAATTGAAGCATCGATCAAATCGACTTAGTCGATCACACACCAACAAGACCACTCATGGTCGTTCCCATTCAATCAATCAATTTACAAATATGAATCACGGTCCTTAAGACGCAACTTACATAAAGGTGGTAATCACGACTCCACCAAGCAACTTTCAAATATACAATCGCTTTACGGTCCCACTCGACCACTTTCAAATATTCAATGGCTTTACGGTCTTACTCGATCACTTTCAGATATTCAATGGCTTTATGATCCCACTCGACCCTTTCAACATTCAATGACTTTACGGTCCCACTCAACCATTTTCAAGATAAACTCCAGCAGTACACTTAGTCACAGAGCCTCATTAATGCTCTCGGGCGCTGTTTCCGCTAAGGTGACTTGTATAATGGACAGCAATCGTGCGTTCTTTAAGGCGCCGTTTTCACCAGTGATATCCTCCATCACTGAACCACGTATGTCCATACTGCTGCATGTAATAGACAGCACTCGTGCATTCTTTAAGGCGTTGTTTTCACCAGTGACATCCTTTAATCACCGAACCACGTATGTCTCATTACATCGTTCCTGATTGGTTTCAGCCGAGAATTTCCCCAATTCTCTTTCACAGTTCCCTCTGCTTTACTGTTCATTACAGCATCATCGATGCTAAATAATAACACTCAACCATCAACCAATCAATCATTCAATTTCAATCAATTTGGGATAAATCTCTAAAATTGTACAATCAATTTAATTCCACGCAATATAGAGCTCAAATAAATAAACGAACTGCACCACGACAATCAGCACGTAATTCCGGTCACCGACCATCCCCGTTGAATTTCCGGAAAATAAATAATTAAATAATTAATTTCGAAAATTAAATAAATGCAATAAATTCAATTTAGCACAATATAAAATTCAATTAAATAAATGGTCTGCACCACGATCATCAGCATAAAATCCTGGTCACTAGCCATCCCAGTTGAATTTCTGGGAAATAAATAAATAAATAATTAATTTCTAAAATTAAATAAATAAACACAATAAATTCAATTTAGCACAATATAAAGCTCGATTAAATAAACAGTCTGTGCCACAATCATCAGCATAAAATCCTGGTCGCTGGCCATCCAAGTTGAATTTCCAGGAAATAAATAATTAAATAATTAATTAATTAATTTCGAAAATTAATAATTAATTACTAAAAATCCAATTTAGGACCAAAAAGCCTAATTGAAGCCCGCTAAGGGTCGGGAAAAATCCCGAGATGCTTTCAATAAATAGTAGACCACATCTACGTGCTAATTGTACCATCAAACTACCTAATTTGCATCACCATTGATTAATAAACACTAATATATACTAATCTAACCACCTAAACCTAATTAATTAAAACTAAACAAACATTAAGTATAATAAGTCCACTAAGCAAGGATTAGTGAGGTTACTCACCGGAATCGCGCGCAAAATGGATCAATCCGAGGGGGACGATGTGAGGAACGATTCCTCCCAAAGCATGGCTCGAGTTCGGGGCACGGAAACGGCCCAAAAGCGGGCCCGAAGCCACTGGAAACCCACTCGGCAACTTGCTGAGTTGCTGCAAAACAGAGGGGAAAAGGAGATGGTTGGGGGCAGCAAGGGGTCGGGAGAGCAGGCGGAGCTCCGGTGAGGCCGGACGGTGGCTGGAGGGGGTCGGGCCACAGCCTGAGTTGGCCGAACAAGGTTGGGCAGAGGCAGAAGTCGCGCGGGGGACGCCTAGGCACGAGGGAACGGGGGATGGCGGAGCACGCGACGAGCAGCGGACGTGCGGGCATGGGCGGCGGGACGGGCGGCGACGGTGGCTGACTGCTGTCTTCATGCGCCTGCAACTTCCGCTTGTGCTTCTATTTTCTGCCTTCTCTTCGTTTTCTGGTTTACACGAAGAAGGAAGAAGGAGGGGAAAGGGGATTTGGTTACGTGGGGGAGTGGGGAAGAAGAAAGAGGAGAGAGAAGGGATAAGTTTGAATGGTCAAAGAAGAGAAAAAGGAAGAGGGAGATAGCTAAGAGGAGAGGGCAGTCGGTCGGTGGGGGGTGCGCACGAAAGGGGAGGAGAGAGGAGAGAGAAGAGAGAGAGAGAAAAAAAGAAAGGGAGAGAGAGAAAAAGAAAAGGAGAGAAAAAGAAAATAAGAAAAGTAATCAAATAGTAAAAATTCTACTATTCAAATTACTTTTATTATTTCCCCTTCCTCTTTTTAAAATCTTCCGATCTTCAATTGCACATCAATTCTCCCTTAAATTAATCTCAATCGGATCTCGTAAAATCAATCGATGTTCTAATGCCTCAATTGCTAATTTTTCCCATCCAATAACCCACCTTGCACCTCAATTTTGCATTCAATTTTAATTCCTGGCTTCAACTGAACGAAAACGGCCCTATTTATTCATTCGAAAATTGAACCCAAAAATCCGGATATCACACTCACTGTACTTTTGGTCGGTCCATGTGTGAACATTAGTCTATATACAATTAGAAGACCCAACCTTCACATTATTTCTACCCGTAAAGCCGAGCTCCCAACTTGGTGGGATAGGCTGGACTAGAATGGCCGTGATCTTGTGCAATCCCATCTCCGATGGTTGCTCCCCTTGGTAGAAATAGACAACCATTGCGGCGTTGTTTGAGTGTTGGCACATGTTTGGTGTCTCAAGACCTACACCTTCATATTCGGCGAACACGAGCTCACTCCATGTGACATCCTTGATTTTCAATCCTATTTTCAATTAAATAAATCGGGTCTTTTAGCGACGTGCCTATAGTGCTATTTTTAGAGCTGATCACTTGTGAGATAACTATACTATTTGGGGAAGTCATTAAGAGATTTTAATGCAATAAACTTGAGGATTCGACCAGGAATCGACTACTCGACCATGCTCATCTGCAGAGATCATTTCGGCACAGTAAGATCGATTAGAAATCAGAAATAGGTCACTTCGACTGAGATGTGCTATTAAAATGTGGGTGATTCACTAAATTGCAAAGTTTTCGTTGTTTAGCACTAGACTGATTTTTCTGTCGTTTTGGTACCCCATATCCGTATTTGAAATTTCGAGATTTTCACGACCACTGAGAGTCGCCAATATGTCGAAGGGGTTCATTGTGGCTCGAAGAAAATCGACCACGGGTTATTTGCATTAAAAATTTCGGAAAGCTACCCGGTAGTCTAGGTCACGTTAAAATCGCGCTAGATTGAAATTAATCGTGAATTTGAATCCGATTTCAGAAATTAAAAATTCTGTCATGTCACGGGTCATTTTCGGAACGTCGACACAGTCTCCAAAGATTTTTTTGCAAACGGAGACTTTTGGGAAAAAGTCGAGGTAGGGTCGTTTTTGCCTAGAAAATGCATAAGACTGTTTTTTATCGAGAAATTGGGATGCAAGTGGGATCAATTGGTGAGGAAAAATACTAAATTGATCATGAGCTCAATAATGGAATTTATGGAAGTCGGTTTGAGTTGATTCAAGTGAGGATTGAAGTCCAAATGGAGTAAATTAAACCAAAATTCGTAACCCCCCTTGCCTATGACTTTTGGACCATTTCCCTAGCTTGTTGAGGAAGCTTGAAGGCTAAGGATTGCTGTGGAAGCTAGCCACACTTGGTGGGACACACCAAGGGGGACAATGAGATGAGATAAGACCATTGGTGGCCCTCTCCAACTCCATCTTATTCCCTTTCTCCCTCTTACTTCCGTCGAAACCCTCCTCCCCCTCTATTTGTGCTATTCAAAGCTCCTCAGCTAGTAGAAGCCAGCCGAACCAGCCACCCAGCAACCGTTCAACCGCCTAGAAGCCCAGCGTCACCGTTGCTGCAAGTCAGAGTCGCGTGCGAGCCCGCGTGAGTTGCTTGCTTTTCCACCGTCCAATCGCGCCGTCTCATCCTACTCATTGTCCAGCAAGCTGCCTGAGCCGTGTGGAGGTCACCGAGCTGCCGTCGAAGCTCAGAACTCCTTGTCCGAACCGTTGAAGCCTCTGCTTGTTCACCGTCGGTCTTTGCTCACTCAATCGGCCTCGGATCAGCCATCTTTAAGCCTCGAACAAAATTTGAGTTCAATGGGTTTCCAGTATTGTTTAGGCCCGTTTTGGCCCGCTTCAGGTGAAAGTTAGTCCCGCTTTAGAGTTTCTCGCCCTTGTTGCATCCCCGTTAGTTTGGTCCGAGTGAGTTGTCAATCAAGTGAGTTTAACTAACTAATCCTTGCTTAGTAAGTTAATGATGTTTAAGAGTTGATTAGTTTAGGCTAAATATGGATTAGGTGAATAGTTAGGTTAGATTAGCAATTTAATTAATTGTTGTTGCATGTTAGGTGGTTAGAGTAGTGTTGTTAGAGCCTAGTCAAGCTCTAGTATTTATTTAGAGTAATTCGGAAATTTTCCAAGCTCATCTTGGCTTCCAATTAGGCTTTACGGGCCTAAGTTGCTATTTATTGCATTTAATAATTATTTTTCATAATTATTTAATTAAGTATTTATTTTTCGAAAATTAGACCGCAATGACTGGTGACCGGAATTTTATGCCGATTCCATTAGTGTGATTTGTGGATTTAATTAAGCTTTAATTTGTGTTGATTGTGTGTGATTTGGGAATTTGGGAATTTATTCCTAAATTGATTTATTTTCAGTATTTAATTAGAACATAACTGGACGTCAGTTTATAACACCAAAAATGTTTTTATCGACTATATAAATGGTGGGAATATTAAAAGTAAAGATATCATATTTTTTTGTTAAGGCCGATCGTGTAGGCATACACGATTATTTTATCGGGTACCCTTAATATGAGGAAAATGGGCCAAAATGTCTTGTTAATTGAGGAATCAAGTTGAGAAGTGTAATGTTGTTGGCCAGGGGTGAATAATCGTGTGATGTTGTGGGTTAGATCAAGAAAACTACTGAAATTGGAATCGGTTATGCTCGCTAAGCTGTAATTCAGCATTACCACCGAACTTGGAATCGGTTGTGCTCGTTGAGCCGTAATTCACCATTACCACTGAACTAGGAATCGGTTGTGCTCGTTGAACCGTAATTCAACATTACCACTGAACTTAGAATCGGTTATGTCCGCTAAACCGTAATTTAGCATTACCGCCAAAGATTTAGTAGGTCGTGTCCGCTGAGCTGTAATTCAGCATTACTGCCAAAGATTTAGTAAGCCGTGCTCGCTGATCCATAATTTAGTGTTAGAGTTGAGTAAGTGAGATGACCGGGGAAAGGTCTTGTTGACATGTAATCGACCGAGTCGATTGATCGATGATTCGATATGAATTCTTGATTTGATGTGATGATGTGATTTGATGATTGTTTATTGAATTGATTTGTAGGAAGAAACTGAGGCCAAGGTAAGCCCTCTGACTCGTGATTGTGCTTAGGCAGCCCTTTGTGCGTATTTTCTTCTTAGTCAAGGCTTAGGGGGTCGAACTTGCTGAGATATCATCTCACCCCGTTGTGGAATAACATTTTTAGGTCCCTAGTTAATGGTAATGGAGGACTCGAAGCCCGAAGTTTAGAGAGTGAAGCCCGAAGAATCAACGAGCTTTTCCGACTTATTAGTCTTAGGACAATTCTCTTTTGTTGAAAGCCAATCTCTTTTTTGTAGGTTTCTATGTATAAGCCCGTGTGTTCATAAAAGGTCTTTTGTAAAAAACTGGTCCTACTTTCCTATCCCATTGTGTTATTGTCTGGGGATTATTATTCGCTTCCACATGTGCATTAAAATGAATAGGTCGGCGATGCGTCCTGGGATAACGTTATTATATTGACCAAGTAGGGATGGGCATGTGCTCGAAGGATCGGGACGTGACATCCCTGTTGAGTGGTATCAGAGCATGGTCGTCAGAGATTAGAGTGATAAGGTGTGATGGTTTATGGGATAGTTAGTAGGAATGACCTTTAAATTTATGCTGGTGCATGTCTGTAATAGTTGATTGGTAGAATTGTTTGTTGCGTGGATCGCTCAGCTTCTAATCCAGTGTGGATTTGGAAGGCAGGTTTCAGTAGAAACCTGAGCCATGAGCGATCAGGAGTAGATGACTCATAGTAAGAGAACCGTCAGGCCTGCAATTTGGGATAGGACGCCGACTAGGGTCAGTATCCAAGGAGGCCAAGGAAAAGCGCCAGCTAAGGCTAGCGCGAGTAGAGTAGCACCACCTCTAGTTGGTGCTAGGGTAGCAACCCCAGGTGATCCGAACCGTTGGGATCACGTAGGCTTTGGATACTATGAGGGAAATGATGGGGCAGTAGGCCTGAGATTAAGCTACCGCTTTTACCGCTACCGTTATAGCCGTTGCTACTACCGTTGCCAATGCTGCCACTGCTGCCGCACCTACTGTCGCACCTGTTTCCGCACCTGTTGAGGTTCCGCTAGGGAACGTAGTCGCCGGAAGACCAATTCATAAACTGGTGGAACAATTTTTGAAATTGAACCCATCGAAGTTCACTAGGGCAGGAGATCCCGAAGCTGCTGCTTTATGGATTCAAGGACTGGAGAAAGCCTTTGCACTATTGAGGTGCATTGAGACTGATAAGGTCGTTCTCGTAGCCTACTAGCTGGAAGGAGTTGCGAGTACTTGGTGGAGAATCACCCAAAGAGCGATATTTCCCCAAGGTGTAGCCCCGGAGTGGAACGCTTTCATTGAAGCCTTCAAGGGTAAATATTTCTCGAAACTGCCAGAGAGATGAAGATAGTAAAGTTCCAATGCCTTCGCCAAGGCTCCATGGCTGTAGATTAGTATGAGGCGAAGTTCATGGAACTATTGTAGTATGCTTCTGAATTGGTGGAGAACCTAGTGAACCGAGTTAGGAGATTCCAGGATGGGCTCAGGCTAGAATTGAGAAGCCCATTGATTTCGTTGAATTTGAGAAATTACAACAACCTGTACAAGCGGGTCCAAATGATCGAGAGAGATCAAATCGAGCAAGTCACCTCGCGTGGATCGAGGTTCAGTTCATACCGAGAAGGGATCCGTCATGGGAAGAGGCCCATGGCTGGAGGAAGATTCAAGTTTCGCCTATCGGGAAAGGTGGAATTGGAAAGGCAGGGTCTAGCCAGAATGGCGTGTGTGGAGGTCGCCAGATCTGCTGTCGAAGCCCGGAGCTGCCCGTCCAAACCGCTGAAGCCCCTACCTGTTCATCGTTGGTCTTTGCTCGCTCAACTATCCTTTAATCAACCATCTCTCAGCCTTGAACAAAAGCTGTGTTTAGTGGGTTTCCAGCACTATTTAGGCTCGTTTTGGCCCACTTCAAGACCCCGAAAGTTGGTCTTGCTTTGGAGTTTCTTGTCCCTCGCTACGTCCTTATTAATTTGATCCAAGCGGATCATCAATCAAGTGAGTTTAACTCACTAATGCTTCCTTAGTAAGTTAATGACATTTAAGGGTTGATTAGTTTAGGCTAAATATGGATTATGTGAATAGTTAGATTATATTAGCAATTTAATTAATTGTTGTTGCATGTTAGGTGGTTAGGGTAGTGTAATTAGAGCCTAGTCAAGCTCTAATATTTATCTAGAGTGGTTTGGAAATTTTCCGGGCTCGTCTCGGCTTCTAATTAGGCTTTACGGGCCTAAGTTGCTATTTATTGCATTTAATAATTATTTTCCGTAATTATTTAATTAAGTATATATTTTCTGAAAATTAGATTGGAATAGCCGGTGACTGGATTATGTTGATTCAATTAGTGTGATCTATTTATTTAACTGAGCTCTAATTTGTGCTGATTGGTGTGATTTGATAATTTGGCAATTTATTCCTAAATTGATTTATTTTCAGTATTTAATTAGAACATAACCGGACGTCGTTTTACAGCGCCTAAAATGATTTATCAACTATATAAATGGTGAGAATTTTGAAAGTAAAGATATCATATTTTTGGCTAAGATCGACCTATACTCACACAATTATTTTATCGGGTGCCCTTAATATGAGGAAAATGGGTCAAGATGTCTTGTTAATTGAGGAATCAAGTTGAGAAGTGTGATGTTGTTGGCCTGGGGTGAATAATCGTGTGATGTTGTGGGTTAGATCAAGAAAACCACCGAACTTAGAATCGGTTGTGCTCGTTGAGCAATAATTCAGCATTACCACCGAACTTGAAATCAGTTATGCTCGCTGAGCTGTAATTCAGCATTACCATCGAACTTGGAATCGGTTGTGCCCGCTGAGCCGTAATTCAACATTACCACCAAAGATTTAATAGGCTATACTTGCTGAGCCGTAATTCAGCATTACCGCCAAAGATTTAGTAGGCCGTGCTCGCTGAGCCATAATTCAACGTTGGGGTTGAGTAAGTGAGATGACCGAGGAAAGGTCTTGTTGACATGTAATCGATTGAGTTGATTGATAGATGATTTGATTTGAATTCTTGATTTGATGTGATGATGTGATTCGATGATTGTTTATTGAATTGACTTGTAGGAAGGAATTGAGGCCAATGAAAGCCCTCTGACTCGTGATAATGCTTAGGTAGTCCTTTGGCGCATTTTCTTCCTAGTTAGGGTTTAGGAGGTCGAACTTGTTGAGACATTATTTCAACCCGTTGTGAGACTCAGTTCACGGCCAAGGACGGTGGTCGTTCTTAATCACAGCGGCAATACACGGATGGTGGCCTCAGTGGTGGAGAGGTGACGTTTTGTCAAGATCACTTCCGCAATAGGCGTCGCTGGAGAAGCCGGTTTCGCCTAGAACCTGCATGGCTTGAAGGGTCGAATACTCGCTGGACCGAGGGCGCCGCTTGAAGTCATTGGTTGAAGACCGGTTGAAGACCGCTGGATCGATCGATGAAGACCTACGATGCGCTTGAAGTCATTGGTTTGACTTCGTAGGAGCAACCGCTGGCGCCCCTCACGGCCTCCACACCTTCACCGAAGCTGAATTGTAGGCGCGCATGAAGCTCCTCGGCGTCAACAATTTCTCTCACAATTCCGCTTTTCCTCTCAGTCCTCACGTGTACTCTCTCAATTTTTTCCGTCGTATACTCAATTGTGTGGCCCCCCATTGTCACGAAAAATGAGCCTCTCTTTTATAGTGATTCGAAACGGTCTCTTTACATGGTATTTCCTAAGTTGCCATTTCTTGTCACGTTAAATCAAATCTGTACGATTTGGCAATCAGCTCAATTCTTGCCAATTTTTCACTTGATTTCAAAATTGATTCCACATTTAACAAAATCCGAGTATCCATCAGAATTCCATATTTCCTTGCATAATTCAATCAAATCAATTCCCCCCATTTTCATTTTTTTTCTTCTTATTTGTTCAAAATGCAATTCTATTTTTCCAAAATTAGGTGTCAACACCATGCATGTTGGCCGATGACCCTCAAAAGGGACAGAGCTAGAGAGAGAGATCGAGAAGGATGGTGAGCGAGAAAGTGAGCTCAAGAGAGAGAGAGATATCTGAGAGAGTGAGGTGGAAGGAGTGTTTTGCCGTTACCAGTTGTCTGTTTGTGAGCTACTGTTTATTGCAGCCCTTTCCATTGAACCAGGTAGGTCTCTCTGAGCATATGTGTTCTGGTTTCATGGGGAGTGTCAGGCCACAGCTTGCGGCCAACTAGTTCATGCGAGCTTCGGTCCCATTGATCCGTCATTGATGTTACTACGTGTTTTAGACGGCCGGCATGTGGTGAAGGTTCAGTAGTTGTACCGGCGGTTGCGTGCAAGAATAGCCGCATTATTGAAGGTATTGGAGCAATGGGTGGATTTGGGCATGCAGAGGGCACACACGAAGGAGAAAATGACCAAAGGGGAAGGGGAAAAAAAGAAAAAAAAAAAAAAAAGAATTAAAAAATTAATTAAATATTAATAATTATTTAAAAAAGGAAAAAAAGAGATTTTAAAAATACCTAGCCAGCTCAAGTCGATGGGCTGGATTGGGTTTACCCGGTCCAAATCACTTTCCCGATATGATAATATTTAAAAATTAAAAAACAAAAATAAAAGCATTAAAAAATTAATTAAAAGTAAAAAGTCTTAAAAAAAAAAAAGAAAACAATATCAATAATAATCTAAAATATTAAAAACTGCAAAACAATTAAAACAATTTCAAAAATTTCAAAAAAAACTCAAAAATTCAAACAAAAAATTAAAAAATGTCACAAACTTTCAAAAACTTCCAAAAATTCAGAAAATATTAAAAAATTAAATAAATTTCAGAAAATTTAAAAATTCAATCTTTTTTGAAAAAGTGAAATATTATTATTTTTTAAAGAAATTTCAAAAAATTTCAAAAATGTCAGAAAATTCAAAAGTTCATAATTACAAAATCCCTAAAAGTTAGAATTCCTTGAAAAAGTTTAAAAATAGACTTTTTGAACTGTTTTATTTTTTAAAAAAAAAAAAAAAAAAAGCTTCTTAACTCTAAAGTTGTGCTAAAAAATTAAAGAAGTCATTTAGGGCTCTACCTTAGGATTTTAATTGTCCTCAAAGACAATTATCCTTGTTCTCTTGCTTTTATTGTTTATGGCTCTTTTTAGTCTAGATAGGATTGTCATTTATCTATTTCCTTAGTGTTAGGTCTCTTATTCCATGCAATTTGTTTAATGCTTTCTTTGGTAGCCAATTAGTATGTTAATGATTGCGCACCTCCATAATCATCTTACCTGTTAATGGATTGGTATAAAATTAATTGAAACTGCCTGACAAAAATCTTTTTTAGAATGAATAAGATTAGGTATCAAAGGGCACTAATTGATTAATTAGTATAATCAAGCCTTTGACCCTAGATTCTCTGGTTGTGTAGGGAGTGAGATACACTCTCACATCTTACTTGAATTCTAGCTAACCCAATAGGCTTGTGGTCATTCCTTATTACAAAATTCTTATGAACACTCCAATTTTGCACAAGGTATGAGCTTAGGAGAGTTCGTGCCTAATCATGGGCCGTAGATCCATCTTTTAGACAATACCTCTAAACTTACTTCCTCCCCTGAATGGTAGGTTACAAAACATTTTTTGTACATGTTTAATTTAGTTCCTGAATTAAATGAAACATGAATTAATGAAATGATAATATTAAATATTTTCATAAATTGAACACATACCAAAAGTCCAAGAACAAATAAGAAATTTAGGGGCCACATTATGCATTGGGTTAAAATTCATAATCTACATTGAATAAATTAAAAGTTCAGGGATCAATTGCATATAAGACAAAAATTCAAGGATCATTTGTGTCATTATTCCTTTTCTTTTCCTTGAAGAAGATAGAAATATACTCCAAGATTTTAGAAACTACAAATAATAAACATCCCTTGATTGTTATTATTATGTTCCCCTTTTTTTGGCATGCTTATCTATTTATTCGCTACGTTTTGCTTCCAAGTACACAAAAACGTGACTACATTTTGTGGTTCATTTCTGGGAGAAAATTTCATCTTCTATGGACACATCCTATCCGAATAAAAGCTTATATGAGAGGAGCCACGTGTGTGAATGAAGGGTGTAAGATAAATCCTATCCAATTGTCTCCTACCTCCTCCTTAGGATTTCTTATTTGGGCTATATGCCCCCTAATCCAATTTTATTTTGTTCTGGACAGCTATCAAACACAGTATAGGAATCTTGATTTTTATCTGAATGATCAAATGCAGCCATAGTTATATACCTAAGTTTTGGACAGACTTGACAAAAAAAGGGGTTAGACAAAAAGAGATAATTATGGTCTAGATTGGACCAATTCTAAAATTTTAGGATTAGAGACCAATCTGAACAATATGAATTCCAATAATCTTAAGATTATGGATCGACCCAATCCTCTTTTCGTATCTATATCCTTCATTTTTCAATGAAGGATCGGCCGAGTTGAGTTGGGTCCACTATTGGTGTCGACTAATGTTCACCATTATAGTTGGGCCATTGTTGCATTAGATATTGACAAAATTGGAGCAGAAGAAGAGAGACGTGGGAGAATTTCTGTATTCATTAATTGTATTCTATAATGTACAAAAGAATCACTATATAATATAGATGACTAACAATAAAAAAAGAATGATTATATTTCTTTAAAATGATTATATTTCTCTAATCTACGAGTATCGGATGTAATCCTAAATTGACTAAAATAAATCTTCAGCATCTCTTGAATTTATTCTCCCGAATCAACATCATATCTTCCAACACTCCCCCTCAAGCTGGCGGCTTGTATATGTCCAAGAGAGCAAGCTTGCTTAGAAGATATGAATGTTGCCTTTGACACAAAGGCTTGGTAAGTATATCCGCAGGTTGTTTTGTGGTTTTGATTCCTCTTGCTTCAATTATTCCTTCTTGAATCTTTTCTCGAGTAAAGTGATAGTCAACTTCTATGTGCTTCATTCTCTCATGTAATATAGGATTTGCAGCAAGCTTGAGAGTAGAATCATTGTCACAAAATAGCAAAGTCGGTCCTTTGACCTTTACTCCGAGATCTAGAAGCAAGCCCCGTAACCAAACCACCTCACAAACAGCATTAGCCATGGACCGATACTCAACTTCTACCGATGACAAGGATACAATAGATTGTTTCTTTGTCTTCCATGAGTAGCGATTCCCTGAGTTTGATGCAGAAACCAGTGATAGACCTTCGACTCATAGGGCAAGTTGCATAATCCGCATCGTAGTAAGCTGTCATTTCCATGCTGCATTAACGAGAAGGAAGAATTCCTAGTCCCAGACATTTCTTCAAATACTTCACAACTTTTAAGGCAGCATTCATATGGGACTGTTTTGGGCTATGCATGAATTGACTAAGTGGCTGAACGGCATAGCAAATGTCAGGTCTTGTCATAGTGAGGTAGATGAATTTCCCAACTAATCTCTGATAACTTGATGGATCCTTGAGTAATGGGTCATCTTCTATAGATTGTAAACCCGCATCATAGTCTGCGGTGGTTAGCTTGACATTTTGTTCAATGGGAATGAGTGCTGGCTTGCATCCTGATAACCTTACTTTTGATATAATTTCCAGTACATATTTTCATTGGCTAAGAGAGATACCTTGTTCTGAATGAGCAATCTCAATTCCAATAAAAAATTTCGATGACCCCAAATCTTTGATATGAAAAATGGAGTGAAAATTTTCTTTAAGATTCTTCATAGCAAGTTCATCATTTCCCATAATAAGTATGTCATCAACATATATTATTAAGTAGACGAATGACATACCTTTCGTCCAAGAGAAAAGGGCATAATCATGCTTGGATGGTTTGAATCCTATAGCTGTGAGTGCACTAGTGAACTTGGCATACCATTGTCGTGAAGCCTGTTTGAGGCCATAAAGGGATTTGTAGAGACAACACACTCCGGACTCCCCCTGTCTCCGTAAACCTGGTGGAAGATCCATATAAATTTCTTCTTCTAAATCTCCATGGAGGAATGCATTGTGAACATCCATTTGGTGTAATGACCAATCACGGAATGCGACAATTGATAAGAAGGTGCAAATTGTAACATCCTTTGCTACTGGGGAAAAAGTTTCATGATAATCAAATCCCTCTCTCTAGGTGAAGCCTTTGGCCACTAATCGAGCCTTGTATCTTTAAATAGAGTTGTCTGCCCTATATTTGATATTGTATACCCATTTGCAACCAATTGGCTTGCGATGAGGCGGCAATGGTACAATATCCCATGTACGATTTTCCATCAAGTTATACAATTCCTTTTCCATAGCCTCTTGCCAATGTGGATCTTTTACTGCCTCATTGTAATGAGATGGTTCTTGTTCCTCATATACTCTACTAATACAGCATATATGGTCGGGCGATAATCTATGGAAAGAGACATGAGGAAATAGGATAATGTGTACTTGATGAATTCGAGGCCGCACAAATATAATCCTTTGTCCATGTAGGTGGATGAGTAATACGTCCAAATCTTCTTGGCATCTAGGACTGTGATGTGGAAGATAGTTCCTCATTTCTAAGCATTTCCTTAGTATTGACAGGTGCCGAAGGTGCTGCTATTGTAGAAGAATTAAGTTCCTCTGTATTCCCCATAGAAGAATGCATACTTGGATCGTCCATAAGTGTTATGAATGTAGAAATCCCATCAGAAATTGAGGATGATATTGTAACTTCTGGTTGACGTTCTAGAGATGCAATAATATATGAATGACCAAGAGGCAAGTCTTCATCTAATAAAAAACGATGAGAATCTATGGCCCTGTTAGAATCCTCAAAAGATTGTGACTCATCACGAAAAGGAAATATTTTCTCATGAAAAATGACATCCCTGCTTATAAAGAAATCTCCAGTGGATGGTTCAATGACTCGATATCCCTTTTGTAGACTCGGATACCCCATAAATATGCACCGACGGGCTCGGGGACTCATCTTGTCTCAAGGGCCCACCGTGGTCACATAACATAGACAACCGAAAACTCTTAAGTGATGGAGTTCTGGTTTCTTTCCATAAAGCATTTCAAATGGAGTTTTTCCATTAAGAACACGGCTTGGCATACGATTAATCAGATAAGTAGCCATGACCACACAATCCCCCCAAAAATCTTTAGGGATGGAGGCTTGAAATTTAAGAGCACGTGATACTTTTAATAGATGGTGGTGCTTATGCTCAATAATGCCATTTTGCTGTGGAGTGTAGATACACAAGCTTTCATGCAAAATTCCATTTTAGGAAAAGAAGATTGCACATTCATTGCTAAAGAATTCCTTTCCATAATCAGTGCGGATGCGCTAAATAGACTTCCCAAATGATTCTTGGACAAAGAAAAAAAAAATGTTTTCAAATGATGGAGGACTTGGCTTTTCGATTGCATGAGAAACACCCGTGTGGCTCTTGAAAAATCATCCACAATGATGAGAAAAAAGTGAGAACCATCACGATGTTGTGTGTGGTAAGGGCCCCAAACATTAGCATGAATTAGAGAAAATTGATTTTTTGCACGAGAACTACTATTTGGTATAGGTGCATGAGTTTGTTTTGCCAAGGGGCAAATGGGGCATTGAGGATAAGAGAAAGAAGCACTATGACCCAATCTTTGATGATTAAGGAAATTTTTATCATTGGTAGCAAAGTTACACAATGATTGATTATTCAATTCAATACATGATAATTTGGAGTTGCTGGGAAAATTGATCCAAAAATATAGCCCTTGCGAGATATTACCCAAGCCGATCATCATGACAAGTATGGAATTTCCATTTGGAAGCTGTACTCGAGGCTGGTATGGGCAATTTTTTGATTTTTGAGAAAAAACTTTTATTGCATGCAATGTGATCACTAGCACTTGAATCAATTATCCATCTATCCTTGGAAATTGAATTCATCAAACAATATGAAGTACTTGTGAAACTCCCAGTCTTGCCAGATGCATCCAACATTTTGAAAGCCCTCATAAGTTATTGATATTGCTCTTGGTTAATTGGCCGATTAGAATTATCAACACGTTGACCTGTAACTTGAAAAATGGTTGAAAAATCATTTTTTCCCTTTTTCTCCATGCTTCCCATGCAATTTCCAGCAATTATCAATTATATGATGTGGATGCTTACAATAGTCATAATATAATTTACCTTTGCCTTTGAAATTTTCTTTTGATGTTGCGGCATAAGGTGGTCCAATTGATGATTTAAAAATAGGGGCCATCATTGCTTCATGTGAACTGTCGAATGGAAAGACATTTTGTGGGCCGTCCGATCTTGTCATGGGAGAGAATGCACGTGGGCCGTCCAATCATGCCGAGAAGAGACTACGTGAGCCATCGGATCCGGTTAGTGGGTATGACGCCCATGGGCCGTCGGATCGTTTGACCAAAGCTAGACCGTCCAATCCTTTCTTGAGGCTTATTGGGTCTTCTCCAGAAAACCCTAACTACCCATTCCATCTTTCTCCTTGCCCCTTTCTCGCAACTTCGTTTTTGAAGTGTGTTCTAGTGAATGGCAAGCGCGATTTCGTCTCCGGTCTCAAGATGGTCGGAAACAGCAAGGCATTAGCTCTCCTCTTGAATTGCAAGTTGATAGATTCGACTGAGTGTCAGCATGGGCTCAATGGTAAGGATTTGCCATCGAAACGAAAGGTACAACTCATTTAAAATCAGGAGAAATCCGGTAATTTTTTCTCATTCTCGCATGGCTCGATATTGTCATAGAGTTGATTCGGGTCCTTCTAGTTTCTCCTCCATTGCTTCCAACTTATTTTGGCCTCAATGTTCCCTATTTCAAATCTGAAAGAGGTGAAAAAATGCAATTTCTTTTATGTTTTCCCACATCCATGTTATTTCGGACAAGGTGATGCAATTGATTCATTTCCAAGTCCATAGTTGTGCCTGCCGCTTGTCGGATGGAATCGAAATCGTCCCGTCGATAAATCCGTCTTTGTCCTTGGTGACTAATGCTCGCCGAAATTCTTGTGACTAGCTTGAGCAGTTGTTGGCACCAGACAGTTGTTGGGCAATGAGTCGTAGCTCTGGTCCGTCGGCCATCTTTGTGTAAAGCGGGTCACCGAGTTCCAAGCGACTGCTGGCGGCGACAATCGGATACGGAAAAAATCTGGGTTGGGGAACTAGGTAGGGATTTGATCCCGAACCTGGATTACTTGATTCGGGCATATGACCCACATAAAACATACTCGGCTTGGTGGATGAGCCTCCTCGAGTATGGTCGGTGAGCCTCCATTGGGTTTGGCTTGCTCTCGATGGCCCTAACTCATCCGTGTGCATCCATAAAACCATGGGCCAGGTGCCATCTGACCAAGCAACCACTGGATGGACTGGCCTGCAATGGGTTGTCCCTGGTTATGTTGGGCCTGAGCCCTTTGTTCTTGAGTTAGAGCTCCAATACACAAATTTGAGATGCTGGTATCTTGCTGCATTATCGACTCTTCTAGAGTTCCTTCCTTTGATGTCGATGAAGGGTCTTTAGGCATGGTGTCGATAAGTGTAAGGCGGCAAAAAAAAAAGTGTTTGTTCTTCAAGAAATTCAGATACTAATTCCTACACCGAAGTGCTAACCTTGTTTTGTAGGTTAGAGTTCCTACAGTAACAAAGGCGCAATTCTATCCGGTAATCAAGGAAGAAAGTTGTGGAAACTGGGTCAAGAACTTTGCTTTGATACCATGACAAAATTGGAGCAGAAGAAGAAAGACGTGGGTGAATTTCTGTATTCATTAATTGTATTTTGTAATGTACAAAAGAATCACTATATAATACATATAACTAGCAATGAAAAAAGAATGATTATATTTCTCTAACCTATGAGTATCGAATCTAATCTCAAATTGATTAAACTTCAACATCTTTTGAATTGATTCTCCCGAATCAGTATCACATCTTCCAATAGATACTGCAGTCAGCAATCGTTGCAGTCGATGGGCAAAGTGTCTGGTCAAGCAATTATAGTAATCAACAAAACAATTACTGCCGTCAAATTCCTTACCCCAAGGCGTTACTTTTCTGCAATTTCTGTACTTGCTTTTCTTGGACGTCTACCTTGCTCGCGCGATTTGAGGTTTCGTGTCGATCAGCTGTGGTCCCGCTCTGTACTGAAGCCACACGTCAGGTTCTTGTTGGCCAGCGGGCAGCACGTTCTTGTTGCGCATGGACCTTTCTTAGCTGCAATAGTTGTCGACCGGACCACAGGGACCACAGGGACGGTGGTGTCGCAGTATCAATGTGGTCCCGGTCTGAACGACGATTTTCCACTGAACAGTCGTAGATATGAAAGGATTTTCTTTTTCCCATTTTCCTAAACGATGGCAATCGGTTGGGTCCATTTCAAAGTGCATTCTTGAGTGGACAAAATCCCAATTGAACTGCTTAGCTTTTATTGGACCGACCGCTATTAATAATGACAGTTTCCTTAAATACTTTAATAAAGCCATTATTCAAAATTACGCCATTGGCTAACCGCGAGATAGTTATCCAAATGCCAATTAATGTCATCATAACTTGTAGGGATGATCATACAAATAGTCCCTGAATTTTCATACGATATGCAATATAATCTTTAAATTTTTAATTTGTTCAATATAATTTTTAAACTCTAACCTAATATGTAATGTCTTTGTTCATCATGATTCCTGAACTTTGATATATATTAAATCTAGTCATTGGACATTATGAAATAATTTGATGTTATTTTTAAACTTGAATGAATGGGAGGATACTATTAAATATTTTCATATAAGTTAATCATTAAATGGAATACATACCAAAAGTTTGAAGATCATATTAAATAAATCAAATGTCCAAGGATTACATTACACGTCAGGCTAAAATTCATGGGCTAAATTTAATAAGTTAGTAGTTCACATTATACATTGGGCAAATATCCATTTATATTTATAGTAGAGAATCCAAGTTCAATGATCCAGTACTCGCCTGAACCATCCAAAGCCTCAGACAAGAAATCTAGTTTCCACACAATGCTTCAGTTCAGCGCGTTTGGCTTAATCCTGCCATGTTTTCTCTTTCTGTTCCTGCTGATCAAAATCTTCAATGCACATGCTACGAAAAGCTCCAGTAACCAGTCGAAGTTGCCTCCGGGGCCGAAGAAATTGCCGTTCATCGGGAATTTGCACCAGTTAATCGGCCCCGGATTGCCGCACAATAGACTGAGCAACCTAGCCAAGATCTATGGACCCATCTACCACCTTATAGTTGGGGAGCTTAGCCTCATATTTCTTACAACTCCTGAAGTTGTCCAAGAAGCCCTCAAGGCGCAGGAGATCCACTTCATGCAGAGGCCGCAATTTCCCTCCGTAGAGATGATGAACCCCAAAAACTCAAGCGTCATCTTTGCTCCTTACGGAGAATACTGGAGACAGCTCCGTAAGATTTTTGTCTCAGAACTTCTCAGCATCAAGCAGGTCCAGTCTTTCCGATCATTCAGAGAAGAAGAGATGGGCAATCTGGTCAAATATGTTCGCCGGTCACGGGGTCACCCTTTCAATCTCAGCGAAAAGATATTCTCGTGCATGATATCCATAATCGCCAAGGCGGCGTTTGGTGAAAGCTGCAAAAGGAAGGAGGAGTTCCTTTTGACTCTCACAGAAGCAAGAAAGTATGCCAATGGGTTCAGCCTCGTGGATATCTTCCCGTCCCTTACAATTCTAAGTTACCTGAGCGGGATGAAATGGAAGCTTGATAGGGTCCGTCAGAAATTCGACGAGATTATGGAGGATATCCTCGTTGATCATAAAAGGCAGAGAGAGAGCTCGATTAGCCAAGAAGGAAGGTTAGTCAGGGAAGATGTAGTTGATGTGCTCCTCCGAATTCAAGGGTCCGCCGATCCCGGACTTCATCTCACCACCGACAACATTAAAGGTATCCTCCAGGTACGCGACAAAGTAAATTGGTTACCCTCAAATTACTTTCGGTAATTAGTTTGGACATACCAGAAAGGAAATCCTCTTAATACAAACTGCAATAATGCTTTTTAGGATCTGTTTGCCGCTGGAAGTGATACTGTGACAGTAACTGTCGAGTGGGCCATGTCGGAACTGATAAAAAACCCACGGGTGATGGCGAAGGCGCAGGCCGAAATGCGCGAGGTCCTCAAAGAAAAAGGTCATGTGCAAGAAACAGACCTTCAAGAACTCAAGTACCTGAAATCGGTCATCAAAGAGACTCTTAGATTACACCCTCCTGTCCCACTAATCCCAAGAGAAGCAAGGGAAAGTTGCAAGGTCCACGGGTACGATGTACCGATGAAATCAAGGGTCTTTATCAACGCATGGGCAATAGGGAGAGATCCGAATTATTGGGAAAATCCGGAAAGTTTTGAACCGGAGAGGTTTCTCGAATCTTCAACTGATTTCGCTGGAACACACTATCAGTTTCTTCCATTTGGGACCGGCAGGAGGGTGTGCCCGGGCATTGCATTCGCTAGTGCAAATATGGAGCTTCTACTAGCACTACTGTTGTACCATTTCGACTGGACGCTACCGGATGGGCAAGCCCTTGAAGGACTTGACATGACGGAGACTATTGGAGCAGCGATCAAGAGAAAGAATGAATTGTATGTGATCGCTACTCCACATAGCCATGACAGTGTACAGTCTGATGGAAGTTGAGCTCTTCAATCTTCACATGATAGCCGAACATGCCGAATCGCGTCAGTGACGAGTTGATTCGTGTCATATCTCGTATCAGTATTTGGGTTTCTTTTGGTTAATAATTTTTTGTGTCTTCTCACGTGTGAGTTATATTAGAAGTTGTCTTGTTTGCTTGTAAGAGATTCTGGCTTTTGTCCCAATATCTTTCAGATTTCGATGTTGCCGAGTTTGGACGTGACTTCAAATTTTTGGGACTGTTTGAAGGGTGCGTCTAGGCATCGCATTTGCCCTTGCGCTTAGAGAAGTCTTGCCGGCAAACCTGCTGGGATTGCTAAACCTTACCTCCTGCTTGGCGCTTCACTAAAAATGCGCTTGATTTCAGGTTTACTTTCGGATTGTGGTGAAAATGTATTGATCTATTTATGTAATCTTTAAGAACAATCTTAGGGATGATAAATAATTGTGACAAATTTTAAATGGATGCCGAATTGGTCTCACTTGTTGAAGCGTTTGTTAATGTTTGTCTTGTTACTTAGTAAGCAAATTTTACTAAACATAGATTTCGTCTGAAATTGAAGAAGACATCAAATTGAATTGGCTCATTTTACATGCCCTTGTTACGTGCCCTTATGTGGTACTTGACTTTGCAAGTAAATGAAATTCTAACGATAAGTTTTAACTTATCAATGATCACATCCACACCTTTAGGTTGCGTTTGGCGGTTGCAACAAAATTTAGGAAATGATAAAATTTATCATATTCTATGTTTGATATCCACTCAAGATAAGATAAAATCAGATATAAAAGAGATATAGGCCAAATAAAATTATCCCATGAGGAAAGAGGAAGATGTGATAAAGGTGTATGGGATTTTTAAATCTATAATATGAAATTTTTTTCTAAAAAAAAATTCTAAAATTAACAAATTTAAAATTATATTTCAATATAAATAATATTTGAATTCTAATATAAGAAATTCAAAATAACAAAAAAATTATTATTTTTAGTTTAATCTATTTTTATTTATATATTCGAATTTAATTCTCTCTTATAACATAAAATTCAATAAATAAATATATATTTATATCTATTACGTATTTAAGGTATTTTAGTATTTTACTTATATCAATAAAATTTTCTATTAATAAAATTTTATTAGAGGTTAATGGAAGGGGAAGAAAAAAATTAATTAATTAAAAAAGAGAGAAAAAAAATAAAGTTGATAAGAGTATTATAAGAGATTTTTATCGTTATGCCATCAAATATGCCACCGCACGCATGTCATAGTATAACAGTGCATGCACGTGATCATGTGCAGACAGCCATTGCCTTGACAAGAAACATACAAGACTCCTCAAGAAGTCCAGCTGCTATCATCTTCTAGAAAGGTCAGGGCATTAACCATTCAGGCATCTCACACTTTACCTAGCATCGCAAGGCATTTCTCGAGGAACTCACACCTCGTTTCCCGGCTTCCGGAAAGTGCCTAGTTCCCCCCTCGTTTACTAGCCTCTCTGGGCATCTTGCACCCATGGCATTTGGTAAGAATTAAGTTCTTCACCAGGCAACTGAAGGGCACCACGTTATCTCCTTTAGGTATCTCGTACCCAATCTTAACATCACAAAGAACCCTTGAGAGTTCTACAGTACCCACCCTCAGGCTTCTAGAGGACACCATGTTGCCCTCTCTAGGCATCTCGCACTTGAGGCATCGTCATCATGAGGACCAACGGCAATCGATTGTATCATTATCATGGTGCAGCAATTCAGTCATTCAATGTCACATACAACATTGCAATATGATTTGTAAACAAAAGGAACAAGCCAATCAGTCCACACATTAGTTCACCTAACTAGCCATTAGCACTTTCCAACCTGACATCTATAGTCTTAAGGGAAAAGTGCCCAAGTCCTGAACCTTTTGCATTTATGCCAATTTAGTTCTAAACATTTTTTTGATGCCAATCAAGTCCTAAACATTTTTACAGTGTACTAATTCAATCATTTTCAGCCAATTTTGGCCAAATTTTGCTGATTGGACGCTGGCTGGCTGACATGGCTTGATTAGTGTTGATGTGGACAACTTTTAATAATATTTTAATATTTTTGATTTTTTTTTCCTTCTCCTCTTCTTCCTCCAATCGATCATCGGGCCTCGACGACCAGCTAGAAGCAACGGTCGACAAGGTTGACCTTGCTGGCCATCTCGCTAGTGGCCGCAAGGCTCGACCCTCGCCAAATCCGGTGAGGGCGACCCTCATTGCCCAACGCAAGGCCACCCTCACGGCCACTACCAAGGTGGCCGACGAGGTTGACATCGACCTTGCTGGCTATTGCTCAGTAGCTGGTCGCCGAGGTCCGGCGACCGGGCCGGAGGAAGAAGAGGAGAAGAAAAAAAGTAAAAGAAAAAAAAATCAAAATCAAAATAAAAAAATTAAAAATATTATTAAAAATTATCCACGTAAGCGTCGATTATGCCATGTCAGGTCGGCCGGCGTCTAGTCAACAAAATCCGGCCAAAATTAACCGAAAAGAACTGAATTTCTAGAACAGAAATTGATTTTTGGTTAGAAATTAATTTCTCAATTTCTATTTCAGAAATTGAAAAGTTAAAAATTTTAACTTCTGATTTCTTCTTCAAATTTATTTCTAGAATATAAATCTGTTCAAGAAATAGAAAAATCAAATTGCGTTACCAAATGGATTGCCCAAACCTATTCCGGGGAACAGAGAAACGAGAAATAGAAAAGTAGAAATTTTGTCATGCGTGCACGAACACACAGCACAAACACGCAACATGACACAACATTACATGTCGATACATCATTTCTCAAAAATAGAGAATTCCGACACATTGGGACACGTTGTATATTAAATGAATATTTTTATTTTAATTAATTTGATTCAAATTCATAAATAATTAATTAATTAAAAAAAGAGCTTACAATGAATTCACACTAATAATATTAATAAATCAATTAATTGAAAATTCAAAATAACATATTTATAGTTATTGTGTATCCATGTTTGGAAACATGTTTTTATTGATGAAACTAATGATTAATAAGAAATTAGAATAAATTTATTTAAATAAATCCATGATCTTCTACAAATGACCAAAATTTATCATTATTCAAAATTTAGTACTTTTATTTTTCAAAATTATTTTTAATGCATTTATTTATTTTTTCGTTTTTTTTTTGTCGGTCTACGCTATACCTATTTTACACTCACTCTCGAGACTTTTGCCCCGCTCTTGCGGGCGTGGGCATCGAAACCCACTCCCGAAACTTACGCGTCCCCATCCCATCCCTCCCCGAGAAAGTGGGGTTTGAACCCCTCACCTCCCCTTCCATGTTGGAAGGGTGGCCACCGGGGCGAATCCCGGTGGTTAAAAAAAAAAAAGTCCCCACACCCCACTCCCTACTTTCCCTCGTCGATTTCCCCCACCCCCAAATTTATTATACTTTTATTTCACACCCTCCACGTGACAGTGACAGATAAGCTGTCACTTCCCCTCCCCCCAAATAAAAAGTAACGCCATCAGATCTCCTTTTTTTTTTTTTTTTTTTTTTAGCTTCTTATCAAAAACCCTAGCCAGCCCTCCTTTTCCTCCTCCTCCCCACCGCTCGCCGCATGACCCCCTTCCATCTCGTCTTCCTCTCGATCCTTCTCCTCCTCCTCCTCCTTCTCCTTCTTGCCGCATGACCACCTTCCTCTCCTCTTCCGTCTCTCGCTTTCTCTCACCGTGGCTCTCAGCCTCGTCGTGGGCTCGCCGTCACTCGCAGTTCGTCTTTGCTCCCTCACCCTCGCCTCCACCCTCCATCTTCCGAACATGTGTGTCAAAACATGTTTGACCACGTGTCCGAAAATCTGACAAGTGTTGACCGCGTGTCCGACCATGTCCGAGTGTGTCAACGTGTCCAACACGCTCCGACATGTGTTGGACACGACATGGAAGCATGGGCAACGTGTTCGTGCTTCATAGATTGGCACAACATAAAAAGGTTTTAGACTTAATTGGCACCAAAAAAAGGTTTAGGACTAAATAGGCACAAATGCAAAATTTTTAGGGCTTTTTTGGCACTTTTCTAAGTATACTATCTGTGCCATAAGTTATGTACGGCGCTCACTTTAGTGCCAAAAGTTTATGTCGGATCATTTAAGTGCCAAATCGGAGGAAAAACGATCATTTTGATGCCACCGGCAAGAGATTCTGGCCAAAATGATTACGTGGCTTTTATATTTAAAAAAAAAGTCAACATGACTTGAGAAACGACATCGTTTTTCATCCTCCTTAAGAAAATGTCGTTTTGCCGTCCTAAGTGGATGGCCTCACAAAAACGACACCATACAACTCATTTGGGTTTTTTTTTTTTTTTTTTTAGATTGAAATTAGGGTTTTTTTGGTAGACCGACCTAGCTTGCTTGGCCGCTATTGCTCGGTCGTTGTTGCTCGGCCGCAACTTGAAGCACGTGAGGTTCCTGCACTTGAGCGAGATCAGCACGATCTCGTCGCCGTCGATGCTCAACGACTTGCAGTCGCACTTGAGCGTGAGCTTCGTGATCGAGTCGAACCGCCCGAACTGATATAGGCTAGTGAATCCACCTAGTGGGGGGTGAATAGGTGATTACGGAATTCTTTTGGAATTTTTAGTTGAAGAATACTTTAATATAATGAATATATCAACAATAAATAGATCATGCATTCATAAAGTAAATAGAGTAGGGTAAAAGAGAATTGACATAAAGATTATAGTGGTTCGGCTTATTCCAAGCTTATGTCCACTCTCCACGCTGGCAGCCAACTAGCTGTAATTACTATGTAGCAAATGAGAGCTGTTACAATTCACGAACTAGACTTCTTCAATAGACAGTCTCTCATACAGCTTCTTGTTGTTTTCGCACTATAAGTAACTCTCTCTAATAAACAATTTGAACATGAGAGATTTTAGAGAACAAGAGATTTCAGAGGTTCTAACATCGAGATTTTTCTATCAAGTCTCTTTCTATTTTCGAGCAACACCGATCCACCTTAAATAGCCTCCGTGCCTCCATACCCGTTGGCACTTTCCAAGAATTCATCCAATCAACCCATTGGACTGAATCAATTTAAGTGATCTTCACGTCGCCGAAAATATAAGTAGGCAATAGCTTGTCAATCCTGCTCGCCCATACAATTAGGATCTTGAGTTCCCAAAATTAGATCCTTCCAAAATTTCGCTTGATCTTCAACGGATAAAATCCGAAGAATGAATCTTCTGAGCTCACAATCACAGCCAGAGATATTCCACGGATAAGTTAGGGAATATAATATCCAAATCTTACTTTCCTTAACCACAAAAATAGCCTGCTGTCAGCCTGTCAAAATCGCAAACTATCTTTAGACTTAGATTTGGGTCTGGAGGTCTTCAACTGTAATTTGGTCTTGACTATCTTTAGACAGAAAAACTTCAGACCGAACTTTGGGTCTGATTGTCTTCAGACGGAAAACCTTTGGGTCTTGAACTCTTCAAACTTAACCGACTGAGTCTTGGATTCTTCAAACCTTACTAACGAGGCTGTTTTGTTAACTTCAAAACTTCAAGGGATTTTTCTTCAACAATCTCCCCCTTTTTGATGGTGACAAAACACCTCGGCAGATTTACAAATTCATAACCTGCAAAGAGAACTCATATATACTTTGAGGATTATTTCTGCAAAACAGAAAATGTTAGTCCAATAACAATTATCCTCACGAATATAATGATCCTGCAATGCAAATTCACAAGTCTAGAAATCCAAACATTAAATTAGCATAAAGTTATAGAGGTTCAAATAAACAGCCCAATCCAAATCCAAATCAATAATGAAAACAATCTAAGCAAACGAGATAAAAGTAATGGAATAAAAGTTCAAAACAAAAACAAGTTTAAAATTTGCAAACTCTCCCCCTTTTTGTCCCATCAAAGGAGGTAGAGTGAATAAGAGATGGTTTTCAAAAGATTTAGGGCTCTCCAGGGATGCGAACAAGCTGAAATTTGCTAAGCGTCTGTATTGTCTTCTCGAGATTAGCAAGAGCTTCCTTTACTGAAATCAACTCTGCACTGTTATGATTTGATTCCACTTGAGCTCTCAGTGCGTTGATCTGATCTTGCATATTCACAGAAGTACTCAGCATTGCCTTCTTTAAATCCCTCAGCTCAAAGTCCATTCCAAACACCTGCTTCTTAAGGTCTAACATAACATTCAACAGTTGTATAAAAGCTGTCGAGTTAGTATTACTTCCACTAGGACTAGCAGATTTAGTTCTGGGAGTTTGGAAACTTGGAGCATCCTTTTCAGTCATTTCCTTCTCTAATGGAGAAGATTTTTCATATTCTGGGAAATGAGATGCATAGACCTCCTCAGGGTCAGCACCTGACCTACTCACATCACTAAAATGTAAAGGCGAAATCGTTCCTTGATCCACAGCAACTCCCCCTGTGTTGATGCTAGTGGGTGGAGTAGAATATTCCTCGCCAACTTCCATATCAGCACCGTGATGTTTCTCGGTCTCTTCCCCAAATTGAGAAATGATGGCTCAATTCCTGCAGCCATATCCTCCTGCATTTTGCTCTCCTCTTCATCCTTCATCCTTCTTTCTTCTTCTTCTCTTCTCATTTCTTCCTCTTCTTCCCTTCTTCTTTCTTCCTCTTCTGCTTTCCTCTCTCTTTCCTAGTCTTCTCTCTGTTCTTCTTCTCTTCTTCTCTGTTCCTCTTCCCTTCTTTTTCTTTCTTCCTCTCTTCTCTTCCTTTCCTCTTCTCTCTTCCTCTGTTTCTCTTCCTCTTTCCTCTGCTTCTCAGCTTCCTTCTCCTCTGCTTCTTTTCTTGCCCTCTCTCCGGCCTCTCTCGTTCTCAAACTGACAGGGCTCCTCAATTTTGAGAGAGCAGACAAAGTCGTGGCATCTTCCTCATCCTCTTCGTCCTGCAGGGTGATTTTTCGACGCTTTTTCTCAGCCATGGGCTCTTTGCCCTTTCTCTTTGAAGAAGCAGTGGGGATCTCCTTTGAAGGTGTCTCTTTCCTCAACCTTTCCAGTGCAGCATTTAGCTCTGGAAACTTCATTTTGATCACCATCTTGTAACCAACAAACATCAGACTTAAATTGGTCAGGCATAGAGGTGCAGGAATCTGAATATCAAAATGCCTGAACAACTTGGTGATGATTGATGAATAAGCCAATTGACCCTTATCCTTAACCACAGTTATGTACATGTGGAAAAGAATAACATGTGGGAGAGAAAAGGGTCTGCCTTGGTTGATGGCAAACATCAACTTGGCTTCGGTCTTGGAGACATCGGTCTTCGAGGTAGTCTTGGGATGGATACAGTTGATGATGATTTTGTGCAGCAGTACATTTGTGGCATTCATCCTAATATAGGATATTTTGCCCTCTACTGTTCTGTTACGCACAATCTCCAAAGTTGCAAAGGCTATGGACACTTTTATTGGTTGGAAACTCATTCTCTCCACCCCAATAACATCAACCAATGTATCAATATCAACTATATAATCCTTGTCCATAAAAGAAAAGGACAACCGATTCGCATCCAAAAACGACAAATTTGAGTAAAAATATGCCGTAAGTTCAGAATAGGCATTTGTTGTATCCGTGTAGAATTTCTCAAATTGCAGCCTAGCAAACTTCCCTCTAAGATTTACCTTCAAAGAATCAAGGAAGTCGAAATCCACCCTTCTCGGATTTAATACACCCCTCTTCAATAACTTCGTGTATACTCGCTCACGCTCTTTAGATCGAAACAAACTTCCCGAAGGACAAACAGAGTTCACAGCCACACCCAATCGTGGCTGGAAGTGAGAGAAAAGTCTCTCATCATCGTCTAGGGTCTGGCTTGGAGTATTGTAAAGCGGATTACTCGTAATATTTTCAAGCGCTCTTTGTGTAGTTCCTTCATCAACAACTTTCATCTTCTCCATTTCCCGCAAGAAGATATACTTGCTTTTAAATCCTCTTTCTTTCAAAAAATCCTCAATCGTCTTTAGGCTTACTCCTCCATCTTTTAGCCTTTTGTAAAGATCAAAAGCAACATTCGGTTTAAGAGTTCTTACCGGCTCTGCTTCAGTGATCCCTTCTTCAAAATGCTGACTTTCGGTTTCCTTTTGAGGAGACTCTTCTCCTGTGAAGTCCACCCTTGTAGGACCCTCTAGATGTCTCTGTGGTCCCCTGCTAGTGGAGACGACATTCTTGAAATGCAAGCGAAAGTTCAACTTTTAGCAAAAAAAATGGAATTTTTGTCGAAAAAGGTGATGAAACAGGAACGGCAAATGGAGCTTTTAGGGTTTCGAAAGCGAGAGAGTATGGAGATGAATTTCAAAAGAGTAGTAGCGGATGAAAGTGACGATTCAAGAGTATAAATAGTAGGAAAAAAAATAAAACCGAGATACTGAATCGTTGCCAAAAAGTAAAGATTAAAACTGCCAAAAATAAACTATAATTTCGAAAAGAAGAAAACTGCCTTTTTGAAAATGTAAACTGCCATAATTGCATGTCAGAAAGAGAGTAAAAAGAGATTTTGAAGATTTGAAAAAGCAATTAACAAAAATAAAATAATACAGAGAATATAAAAAAAAAAAACGTAAAACGACTAAAAGACAGAGTTTGAAAGTGTTTAGGCTTTACCTTAGAGTCTGAACTCTTTTCAGACTTTACCTTTGAGTCTGAACGCCGTCAGACTTTACGTTGAGTCTAAATGCCATCAGACTTTACGTTGAGTCTGAACGTTTTCAAGACTTTAATTTTGAGTCTGAACATCTTCAAATCTTGCGATACTCAGTCTTGAACGAATTGATTCAAAGTGAGCCTTTTCTAGGGGCTTTGTGAATATATCCGCTAATTGATTCTTTGAATCAACATGCTGAATCACCACTTCACCACTTTGAACATGATCTTGAATGAAATGATGCTCGATTTCAATGTGCTTCGCTCTTAAATGAATTATTGGATTCTTTGTGAGGTTGATTGCGCTTGTGTTGTCACATTTGATTTCTGTACTTGTTTCCTCAACTCCAAAGTCTCTCAATTGTTGTTGCATCCATAGAATTTGAGAGTAGCAACTTCCAAGAGCTATATACTCTGCTTCAACGGTTGAAAGAGCCACGGTACTGTTTTTCTTGAGAACCAAGATACCATCCTGTTTCCCAATAGTTGACAAGTACCTGTAGTGTTTTTTCTATCCACTCTACAACCAGCAAGGTCGCATCGAAATATCCAAGGAGAGTAAAATCTCCTTGTTTGGAATACCACAGACCTAGCTTAGATGTAGTTGCAACACATTTAATAATGCGCTTCACAGCAGTCATATGAGATTCTTTAGGATCAGATTGAAATCTAGCATAAATGCAAACACTAAATAGAATATCAGGTCTAAATGCTGTGAGGTAAAGAAGTGACCCGATTATACTCCTGTATAGCTTTTGGTTTACACTCTTTCCTTCTTCATCTTTATCCAGCTTTGATGAGCTTGACATAGGAGTTTATGTTTTCTTGCAATTCTCCATTTCAAACTTCTTGATAAGGTCTTTTGCATACTTTTCTTGATGGATAAAAGTTCCTTCACTTGGTTGTTTGACTTGAAGTCCCAAAAAGAAGTTCAATTCACCCATCATGCTCATCTCAAATTCATTTTGCATACAACTTGAAAAATTCTTGCAAAGCTTTTCATTAGAAGAACCAAATATTATATTATCAACATAAATTTGAACAAGTATGAAATCATTGCCTTCTCTTTTGATAAATAAAGTAGTATCTACTTTACCTTTAGAGAAACCATTTTGAATTAAGAAATTACTTAACCTTTCATACCAAACTCGAGGTGCTTGTTTTAAGTCATATAAGGCTTTCTTCAGCTTGAAAACAAGGTTTGGTCTTCTAGGATCTTCAAATCCTGGTGGTTGTTCCACATAGACTTCTTCTTGGATAATTCCATTTAGGAATGCACTTTTCATGTCCATTTGGAATAACCTGAAATTTTTAAAACAGGCAAAAGCAAGAAGTAATCTTATAACTTCTAACCTTGCCACCGGAGCATAGGTTTCATCATAATCGATACCTTCTTCTTGTGTGTAACCTTTTGCCACAAGTCTTGCTTTGTTCCTCACAATTTTTCCTTGTTGATCAAGCTTGTTCCTAAAGACCCATTTGGTATCGATAATTGATTTACCTTTTAGTTTAGGAACTAGCTCCCAAATATTGTTGATTTTGAATTGATTCAATTCCTCTTGCATTGCTTCAATCCAGCTTTCATCTTTCAATGCATCTTCAATGTTTTTAGGTTCAATCTCAGAAATGAGTGCGAGAGTACTAGATTCTTCACACCTTTTAGATCTTGTACGAACTCCTTCATCAATATTGCCAATGATGAGATCTGCAGGGTGACTTGATTTGTGCTTCCAATTTATAGTTGGTTTGTCACTATGATGAAGCTCTTCTTCAGTTGGAGCTATTGAATTGGTTTGCGGCTGAGTGTCTGAGATTTGATTTTCTTCAAGAGAATTTGAAGACACTTGGCCAGACTCAAAATCTTCATGATGAGTTTGATTTTGAACTGAGTCTTCAAACTTCACATTCATGGATTCTTCCACAGTTTGAGTCTGTTTGTTGAAAACTTTGAAGGCTTTGCTTGTTATAGAGTAGCCAGGGAAGATTCCTTCATCTAATTTTTCTTCAAACTTACCAATTCGATCACTAGAATTCTTTAGGATAAAACATTTACAACCAAATACATGAAAATAAGAAACAATAGGTTTCTTACCTTTAAGCAGTTCATAAGGAGTTTTCTCTAAAATAGGTCTTAGAAAAATTCTGTTTATAATATAGCAAGCGGTTGAAGTAGCTTTAGTCCAAAAATGCGGAGAAATATTGCTTTCAATTAAAAGAGTTCTTGCCATTTCTTACAAAGAACGATTTTTCCTTTCTACAACTCCATTTTGTTGTGGAGTGTATGGGGATGAAAAATTATATTGAATACCATAGTCATCACAATATTTAGCAAAATCATGATTCTCAAATTCTCCATCATGGTCGGTTCGAATACTTGAAATTGCATATCCTTTCTCAATTTGAATTTTCTTTGCAAACTTAGTAAAATAAGTTAATGCTTCGGATTTATTTACAAGAAAGAATACCTAAGTAAAACGAGAATGATCATCAACTATTACCAAACAATATCATTTACCTCCAATGCTTTGATTTCTTGTTGGACCGAATAAATCCATGTGTAATAGCTGCAAAACATGATTAGTGGATACCTGATTTATAGATTTATAAGAATTTCTAACCCGTTTTCCAAGTACACAAGGAGTGCATAAATCATGCTTTTGATACTTCAGGTCAGGAAGTCCCTAGACAAGCTTTTTGGATGAAACTTTTGCAATTTGCTTTAGGTTGACATGTCCAAGCTTCCTATGCCAAAGAATGGCTTCATCTTGAATTGATATTAAGCATTGAGAACTGTCAGACTTTACATCCAGCAAATAAATGTTTCCATGTCTTCGTCCAGTAAAGGATTGTGAGAGATCTTTGCTTGTTCCGAACATGTATCTTCTTGAAAGTTGATCTTGTATCCGAAAGTGTCGCATAGTTGACTAATACTCAATAGATTGTAGTTCAATTCTTCAACAAGAGAACATTGTTGATTGTGAGGTTTCCTATCTTCACAGTTCCTCGACCAACAATCTTTCCTTTGTTATTGCCATCGAAAGAAACATTTCCTCCTTTTACATGAGAGAGCTTTGTGAAACAATTTGAGTTTCCGATTATGTGTCTTGAACAACCACTATCCAAATACCACTTGATTTTCTTCTTGATAGTGACCTCCATTTAAATGAAAGACTCAAGTCTTCTTTGGTACCCAAACTTTCTTGAGTCCATCGTTGTTAGTAGCATAAACAGTCTTTACCTATCTCTTCTTAACAGGTCTCCAAACTTTGGGACAATCCTTCTCAAAATGTTTTACGCTCTTGCATTTAGAACATGTAAGAGCATTTGTACCAACAGTTTTTACAAAAGCCTTTTGGAAATAATTCTTATAAAAAGATTTTGTTGGCCTATTCTTGATTTTTCATTTACTTTTGGAAAATCAATCAAAAGAATGGTTTCATGTGTCATTCCTAGACCAGATTTATTAAAATAAGGTCATTGAATAGAAAGAATTTTATCCAACTTTTCAGAACCCAATGAAAATTTCTTTGTAACTTTCAACAAATCTTCTTTCAAACACGCATTTTCTTTTGAAAGAACAATCTCATTTTCTCTTGAAACAGCAAGACACTTGTCTAGACATTCAACCTTTTCAATTAAAATCTTTTCTTGTTGTTTCAGTTTGGAATTTTCCCTTTTCAGTTCAGAAATCCTTTTAAGAGAGCCTTTAAGAATGAGACAAAGTTCATCAATGTATTTTGATACTTTGGTAGGAATTTTTAAATTTCTAACCTTGATACCACTGTTTGAGTCTGAGTCTGAGTTAGCCATAAAACAGATATTGGCATACTCTTCTTCACTCTCTTCACATTCAATGCCACTCCACTTTCAGCTTTAAGTGCTTTCTTGAACCTTTGAGGTTTTCCTTTCTTTTTCTTTAATAAGGGACAATTGGGTCTAATGTGTCCTTTTTTCTTGCATTCAAAGCAAATAATCTCCTTGCTAGTATCTTCTTCTTCATTTGATTTCTTTTGAAATCTCTAATTATTTTGTCTCTTTCCATTGAACCTTCGCCTTTTCTATTTAGCCTTCGAACTTTCTAATCGAAGTGCCAACTCCTCATCATCCAAGTCTTCTTCGAATCTGTAGTATCAGAATCATCATTAGATTTCAAAGCAATTGACTTCTTACCTTTGGTGTCAAATTCCTCATTGAATTGCTCGACTTCACATGATTGAAGTGTGCCGACCAACTCATCTACTGAAAGAGGCACGATCCTTTGTGTTTCTCTTATAGATGTCTTCACGTGATTCCAATCTTTGAAGAGTCCTCTCAACAGTTTATTGACCTTCATAGGTCCTGAGATTGGCTGTCCTTGGTATGCCAAGCCATTTACAATTTTTGTAAATCGACTAAACATATTCGTGATGAATTCTCATGGCTTCATTTTGAAGGCTTCATATTGTCCAAGAAGGATATTGATCTTGGTTTCTTTGACTCGATCTGTTTCTTCATAGGTGACATGCAATCTATCCCAAACTTCTTTGGCTGTTTCACAAGATGAAATTCTATTATATTCAGTAGGAGATAATGCACAATATAGAGAGTAGATAGCCTTTGCGTCAAGGGCTTGTCTCTTTGAAATATCGGTGTGCGACGTTCCCACTCCATCAGGTAATTCTTTTCCTGTGAATGATGCAGCTTTAGGAGCAATTTCATTCTCCACTACATCCCATTCCATAGGATCTTTGGATCTTAGAAATGACTTCATCTTGTTTTTCCATACGTTGTACTCCTTTCCATTGAAGTAGGGAGGTTTGGTATTACTTTGCCATTCAATTAAACCTAGAGCCAAAATACTAGCTATAGATCTTTAGCTTTAGAAATAATAAACACTTCCAATAAATAAGCAACTTGCTCTGATACCAATTGATATAGGCTAGTGAATCCACCTAGAGGGGGGTGAATAGGTGATTACGGAATTCTTTTGGAATCTTTAGTTGAAGAATACTTTAATATAATGAATATATCAACAATAAATAGATCATGCATTCATAAAGTAAATAGAGTAGGTTAAAAGAGAATTGACACAAAGATTATAGTGGTTCGGCTTATTCCAAGCTTACGTCCACTCTCCACGCTGGCAGCCAACTAGCTGTAATCACTATGTAGCAAATGAGAGCTGTTACAATTCATGAACTAGACTTCTTCAATAAACAGTCTCTTATACAGCTTCTTGCTGTTTTCGCACTATAAGTAACTCTCTTTGATACACAATTTGAACACGAGAGATTTTAGAGAACAAGAGATTTCGGAGGTTCTAACATCGAGATTTTTCTATCAAGTCTCTCTCTATTTTCGAGCAACACCGATTCACCTTAAATAGACTCCATGCCTCCGTACTCGTTGAAACTTTCCAAGAATTCATCCAATCAACCCGTTGAACTGAATCAATTTAAGTGATCTTCTCGTCGCCGAAAATATAAGTAGACAATAGCTCGTCAATCCTGCTCGCCCATACAATCAGGATCTTGAGTTCCCAAAATTAGATCATTCCAAAATTTCGCTTGATCTTCAACGGATAAAATCCGAAGAATAAATCTTTCGAGCTCACAATCATAGCCAGAGATATTCCATGGATAAGTTAGGGAATATAATATCCAAATCTTACTTTCCTTAACCATAAAAAGAACCTACTGTCAGCCTGTCAAAATCGCAAACTGTCTTTAGATTTAGATTTGGGTCTGGAGGTCTTTAGACTGTAACTAGGTCTTGACTGTCTTCAGACGGAAAAACTTCAAACCGAACTTTGGGTTTGACTGTTTTCAGACGGAAAACCTTTGGGTCTTGAACTCTTCAGACTTAACCGACTGAGTCTTGGATTCTTCAGACCTTACTGACGAGGCTGTTTTGTTAATTTCAAAACTTCAAGAGATTTTTCTTCAACACGAACAGTCCGAGACCGCGTCTAGTAGCTCTGAGTGGACATGGAGGGCAAGCCTCGGTGGCTCTGGCCTTCAATCGTGAGCTAGCGGCGGCACATGAGGGAGCACCAATCGCGATTGCCGAAGCCTAGGTATTGGAAGATGCAGGCCAAGCACTCGTTGAGGAGATTAGAGATGAAGAGGGAGAGATTGGGGTCGGTGCACTCGTCGGTGGCCTCCCCGAGCATCGGCCAAATCACGGCCTTCGACTTGGCCATCGAGTGGCCATGATTGGGGTCGGTGTCGGGGTCGAAGCCTCAACCCCGAGCGCAGGGGCCATCGAGGATGGAGATTGGCCCATCGCTGGTGGAGGCGAAGGCGAGGGATGTAGGCGGTTGAAGAGGGATTTAGGGTTTTGAATTGGGGGGATACACCAAACGGCATTGTTTTGTTGTTTAAATGCTGACTGTACTATTTGTCGAGCCACATCAACTTCAAAAATTAATAAAAAAGTGTCACGTCAGATTTCCAGCCAATTAAATTGGAGTTGGCACTAAAATGATCATTTTTCAAATTTTTGGTACTTAAGTAATCCGACATAAACTTTTGGCACTAAAGTAAGCGCCGTACAAAACTTTTAGCACTGATGGTGTACTTTTCCCCATAGTCTTACCAGGAAGTTCTAACCATGGTCAATAGAAAAGACTACATGAATTTAAGACGCAATCCAGATGACCATAAGTCCTAGTGTGCATAATAGAACGTCCAAATGTTACTACAAGTTGCATACAAAATCAAGCTCACTCTTATTGTAATGGAAGGAGCTCCATTCCGACAATCATCGTTTTTCTAAAAAGTCAAGTATGGGTCTTAGACTCCAACAAACTCGGTAAAAAGGCGACATGACTCGTAGCTCCCCGCACCTTCATTTTCCTTATTTTGTCAATCTTCTTCCTAGACTAACTAAATCAAGTACACGTGCAAAGTTGGAGCTAAAACGGTGAGGCTTAGAACTCACTCAAGAGACATAGACCAATCTGTTTCGTGACCTCCTAGACCGGATTAGACTCAACGTGTTACAATCAGAGAAGTTTGAAGTCCAAAAGATTTCAGCCTAGCTTGGGATCACTTGGTTCAAGCATCTCAGCTATCCCAAGGATAAAGAGGGCTCGAGGTAACCTAGACATGGCTCCAACGTCCCTACGGCCTCCGTCTGTGTGGGTTCGGATGTCCCATCTTTGCCGAAGCTCACTCGGCTACAACAAGCAGTCCCTAGTTAAACTCTAGTCGCACATGAACTACCACGACCATGAAATTGGCCCGGGGAAAATCCAGACAGGGTTCTGGAACTTCCCAAGCCTTTCGATCTTTTTTATTTGAATAACCCCAAGCTATAATTGAATCTAACGAAACTTGATAGCAAAACTAAGGTCTATTGTAGGGGTGAGCATGGTCCAGGTTGGGCCGGTCCACCCCATAACCCTAGGATCAACCCGCACAATGCTGGTTCTCAATTTTTGGTACCGAGGATCGACCTTATTGAGCTTGGAACCGAGGATCGGATCGACTCAATAGGTTCGGTTCGGTTCCAAGGTCAATCCGGAACCAACTAATAATTTTTAATTATTTTTTGTATTCCTTAAAAAAGTGATTGAGGACCGGACTGACCCAATGGGTTCGGTCCGATTTCAAGGTCAACCCATGACTAACCAATAATTTTTTATTTCATTTTTTGTACTCCTTGAAATGGCAACTAAGGATCGTACCGGCTCAATGGGTTCGATGATGAGCAATGTTAGCAAAAAAAAGGCAAGCAGTAAGAGTCAAGTGGGGTGAGTATCGAACAAAATGAGCATCGAATGTCAAGCGGGGAGCAACAAGCCAAGCGAGTGTCGAGCGGTGAGTGGCAAGAGTGACCCAAAGCAAGCGAGGCGAGTGTCGAGTGGTGAGCAGAGAAGTTGTTTTTGTTTTTTTTTTTTTTTTTTTTTTTTTTTTTTTTTTGATTTTAGCAAATTGAAGACTAAGAGAACAAATATTAGAGTAGGATGCCATAGGGTACCTTTTTAGACGCCGTGAGAACTCCTCACAAAAATATTTTCCTTATTCATAAATTATAACTATTGGCGCTGTAAAAGACATTAAAAATCTAAGTTATTAAAGAACAATATAAAATTACTTGAACTCCTCACTAAAGAACTATTTAATGTTATTGATGCCGTTTATTTTAAGATTTTCTCTATATAAAAAATATAAAAAATATTATATATATATATAATCAGGGTTGATCCGTGTTGGAGCGACCTAGAACTCTTAGGATCGAGGACCAACCCGTATAATACTGGTTCATGAATTTTAGGACCAAGACGGCCAGGGTTGGATCGGTCCAGGATTGGTCTAGGTTGACCTTGGACTAATGCTCACCTCTAGTTTATTGACTGTCAATCGAGCCAACCTTGACTCCCACAACTCACCAGCACTAGCTAACTGCACCAGAGGTGTACTCAGTCCAAGGATGGCATTTCTGTTCCCAACTTCAGACTCAACAGCGACAGCAGTCTATAGATTGCACATGCAGAGCTATAAGGAGTTTATCCGTGCACCCTAGACCCTAAGGACAGCTCTACACTCACATTTGGACAGTAGAGACTCCACTTGTTCCTGACCTAGCTCTAAACAAAGCTTCAATACCAAAATTCTGCACCTAAACCGTGAAACCAGGCCCCAATTTCCACATGCAAGGCTAGGCGGGACTAGTCCATGCACTCATGACCCGAATAGCAGCTCTACACTTGCATCAGGTCAGTTGAAACTCTACTTGCTTAGGCTCACGCTTGCGAAGAAGGGGAGAGGTACTAGATGAGCTGAGGGCTTCGTGGTATGCTGTCGTGGCTCCGAAGTAAGGCAGAGCAGAGTTGGTCGCTACTAGGCAGAAGGTCCAGAGCTGTAAGAGTACTCGTGACAGGGTCTAGTTTGGGCGAAGGGAAGAAAATGGAGGAGGAAAGTGGTGGGGGTGTCGGCAAAGAGGGAAGGAAGTGTTGGTGAAGTGGGCGAGTGGGTCTTGAAAAAAAATCCATGAGTTTTATTCTAGGGACAAGAATGGATTGAGTAATGCTAGCGGTGAAGGTGGCAGCCCATGAAAATTTACTTAACTAGGAAAGAATGAGAGTGGCTTGCCTAATTGGAATTTGTTATTTTAGCAAAAGATTTACTGAGTAAAGGAAAGAAATCCGTTGACTCGGCTAAGCAATCAGCGGTGGTGCAGAATGGTGACGTTGGTAGCCTTGTGACGGAGCGGACGGGAAACCATGTCGAGGTTCAAATGGAAATTAAGAGTCTTACGCGGAGAGAAATGTCACGTCATGACACGCGTGGGCTAAGTGCCAACACAACGAGACTGTTACGCAGGCCGACCAAAATTTTTTCAAATTACGGTCCGAAATATAAGATTCCCAAAAATAAAATAAAAAATTTAACGGAATCTAATCGGTGGTGGTGCAAAATAGTGACGTTGGTGGCCTTGTGACGGAGCAGATGGGAAACCATGTCGAGGTTCAAATGGAAATTAAGAGTCTCGCGCAGAGAGAAAAGTCGCGTCACGACACGCGGCTGGGCTAAGTGCCAACACAACGAGACCATTACGCAAGCCAACCAAAATTTTTTCAAATTACGGTCCGAAATATAAGTTTCCCAAAAATAAAAGAAAATAAAAAATTAACGGAATCTAATTAAAATGAAAATGAAGCCATTATTCAGAAATAATAAATAAATTTTAATAAAGGAAAATAACAATTATTTTCCATTAATGAAAATAATATTTTTGCTAATTAAACAATACTCCCAAATTCCCATCAAGCCTGAAATTAAAATATTCCAATAATATACAACCCAGGTTAGTCAAAAATTAGGATGTCACAAATCTCCCCTCCTTAGGAAATTTCGTCATCGAAATTTAGACATCTAAATCATGGCTAAATAAGTGAGGGTAACATTGCTTCATATCTTCCTCACTTTCCCACGTTGCTTCTTCCACGTCATGGTGTTGCCAAAGGACTTTGGGGAACAACTTTGGTCCTTAAGACTTGCTCTTTTCTATCCAAGATCTGTAACAACTTTTCCACATACCTTATCCTATCATTTACCTCAATGGTCTCATAGTCCAATACATGAGAAGGGTTGGATTGATAATTCCTTAACATTAATATATAGAAGACATCGTGTATATTTCCCAATTTAGGAGGCAACGCTAACCAGTAGGTTAGATTTCTGATTCTTTCGAGGATTTCAAATGGTCCAATAAACCTTACGCTTAAGTGCCCTTCTTTCCAAAATAAGAAACTCCTTTTATCGATAATATTTTCAGAAATACATGATCCCCTACATTAAATTCCAACGGTCTTTTGTGCTTGTTGGCATAACTTTTTGCTAATTTTGAACTATCTGTAATCTATCTCTTATAACTCTAATAGTATAGAAGGTAGCTTGTGCCTGTAAGTTTCCGTTCCTCATCTTCTTCCTAGCAAACTAGTGTTCTCTAGGGTCTACCATATAGAGCTTCAAATTACGTCATTCCTATACTTTGTTGATAACTGTTATTATAGGGAAACTCGATTAATGGTAATTTCTCATCCCAATTACCCTTAAAGTCGATTGCACAGGCTCTCGGCATATCTTCTAATATTTGAAATCTCTCTCAAACTGTCCATCCGTCTAAGGATGATATGCAGTACTAAATTGGAGCTTTGCACCCATGGCAATCTGAAGACTCTTCCAGAAATTTGATGTAAATCTTGAATCCCTATAAGATGTTATAGTGATTGGAATCCCATGGTATCTTACAATTTGTTTCACATAGATTTTTGCATACCTAGTCAAAGAATAATCCACATGTATAACCAAGAAATATGCAGACTTGGTCAACCAATCTATTATTACCCAAATGGAATCACGACCATGTGACGTCCTAGGAAGTCTTTAGATGAAGTCCATCGTTATGTGTTCCCATTTTCACTCAGGGGTATCTAAGGCTCGGCCTTTACTTGTTGGCAGGTTAGGCATTGTCCCATGTGCCTAGCAATGTCCCATTTCATCCCATTCCACTAGTAATACTGGCATGAATTGTGATACATCTTTGTGCATTTGGGATGAACACTGTACTGACTTCTGTGTGCTTCTAATAGAATCTCTTTTCTTAACTCTTCGTCCTTTGGCACACATAGTCGACCTTGATACTTAACTATTTCATCATCTTATACTTGAAAATCAATTCTCTTTCCTGCTAAGGTCTCTTTGCGTAACTTTGTGAACTCAGGGTGCGATTGTTGTAGAGTCTTAATCTTTTGTATTGTTTCAGGCTCAATTCACGGAGTAGCTATTAGACTAGCCAATTGATTTACCTCTAACTTAAATTCTGCATTAGCCACTATTTCCAAAAGATTCCATTCCTTAATATGTAAACTGCCCATATTCGTTGTTGATTTGATACTAAGAGCATTTGCAACTTTGTTAGCTTTTCCTGGATGGTAGAATTTCTCACAGTCATAGTCCTTCAATAACTCCATCCACCTCCTCTTTCTCATGTTCAAATCCTTCTCAGAGAAAAGGTACTTTAGACTTCAATGATCAATGTAAATCTCAAACTTTTCTCCATACAAATAATGTCGCCATATTTTCAGAGCGACGATGATGGCTACCAATTCTAGGTCATGAGTGGGATAGTTCAATTCATAAGGCTTCAATTGCTGAGATGCGTAGGCTACGACGTTGCCATGTTGCATTAGGACACATCCAAATCCTTTATGGGATGCATCACTATAAACTGTATACCCACTGAATACAGACAGTATGGTCAAAATTGGGGCCATTGTTAACCTTCTTTTGAGTTCTTGAAAACTTTTTTCACACTCACTATTCCATTCGGACTTTACATTCTTCTGAGTAAACTGGTTAGAGGACCCGCCAGACGTGAAAATTCTTCTATAAATCTGCGATAGTATCGAGCCAATCCTAAGAAACTTCTGATTCCCGTTAGCATCATCGACCTTGGCCAATTGATCACTATTTCAACCTTCGTTGGATCCATGGAGATTCATTTCCTAGATAATACATGGCCCAAGAACACTACTTGGTCGAGCCAAAATTCACACTTACTAAATTTGGTGTACCAATTGTGCTCTCTTTGGGTTTGTAGTGCTATCTTGAGATGTTGTTCACACAATTCTAGTCCCCTTGAGATACCAAGATGTCATCAATAAAGACTACCACATATTGATCCAAATATGGCTTGAAAGCCCTATTCATTAGGTCCACAAAAGCAGCAGGTGCGTTAGTCAAGCCAAACGACATCACCAGGAACTCGTAGTGTCAATAAGGAGTCTTGAAGGCCATTTAAGGAATATCTTCGTTCTTGATTCTTAACTGATGATACCAAAACCTTAAATCAATCTTAGAAAAGACAAACTTTCCCTACAATTGATCAAATAAATCGTCTATTCTAGGCAACATATATTTATTCTTAATCACCACCTATTTCAATTGCCTATAATCAATGCAAAGGCGCATCGATCCATTCTTTTTCTTAACAAACAAAACTAAAGCACCCCATGGGAAGCACTTGGTCTAATAAAGCCTTTGTTTAACAGTTCCTGCAACTACACTTTCAATTCCTTAATTTTTGCTAGGGCCATTCTATATGAAGCCTTTGAAATCGGTTCTGTCTTGAGAACTAGCTCAATCACAAATTTAATTTCACATTCTGGGGGTAAAACTGGCAAGTCTTCAAGAAATACATCCAGAAATTCTCTTATGACCTAAATGTCTTCTAATTTCCTTTCATCCTGCATTTGGGCTTTAACTGTTGCCAAACAACCTTGACTTCCTTCATCAAGTAGTGTTTGTGCTTTTGATGTCGTGATTAGGGCTACCAACAGACTATACCTTCCCTTATGAAACTCAAAACTACACTCATTGGTAAACTGAATCACTTTCTCATGACAGTCCACCTGAGCCCGTTGTTTACTAAGCCAATTTATTCCTATGACGGCATCAAAGTTGTACATACCCATCACCATTAAGTCTAGTCTTAGATCTCGTCCTCCTATAGAGATCTTGCAGTCCTTGCAGACTGACGAAGAAAACACCACACTCTCTAATGGCGTAAAGATACTAAGAATGGTTTCAAGTGGTCTGACTTCTAATTCACACAGCCTTTTATACTGTACATATATGAAAGAATGCATTGCACCCGTGTTAAACAAAACATAAGCCTTCTTGTTATTGAGAGAGATCGTACCTGGATGATGGTTTTGGAGGCCTGTGCCTCCTCTTGGGTGACTGCATACACCCTTCCTTGAGCCAGGGGCTTTAAATTTTCTTGGCCAGCTGAACCATTCCCAGGTTGTTATACTCGCTGCACATTACTCACACTCAACTGAAGAACTTAAGAAAAAAATATTGTCAACTATACTTAATAGAAGTTTCCTAATTTCAATCTTGTATTATCAAACAACATTTTTTGCAGAGTAAAAATGGTGGATCTTCGTCATGGGATCCTGTAAGAAGAGAAAACTGGTTGGAAGTACGTATGCTCAAAAAGGGTTTATTATTCATTTCAGGTCTCATTTTCCTTTACATCACTGAGAACATACAAATTTTTCAATCGTCAATGGTGTAGCCCCTCAATCCACTTGAATTTCTTGAGGACATTATCACTGAGCATGAATACGTTGAGTGCACTTCATCAGCTATCAAGGCTCTAGTTCAAGAAATCGAACCCAGGACACCGGAAAGTAGAGATCCAAGACTGCACATCCAATGGTACCGATTCCTCGAAAGCGTACAAATGCCTGATGGATCATGGTATGCTCCTCTTCTCCCGACGGAATAGTTTCGAGAGTTCAATTCGATTAAAACAGCGATTATTGGAGCATATGCACAGGTATGGAGAGTGGGGAGTCTGTTTTACGTATTCCACATGGTTTGCGCTCATGGCACTGACAACCGCCGGCAAGAGCTTACAACAATAGCGCAGCTATCCGTAAAGGAGCAGCATTTCTTTTGGAAACGCACTTAGAAGTGGCTGGGGAGAGAGTTACCTCTTGCCCGAGGAAGGTAACTTCTGTAGGATGCTCCTGAAGATTGCTTGATTGAGTTCGGTACAGCACTCATTGAAAAGATGTGTTGACAGATCTGATTTCTAAAAGCCCAAAAACAGCAGAAGTGGATGGCTTTTGTATTGTTTAGATTCTTTTGAAAAGTAAAGTAACTATATGTGGGATTTATGAGGGATTGCACAATATAGTGAACAATCATTTATGTTCCATTTGCAAATATTAATCATTGGAAAAAAAAAAAAGAAAGAAGAAAAACATTAATCATTTATATTCTACTGCCAAAAGTAGAACTAGAACCCCATGAGGTAGACAAATTCATCTTTATGTATATTTTAGTCCATGCCAATACACAATTGAAAAAAATAAAACGAAATAAAACATTATATTGAAATATAAAGTAACATTATATTGGAAATTCTGGACATTTCTATTTTAGCGGTACTCTTATCTAGTAACAAGGAGCTTTAACTATTTTGATAAGTTTTAGAATTGATATCGCTCATTGACTGAGGTTTTAGGACTTAATTGCATTTTCATAACAAATTTTAGGACTTCCAAGTACACACCTCTTAGTTTTAGGACTTAATTGCACTTTTGAAATAGATCGAACTTGGTTCAGACTGCATGGGCTATGATGGGCCTGATTCATACTGGGCCGGTTAGTGTGTTCTCTTATTTTGTCAAATCTTTAATGTTGCATCTGGTGGGGCGCAATGAAATGGAATAATGATTTCAATTACTTTATTTGGTTGACTATGATAATGGAATTGAAAGGGGGGTTTTTGGCTCTCGCTAGTGAGAAATAATGTTTCAGGAATGGAATAAAAGAGAATTTTATAGTGAATTTAATTTACATTGTACTTGCATTGATAGTATAATAATTGATATTTGTTAAATATAATTTATATGTATGAATTATTTAATCTAATAAATATTTTATTCAATTACATTTCATTAATTTGAAATGATTAATTTATAAGTTATAATTGAATAGTATATTAAATGAAAGTTATTAAATATTTTCTAATAAATTTAAGTATTTAATAGTGGAAGATGGAACCAAGAAGAAGGTATCAATAAAGCTTTATTATATAATACTAGTCTTATTGTCCATTAATTAAAATTTTGATAAATATAAATTATTATAAATAAATATGTATAATTCCGTTAAAATATTTCAATTATATCTTATAGCATAATTTAAAATTTGATAAGTGAATATATTTATTGTTTTGATATTTAAAGGATGTTATTGTAAAAAAGAATTGCCTGTTGCACTATCCAAACTACAGGAACATCTATCCTTTGCGGGCTCTTGCCAAATATTGTAACACGGTACAGTTGGACGATAGAGGGAATGAATGAATATCGATTTCTTCATAAATCATGTATTTTTAGCTATAAAGTAAATAGGAATGAAAGAGATTGAAGTTATCCTCCGCGAAGTATTGCAATGAAATAGAGAAGCAGACCAGAGAGCAAAGTAGGGGGCGAAGAGTCTTCTTCTGTGCTTTTTTTGCCTTCTTTTTATATCGTGGAGATGACACGACGGAGTGGAAAATGGAAAGTGGTGTTTTGGCGGAGCAAATTATATGAAGCTAGATGTTTTTTTCCTCCTCCTCCTCCTCCTCCTCCTCCTCCATTAATTAATGATTTTTTATTTATAATTTTTCCTTCAATAAAGTAGCCAATAACGCTCTACTTTCCAATTGCTCTTTGACCGAGAATTCCATCTTTCCTACTTCGAATATTTGTTGACAATTCTTTCCATTCGTGCCTATTATTTCCAAATTGACCAACCCAATGTGCATAGCAGGTTAGAATTGAGATGCAATGGGCTTGGCCGAATTTATCAGTCTCACAAACATGGTCAAGATAATTTAATTAAGTTCAAAGCCCTCTTGCTTGAACCCATTAGCCCCAATCCAGTAACAATATAATTTATGTGGGCTTATGATTAAAGAAATGCTCTTAATATGCAAATACAAATTTATATATTTCTTCTTAAGGGTTAAGATCAATCCCTAATTTTTCTATGCAATGAATGACTATATGGGCCATCAAAATTTATATGTTGGCAAGTCCCAAAAGGAATGAGAAGCTGCTCATTATGATGCCTATTTGGCTGTTGTCGTTAGATTCAAGAGTAATCGATTGGATTGAACTCAAGAAAATTGCCTAAGAGAGCGATGGAAGAAGCCAAGAAACTCTTGATTTGGACTTGCTGGCGTTTGAAAGGCGGAGACAGTCGATGAGTGATTTATATCATGCTAAACGAATCAGGTTCTAATGGAAAAAAGTGTTAATAAAAAGTCATAATCCTATTATATTAATACAAATTCAATTCTAAATCTTTCAATTAGATCAATTTAGTCATAAACTTTTTTGTATTTGTGCCAATTGACTCCATCTGGATAATTTTTGAAAAAAAAAAAAAAAAAAAACTAACATGGATGCTGACTATTCTACATGGCAAGATCAGCATTGACATTGATAAATTTTATAAATTTTAATTTTTTTAATTTTTTCTTTTTATTGTTTTTATTTTCCTTTTTTCATTGCCCTCAATGAGGGCAACCTCACCTAGGCCACGAGGGTTTAGCCCTCACCATTTCCAATGAGGGCCACCCTTGTCGAATTTGGCGAGGGTTGCACCCCTGACCACCCTCCCCTGGCCATAATGGAAAAAAAAATAAAAAGATAAAGAAAAGAAAAGAACAATAATTCATAAAAAGATATAAAAATTGTAAATATGTCCACATCAGCGTCAATGGTGTTACGTAGAACGGTTGGCATCTATATCAATGATTTGTATCCAAAATTAGTTAGATGAACTTAACAAGCATATATGCAAAAAATTTAGAATTAAATTGGTCTAGTTGAAAGTATCATGATCAAAATACTACCAATGCAATAAGTTTGAAAATTTTTCAGTACTTTCTCCGGTTCTAACATAATAATTTGCGACCTTGCTAAAGGAAGCTAAACTTCTAATTCTCCGTTTCTGGGACAATCAATTCAAACATGTCAAACATTCTATTGAGTTAACAAGCTAAAAAAAAGTTGAATCATAATCCTTAGAGTTCGTTCATTTTCTTATAGTTTTGAGTTGTTTTTTAGAGTATTTAAAATAGGAATCCCAAGTGATCTAGATAGACATGCGGGAATTCAACTTAAGATCGCCTGGGGAGGTGAACCGCTTCAAATGCGCAAAAGCTAACCTAGACATCCTAATTGCTTTCACAAAAACAAGATGATTGTCATTTTATTAGCATTTATAAAGAAATTACTTGGCCATTAAGGCAATAATCTTCACAAGTAATATATTTTACACTATTGGCACATTAATTTTCTCCATTTAGTGTCACGTTTAAATTGTTAGTGAAGTAGATCCGGAGTAAATTTATGTACCCTTAAAATGCAAGACATTATTCACGATATTGAAAGATAGTTGTATCTAACAATACCCATTATGCTATTCTAAATGTCTTTTTCATTTGAAGCGCAACCAATGCAATTCAAAAACATACACAGTTACATGAGCATTAACGGGTTACAAACACATCCAAATCAAACTCTTTGTTGCTGTCTTTTTCACTCTCTTGAAATTCTATTTGCAGGGGTTGCACGTATTCCAAAAGATGTTCAAAATCAACGAGCTTGCTTGCCGAATCCTTCTTCTTGCATCCACTTTTCAATGTCCCAAGTGTCTCTCCAATTTTGATCAGGAGACTGCAGGAATTTGAAAACAGCAGAACCCATCTTCTCTCTCCATTGGTCGAATGGTGGTAGTCCCAATTGACCCAAAAGCCACTTCTCATACTGGAACTATCAAGCACATGAAAGAAGATCAACGTCTTCGCATAAGAACCAAAAATAAATAAAAAAATAAAGTAGCGTCATTTCATAGGTAATAAGATGGTCCTCAGCCAACATCGTTCAAAAGAATTTGCGGGGATCACACTATTCTTGTGCTTTATTGTGGATACTGCCCCCCTATTAAGAGAAATTGTTAATGAGTGCAACAATATACTAAATTGAATCTGGATCATTGAAAATGGTTGGTCCCATGAGTGTCCTACCATATCTGATGTTCCAAATTGAGTTTAGCATACATACCAGATTCATGTCAAGTGGGATAAAAATAGGTCCAATGCCTACTTAAGAAATGCTTCGAACAATTACCACTAGATGATTGGCATATGGAAGAATTTGGTAATAAAATCAACTCTAAAAACACGTCTTTCATCCAATGATAAATGTGTAAATCTTTTTTTACACTAGTAGAGGAACTAGTAATAATTGAAAAAGTTCTTTGTCTTTTTAACTTCATGAGTTGTCCAATTTATTAAAAAAGTCTAGCACAATGAACTGAGGAATGACAAGTTAGTTTCAACCTTTTCCATTTCAAGCTTGTGGGTGTGATGCTTAGGCCATCCAAGTTCTTCGATGTGCTGGTAATGTTCTTGAACAGAAGACATCATCTCTTCTTCACTTGGCAACACCATCTCTCTAGATAGAACCTTGGCTACCCATTTGGACTGTAACTCGCTCAGGTATGTATGAACAGTCTAATCCCAGTCGAGACCGATGGCAAGAATGTGTGAATAAGGAATTAAACCAAAGAATTAGTGATTTGGAACCCATGTGAATACATTAAATTGCTTCCACAATTCTAAACTCGCATATTGATAAAATGTCTAAACCTTAAATATGGCATAAAACAGCCAAACTAGAAGTGTTTTCTCTCCCATTTTCTTTCTTTGCATTTTCAACTAGTGAAAGATCAATTCCTACATCTTTGAACTCAAACATTAAGTAATCAGTCACCGATTTTCTAATTGCTGGAGAACAAGTCGTTTGTTTGGCTTAAAACAAGTACTAAGTGTGACCTTTTACCATCACATATCAGTTGACTTTCTTCTGGCACAACCTTAATCTCCAGTTATTCTACGCAATGGAAGAGAAAATAATTCATAGAAAAATCTATACCAGAAAGGGTATGTCAATGAAAGAGAGCCAAGGAGCTAGGGTTGGTGGGAAAACATGTTTATATAAAGGCCCCACGCAGTTGTTGTCCACACTTACAAGTCCCTTCGTCTTCAGAAATGGGAAATGATAAATATATCTGCAACATGAGAATCATATATATCAGGCAACATACGACACCATATTTGCACATTTATTATCGGGCCTATGCGAAATTACTTGTGGAATTTGTCATGAGTAAACGAATAAGTAACAGTAGAAAACTATATATTTATTTATTTATTTATACCCAGTGCAATGGATAATAATGTCTGCATATATAGACGATCCATCTTGGAATACTAATTTACCATCCTCTTCCGCACATGCAATCTGCCAAAAGACACAAAACCAGATAAATGAGATTGAGATTAGATTAAAATGATCACGCACTTAATATTTGAGGATGGAAATTAGGACTTTCGAGGCTGCACTTGGATTTTCATCTAAACTTAGTTGCAATTAAAAAAACAAAAGATAAACCATTAAATGTAAGGTACCATGGTATGTGGGAACACCCCATCGAGTTTTCTCAATTTCACAACTTGGGCATTTGTTTCTCTTGAGGCTTGATGAACTTCTCTAGCAAAAGGTAAGATGTCTTTGGCTATTTCGGCTGCGCTAATCCCTTTTCCAATTAGCACCACAATCTGTCGTGCAAAATAGAGAGAAACAATTCATACATAAACTTAATGGGAGTGAACTCTAAGTTGAAGGCACATACGACGTTATTGAAAGTGATGAGAAAGGACTGGCAATGTGATTCATGAATGAGAGGACTCATCCAACTCAAAGGATCATCACTGATGTACGCTTTTTGACGACTTGACCCCATGTATATCAGGCCGAGGTAGGAATTAGATGCGTGTTTCAAGGACGAATTAAGTCCCAAGCCACCCCGATGAAAGCTGGGAGTAATCCTCGAGGGCTAGAAAATGTAGACGAAGTACACTCGTTGCAGTTTTGTAAGTAGAATAGTGAAGAGGGTAGACATGAACCAAATCACATATTGTATGATGAATGTCTAATTGGACAATTGAAGCTAACACTAATGAGGATGTTAGTGTTTTACATAAAGGAATTCGCAACACCTCTCTAGTGATGAGAGTGTGCTTGCAATATTTTCGTCAAGTAAATACACCCCCCTGCCCCGCCCCCCTTAATGATAAACACTTAATGCTCCATTTTGAGGGTCGGTTTACATACATCATTTGATTGTTGCGTGTAATCTAAGAAATTTCATAAGTTAATTCGAGATTATGTTTGAAGAAAATAAAGAAGTCATATCAGTCACACCTTAGCTTTGTATGGTTCCGGAACTCGATAATTATGACTATGTAGTTGTTCTCCTGGCCATGTTGATCTCCCTGTGACAAGCATTTTTCTAGTGAGATAAAAAACTGAACAATAAAGAGAAGACCTCACAATCGTACGGTATACATATAATTACAGAAAAAGACAGAAAACTATTCCAAAAAGCATATGTGTCGAGTTTATGTAATTTATTTTTCATAACGCAATCCAACATTTTAAGTTGATTATATAAAGATATATAAAGATATATGTCCGCCTTTTTGCCAACTCAATTTTTAATTAGGCAAATGACTTAACTGTTGTAATTCTATTTTTGTGTTAGACAAGTTCGAACACATGAATAATCCTCACCTACTCTTACATTTCGACTCATATCCAAAAAATACTCCTCAAATGACTCCAAGACAAAGCACAAGTATGGAATTATAAATCCTTTGAAATTGATAGAATAGAAGTCGCGCAATTCACATTATCTAACTCCCTTCCTTGCATATTATGACACTTTGTATACATTAGCATAAAGTTTTTTTTTTTGTCCAAGAATTTAGTTTGACAAAAAAAAAAAAATTGCAGTAGGAGTTGTTTTCTTTTCAGAAAAGGAGAGAGGTAGGAAAAATCAATTTTTCACTATACTTGTTTAGGTTAGATGACGTGTTTATGTCTGAATATCATGGTAACTAGAACAAAGAGAGTATTTTATAACTCTGTCACCTGTCATTAGTCTCTTAACATACTAATTTTATTAAGAACTAATCGAATTAAGTCACTCCTTATATTAGGTGTCTTATATACATAAGATATTTTTTCTCCTAACCAAGATGAATACCGAAAAGAATATTAAAGTTTTCAAAGTTTTTTCCCAAACCCTTGTTCTTTATAAATTTGTTTTCCAAAAGAGGGCATTTTCTATCTTATTTATCTATTGGAGCACACTTTGTGCCAAGTAAGCATCTATGTGGCTTTTTAAAAGAATTTTCAGTTCTTAATATCTCAATCAATTAGGAGAAAATTCAAAAAATTGCCTTTTTTTACAGCACAAAAAAGCATTTAGCAAAGATTTACATTTGGTACTACAAAATAAGTTTTCTTAATCAACAAAACACTTGATTATGTAATTTGAAAGTATATTATGCTACAAACATTCTCAAACAATCTATATTTTAATTACATAACAATTTATATGATTGCTAATTATTAATTCTCTATAATACACAGTAATATAAATTCATCAAAAGCTCTCTTTATGAAAAGAGGCAACCACGTTACAACTTATGATAACCAATGTAACAACATTATTAATACACGTGATCTATGAAAATATCTACATAACATATATAGTAATACACAATTAATTACAATCTAGTTTTTTTTTTTTTGTCGGTCTTTATACCTATTCTACACTCACTCTCGGACTTTTGCCCCCGCCTCTTGCAGGACATACCCCATTCCTCCCTGAGAAGGTGGGGGTTTGAACCCTACCTCCCCCTTCCATGTTGGAAGGGTGGCCATTGATTATTACCTATCTTTAAATTTGTAGATGGAATATAATGCTAATGATAGAATGAAATTCCATGGTTCAAGCTATCATTACCCAAATATCGAACCATAGCTCACTTCAACTGCAGATCTATCATCTATGTGACTGTTCTTGCTCGTATCGAACAGTGGTTTTGCAAAAAAAAAATTAGGACAAGAGAAGAGGAATTATATCTCCCTCCACTGAATTAATCTTTACTGTATTGTGGCACATCTGGAAAGCTGGTAACAGCTTCATCTTATCCCCTAACAAACCCACAACTGAGATGGTGGTGTTTCAGGCCCGACTACTCTGCAACTTCACCGATGGTTATGGTTAAAACCCTAGTTCTTCTCAAGGGCAGCACGAAGATGGATAGATTTCTCCGGTAGGTACCACGGTTAAGGTAATTAAGGTGAATATCGATGTAGCTTTTAGAGAAGAAATCCATGAAGGAGCTATGGCATGGTTTGCAAAGATTAGATAAGATACCCTATTTATGGCTTTGCCTTATAACCTAGATGCCATTCTGCTTGTTATAATATTTAAATAATAAATCACAGATTTTATCTAGCAACTTAAGTTTTTAAAATAACTGGCGATGATCTTACAAAAATCTCACATGGTATCAGAACATGAGGTTCTGAATTCAAATTTTTCCAAGCCTCAATTTGCCTCTTCAATTGAATTTACACATTTAGTACTGGATAGAAGACCAAAATAAATGTAAGGAGGAGTATTATAATATTTAAATAATAAATCACGTATTTATCTAACAGTTTAAACTTTTAAAACAATTAGTGGTGGTCTCATAAAATTTCACACTACTCTCCATGCCAAGACTATTGCGTTATTTGAAAGAGATAACCCTTAGTGTGTGGAGTTAGTCTAACCCTAATTAAGGGTGTTGTGGAATGTAGCTCATCTCCTTGGGAAGATCGTGATATGCTTTTTGACTGTCAGATGCTGATGAGATGCTGATGAACTCCTTCTAAAGTGTCTCTTGATTAAAGTGTCTCACAATTTGTGTTTTTTTTGTTCCGAGAAACAAAAAAAGAACAAAAACGCGTTTATTTGCGTTTTTGTTCCAAATCTATTTTTTTGTTTCTAAGAACAAATTTGAAATAGAAATAATAAATAAAAAAACATATTTCTTGTTTCTTAAAAAATTTTTCTCTCTCCTCTCTTTTTCTTCTCTCTTTTTTTTTTTTTTTTTTTCTTCTTCTTTTTTTTTCTTTTTCTTTGACTACTCGCCGACCTTGGCCATGGTCGATAATCGGCCGTCGAGAGCTAGTGATGCTCAAGCAAGGTCACCAACCCCTAGCGAGGCTCGGCCTCGCCTTGGCTAGGCGAGCTTGAGCTCGCCCAGCCACCGGCAAGGCGAGCTGTCATCAGACCACTGTCAGGTAGGAGTTGCCTGGCGGTGGTCACGGGCGAGGCCGAGCCTCGTTAGTGGCTAGGTGAGCTCGGCCTTGCATAGGGCCGGCGAGCCTCACCGTTGCTAGGCGAGGCCATCGGCCCTCGTCGGTCGATCGTCGGCCATGGCCGAGGCTAGCGACCGGCCAAAAGGAAGGAAAAAGGAAAAAAAAAGAAAAAAAAAAAAAGGAAAAAGAAAAATAAGAAAGAAAATAGACAAAATAAAATACAAATATTAAAAAATTAAAATAAACAAAAAAATTTATACAAGTTTATGAAATGTATTTCTGTTTTTTTTTTCTATTTCTGGAACAAATTTACTAAACGCATTTTTATGTTAAAAATTGTTCTCCGGAATAGAAATACTTTTTTTTATTTTTATTTCATGAAATAATTTTTTAACAAAAACACAAACAAACGCACCTTTGATAGCAAACTCACACTTGAATGGGTTGCTAAGAAATATAGTTCGAATCTTCTTTTCCCTTAATTGGTGCTTACTCGACTACTAAAACGGACGACAACAAATTCAGGCAAGAAAAATGAAGAAAACAGATACCGACAAAGCAAGCAATTTGAGAATGATAACATTACGTTGGATGATGTACCTGGAAATTCAGCAATCTTTGGTTGGGTGTGCTTGCCGTTACAAACCACCACAGCCTCAAAAACATCCTCGCCCGCAGCCTCCTCTCCATTGCGCGACCGCCACTCCACAGCCCACTTGTCCCGCCTCCCCTGGTCCGCATGCTCAACTCGAACTACTTTGTGCTTGAACCGAATCAACTCGATCAGCCCAAAATCCTCGGCGAAGCGGCGCAAAAACCGGTGCACCTCCTCATGACCCGGGAAGGACCTTGAGTCCCCACATCCCTTCTCGGGAAATGGGTAGTCCGAGAAACCCATGAGTTGCCTCGGGAGGTTCACCCGAAGCGACTGGTACGTGCTGGTATGGATGACCTCACGCCCTGGATCAGACCCTAGGAGGTCGGATTCGACCCGAGGGTCGTACAGCCAAGTGCCACCAACATCGTCGCTACTCTCGAACACCACCACTTGGTGCCCCTCGCGGCGGAGCTCCCTGGCTGCGACAAGACCCGACATGCCGGCACCGATCACAGCCACCTTTACTTGCAGTTTCGTCATTGTTTTGATACCTAGATCCGGATGGTGTACTAGGTCTAAACTTCAGTTTTCGCTTTGTTTTATAGGAGATTCTCTCTTGTATATGGCATTGGTTACTTCCCCAACAAAATAACCGTGGCTTCCTTCATGTGCTTTTATATTAATTTTATGGGCTAGAACAATAAAATTTATATGAATGTGGGTGTCGTATTGCCCAAGGTCAATGATATTTGCCCCTGATTTAAGATAAATATTTTTACTCTACTTTAATATTGCTTACATTTTGGGACAGATATTAGAAAGCGTTGTCTTATCACTAGTTATCTGGGATGAGGTTTTCGGGTTTTTCACTCATTAGCACTATTTAGACAAGTGACTAAGATTACAAATGGAAGCAAACCTTAGAAATGACCGTATTTCTAATCCTCGTCTTAAAGTGATTAAGATTAGAAAGGCTTGGAATTAGTCAGTGGGGTTGCTGCCTACCAATCGGAGTTCCAGACAGTAGAAGGGGCTTACCATGGTCGACACTTTGTCCCCGTAGTTCCATAATCCCAGCCGTCAATCGATTCGGGGAGAACCATGACCATCACATTCTCTAAAAATTAGAGTAGGGTTTCTTTGAGAATCTAGTTCGACAAAAGAGGGTATCCTATCATTTTGTTACCCCTCCTCACCAATCTCGTAACATACTCACTTTATTAAGAACTAATCGAGTGCTATCACTATATTTGTAGTATTTGTCGTCTTTACATAAGATATTATTCTCCAAACCAAGATGAAAATAAAAAAGAATATTGAAGTTTAAGAGATTTTCCCAACCACACTTCATAAACTCCTTTCCCAAAAAAGGGTACTTTCAATCTTATTTATCTATTGAAAGCACTTAGAGCCATGGAAGAATCTCTGTGCCTTTTTTAAAATTTTCAATTTTTTATATCTCGATCAATTAGGAGAAATTTTAACAACTGGCCTTTTTGATAACAGAAACAAGCTTTCTAACATAGTCTAATTGTGTAGAGTCAAAAACTTTTCTTAATGCCCGAGACAAATTATTATTAACTTAAAAGTGTATTATGCTATAACACATGTAATTACACATTATCAATTATTTTCGCTATTGTTAAACTGACTATTAATTAATTAATTGTATATTATACCTTTTTTTTGCTAGAAATTCTATATTATAAGTAGGAATATTGAATTATCAAAAAAAAAAATCTCTATTTGAAAAGAGGCAGCTAATTCCAAATTGCAGTAATCAGTACGAAAATGTTGCTACTGTGTATAATCTGGACTTATGTCAATATAATTACATGACATATATGATTACACATTATTAATTACTAACTATATTAGTTTATTTGATTATATAATCTAAATATACATATATATGTAGTATCGTATATAATTTTTTTTGGTAAAGTAGTATCGTATATAATTGATATACTAATGATAGAATAAACTTTAATGTTGACCTATGGTTTTATCTACTAATCTGTATCTTCTCCCCGCTCCTCACTTCCACCACATATCAAAATGGTGCGGTGTTAAGAAGCGTGCAACTCTTGATCTGCCAGCTTTTGCTCTGCGTACGTCTAGATTAGAATTTAATTACTCAGTTGTGAGCTTCCCAAGTATACGCTTGCAGCACGAGTTCCTTTCTTTGCGTTGCCTTTGACGGGTCCTCTATATACTTCCGTCGGCAAAGTTTCGTCAGCAAGGTTTCGTCAGCACATTTTCTTTCGATTTATTTTTTGTTTTGTTTTGGCCCTACGTCTTCTCACGAATCTATTACTATTATTGTTAATATTTAAGATTAGGTCACTGTCGAACAAAGGAGACTTCGATATGTTACTTAAATTCCAAGGCCGGTAGCATTAGACTCTAGTATATATTATACTTTTTGTTGAGGTTTCCAGATCATATTGACCAAATTCCTTGAATAGCTACAAGCGACTCCATCTGTCCAATAGGTGGAAAGTCTCAATGTTCTCGCTGCTTCTAATTAATTCAATTGAAGAGACTTCGTATTCATCTACTTGTACTATTGTTAATATTTAATATTATATATTATGGAAGGGAGACTTCCCTTGTTGCTTAAATTCCAAGGCCGGTAGCATTAAACTCTATCATATATTATACTTTTTGCGGGTGAATTATCAAAAAAATCATAAACCTATTATAATTACGCAAATTTAATTATAAACTTTTTTTTCCACCAATTCAATCATAAACATTCTACAATTGTGCCAGTTTAGTCCATCCAGCTAAATTTAGCCAGTCAGCGCTAACATGGAAATTGACCAATGACGGCCATCCAACAAACGCTGATGTGGCATTTTTTTATTTTTTATTTTTATTATTTTTTCAATTTCTTTTTCTCTTTTCGATCATCTTCTCCTTCCTCTAGCCAATCCCGCCGTTGCTGGGCGAGGCCCTGCCGATCTGCCGAGGCTCGGCCTCGCCCAACCATGGCAAGGACCGAGCTCGCCAACACTAGTGAGGCGAGGCCGACCCTCACCATGGCTAGGAGGGGCCGAGCCCCACCATATTCGATAAGGCCTCGCCCAGCCAAGGTGACGATCGACCTCATTAGTGGCCGGTGGGGGCGAGCCTCACCACTAGCTAGCGAGGCTTACCTCTTCGGCCAAAGGAAGGAAAAGGTGGGGAAAAAAAATAATTAAAAAATTAAAAGAAATATTTAAAAATTCAAAAAAAGTAAATATATATATTTAAAAAAAAATTGACACATTAGTGTTTGTCGGCCGTCGATGCTAGCCGGCATCCACATCAACGTCAACTGACCAATTTTGGTCAGATGGACTAAATTAGCACAATTGTAAAAGATTTATGACTAAATTAGCATACAAAAACTTAAGACTAAAGTGATATAATTACAATAAATTTATGACTTTTTTGATAATTCTCCCTACTTTTTATTGAAGTTTCCAGGTCATATAGACCAAATTCCTTAAACAGCTGCAAACAACTCTATCTGCGCGATTGGTGGAAAGTCTCGATGGGCTCAGCTGCTTCTAGTTAATTCAATTGAATAGACTAGGTATTCATCTACCCTTTTTATTTTTTTCTAAATTGACCTACGCGGCGCCCGGGTCAATGACTAATTCTATATCTAACAATATACTTTTTTTTTTTCATGACCATTTCTAGGCTTTGACTTTTCAATACGACAAGCCCGATTCCCATGGCAAGCACGGGCTGTCATTTAATAATTCTCCTACAAATTTTGTCTAAAAATATATCTTATGAATATGATTCCTAACAATACATTATTAGAATATACTGGTTTGTTCGCGCATATAGAACTAGTATAATGATCTTATTATCATTAAGACTTTCAAACTTGTTATAGCATTACCATTGTAGATCATGAAAACAAAAACCGAAGACTAAAAAGCTGTCAATAAGTCAATTTGTTGTGATTTTTTTATTCTTCATAAGTTTAATGAACCAAACGAAAACAAACCTATCATGCATGTGTGAGTAAAAAACTTTGTAAAGTACAATCTCTCATGTCTAAATTTATGCTTCACTTGTCCACCATAAATCATTTATGTCAACAATGCTAAACCCAGGATGAATTATCAATCATGTCGTGAATGAGATATGCAAAGCCCAATTTATGAAATTGTAATGCATGATTGCATAAGATATGCTATGGATCAAAGTGGTGAAGGAGTCCAATGCAAAGTGTATAATCAATATAACGTATAGTTATATCATGGCTGCTTCAAGTCAGATAAGGTTAACTTAAAAGTTCAACAACATAAGTTTAGTGCAACATTTTATTATCATAAGTTGTGAGAAGAATTATTCAAAAGTCCTAAACCTATCATACCGCTATAAATTTATTCATAAACTTTTCAATATTATCAATATAGGCTAAAGCCTTTTGATGATTTTACAAGGAAGTCTATCCAGCTAGTTATTACCTAAAAATGCTAATGTGGATGTCTAATCAATGGCAATCGTCTTATGTAGCACTATTGGCATCTAATGTGGATGACCTTAAGTGAAATCACGTGGTTTTCAGTTTATTTTCTCAAATTTTGTCTGGTCTTTTTTTTCTTATTTTCCTCCTATTCTGTACTTTTTTACCGTTCACTTTCTTCCCTCCCCTCTTTCTTCACTCGCGCTTCCCTCACGTTCGCCAACGTCAATAGGGAAGGAAGAAGAAGAGACAGACGTCGGTCGCATCTACAATGACCACCCTCTTTCTGCTCTTAAGAAAGAAAAAGAATCAACCAATGAATTGGCGACGAAATTACACATAATCCAGCTTTCTGAATGACATAAATGATATTGACTGCAATGAAACTGCAAATTGGTGCACCAGAAATAATATAATAGACTTATTTCTAAAATAAGTGCACTAAAAAGTCCTAAACTTTATTATAAAAATATAGTTCAGTGGTAAAATTTTCATAAAATGCAATTAAATCCTAAAGTTTATCAAAATTGTTTCATCATGTTTTCTTGTTAACATTACCAAATTTAGTTTATGAAAAATGCTTACATGGTTTTTCTATTATTATTATTATTATTATTATTATTATTATTATTATTATTTTATTATTATTATTATTATTATTTTCTATCTCCTATAAAATTTTAACTATACTAATGCATTAAGCACAAGATTAAAAGAATGTTCGAGTACAATCCTATTTTTTAGCCTAAAATAAAAAATAAAAAAGCTAAAATTTGAAAGGACAAAAAAGAAAGGAAAAAACCCACCGCCGCCTGTGGGCCGGCAGCTGTGCCACTAGGAAAGGGCCTAGTGTTTTTTTTTTCTTTTCTTTGTGTTTTTTCTTAAATCTTTTAGCCCCTCTTTTTTCTTAATCTAATTCAATTGAACAATTTTTAACTAATGTACCAGTCAAGTGATTGAAAAAAAAAATTATGATATTTAAATGAATGCCATATAAAAATTATGGCATTTGTACTGTCCATATCTCAAATATGTCATTTCCTAATTTAAAGGCCTATGACAATTTGTGGCAACAAGTGATTACATGATGCATTGCAAAATCAAGGGACTTTTCATTTCCCTTCTTGAACAAAACCATTGCCCCCTCTTCTACCTGCTTTAAAGATGTTCATCCCTTTTTCAACTGCTATTTCTCCATTGTTTCTTTCTGTTATATTTAAGATTGTCGCCGTCAAACAAGTTGCATGGTCAAACTTGTTTCCGTCTGCGATTCTCTATCTCGAAAGAAGGGAGAATTCTTTCTTTACTACCTCCATGTAATGTTTAATTTCCAAAGCCAGTAGCACTATATATTGTATCACATATAATGCATAAACTAGATTAGTGCAACAATTCTATCCAAACCGTTCTTGTCCGAGGATCATAGAGAACAGATTTCTAAGAAAGCTACGTGAAACAACTCTCTATTAAATTGGTGAAACGTCAAGTTGTCTTCAGCTGCTTCTAATTAATTCAGTTAAACAGACTATCATTCATATACTTTATTCATTCTTAATTGACCTAATGAATATAATATTCTACACAGCGTCCGGTCAATGATATTTAAATATATAGCATTATGTTTTTGCTGTGCATTTCTTGGCTCGGGCTTTTCAATACGAAAAATCCAATTCCCATGCCAAACACGCACAGTACTTTAATAGTTGTCATTATAAATATTCCCTGAAAATCTCTTGTGATTATTTTTTTTATGAAAACCGATTAATTAAAATTGTGCATAAGTCAATTCCTTATGTTCTTCATTTTAGATGAATAAAATGAACCGAACAACAACAAACCCATTATACATGCACGAAAAGTAACTTAACAAAGTACAATCTATATGACGAAACTTATGCTTAACTTATCCACCATAAATCATTTGTGTCAATAGTACTAAACTGAGAAAAACTCATGACGAATCGTCATTATCTCATAAATCAGATATATAGGGCCAAATTTATGAAGCCAAGGAGGTGAAAGAATCTAATGCAAAGCCTATAATCAATATCGTATTTAATTATATTGTGACGGCTTGGAGTTGGATTAAGTAGTTCGAACCAGGTGAGTTTAGTGCATTTTATTGTAATAGAGGCATATATAAAATATTCATGTTTAAGATACGAGAGTGCTATCCATAAATGCTTTGCTCTACTGTCAAAGTTAAGGGGGGCAAATAGCAGAATATATAACGACCTTGCGCGAGAACATGTTGGGGGATTACACGTGTAGATGGCTATTCTCTCGGCTGATCATAAAGCTTTTTTTTTTTTTTTTTTTGGTCAGTGCTGATCATAAAGTTTACTGTGCTTCAATTAAGTCTAGTAAATAATTTGTTTCGATTAAGACCCCCCACTAAACATTGGCCATTTTATATATCATCGCTGTTATTATATAACTAATAAAAAGCTTAATCAAGTGTCGATTATGTGATTCGAAAAATTTGGGGTGCATTATTTGAATGCCCAAGTGTCCGTAGCAAAAATATGATATTTTCTTTTCGCATGATAACTACTCCTGCATTAACTCAAATGCCATTACGATGATGGAAAAGATAATGTTCTTTTGTTTTCCTAAATTGGCACGCATCTACGGATCGGGTTCTATCCATATTGAGAAAAATAAAATTTACCCTCAATTTAAAGAGCAACAAATCATCGAAAGTCGAATGATGATATCAATTGTCATGAAAAACCCGCAATGCAAAGATCATATATGTCCAAACAATCATGCTTACCATTTCATCGTAATGAAAAAATATAGCTAGGTTATTTTGGTTGCAACATATCTTCCAATGATAATGTCTTTTTTTAATAATCATGATGTGCATCTTTACTAAAAAGAATCAAAACATATGAAAATCCTCAAGGGGACACATGATCTCTTTGTTTTTTCAATACTTTGAGTAACATATGTCCACTTTGTTTTATTTTATTCAAATACTGTGTCATTCGGTTAGGTAAAACGAGGAAATAAATTTCCCCCGCAATTCAAAATGACCACTTTGTTTTATCTATTTTTAAAATTAACAAAGGCTAAAAGACAGTCCACAATGCTAAGAACCACATCACCCAACCACGTAATCTTAATTCTATATAAAGTATCAACAAATAAATTAAGCAAAACAAAATGGGGCACCTTCATCGCCTAAAGTAATTATTTTTCCTTATACTTAATCATCTGACTTTGCATCATACCCACTTGTAGCACGTTTCTTTTTCAATTAGCCTTCAATTGGATCACTTCAACGGGCGACTTACAGAAGTCTTTTTTTTTTTGGTAGGTGGCGACTTACGCAAGTCGATAGAGATTTTTTGATATATAATTTGCATCACCTATAAGCGAGCACAATTTACGAGTAAATGTGTGATGTTCGTTTGACTTTTCCATTAATTAGTACCAGCATTACTTACTTTTTACTTTTTTTAATTAAGTTTCTTGGTTATTACGTTTATCCTGTGTTTATAAGTGTATAAAGCTACATAAATACGTTAAGAAAAGACGTTGCAAAGCTAATGCTATGCTGTCATCGCTTATGCCAGTATACATTCTCCTATTGTTATTGTTTTGTCTCGCCTTTCACATGCTTATTAATTTATTCGTTAGGTTTTATTTATGAATATAACAAACATAAATATGATTTTTTTTTTTTTTTTTTTGTATCATCATAGGCGGGCATAGATAAGAACTTTTAGCCATGATACCGAGCCCCATTGGCCCATTGATTAGATCTGGCTAGAGGTACTTGAAAATTCAGTGATTTTGTATAGGATGTACTTAACAAATTCTAGGGGTGCTCATTAAACCAAATGTAGAAGCAAATGGAATAATTGACAATGGACGGTCTACCTGCCTGTGGAGTGATGGCTGGCATCCCGCACGGTGTTCTCCTCGAAACTCTCCTAGGAGAATCATGTATGACGCCACTTTGATAATAATCAATACTGTCATGTCTGATTTTGACGACCTGGTAACCATTCGAGCGCCTTCGTGCAGTACAATTCATCCTAACTCATCAGTCGAGGACAGATTTATCTGTTCCTTCTTCTGAAAATGGAATGTTTTCTTCGGTTTTGGCATGGGAAATGGTAAGAAATAGAGGTGCCAAGGTGGATTGGCCTCGTCTCGATTGATTTTCACCTAATATGCCTAGATTTGCCCTGGTTTCCAGGATGGCCATATGTTGAATAAGCTGCCAACATTGAATAGAAACTACAAAGATCCGTTAAATGGAAATGATAAAGGACAGCGGACCTCACCGGCCTTCGGCAGAGGCGAGAAACCAAATAATGAAATAGACACTAGAAGAGATAGCTTTTCCACAATGCCTATTTGAACTAATTGTTGGAAAATATAGAGAGGAGAACAGAAGAAGAAGACAGAAATGTATTGGGGGATGAATGTAACATTGTTTTTTGTAATTAATAAATAATAATTCGAGAAAGTGATGACAAAAAGAGATAATAATTGGAGATGAGGTACGGCTAATCGAATCTCCTTAATGCAATTAGTTCCTACCAACGGTGGTAAGTAGTTTCACAAACTTCGCCTCCTAAGATACAGCTTCTTGAATCTATTGGTATTAGTACTATACGAGCAAGACTCCGTCAAACACTTCTTGAAACCAATACACTTAAAGAAACTTGAAGAGAGGAGATGTAGGTGCTTCTGCTTCTTTTTGGTTCCTCCTGGAATGAAGAATTTCAAATCTACTTACAGAGTTCATAGAAGCTGTAGGTGAACCATAAATTGAATAAATACAAGAATTTAGAGGGAAAAGTACCAAAAAAGTCCTAAACCTATTGCATTGGTACCAATTCAGTCCTAAACTTTTCAATTGGACCAATTCAGTCCTAAACCTTTTAATATTGGTACCAATTCAGTCCATCCGGCCAATTTTCACCGGCCAGCGCTAACGTGGACGTCGGCCGGTGACCGGACGCTGACGTGACAATTTTTATGATTTTTTAATGATTTTTTCGAATTTTTTATTAATTTTTATTGATTTTCTATTTTTTTCTATTTTTTTCTTTTTCTGCCTCCTTCTTCCTGGGTGGCCGGCGAGCCCCCGGCGAGGCTCACCGGCCACTCGGCGAGGGCCGCGAAGCCCTCGCCTGCCGTCGGCGAGGGTTGCGGCCCTCGCCTGGCCTCTCCCAGGCCGCCGGCGAGGCGGCTTCGCCCGGATCTGGGCGAGGCCAGCCTCGCCCGCGGCTGGCGAGGCCAGGGCGGACGCGAGGGCCACGAAGCCCTCGCCAGCCGTCAGCGAGGGTCGTGGCCCTCGCTTGGCCTCGCCCAGGGCCGCGGGAGAGCCTGGCCTCGCCCGGATCTGGGTAAGCCGCCTCGCCCGCGCGGCCCTCGCTCGGCGGGGCAAGGGCTTCGCGGCCCTCGCCTCCGCCCAGCCTCGGCGGCGGCCCGGGAGAGGCCGGGCGAGGGCCGCGAAGCCCTTGCTTGCGGCGGGCGAGGGCTTTGCGGCCCTCATCGTAGGCTCGCCGGCCACCCCGGAAGAAGAAGACATAAAAGGAAAAAGAAAAAGAAAATAAAAAAGAAAAAATAATAAAAAATCAATAAAAATTTATAAAATATTTGAAAAAATAATAAAAAAATCATAAAAATTGTCACGTCAGCGTCTGGTCACCGGCCGACGTCCACGTCAGCGCCGGCCGGCAAAAATTGGCCGGATGGACTGAATTGGTACCATTGTTAAAAGGTTTAGGACTGAATTGGTCCAATTGAAAAGTTTATGACTGAATTGGTACCAATGCAATAGGTTTAGGACTTTTTTGGTACTTTTCCCGAATTTAGAAGATACATAAATCAAATGGATTTGAAATCTCGGAGATGCATGAACCATGAATTAAGTAGATACACGAACTCAAGAGATATACAAATTAATGAGATACACGAATGAAAACAATGTACCTCGTTTTGCTCATTTTCATTGATCCATTGTCCCACCATAAATACAACACTGATGAGATGAGTCACTTAAAGAGTCTTGAACTGGCTAATACAAAAAATAAGTAAACAATTTTGTGCTCACAACAACAAAAGCATCGATTCACAGAATAGATGAACGCTTGAAATAACCTAAGTGATTGACATGACAGAATCTAAGACTTCGTTTGTTCTGCGGAAAATAAATAATTTGGAAGATATTTTCTTGAAATGATCACTTATATCGCTTAAAATAATTCATTAATAAAAAATATTTTCATTTTCAACAACCATTCATATGTAAACATTTTCGTGGGTAATGAAAATATCTTTGTTTCGTCATTTTTGCAAGCAATACAAGTAATCATTTTTAGAAAATATTTTTCAAATCATTCATTTTCACGAATTTGTGGGTGAATAGATTTTATGTTGAGCTTTGAGAAAAGACTGAAATTTATTGTAGAAACTTGTGATTTATAACGTAGAAACAACTTGTTAGGCAAATCTCTTACCTTTACCAAAAAAAAAAAAAAAAAAAAAAAAAAAAAAAAAAAAACAACTTGTTAGGCAATGTTAATATTTGCTTACCATCTTTCTACTGCACAGAAAATTAAAGGCGTGCGTAAGGAGTAGTGCGAAAGCCTTTCCACAGATGAGTCTGAATATGGTAGTTATCTTTGAATTTCCAACAGAGGAGAGTTTTGAGAACGTGATCTGTATGGATGATACTACAGATTGATCTTTGACACCAACCAGCCCCCTCTCTCACCCTCGGAGTCTCCTCCATCTTTTTAATTCGATCAAAGTCGAGCTCGAGACCCTGATTTGGTGGGCTCGACATCTATCGTGATGTTGAGCTTGAGCCCCTAGATTTGGAGGGCTCAAGCTCGGTCGCACCATTGAGCTTGAGCTAATCTGGCGACTTGAGCTCACAGTGGCATGGAGCTGGAGGCCCAGATATATTCAACTCACCGCGAGGGTTGGATGGACAAGATTAGGGAAATGCTGGAACGGAGCAATCCAGCTTAAAAGCTCGCGGACTCGGTCAACCCACATCTGGCCTGTCACCAGGGACTGAAGATGACAGTAACCAAACTTGCAAGATTTATAACTGAATTTGATCCATACAATATATTCAAATATTTATATGATAATTTTCCTTTCTTTTAACTTTAATGAGCCATTCCGTTATGTATCCTCATCTTTCTCTACAGGAGTCTCCAACTACCGCTTGACTTGAGCGCACATTCAAGAAGGATGACTTGTGACAATTCCTAATGTTTTAGTTATTACCCTTTGGCCATTGGATCCTTTTTTGTTGACTTCAATTTTCTTTCACATTTCGAGTTAATCAAGTTAATCAATCATCGCCACATGTAGTGAACTCCACTTAACCTTAGTCCATTCAACTCTCACGATCATTGAGTCTTCAGACTTTCCATCGAGCATCGTGGTCAGTCATATTGTTATTATCTTTGCAATTAAGGAGCTTATTTAGGCATTTCATTAAAGTGGGCTGTGTAGGTTAAGTGCATTGTTGTAACTGGTTTATCCCATTAGTTTCTTAATGTTTGGGCCCGCATTTTAGGCCGTATCAACGTCATAAATGTTCTAGAAACTTAGAAACTTGGAACCGAAGTGAACAGATTCGGCCTCGTTAGTCTTGGTAAGAAGTTTCTTATTGTTATATTACGATGGTTCGCCCATGATGGGGTGTATGTGTTTAGGAGACATCAGTTTGCTCTAAAATAGTCTGTTTGAGAGGGATCCTTTGAAGAGATGCAAACGGTTGTCTCTTAAGGGAAGTTAAGGTAACTTCCTTATTATGCAATCTACATAGAAGAACAGAACATTCAAAAGAGAATGGTCCTCTCTTTCCCTCTCCATCTAAGAACAATATACAAAAGGCTTCCATTACTACTTTAAAAAGATGATCAACATTAGTGCTGTAAAACAAGAATATCTCCCTCATGATCGTATTTGGATCATCATGAAGTCGTATCGTCAATCGTTCGCTGGTGATTCAACGTACCTTCATGGGTAATTCGTTTGCCGTACATTGAAAAGATTAGTTGTTTCTTCTGCCAACTTTTCTTCCAATATTGGTATGAAAGCCTGTGTTATGATCTCTTTATTGTTTCTCTGTCGAATTTTCTCAATTGCTATTTGATATGGGGATCAAAAGTATATGAGCTTATTATCCTAGGTCAAACCAAGTTGATAATATCCCCTTTCTGATGTCCCCATGCCCCTCCCGCATGACAACATGGGAGCGAGACTTGGGTTGATCTTATTAATTGTGCTAACCTTGGTATGGAAGTTATGCATGAACTTAATGCTCATAACTTCCCTTTAGACCTAGATGCTGTTGAAGTTCCATCTACAAATGGATAAGACTTTGGTCTTAGTATAAGCTTAGGCAAGTTTTTTATTGGAAAGGAAGAAAGAAAAAGTACAAAGAAAGAAAAAGCAACGAGCTTATGTTCATAATTTCTTAATTTGACTACTTGGAAATTGCAACATGAATGGTCGAAAACAAACTAGATGCGTAGAATAGATTTGGAGGATGAATGACCATTCTATTATGATCGATTTTTGAAATATTTTTCCAGCAAAAATTGATTTTGACTATATGGGTAAAAGTACTCATCAAGACAATCAAAACTACATGTAGTATGTCACCAGATGAAGCCGGACATACCCACACGCGTGGCGTGAACACCATTCGCACCACTGCCTAGCACATAAGTCACACACGTGCGTCGAACCAATGCGTGCTAACGTCATTGATAACTTTAGCAAACAGTTTGTAACCGATTCGATGACGTCATCCACAATTCGCTGATCGGTGACCCAACCCGATAACCCAAACCCTATTGACCAGTCAACAGTCAAATTGATCAAAGTAGTTAGACCGATTTAACCAGTCTAACTAGTCGAACCGGCCAGGAGCCGGATTGGCTCACTAGTGCATGTCACATGCACTGCTCATAAAGGCGGCGTGTGTGAGGTCCAATCTACACGTGGTTGGTGTCATTGTATTCATATGGAAGTGCTCTACATTGTAGTATAGTTATTTTTATATGTTCAGGACTTTTTAAAGGTAAAAAGAATGTGTATGGAACCCTAAATGCGTGTATTTTTGGAGTATAAGTACATTGCTTATTCTTTTTAACTTATATTTCACTATGGTTTTGGAAATACATAAGCTAGCCTACATGTAAATGATCACACACAAGTTATGTAGAGCTTGGTTCAATGATAATATATCTAAGTTTTTGACACGCTTGCAATGTCTTGATTCTGAATGGTTGGATATCTTTTTTTCTTCGTTACATCTTGTTTTCTGCAAATAATTATAGTTATTGCATGATTGTTTTTGTATGTTAGCTCAGAGCATGCTATGTCTTTTGATATTTAATAGAAAGTGTGATGATTACATGAGGTCACATAATTATCTTTTCTAAATAGAGTTCATAGGTTGGCAGAAACAAGTTCTCATCTAGAACTTAAAATTTGCGCAAATTAAACTAATTACTGATAGTAGAACAATCATACACGGAAGCTGGGTGGGAATATAATGAACTTTTGTTTTAGTATATTTTCTTGAATTATCATTAATGTAGTTTGTTTTTACTACAAATTAAATGTGTATTAATGTGAAAAATGTGCTAGTTTGGATCTGCATATATTATGTCAATGCGTAGTAGTTATTGGTTATTAATTCAGCATCCAAAACCATTGTGGTTTACCTTAATAAAGGTGAGAAACTGAACGATGACAATTATGATATTTGGTATCAAAATGTTTGGTACATCCTTAAAGAGCAAGAGGTTTTGGAAACTTCAATCACACCATTAGATGAACCTGAGCATGGAACTTTTACTCAACATAAAAAAAAAATAATAATAATAAGAAGCTTATCAAGCTTTAAAAAAAAGAAAAAGAAAAATAACATTACTTGTATCACATTGCTGAGTTATATGTAAGATGATCTCACGTGTAAATTTGAAAATTGTACAAATGCTCAAGCAATTTGGGTTTCCTTGAAAGATAAGTTAAAAAGTTTCTTCTTAATAATTGAGAGCATATGAAAATCAACATGATGCACAACAAGAATATCCTCACTTTTGATGATATAGCATGTCGTTTGATATTAGAGGATAAGCGTCTAAAGGCTACGAGATCCTCCACCTTATGTTGCTAAATCTATTTCACCTAAAGTTTCAGACTTTAAGTGCAAGAGGAAATAAAATTCAACAATGAAGAGAAAGAGATTAGTTAGGCACCTAATAGAGCTAAGATCCTTTAACGCAAAAAGCGTGATTGGAATAAGGATAAGACCAAGATGAAGATTATAATTATGATAAGCTGGGTTACTTTACTCGTGAATGCACTAAGCCAAAAGAGTTACCATATTACTCCACTACTTTAAATAATACTTATGTTTCTAACATTGTAACTTTTATTGAATCTCATTTTATGAGGACTGTAGATTCGATAGTGTCGCGACCAAATTTATTTAGGTGTCAATAGATAGCAATAGATTGCATAGCTAGAAATCAAGGAACATTTGCAAAGTATCGTCGGATGTAACCTAGAAAAAAGTGGATAAATTGGAAAGAACTCTAGAGTTAAAGTAAAGGGTATCGATACATGAAAATTGATTTTATGCAGTGGTTGAAACATGCGGTGGTTGAAACATACTCTTACATAATGTCCTCTATGCTCCAAATATTCAGCGAAACTTGGTGCCTGTAGCTGTCATTTTAAACTTAGGTTACACATTGAATTTTCATGATGGTTGTGTTGATATTATGTTTAGAACAATTTATTATGATTCTGATCATGTAATAACTAATTTTATGGTATTAGACATTGACTATGATGTATTCATTGTTGATGTTGAAAGTTGTTTTGCATCTTCTAATAATGTTGAAATTGATTCAAATATATATAGTGTGCTAATTTAGATCATTTTGGGCTACAAAAGATAAAAAGAGTAGCTAAATAAAACATTTTAGGGTTACTTGTTAATGTTAATCTATCCGTATGTGAACATTATCTAGCAGGAAAAATAATTAGAAAATCATTTGGTAAAAGAGCTGAACTTCCATTATAACTCATACATTCTAACATTTGTGATGCATTGAATGAGACAGTAAGGTATGAAATCTCATATTTCATCATTTTTATAGATAATTTCACGCGTTTCGATTGTATCATTCCGATCTCCCATAATTCTGATGTATAGGATTACTTTAGACGATATATAGCTTTAGTAAATAATCAATTTAACAAAACAATAAAGGCATTGAAAATTAATCGTGAACGTGAGTATATATTTGAGCAATTCAAGATTTTTTTGTGATAAAAAGGGAATTATAAGACAATTAACTTCTCCTGCTACTCCGCAACAAAATAGAGTTACTAAGAGAATGAATAGAACCCTACTAAAAATGATTAGGTCTATGATGACATAGGCAAATCTATCTATTTCATATTAGGAAGATGCATTATTGACTACTGCCAATATACTTAACCATGTGCACTCTAAGTCGGTTGCTTCCACCCAAATGAACCATGGACTAGTAGAAAACCAAACTTAAATTATCTAAGACCTTGGAAATGTGTAGCATATATGCATGATTCTTCTCATAAATATGGTAAATTTAGGCTTAAGATGGAAGAAATGTATCTTTAGTAGATATTTTGAACACTCCAAGTGATACGTATTCTAAAGTGAACAAAATGATGGAAATGTGACTGAAATAAAGTCACGAGTTATCACATTCTTGAAGAACGATTTTCCTAGTAGATATGAAATCGATAAAGATTTCCAATTATATGAAATGGAAAATCCTGATAACACATCCATTAATATTGTCAAGAAAAATGAAAATTTACCTTAACATATAAGATCTAGTGGAAGCGTCACATCGCCTGGCAAGTTGATTCACAAGAAGTTCAATTATAGTAAAAGTAATCGTAAAAGTATTTTCCATCATCGTTTGGAGATTGAATTGGAAGAATTTATGATTGCTCCGCAAGACAATGCCAAGTCTTAAACCGTCCAATAAGCTCCTTCATCCTCTAACAAAGAAAAAAAGAGAAAAGTTTTAAAAGATGAAATGGAGTCAATAAGGACATACCGCATTTGAGACTTGGTTGATCTACCACACAATCGTAAGGTTATTAGAAATATAAAGGTTTTCAAGATTAAGCGAAGATCAAATAGATCTATTGAAAAGTATAAGGCTTGTCTTGTGGCGAAAGACTATACTCAACAAAAGAGTATAAACTATAAGAAAACTTTTTCACTAGTTGTAAGGTTTGCCTTTATATGCCTTATCCTAGTTATTGTCTCACATTTAAACCTAGAATTACATCATATGGATGTGGAGATGGCATTTCTCAATGGAGAATTAGATAGGAAATTTATATGAAGCAACCAATAGGTTTCATAACTGAAAGTCAGGAGCATAAAGTTTGTAATTTACATCGCTCAATATAGGGCATTAAGCAATTATCTAGACAGTGGTATTTTCGTTCTCATTGAATCATAACGGCTTTTGGATTCATGACGATCGAAGAAGATCACTGCATGTATACCAAACGGTCTAGAGATAAATTTGTGATTTTATCACTTTATATGAACGATATTTTGTTAGTTAGGAATTACAAGAGTTTATAAAGAAATGGAAAAATGTTTCTTACGCTAGTGCGGTCGAAAGTTTGATGTATGCTAGGATGTGTACTCGACCTGACATATGCCATGCCGTGGGATTGGTGAATCGATACCAATCAAATCCTAGTCAAGTATAATGGAAAGCAATGAAAAGGACCCTAAGATACTTGAGAGTCATTATGGACCCTAAGAGTTTATAAAGAAATGGAAAAATGTTTCTTACGCTAGTGCGGTCGAAAGTTTGATGTATGCTATGATGTGTACTCGACTTGACATATGTCATGCCGTGGGATTAGTGAGTCGATACCAATCAAATCCTAGTCAAGTATAATGGAAAGCAATGAAATGGACCCTCAGATACTTGAAAGTCAGTATGGACTATCGACTTTGTTAAAGAAATAATTTATGCCTGCTAGGCTACTAAGATGCTAATTAGAGAGGAGACCTAGATGAGCATAAATCAACTTTTAGATATATACTCTTGCTCAATGAATATGCAATTTCTTAGGATAACAAGAAATAAACTTGCATGACATTATTTATGATGGAGGCAGAATTTATTGCATGCTTTGTTGCAGTAAAAAAGTAGTATAACAAAAATGTTTGTTGGAAAATTTAGCCATTGTCACTGAAGTTCAAGACCGGTGACAATTTGTTATGATAGTTAGACAGCCATTGTATGACATCCTGGATTTTTCATTTCTACTTTCAATTAAATTAATCAGACATTTCATTGATGCGCCTATAGGGCTGTTCTTAAAACTGATCACTCTCGAGATAATTAGATTATCTGGGAAAAGCCATTAAAGAATTTTAAGGCAATAAATTTGAGAATTCGACCAGGAATCGGCCATTCGACCGTGCTTATCTTTAGAGGCCATCACTGCATAGTTAAAAATCGATCATGGATCAGAGATAAGTCAGTTCGACTAAGATGTGTGGCTAATCGTGGGTGACTCCACTAAATTGGAAAATTCTCGTCGGCCGACACTAGACTGATTTTCTTATTATTTTGGTACCCTGTGTCCGTATTTGAATCCTTGAGATTTTTACGACAATCGAGAGTCCTCAATGTGTCGAGTGGGTTCATTGTGACTTGAAAACCACGAGTCATTTGCATTAAAAATTTCTGAAAACTACCTGGTAGTTCATTGTAACCTAGGTCACGCTAAAATCGCGCCAGTTTGAAATTAACCACGAATTTGAGTCCAAATTTCTGTCATGTCACGATTAATTTTAGGAGCGTTAACTCAATCTCAGAAGATTTTTTTGCAAATCGAGATTTTTTGAGAAAAAGTCGTCATAAGGTTTTTTTGTCCAGAAAAAGTTGGCAATCATTTTTGGTCGCAAAATTGGGATGCAAGTAGGATCAATTGGTGAGAAAAAATATCAATTGAATCGGTGAGGTGTTGATTGAATTTATAGAGGCCGAGATGAATGGATTCGAAGAGAAATTGAAAGGGAATTGAAGCAATTCCACCCAAATTCGTATGCCCCTCACCCTCATGACCTTTGGACCCTCTCAAGCTTCTAGAAAGCGGCAATATGGACTGAGAAATGTGGCTGGATATCAGCTGGTGGTGGGAGACAAAAGGGATGAGAGCAAACCGATCAAGGGGACCAAGGGACCCCCCTCATCCAAACCGGCCCCCTCTCTCCCCCCTTCATGCGATCGTGCAACCTTGTTTCTTCTTGTTTGTGCTTTGAAGACTTCAACTTGCAGAGGAGACTTGGAAAGATGCCAGCTGAGGTCTCTACGCCGTCGCACGCCACCGCCCGTCGCCGTTCGCCGTCCCCCGACCCACCGCGACGCCACTGTCCGCACACACCTCACCTTGCCACGCCATCGCCCCAGCCACACCATTCCCCCCTATCCCACGTTCCCGCCTCTATCTTAGCCCGTGCCGGAGCCATTTGGCCCATCTTCGACCACCGTAAGTCCCCACTTGAACTCGGTTTAGCCCTTTCAACCTTCCTTAGTCCATCCCCACCTTAAACCGAGCTTGTTGCCATTTGTTTCAGCCCAAACCAGAATATAAAGAAGTGGGTCTCGTGGCTTTTGTTAGGCCTGTTTTGACCCGCTTCTCGGCCTCGAAAGCTAGGCCCACTTTGGAAAGAATCGTTCCCCGTCGCGTCCCCGACAATTTGAGCCGATCGGATCGCCGAACAAGTGAGTTTAACTTACTAATCCTTGATTAGTAGGTTAATGATTCTTAGGGGTTGATTAATTTAAATTTAGCATGGTTTAGGCGATTAGATTAAATTATATTAGTGAATTTAATTAGTTACCAATTCATGTTAGGTGGATAGTTAGTGTAGTTAGAGCCTAGACAAACTCTAGTATTTAACTAGAGTGGTTCGGTAATTTCTTGGGCCCGTCTCAGCTTCCAATTAGATATCACCGGGCCTAAGTTGATTTATTGGCATTTATTTAATATTTTTCGTAATTAATTATTTAATTAATTATTTTCCGGAAATTAAACCGGGATAGCGGATGACTGGAATTAAATACTGATTGCAGTGGTGCAATCTGTTTATTTAATTGAGCTTTAATTTGTGTTGATTGTGCATGAATTGTATTTTTGGAATTTATTCTTAAATTGATTTAATTTCCGTAACTGATTGGAAAATAACCGAGCGTCGGTTTACAACGCCAAAAATATTTTGGTGAATCATATAAAATGGTGGGGTTGATAGAAAGGAAATTATTATATTTTGGCTAAGGTCGAACGTGTATTCACACATAGCTATTTTTATCAAGTATAATAAAAATGATGAATTGGCTATTTGATTGGAGTGGTATACTATTTAGCCAGGGGGCCCTAATTTATTAGCTTTAAGTGAGCATATATAGTATACCATATTATCAGCTTTAGACGAGCATATATATAGTATACTATTTTGGCTAGGGGGCCATAATTTATCAGCTTTCGGTGAGCATATACACAATATACTATATTATCAGCTTTGGACGAGCTATACTATCTATATTTTCAGGGTTGGGTGAGCAGTCCTGATTCGATAGGACTTTATCGATAATATTGAATGTACCGACCAAGGGAAGATTGTGGTGACATGTAATCGACTAAGTCGATTGATTGATGATTCGATATGTGGTGATTGATTGGATGTTTATTTGAATTGTGCTATTTTGCAGGGAGAGATTGAGATCAAGATAAGTCTTCTGACCCGTGTTGTGCTTAGGTAGCCCTTACGGTGTTTTGGCTTCCTAATCGAGTCTTAGAAAGATAGAACTTGCTGAGACTTAGTCTCACTCCATTGTGGGACAACATTTCAAGTTTGTGGATGGTAGCACCTCCAGCTCCTCTCGAGCATTTTGGTATACCAGAAGAAATTACATAAATAAGTTATCACATTCTATTACACCACCACCCCAAAGGACTAGAATATGTAATGGTGAAATCTACCGTCTGGGTGGATGTGGGTGAAACCCAAAAGGTGCCCCACAAATACCGAATGTGGTATCGCCATTACCATGATGGATGAAGAGTGGGCCCGGTACCGGAATCTGATGTACCTCTGTACATTTTGAAGGTTGTGTTCGGGAAGGGCACAACGGATCCTAAGGGTGGATTAGTGATGGATGCAAAGGATCCTAAACTCGAGGGCGATTTTGACTCTCCGGTGTACTTAGCGGTGGGCGCCAACTGGAGCGAGGAAGAAGGAGAGATCGTCGAGGAAGAGGAGGATTCAGAAGAGGATTGAAACCCCGCCCCTGTCCTTAGACTTTGTTTTGTGAACTCATTGTCTATGACTTGGCTTAATAGTTAACCTTATATATATTTGCATTATGGTTTACAATGTATATAAGTATGGTTATTTTTAAAGTTTGTAAATTTGGAGTCCTACTTTCCTATTCCATTGGTTAATTGTTTGGGGATTATTTATATACTTCCGCATGCATATTAAAATGAATGGGTCGGCAATGCATCTTGGGACGTCGCTATTTAATCAACTAGGTGAGGGATAGGTGCATGCTTGAAGATCGAGGCATGACATATTGCTTGTCTAAAAGATCCCAAATATTATGGCAGGACAAAAGCACATTGATATAAAGAATAACTTCATCATAGATATAACAGCACATAAAGAATAGATCCCACGATACATTTCAACTAACAGAATAGTTACTGATTCCTTTATGAAGGCAATTCTTAGATACGTGTTATTGACCCACAAGATGTCTCTAGGGTTACGTAGAATATGTTTTGTAATGTTATTGAGGATCATTAGTTTATGTATATATGAACATATGTATCATACTTCTTTATCTTTTAGTGGCCTAATGTTTCATCAATAAGTACAAATCCATTATGAGACTAACACAAACACAAACACATATAGATTGTTGAAAAATATATCAGCGGGCAATGATTATCTCATTCACACGAGCAATTACCTCAAGTGTTACAGTTAGCACGTTGAGTTAGGACGTTATGTACTATAAATTCTAAAAGAGCAAATTTTGTATACAATATAATTTTACGTCACCTTGATTAGAATTATGATGAGGACAGTTATTTGTATGTGACAAGACGAAACATGATAGTTCTATGTTGCGACCAATTTTTCGGGTGTGAACCACCTAGGGTTTAGCTAATGGATTGTTAAGTTTAGACTTAACTCGGGCTCTCCCAAGCCCATACCAATTCGCGACTTAGGTTTGAATTTTTAGCATGCAATTGATTTTCAATTGGGAGTCGCCACTAATCTATTTTTTGGTGGGTCGATTAGAAACCCAAGTAAAGTAATGGGAGATTTACTTTACTCCTGCGAACCAGAGATTCTAGATACGGGGACTTGGTTACGCTAGATTTATCTAATGCCATTTCGGTACCATTTCTTTATTTTGAAAAAAATATTTGGCAAGCAGCTTGAATTGATTTTAATTATCTCCCTAACATGTGAGGTGATCATGCGGGTGCGCAAACCACCAATTTAATACCCAATAAAGCAATGAGTAAATTACGAGACTTACCTTATAGCAACGAAAGCATCTGCATTGTTAGATCAGAAATCATATCGACAATCCTAGATATAATTTCTAATTAACACATAATCACTCAATTTTTGGTTTTCACTTATTCAGTAAGAATCATGCAATATGCAATGCATGCTACTAATTTAATATGAAATGATATGACGTGGTAACATGACCTAAACTATATGATATGAGTGAAGTAATTCCTAAAGAAATGCGATTAATTAAATGCAATCTAAATGGCCAAATGACCTAATTCTAATGACGGACAATTTCTAATTTGAATGAACCTAATTCTATATGACGTGCATTTTATGAACCTGATCCAATAAATGCAATCTACCCTAAAAATTAAAACTAATTTATCTAAAGACACACTTTTGTATTTTTCATTTTTTATAAAATTCAAAATTAAGACAAATGCAAAAATTACCTAGCTAGACTAAAAATCTATCCAATTTAAACTAAGGATTAAGTCAATATAAATACTAATTTAAACTAAACCTAGCAACTTCTAATCTAGGATGCAATCTATCTAAAACATGCAATTTTATTCTAATATGCATGATGACTTTTTATTTTTTTTACCTAAAATAAAGTCCTTAATCTAAACATGCAAGACAATAAAAAAGAACAAACCTAATCTTAATTTAAGATTATTTTGAGTTTTTTTTTAATTTTGAAATTAACAATTTCTAAACATGCAACCTAAACTAGTTAATTTGATTTTTTTTATTTTTATTAAAAAAATGAAATTTCTATCCTAAGCATGCAAACCCTAAAATTACATTTTTTGATTTTTGATTTTTTAAAAAAGAAAATTAATTCAAACAACCCTAGCAAATCAAACAAAATTGATCCTCTAATTGACAAACCGTATCTCGAGCATGAGATCGGGTTGGTCAATTTCGCGAAAATCACAAATCGGATCTCGGGCGGGAGATCGGATTGGCAATTTTTTTAAGTAATTGCGAGTCGGATTTCGGGCGCGAAAATCGGACTAACAACTACTAATTTCATGACAAATTTATCAAGGAATTTCAACTTAGCACTAAAAAGACAATTATACCTAATTTAACAAATAACATGCAATGTTATTAATAAAACAGAAAAATAAATAGCATAAAAGAAAATAAAAATAAAAGTAAAAATAAAATAATAAAAAATTACCTAATTTTGTTTTTTTTTTTTTTTTTTTTTCTTTTTTTCGAAAAGAAAAAAAAAAGGAAAAGAAAGGGAGCTGGCGGCTAGGGCTTCGGGCGACGGCTAGGGCTCCGGCGGGGTACTCCGGGGGCGGCGCGACGGCGACGGGGGGCGGCCCGACACCAGGGGCACTCGGGGCGCGGTGGATCGGCAACGGGGGCTAAGAGCGGCGACGGCAGGGCGCGTTCGGGGCGGGACTCAGGCGGCGTGGCGCGCCACAGGCGTCGGCGAGCTTTGGTGTGGAGATCGGTCACAGCTCGGCAGCGGCGGGGCTTCGCGGGTGGAGATCCAGGCGCGGCGCGATGCAAGGGGGGCACCTCGAGCGACGGCAAAGGCGAATCTGGGTCGCGAGCAGGCGGGTCGCGACGATGGCCTCACGGGTTGCTCGCTGGGTGTTGGATTAGAGGCGTGGCGGCATCGGGGGCTGGGTCGCAACGGCACGGGCGAGGGGGTCCGAGCGCGGGCGAGGCAGAGGCGGTGTCGGGGCGCGGCGAATCAGATCTGGGTCTTCAGTGAGGCATGGCACCGGCGTAGGCGAGGCAGTAGAAACGTCGGATCGTTGCCGGATCTAGGAGTCGCAGGCGACGGGACCGATTTGCTGGGTCGACAGGCGCGGGGTTTGCGGACAGAGATGCGACAAAGCGGCGACGGAGCAGGGGAGGCTCGTGGGTCACCGGCGAGGGTGATGTTGGCACAGTCGAGGGCTGGATTGGGGACGGCGACAGGCGAATCGGCGATGGCGGCCGGCGAGGACTCCCCTCGGGAAGACGAACAGACGCGCACCGGGGGGGGCTTCAACACCGCTTTTTCCTTTTTTTTTTAATTTTTATTTTTTCCTCTCTCCCTCCGCTCACTTTTTACCTTTTTCTCTCTTTTTTTTTTAGCCCGAAAAAGAGCCCCCCTTAGGTACGGCCGTGTGTATCGATATATGTGGCCTCCCTAAAACCTACGCGAAAAACCTTTTTATAGGCTGAACATTAGGGTTTTAATTTCCTATTCAAGTCAACATCCGCGAAGATTTCTTTTTCGCACGCAATATTACTTTTTATTTTCCACATCTCCTGATTTTATTGCCTAAAAATAATATTGCAACCCGATTTTCTTAAATTCCAAAAATCCACCGTAATATCATTTCAAATCTCTATTTAGGTAATTTTTGTCATTAAAAGAAAACGGGCTCGGGCCAATTTACTCGCTTCGTGGGCTTAGTTCGGCCTACCAAATTAAAGTTTGGAACGATTAATTCGAACCCATCCGTCACCGACCCAATGCAAGATGCACCTAAATCTATATGCCACACATTTAACTATTCTTTTTCAAGGATAAAATTAACCCCTAATTTTTAATGCGATAAATGATTAACCGGGTCGCCAAAATTTAGGTGTCAACATTCTACAATCATGTACGCCTGAAGGATGCTCAATGCGAGTACTTAATTGGGCGCTATATAAAGTGAGCTAATATAGCACTCAAGCTAAACATAAGTACGTAAGAAGCACGTGACTATGTTTAGTCTAAGATTTGTATGGTGCATATATTTAATAAATGAAATATGCCCTTATAGAAAGAGAAATCCACTATGGCATCTGATCCATACTACTTGTGCATTGGATGACCGACAAGAGAATGTAACTGAAATTATCCCCAATTATTCATCATGTGAGCCCTCGAAATAATTTATAATTTACCTCATTTTTATGCCCTATGTTACTTATGACTATTTTTTGGAAGTGACGAATCAATATTGCTATTTTAGCATGTTACTGACAGTCATGAATAGATATGGCTTTTTAGAATGTGTCTAAAAAAGCATATGTTAATGGAGAGAGACATTAGTGTGAAGAAAAACTATTATCATTTTACGTCTATCATATGTATTTACTGGTTGACTAATTATATCGCATTCTATGGTTTTTGTTATAATTGTAAATACATTGTGATTTAAGAATAGTCAAGTATAACCTTTAAAGAATAAGTATACTTGGATTGATACAACAAAATATGTTTAGGGACTATGAGACATTGATTGTTTATTTTATTTTTTTTTGGGATTGTAGCTATTATGTTCTCCTTAACAGGTGTATGATTTGAGTTCCCGAATGCAAGTGCATTCACTGGTTGCACACCTTTTTTGGTAATATAAATTGTTTTTAAAGTAGATAAATGCCAAATGTTTTATATTCTTGATAGAGTATTATTAAATCCATCATGTTCGAGTGGAAGATGTTATATTGCAATGGTTCGCCAATGATAGGGTGTATGTTTTAGGAGACATTGGTTCATCTTGAAGTAATTTGTTCAAGAGGCACCCTTTGATGAGGTGCAAACAAATGTCTCTTAAGGGAAGTTAAGGTAACTTTCTCATTGTGCAATCTACATAAAAAAAAAAAAAAAAAAATAGAACATTCTGAAACCAAATGGTTCTCTCATCCCCTCTCCATCAATAATAATAATAATAATAATAATAATAATAATAATAATAATAATAATAATAATAATAATAATAATAATAATAATAGAAAAGGCTTCTATCATTACTTTGAGAAGACGATCAGCATTAACGCTGTGAAACATAAATAACTTCCTCTTGATCGTATTCAAACCATCGTGAAGTCGTATCGTCAATTGTTTGTTGGTGAATCAACGTATCTTCTTGGGTAATTCGTTTGTCATGCATTAAAAAGGTTAGTCATTTCTTTGTTACACTTTTTTCCAACACTTATAATTAGTGAAATGGGTCGAGAAAGAAAGCACGGAAGCCATTTCATTATATCGACAAAAGTTGAGATCTGGAGAAAGGGTAGAGGCAACTTGAATTCTATTTTTCCATGACCTTGATGTGCAAGCCTTCTCCAAAGCTTAGAATCGGATTTCAGCGAATTGCGCCTCTCTTGGCCTTTACATATGTGATCATCTTCCAACAGATAGAAAATGTTCAGAATCACGTCGCTTCATTCCATCGAAGTCATGCACTCGATAATTGTATCAACTAATTGTGCAAAAGAATTAGTCCCTTTGGCTAGATTGCATACTTGAAATTGAAAGGCATCAATTTGTCTTCTTTCCACGGGATGGAGAAGTCTGATAATTCTCTTTGCTTTTAGTATGGCCGAAAAATTATGAGTGAAAACCCACTAAAGAAATTATGAAAGGGATTTCGTTATACATGATTTAATGGGAGAAATTAAAAACAAAAAAAAAAAGTCTTAAATCTATTGCTCAATCCTAAATTTTTCAATTTGATCAATTTCATTCTAAATCTTTTGACAATTTGTTAATTTAGTCCACCTAACCCATTTTGACCGAAAATCGCTAATGTGACGTTGGCCATCCTATGTGACACAATTGGCTAATGTGAAAAAAAATTTATAACTTTTTTGTTCTCTTTTTTTCCTTTTCTCTTTCTTTTCTTTTTTTTTTCTTTCTAAGCCTCACTAGTCATGAGTGAGGGTCGCGACCTCTACCAAACAGTGACCCTCACCAGTCATAGGCGAGGGCTGCAAAGCGCTCCTTGGCTACAAGCAAGAATTGTGGCCCTCACCCATTTTGGCCCTTGCTTAGAGTCAGCCAACAACCCTCGCCAACTTCATAAAAAAAAAAAGAAAGGAAAGAAAAATAAAAATAAAATAAAAATAATAATAATAATAATAATAATAATAATAATAATAAATTCATAAATTTTAAAAAATTATAAGAAATGTCCATGCCAGTATTGATCATTTTACTTGGCATTGCAAACATTTAAATCAGTAATTTCTAACCAAAATAGGTCAAAATGACTAAATTAATAAATCATCGTATGATTTAGGATTAAATTAGCCAAATTGAAAAGTTTAATAATGATTCAACATAAATATAATAATATTATAACTTTTTGGTATTTTTCCCTAATTTAATGTGTAATTGAAAGAGCATGTAGTGATTTCTTGTGATGCTTTAGGATTCTCTTCAAGGATTATTAGAGCTAAGGTCAGCGTCACTGGAATAGGATCTAAGCTGGTATACAGAAGTGCAAATATAATAAGAACCGAGAAATCCTCCATTAAGAAATTCTCTTTGCCAATATCTATCACGATGCGAGAAAGGAAGTCCCCAAATGTTGATCTTCGATTTTTTAGTGAAATACCTTTTATCAAAAGTTGTGATCTTTGGTTTCTTAGTAAACGGGATCGGTGGCGATTTGAACATGAATTGAATTTGTGTAACAAGGACAAACCACAATAAATCTAAAAGAAAAGAAATGCCAGATCTCGGAAACTGAAAATATATTGATAGATTGAAAATGCATAAGGAATTTGTGTTGATAATCGTGGATTCCTTTCGCAACAATTACACGTTGCCTTTTTTAAACTACAAAACATAATTGTTTATAAGCAGTTGATACTTGAATGACGATTACAACCCCAACTCCATAATTTTAGGCCCATGATCACGCATTGACCTTATTTGTAGGCGGTTACCACTCCTTAAGTGCCATTGAGTTCAATCGTCAATCGGCATCTTTATCTGCAATCGGCATCTTCACTTTGGTTCCTTCCTTCATTTCCCAACATCCAACACTTACCCAAATTCATTTTAACATTGGACATGTATTGGTTTTATCATCCAATCTATATGTTCGTCAACAACTAACCACCATAAGTCAATTGCCATATTTCATGTCCATAAATACAACATTCATGATTATCACCAAATATTCTGTTGTCGATAACTTTTACCCTCCACCATGACATCGCTAAGCTGAATGATATATGACAATAACTTAGTTGACATATCAAGGTCACATGAAAATCCATATCAATTTGGGATAAATTTATTACAAGTATATCAGTTTGAGTTTTTTAGTGACCTAACAATTAGTTTAGAGTAAATTTATCATAAATATATCAGTTTAAGATTTTTTGTAACCCAAAAATTAGTTTGAAATAAATTTATCATAGATATATCAATTTGAGATTTTTATGATATTAACCCTTAAAATTAATACAATCTAAACGAGATATGAGCTTATTCAATCCATGTGAATGACATTTTGCATAGAGATAATCTATCATGATGTTTGATTTGTCTCTCGTGTTCTAATATTGGCGTTTCCTACGATTTTGTTTTTCTTTTTAAATTTTCTGTCTATTTAAAATTCTCAATATGTATGTAAGAAGATGCTGCAAATCTAACACATTCTATTTAACTAACACATGTGCTTACTGCGTTACTATTTTTTCTTTTTGCTTAGTTTGTCCTTCCCTCCTTTTATGCTTCTTGATGTACTAATTTTCCCAATCCTTACATACATCTCTCCCATTTATTTTTGTGACGATGCGCCCCTTTGATATTAATTGACTGGCCAATTTGCATCAATTGATAATATACATGAAGAAATTTTCAAATTTAAAAGTGTTTATAATAAATGTGAGACATTATATATATATATATATATATATTTTTTTTTTTTTTTTTTTTTTTTCGGTCCTACTCTATTCCTACTCTACACTCACGCTCAGACTTTTGCCCTGCCTCGTGCAAGGCGTGGGAATCGAAACCCACTTCTGAAACTTATTCGTTCCCACCCCATCCCCTTTTGAGAATGTGGAGATTTGAATCCCTCACGTCCCCCTTCCATGTTGGAAGGGTGGTCACTGGGGCGAATCCCAGTGGTTGTAAGGAGAATTAAAAAAGACAAAAAAGTGAAAGTTAGATAGTTATATGAGAACTTTGACATTATTGAAATTCTTGTGGACCATGGTTTTCTATCTTTTTCGCATTCAAAATTAAGAAAAAGTGAAAATTTCTAATAATTTTTTGCCTTTTTTAATTCTCCTTGCCAATGTTTTTTTTTTTTTTTGATCGAAAACATAAGTTTTATTTATATTATAGCTAGGAAAGAACCAGCAAAGCCCAGTAGGGGGGCGTCAGTACATAACAGAGCCCAAAGGACCTGAGGTGGGGAGGAGAGCCAATTGGGCAGAAGAGATTTTTTCCTATATCGACGCGTGGCCTAGTCATCTATTGAATTTGCAGTTCTTGGGCAATAAGCAAGGCCCACATGGGGGAGGTTCAGCAGCAAAGTTTGACACTCAGCAATAAGGGCACGTGCTTCCTAGTTAAAGAGTTCTGCAGATTTTAATGTAATTATCAAATCTAGACAATCTAATTGATGGGAGAACGATAACAATTCGAACAATATCGAATCAATGCAGCGGAATAAAATAATCTCCCCTCTTGTATAAACCTAGTAGGAATCGATATAGTAGAATAAAATAAATACCAAGCACGCGAACACAAGACGATTTTTTACGTGGAAAACCTCCTCGATGTGAGGAGATAAAAAACCACGGGACCGGAGTCCACCCAAAATTCTTCACTATCAATAAAATTGTTCTTCTCTAGCAAATACTAGAGGTACATAGCAGCAAAGACCTCAAGAACATAATTCTTGGCAATACACATAAATTTCACAAGAGATCAAAGATAAATCTGACCAAAAACGCAGGTTTTGATCAATCCACAAAAAACCTGATGTAGGCAGCTTCAAACGAAAATCAAACCGTTCAGATTTGAGAAGATTGCGCCACAAACATGTTGACAAAATTTCAGCTCAATCGGACCACGAATCGATCTCTGACGCCATAATGTAAATCAAATATTGCTTCAATCCTCAGATTTTCTACTTTCTCTTTTTCTCTTGTTACTATTTCCTTTTGCGACTATCACTTTATATAGATAGTGAGAAACCATGTTTCCTCATATAACTTTTTATATGGGCTCAAGCCCTTTTTGACTTGCAACTCATTGGGTCTCCTCCACATAGGAGTGAACCCAGCTAACACTAACTCCACCAAAACCGCTTCCAGTTTAGTTCGTTTAATGGACATGAGGGCTTCCAAGATAGCTAGAGTTTCCAATTGAGCCGAAGAGGACGCTAGAACAGTCTTGGTGAAGCCGTCAATGAGGCATACAGTGTGATCGCGACAAATGCTGGAGATGGCGCCTTCCGTCGATCCTTCTCCGAGTGAGCCATCCACGTTGATTTTTAGCGTTCCTTCCGTAGGAGCTACCCAAATCTAAGATGAGGTCTTGTCTTTCGTCTTTCCTACCTTAGTTTCTTGAAAGCCCCATTTTTGAAAACTTTGTTGCATAGTTAGAGCCGAATCCACTGTGTTGCAGCCTTTTGGTTTGCTCCCCGAAAGATGAAATTGTTGCGAGTCTTCCAGATTTGCCAGAGGAAATATGCTACCGTTTTAAGAGAGGGTAAGTCGGGGCTTCTTCTACAAACTTCATTCTCCACGCGTCCATTTGAGTGATCTTTTGTGTAAAAAAAATTATTTTAATTTCAGGATTTCCCCATACCTTTGTGGTCCAAGGGCAAAGCAAAAAGACATGTTCGGCCGTTTCCACATCCTTTCGGCACAGGTCACAAACAGGATCAGATAATATATGTTTTTTCCATAAATTCTCCTTGGATGGAATGGCTTTTTGACAAATACTCCATATAAAGATCTTTACATTAGAACAAGTCTTCACATTCCATATAGCGTTCCATAGGGCTCTTGGGGTTCAAGGAAGAGGATGGTTGTTCAGTTGTTGCCTTGTCTGAGTGTATTATAGTCATCTGTTCCCATTCTGGGTCCCTATCCATACTAATTTATCCTTTGTGAGCTGATGTTTAATTGGGATAGAAAGGATCTCCCGTGTGATCTGCTTGTCAAAAAGGTTATTTAGCAATTGCTCGTTCCACTGTTCCTCCTCAAAGTTCATCAATTCTGAGACCAATTGTGGGTCATTTCTATTTGTCAACCCTCCAATTAGACCTCTCTTCAACCATTTGTCTGTTCTAATGTTAACCTTTTCTCCATTTCCAATTGAACATATCATGGAGTTCGATATTACGTCCATTCCCATAATCAAACTTTGCCATCCCCAAGAAGGTTTGAACCCTTTCTCAACATGCCAAAAATATTTTCTATTGAAATGGAGTCCTTCTAATATCTTGCACCATAATGCTTTTGAATTTTTAACCAATCTCAATCTCTAGACTTGTTTACCTAGGAGGGCTTTGTTGACAGTTATTAGATACCTAAAATCCATTCCTCCCCTATTCTTCCTGATTTTCAATGTTTCCCATCTTTTCTAGTGCATATCAACTTTTGATTCACTATTTTTCCACCAAAAATTTGCTATTTTTGTCTCGATCGCTCTACATGCCGATACTAGGATTTTAAAAACTGACACTGCATTGTGTGGTAAAGCCTAAACTACTAATTTCAAAAGAATTTCCTTGCCTACCTTCAAAATGATTTGTTCCTTCCACCTTTCCAATTTCATATTTACTCTTCCCAATATCCAAGCAAACATCTGTCTCTTTGAGGCTCCCCAATCAAAGGGAATTCCCATGTATTTTCCTATGTGATCCAACTCCTAAATTCTCAGTTCTTTTGCCATGTTATCCCTTAATAGCTAAGGGCAATCTCTACTAAAGAAGGTACCTGATTTGTTCAGGTTTATAGCTTGTCTTGACACGTAGCAATATTGATTTAACATAATTGAGACATTTTGGCATTCCAGATTAGTACCGTCAAGGAAAAACATAAAGTCATCCACAAATAACAAGTGGGATAAGGTTGGATAGAACTTATTCAGCTCGATACCTTTTATACTCTCATCATTAATAGCTCTTTCCATTAAAGAAGACAAGCAGTTTGATACTAAGATAAATAGATAGGAGGATAAAAGGTCCCCTTGTCTGATACCTCTAGTAGGGTTGAAGAAAGGTAATGGTTTTCCATTGAATTTTATGCTGAAAGAGACCGTAGTGACACATTACATAACTTTGTTAACCCATCTTGCGCAGAAGCCCATTTTCAGCAAACATTCTCGTAAGAAATCTCATTCCACCCTATAATAGGCCTTTTGCATATCTAATTTGAAGATAGCTTGGAAATGCTTTTTCCTTTTCTTCATTCTTAGCTGGTGCAGCACCTCTTGCACATTATATGTTATCCCGAATCTGTTTCCCACTGACAAATCTGCTTTGTTCCCCTGAAATCAGCATCGGCAACAATCTTTTAAGTTCTTCCTTTAATTCCCGAATCCTTCTATTTTCTTGTGATTAGTATATGCTATTAGTTAAGACTTGTAATTCCTGCTTGAGGGCATCACTACGATGATAGCTATTTGGAAATTTCTTTTTACTCCACCCATGTAAAGCATGGGTGACAGCTTGCATTTTTTCTCTCAAGCCAACTTCTTTCAAAGCAGGCGATTGCCATGTTTGTTTCGCAATTGCTTTGCATTGAATATCTTCAATCCAAAAGGCTTCAAATCTACTTTCTCTTTTTTTCTTAATAGGGTCAGCACTACATGCAAGTAATAAAGGGCTATGGTCGGATCCAACAGTAGGAGAGCATAAGCATCTGCTGTAAGGAACAGGAGCCTCCAACTAAGTTACATAACACCCTATCCAGTTTTTCCTTCACAAAATCAGTCACTTCTCTATTGTTTGACCAAGTAAAAGCACAACCTTTACAATCTATTTCTGTTAACGAGTAGTCATTCAAACGATTTCGGAAAGCATACGAACAATGGTTTTCAACCATTCTATTTCCAAGTTTCTCCCAATGATAGAGTACTTCATTAAAATCCCCTAAACATGCTCACAGTAGTGCATCAGAAAGACTCACCTGTCTTATTTTTTGCCATAGATTTAGTCTCTCCCAGAAAAGGTTGGGAGCATGAATACAAGTAACTTGCATTTTGTTCCTACTATCATAATCTTCAAATACCAGATTTACCATCTCTTGAGAAGCTAACTCCACTATTGTTGCCACCGCCTCATTCTATAGAACTGCTAATCCCCACACAATCACTATCGGGTTCTTGACAAAGTTGTTTTGGAACTTCAGTTGCCTTTTTAAATGTAGAATCGCAAGTTTTAGACTATCAATGGTGTATCCAACCCCTGACAGTTCTAGCAAAGTATCTTCATTTGTGAACTGGTGGCTTGTTAAAGCTACTCATCAAAGCTCATCCTGTAGTTTCAGAAATTCTAGTAGGAGTATTCTATAATTTAGATTCATCTACATCCTTCAGCTCTATGGGGAAAGAGCTATAGGGGTTGTACCTCTTCAACTTTTTTGATGGCAAGCCCTTTAAGGCCCTGTTTGATTTTTTTAACCCCTCTTCTTTTGGCCAGGAGGATGACTTCCCAACTAGCAGCTCCTGATCTTGCCCATTTCCTACTGCTTTTTCTCTTGATGTGCCGGCATGGTAAGATCATTTTGTGCCCTATGTCTTCCTTGTTCTGTTTCTGTATACTCATCAGCAATTGTCATCGATAATGTTTGCTTCTCCGTCTTCGTATTCGTCTTCTTGGCCCTAAATTATCGTCATCATTGTCGATTCGCCATCAACTACTAGCCTCTAGATCCATGGGTTGAATCCCCCTTCATCCGCGCGGGGGGGCGGCTCTCACTAGGTTGTTTACGCAAACCGAAAAGGTCACCTTCAAGAGCGACAATCCCATCCTCAACACCGGTGAGGATTTGCCCCTCAGTGTCCCCGCAGTCTCTCCTACTTCTGGGCTGATCTCGGTTACCGAGCCGCCATTGCCGGCAATTGAGAGGGCTGCAGAGGCCCTCAAGACTGAGCCCCTATGCGATGAGGTGGCCCTCAAGTTCAAGCCTGTCAATTGTTCAGATTCCCATGTTCTAATTGTGTTAAGAAGTTCGGCAAGAGCTTTTACGTTTATTGTTATCGGGTATCAAACTTTGCTTAAGGATTCAAAAACCGATGAGTGTGATGTGGCATAGACGACAAGTGAAAGGGGCAGACCACAAAACGCAAAGTATGAAACAAATAAAAGTACATACTTGACAATTCGAATTGGGAAATTCTTCCACGAAAGCTTCTTACGAAGGAACATCTTAAAATCCTTTAATTATGTGATTACTTGCTCAATTAAGATTACCACAGTTAAGATAACGTGCCGTGTGATGCACCTGCATTGAAGCTTAGCATGTCATGTTACTTTAATCAATGGCCTTTTTTTTTTTTTTCAGTAGTTTTCGAGTCAACATTGGTTATATGATTGTTGGCAAAACAAATATGATGATAATTATATTGTCGGCATTTTGCAGGAGATCTTTTATTTATCCTGTTATTTCAATGGGGGAAAACTACCACGGTGTTTACTTTTTGATTTCCGAAATATCTCTACCCAATTTCCATGGAAAGCAATAAAGGGGAATATATATATAATCTAAACTTATTGCACTTATGTCAATTTAGTCATAAACTTTTAAATTCGGCTAATTTAATCTTAAACCTTTTGGTAATTTGTCAATATAGTCCATCCCACTAATTTTTGTCGAAAATTGATGATGTGGGTGCTGACTATCCGATATGGTAAGACCAACATTTGTGGGTAATTTTTTTTATTTTTTATTATCTTTTTTTTCTTAATTGTAAAGGGCAAGCATGGGACTACTAGCCACTGGCCGAGGCTCGGCAACCCCTGCTAGCCGCCAAGTGAGGGTCTCACTCAAATATGGGCAAGGGCTCAGGGCCCTCACTAGCCACATGTGAGGGTTGACAAGGGCTTAGTGACCGACCCTTAAAAATAAAATAAATAAAATTCATAAAAATTTTACTTAGCATTGGCTGTGATAAGTAAGATAGCCAATATTCATGTCATCAACTTTTTGCCAAAATTATATGGATGAACTATATTGGTAAATTATCAAAAAGTTAATGATTAAATTAATTAAATTGAAAGGTTTATGACTGAATTTGCACAAATGTAATAGGTTTAGAACTTTTTGATAATTTTCCTAGTAGATAAAAGTTCTTTGATTAATGTAGCATCCAAGGTAGGATTAACATCCATTGGCTAAAAATGATTTTAAAAAAATGGAAATATGTATGCAATGCCAAGACTAGGAATTGCTTATAATAATTAACTCAAATCTAATTAACTAAACAAGTTAAGTATGATTTTAAGAAAGGAAAAACTAGCATGCAAGGCGAGGTAGGGCTAATGCCAACCCAGTCCCCCTTGCCAAGATCCCTGCTTCACATCCACCCCACTCATGCTGAGGCCTGCGGGGCTTGGGGAATCCTCATCCTCCTCCTATCCTTCTTTAGGAGTCAATCTTCTCTGAAGATTTGAGTGCACAGACGTGAATGTTAAAAATATGTTTCAAGAGTAGAGTGTGGGAAGGGGGAGAGGGAGAGAGAGAAATTATTATAGGAAAGAAACTTAAACGGTTTCCTAGCCAAGCCAATGATGGCATGTGGTCACATGACCCTTGTTGTCACCTAGGCCAGGTTCTTGTTGACACCACTATTTCTCTCTTCCCCTCCCTATCTATTTGCATGTTTGCTTGGAGGGAAAATGCTGTAGCCGCGCCACAATAATTAGATGTCGGAGGCACCAAGTAAAATTTACCAATGCAGACACCATTGTTGCCATCTCTCTCTCTCTCTCTCTCTCTCTCTCTCTCTTGTTGACACCTAAATTTTTGCCAAAAAATCATTTCCGAAAAATGAGAACTTGTTTTTCCACAAAAATATTTCATGTCAAATGCTTGCATATATATTATCTAGGCATCTAATATAATGTTTTAAATGGAAGATTTTTTCCTAAAAAAAATAATTAATTAAAAATATTTTTAAAAAAGATGAAAAAAAGATAAAAAAAAAAAAAAAAAAAGTTGGAGCTGATGATCTAAATGTGACTAGCCAAGCCTAGGAGATTAGATTGCAATTAAAATGGCAAGTTGGGGCCAAAATGCAATTTCCAAAAGTTGAGGGATCAATTCACAAATTTTGTAAAATTTCGCCTGAGCCCTTAAATCATCATCTTGGCCCCCAATTAAGTTGAAATTGAACTTGGGCCAGGTCGAATCAATCAAATCGGGCCCAAAGGACCAAATTTGCATTGAATTTTGTATTTTCGACTAAGAAAATGACCAACTTTGAGGCACTTTCTTGCAAAATTAGGTAGGCGCAATTAAGAAAGCTGGTTGATATCTTAAATTAATATACATAAGCTTGTTAATCAATCAAAAATCGCAGCCAAATTGATATATTAGAGCACACAAACTAGCTACCAAAACTCGGTCCATGATTTAGTCTCAATTCGGAGTTGCTGAGTAAGCAACTTGGTGACCGCACCATATCCCACTCAACCGCCCAATCAGCTTGATCTCTACACGTGATGGAAGATCATTATTGGTAGTGCAAGTGGACAAAAATTGGCCGGTGATAAGTTGCTGAAAGCTCAGGAAAATTGCAGCAAAATCCGTACACTCAACAGCTGTAAAAGCTCAAAATTTTTGCTAAGTCAAAAAGTGGGTGAACTAGCTCAATTGGCAGGCTTGGTCGGTGGATAAAAGACCGACCAAAAATCCCCTAATTCAGGAGATAAGATCATTGAAGCAAGCTTTTTTTAGGCATGAAAGGTAGGAGATAAGAAGGAGAGGAGAGAGCTCACAATCGTCCCCCAAAGACATCCCCAGAAACAACTCCAGAAAATACCCAGAAATTCCAGATCAACCTTTAGAGAGAAAAGTGAAATTTTTACAAACTTATAGTCAAAATTAGCCAAAACCTTCAACTAGAGAGTGAAACTTCACTCAAAAATCTTTCCATCCATAGGTTGCACGTCCCAAATGGAGATCTGGAAGGTCTCCTAAAGCCCCCCGAAAAACACCCTCATGGTGGGCCAAGAAAGACTGAAAATATTTTTCCAAGTGTTGAGTACATTTAGTCACAAGTGAGGGAAAGCGAGTGCTTTTGAGAAAATTGAGAGACAAATGAGAAAAAACATGAGTTTTAACCCAAACTAGAATATATATAGTTTTGTTTGGTGTTTATTTTTTCAACAAAAAAAGTCGTGGAGTCTGGTTTTAGGGACCAACAAAAACCTTCGTTATTAGTTCTTTCTTTGCAGATCTCATTTTGCAGATCTCATTTTGCAGTTGAAGAAGCCAACTTCCACGGGCTCCCAAGGATAATTTCTCGATTTCCTCCGCAAGAGCCACTTGAAAAAAAAAAAAAAAAACTAGGAAGCAAGGTAAGAATCCTAAATGTATTTTTGGTCAATTTTGAACATGTTTCAACTATGAAAAATTAAGAGGAAAACCAGTCCAGAAAACTGATTTTCGAAGCTGGAATTTTTCCAAGTGTTGAAATCTCTTCAAGAGTCTTGCATGTTTGATTTGTTATGTCTATTTTCATGCATTACTTGTCTTCATGAGCTTGATGAATGTTATATGGGAGTACCAATGATGCGGAGGTTAGCTTGGTTTGGTCTTTAAATTCTCTTGTGAACCATGAAACCATCTAAAACTTGAGCCAAAAACCAAGCCTACCCACATTAATTCATGGCTGGTCAATGTAGATTTTGCATGTGTGCTTCTTGGAGAGGTCGTTTTGATGTGTTCGGCTAATAATTCACTATGATGTTTGTTGCATTTGAAATTCTATGTTACCTACTTTCACTGGGATCAAGTAATGTTTTCCTTAGACCTCATATGTGGTGAGTGTCGGGGCTTGAATTCGAGCATGCAACATGTTTGCTTGACTTGGATTCAAACCAAGATTTGCAAAATTAGCTCAAACCGCATTTTTGAGATCAATTTGAGCTCGGTTCTTGTTATATTCATGTACTGGGTAGTTCCATATTGGTGTAAATCAACCTATATCAATTTAGATAATTATTTTTTAATAAAAAATAAAAAATATGAAAATTTCAAAAATAAAAATAAAAATGATGGATGGTATCAAATTATGATAGAAATGACATCTATGAAATTTTCCTAATTTTAAAGGGTCATTTTCCTAATTTAATGTTATTTTGGTATTTTATAACCATTTTTGTAAGTAATCCATTTTGCATAGATTAAAATTATTTGGGGTAATTTCATACATATTTGAATTCTCATTTCGCTCATGCGGGTCCTATCCCGGGGCGTGATAATATGGCCATGTAATATTATTTGCCCAACTTGTATTAGGTCTTTCTTTTCTGCATTACTTTTAAGTCATTTCAATTTCTTAGATGTTTATTTACCGCATTGCTTTTCAATAATTTGAGCGTAAATTTATTTCCTAAATTATGTTAGGATTAGTTTAGACATTAAAAAAAAAAATACAAAAAATTTGCATGGACACTTAGTAATTTCATAAAGATTATAATTGGTAATCAAAGATTGTGTGGCCATTTAGATAAACAACCTTCCAAGTTAGTGGTACCGCAAGGGCGCTAATAGAAACATTGGCGTAAACAAGTCTCCATTCCCAAAAATCTTTGGTTGCATAGGAATTGAGACAATACTCTCGTGTCTTGATTGATTTCTAACCGACCCTAATAGGCAAGTAGACTCCTAGAAATACAGAGGTTGTTAAAAATTGAAATACAAAATTCAACATCGCGCGAGGTATGGGCCTGGGAGATCTCATGCCTAATCCAGGGTCGTTGGTTCGCCTCTTTAGGCAAATACACCTAAACCTCTTCTTGGTTTCCTCGGACAGGAAAAGAGAGATCTTGACATCTCTCTCTCTAGGTATAAGGTTTTTTTAACATAACAATATTGTTAGCCAACTAGTGCAAATCATGCGACAGTCCATGTCAACATCTATCTTTGATTATAATAAAAGGACTAACTTGAGTAAAAAAACACATAACTTAGGAACCACATTGACAAATATATATATAGGGACGAAATTAAACAAGTTGAAGTATAAGGTCTAGTGGTACCTTTATCCCAAAAGATTTGAGGTTTCACGATATTTTAATAAAAAGGTATGAGGTTGAAATTCTTCAATTGGGATAATCGGTTTGCATTCCTTGTAGGAAAGTAGAGGTGATGAATTGAATTATGTTCCCGGCTGGAATTAGTACAGTAAATATATCTGCATCAAGTATTCAACGTAGATTATATTAGCAAAATTGGCTCCAAATTGCTTCACGGGTGATGAGAACTCTTACTAAAATCATAAAAGAAAATCTTAATAGCTAGTAGCATATTCACACGTCGAGTAAACGTCGGACATGGTCTATCTGCTAAGGAAGAAATATGATAAAACACGCAATATGTGCACTATATACGCTTCCATTTAATAATAAACATATAAATAAACAAAGGTGACGGACATGGGTACACGTATCATTAAGCAACGACAACTGAGTATTTAGATCCATGTGATAGGTAAGTAACCACCATACTTCATTTTCCCGTAGAAGCTAATCCAACCAGGCGTCCCTACATGAAAAAAAGGAAAGAATCAAGTGGCAAATCTCAATATAAAACAAAATAAGGATGATCATGATGTTTCGTTTGACTTTTATGTTCTAATACTAGCGTCTCCCGCATTATTTCCCCTTCTATATTCTAATGTGACGCAGGGACTTATAACTTTACAATCAAAAGGAAAATTACACTAGAAATATCATAATTTTCATATAATACTTACTTCAATGGCAAAACTTTTCAAATGATCACTCGAGTGTCATTCTTATAAAATGAACAATCACCTTAGTGTCATTCAATATGGCAATTATCAAGATTATTAATCCGACGTGGCTCGTCGACAAAGTGAGTCGACATGAACTAACCTAAAACAACATTGTCTAACACATATTTACCCCAAATTGACGGATTGGGGCAAAATTAGTTATGTTCTTCAAGCCCTAACCTAAGTAATACAGACACTAACACGCGACACACGCGGTATGATATGACACATTGGTACGTAAGTTCTCATAAAATAGAGAATTTCGACATGTTAAGATACATTGTATATTAAATATATTTTATATAATTTTCATAATTATTTCAATTAAATTAATTTGATTCAAATTCACAAAAATATAAATAATAAAAAAGTCTAGAATGAATTTACACTATATATATATTAATCCACTATTAATTAATATTATTCATTGTTGGACTACATTCCAATAATTCATAAAACTTGGAGAAAAAACAAGTAATTCATATTCTGGATTCACGTGTCAGGTGTGTCGGAAGAGAAGAGAAAAAAATTTGGAGGTGAATTGTTTATCATGGGAAGTAAGAGGCAAAAGAGAAGGTAATACTAATTTTTTCTTCTTTCCTTATTTATTGCTTTTTATTTTTTTTCACATATATATTTTGACCTATTATTTATTGAAATTTTTTAAAATTGCATGTCGAAAATTCACATGTTGGATTTCTAACTTGAGTGTCGAAGAGCCAAGTGTCAAATTTTCCAACATGTGTTGATTGAGTGTCAGAAAGTGTGTCTAAAAGTGCTCGACATGACACAAAGGCTCACGTAAAGTGAAGCCCTGACCCTAACACATTGTTTTAGTTTTGGTTGATATTGACTCCTGTGAAGGGGCTTGGAGTGACACATGAAGATGCCTAAGGCAGTCTCTATTTCTGCAAGTAAGAATACAAACGTAGGCGTGGGCTTAATAGGTGGAGAATGGGAGAAGTCGGGGGATCTGTGTTTGGGTACCCAAAGAGAGAGAGAGAGCGCTGTGTCGTGTGTTCTATTCTTCGTTCCATATGTTTATAAAAGAAGATGAAAATGAAGACAGAACAAGAAGACGAGGGAGAAGAGAAGACAAATCGAGTGAGTTAATAAACCATTTGCCAAGTCATTATATCCTCTACTTTTTCTTTTTTCTTTTTTGCAAAATGTCATCTTGTCCTTAATTTTTTTACAAAAATAAAGAAAAAATAAATAAAGTTACGTAAGACGAACTGCTGAAAACACTTAACTGATTATTTTTCTATCACGTAATGATCAATATTTTCACTAATATGACATTCAAGTAATGTTTCGAAAATTTTTGACACCGAAGTGAGTTATTATAACCTTATAGAGGCAATTCGACATGTTTATTAAACTTGCCATATACTCAAGTTAGCCATATTTATATTATACCATTTTCAACACAATAAATTTAACACAGCACGAAACAAATCATTTAGTGCTGTCACAGAAATAATCTTGATATTAATATAGCCAGCATTACCGGATACACCGCGAAGCCTCCGCAGGCCCCCACACAAATCATTTTACTCATGGAGGTGTATAAATATCCCCACGCTCTTGGCATTACAACATACATTTGGCATTCCAACTCCTCCCACCTCTCACATCTTCCTATGCATAACGCGAAACAGGTACGTTTGTACTCCGTAGAGATTGAGATTGAAGGAAGAGAAAGGAATGTGGAGGCTAAAGATTTCCCAGGGCGGGAACAATCCGTACATATACAGTACGAACGAGTACGTCGGGAGGCAGATATGGGAGTTCGATCCGGATGCAGGAACCTCAGAGGAGCGCGCCGAGGTGGAGCACGCTCGTCTTCATTTCCATGACAACCGCTTCGAGGTCAAGCCCAGTGGAGACCTCCTATGGCGGATGCAGGTAGAGTGCTGTGCATCCTCCCTGTCACTCGATCATTCAAGTGTTGTTCTATTCTCGATTAAATACTCTATCATCGCAAAAGTCAAAACGGTTCCAGAAGCAGGTCTGGACCTCCTTCCGAATTGGCCAAGAACATGGACTCAGCTTCTAAATTCATCTCTCCAATCTCCACCAGCCGGGAGTTCAAGCTATAATGCAAATAAAAGTTGATTTTTGACAAAGTTGGAGACATGCATACGTATCTATTAATATCCGATAAATCTACTAATATTCGGCCGGTAACTTATTTATCTATCTACCTCACTACATCAAAACGCAAGAATGTTTCCAACTTTGTCCATTACCCAAAATCCCCATCTCATTTGACCAATCAAATGGTTTTCTATCTAAAATCCAAAATACCTCTTCTCTGACCAATAAAATATTTTTCTCTTTCGTGTTGCCAATAAATTTCATCTCAATTTACAGATATTAGACTATAAATTTAGAAAAATAGTTATAATTAATGTCTCCCATTCACCATATGAAGTTACCTTTCAAACACCTATCCCACTATATAAAAATGCAGGGTTATTTCCAATAGCGGGGTGTTTCCGTTTACCCCAACTATATAAAATTGCAGGGGTGTTTCCAATAGAGGGGTGTTTCCAACTTTTTCTCTCCTTTGACCAAAGTGTCTCTCTCATTTGACCACTCAAATAGCTTTTATCTAGGGTTAATACCCAAAAAAAAAAAAAAAACAAACTTAAAATCGGTACATATATGACAAATAAACTCCAAACTAATTTTTCAACTATCAAAAATCTCAAATTGATACACTTGTGATAAATTTATTCTCCATTAGTTTTTGTTAAATTTTACTGTCAAATGATTGAATTGGTCAACACGTGACAATTGACAGATGTACCAGTTTAGAGTTTTATACTCCATTTGTCATAGATGTACTACTTTATGGTTTTTTGTGATATTAATTCAAGTTGACAAAAACTAACAAAAGGTAAATTTGTCATAAATATACCAATTGAGAGTTTTTAGTGGTCAAAATATTAGTTTTTGATAAATTTGTCATTAATATATCGGTTTAGGATTTTTCGTAATCAAAAATTAATTTTTAATAAATTTGTCACAAGTATACCAATTTAAAGTTTTTCATGATATTAACCATTTTATCTATCATCCAAAATATGCCATTCCTCTTACCATTCGAGTCACCTTCCCCCTTAAAGTTGATTCCAAAATAATAAACTATTAAAAAGAAAGTATATGTATACAATCATTCTCACTTAATGTTGCATACATCTCATTTCGTTTGCATTTAAGTGATTATAACCTAAAATGTTCAGAAATTATTTTTAATTAATGGAATGTGGTAACGTGTTTTTTACCTTCTTTCATTCATTGACCATATGAAGTTATTTCCAAACATATCATGCTAAAGTTATCCTTATTTTTTCAAAATATATAATTTATCAGTAAATTTATTAAAGCGAATGATATCTTAACATTATAATGAAATTAGTGGGCAAAAAAATGTTTAGACTTATCAAAAGTCAAGAGGTAACCTTTTTAGTTTCTTGTTAAATCCAAAATACTATACAAATTTAAAAAGATTATAAAAAATGATAAGAAAATGTTCGTGAAAATATCTATTATGAAAGCCTTAAAGATGAAGAAAAGTCAAAATGCATGGGCCGCAAAATTTGCAAATAGAAAAAGTAAATATCACTCTAAGCAAGATCTGAATATTATTGTGTAGCTAGGTAGAGTCAAACCTAATGTTTATGTAAATATCACGATTTCTGTGCTTCCTTGGAGAGTGAGCGAGTTAAAAGTATTTATGCATATATTAATAAAGGAGAAAGTTCTTTTTATGAATTAACAAATTAAGTAGCCTGGTAGATGAATTTGTTCGGGGGGTTCACACAAACAATACTTGAATTTTATAAAGAGAAATATAAAAACAAGGAATTGTCTTATACTTTTTTTTAGAAATGATTGAGAATAATAGTCTATTTTGGATCACAAAAAAAAATAATAATAACAAATCATTACAAATTATTATGAAGTCCATCCCTTTAAAAATTTGTAATTCACAATAAACTGTTATTTTCACAATAGTTGAGAAACTATTATATTAGTAAAGCCTTTCTTTTTTTCCTAAACCTTGATGAGTAAATACTCCGGTAATCCAGTAAGCATCAGTCACTGGAGCTGCTAAAAATTTTGGTTCTGCAATTGCAGTTTTTAAGAGAGAAAAACTTCAAACAAACTATTCCTCCCGTAAAGATAGGGGCTGAAGAAAAGATGACACATGAGAAGGCATCGGCCGCATTGAAGAGAAGCGTCTATTTCTTTTCAGCCTTGCAAGCTAGTGATGGCCACTGGCCTGCAGAAAATTCTGGCACTCTCTTCTTTCACCCTCCTTTGGTTAGCTCTCTTCTGTCTTCTTGGTCATTGTTTGCACCTGTTGAGCGTAATGCTTTTGTTTGAACATGTGGTTTTATCGTTAACTAGTTTGAGTTATATTGTTTCTTGAGATGTGATTATCAAACCTTTTTCCTTACCCAATGTGAGTCAGACTCATATACTTTCTACTCAATGGACAGAGCCTGTTGCAAGAAAGATTTCTGATTGCTTCTTACTTGATAGGAAAATGAACTTAAGCCAAAACGGTATTAGTCAGACAATAAACATACTTTGGGAATGATCATTGCGTTATTCTTGGTTAAAAGGACCGGTCATCACGTGATAGTCATGCCAATCTTATGCAAATTGTACCCCTTCACTTGTTCATTAACAACAAAATGCAGGTTATTTGTTTGTATATTACTGGGCATCTCAACATATTCTTCTCGGCAGAACATTGAAAAGAGATCCTCCGTTATGTGTATAATCATCAGGTACTTAATCTCCATCCATTTTGCAGTGTGCTAATGCAAATTTTGAGAATGTAGCTCCACTTCTAAGTTGCATATGGAAAAAGAAAAATGTTTTCTATCTTTACATTGTTGGGTATCAAATACGTTATTGCAGAATGAAGATGGTGGGTGGGGTTTACATGTAGAGGGCCACAGTACCATGCTAACTACAGTACTTAACTATATATGCATGCGTATGCTTGGAGAAGGTCCTGATGGTGGTGAGGACAATGCTTGTGCCAGAGGTAGAAAGTGGATTCTTGATCACGGTGGCGCCTTGTACATATCCTTCCTGGGAAAGATTTGGCTTTCTGTAAGAAATTTTTTGCTTCTTCTGACAATATGATCCTTTAATAGCAAATCACCTCGCTAGAAGATATTATTAGATTACAAGCAGGTACTAAAACCAAACCATTGAAAAGAACTTGTAGCCAATATGCTCCTACGTATTTAAAGCAAGTTTAAACAATATGTTTTCCCACATGCGGAGTGTGACTAACATCTTAACTTCTCCTTTTTGGTAGATTCTCGGGGTTTATGACTGGTCCGGGACGAAACCAGTGCCTCCTGAGTTACTGATGCTTCCCTCATTTCTTCCCCTGCATCCAGGTTTGCCAAGACATTTCCATGCATCATACCAAATTGATTGCTTGATCTCACAGGATTGTTATTATATATTCATATTCGTGAACATAAAGAACATTTGTGTAAATTTTGTTTTAGTGTCTTGGAATTGCTGGTTTTTTCCTCTCTAATATGCAGCTAAGTGGTGGTGCTATTTTCGGACCATTTACATGGCCACATCATATTTGTATGGAAGAAGATTTGTAGCACCAATTACACCTCTCGTTCGACAATTGAGAGAGGAACTTCTAACTCAACCCTATTGTACCATCTCTTGGACAAGAGCTCGACATTTATGTGCCAAGGCAAGAGCTAGTTTGCAACGAACTATTCATTGCCGTACTCTTAAGATTCTAACATAAATCCCTAATTATTTTTCATAATAGGAGGATCTCTACTATTCGCATTCTTCAGTAATAGATTTGTTGTGGGATGGTTTTTACATACTATCAGAGCCTTTTCTCAACCATTGGCCACTAAACAATTTGAGAGAAAAGGCTCTTAAAATAACAATGAAGCACATTCATTATGAAGACGAGAACAGCCGATACATCACTTTGGGATGTGTTGAAAAGGTAATCAGAAGATAGATATTAGGTGACTGTGCCTATACAGCACAACTTAATGGGAAAATCTATGCTCTAATGAACAGGTATTAAGTATGCTTGCTTGTTGGGTGGAGGATCCAAATGGTGAATACTTCAAGAAGCATTTAGCTAGGATTCAAGATTTTATATGGGTTGCTGAGGATGGAATCAAGATTCAGGTTGGTTAAATGTTCATCACATTAAAGGGATTTTATGGAAAAGAAAACTAAATTTGATGGTCGCATTCCATATGCAGAGTTTTGGTAGCCAACTATGGGATACAAGCTTGGGAATCCAAGCTTTGCTTGCTAGTAATCTAACCAACGAAATAGGACCAATACTCAGGAAAGGGCATGACTTCATTAGGAGATCACAGGTTAGATCTTTGTCTCAGCTTGCGAGCATCTCCTAACATTTCCTTTCGTGACACCCACATTTATATTTATATGTCGACATCGAAGGTCAAGGATAATCCTTCCGGTGACTTCCAAAGCATGTATCGTCATTTTTCTAAAGGATCTTGGACTTTTTCTGATCAAGATCATGGTTGGCAAGTCTCTGATTGCACCGCAGAAGGTTTGATGGTAGGGTTCTTATGAAGACCGTGGATAGTTTGTAGATGTAAAGTTGTTCTAGTGCCTGATTTAATCTCCTTCCTGCTCATGCAGTGTTGCCTGCTTTTCTCACAAATGCCACAAGAAATGGTAGGCGAGAAGGTGGTGCCAAAGAGACTATGTGATGCAGTCAACATTATACTTTCTCTACAGGTGAGTCTTGATTGTTGGAATCAATATGACATGATTTTGCGATATAGCCAACTAGACTTACTTGTAGTGTTCCAAAAACCCTAGGATAGAGGAATAGGTATGACATCTTACTTCAATTCTTAGTATTTTAGCAATGTTATACCATTATGCAAGGATGTATCACTGTTTTGTAGAGTAAAAATGGTGGATTCTCTGCATGGGAGCCAGCAACTGCTGCGAATTGGTTGGAAGTACGTACCTTAACAATTAAGTAGCATGTTGTGTATAACCGTGGCTTTTCCTTTTCAATTTGCTCTACTGAAAAACTACGTACCAATTGCGTATGGTGTAGCTCCTCAATCCACTTGAATTTGCTGAGGATGTCATCGTTTTAGAACATGTCGAATGCACTTCATCGGCCATCAAAGCTTTGGTTTTGTTCAAGACGTTGTACCCAGGGCACCGGACGGAAGAGATCAAAGATTCAATATCCAATGCCGTCCAATACATCGAAAGCGTACAAATGACAGATGGATCCTGGTACTTGAATTCATCTTGCCTATGGTTAACTGGCATGGATTATTCCAAACTAACCAGACAAGATGACTTGAGAACCGTATGTGCAGGTATGGACACTGGGGAGTCTGCTTTACATATGCCACATGGTTTGCGCTAACAGCACTCACAGTCGCCGGCAAAAGCTACGAGAGCTGTGCCGCTATTCGCAAAGCAGTAGCTTTTCTCCTTCGGACACAGTTACAGGACGGTGGCTGGGGCGAGAGCCACCTTTCCTGCACAAGAAAGGTTGTTTTTTTTTTTTTTTTTTTTTTTTTTTTTTTTGGGAGGACTAGGGAATTGTTTGATCGACTTCAATAACTCCATCGAGATAACGAACATAGAAGATATTTGATAGATCCAAAAGCTTGAAATTACTAGATGACATTTTATACAGATGGATTCCTCTAATAAAGAAAGAGAATGAATAGGACTTACTAGGAATTGCACAATGAAATGAAAAGCTAAATGAATATGGTAAAATTTAGTAAATTCACAAGTACTAGATTTAAAAGACTAACGTTGCCAGGAGGGTAAATTTCTTGCAATAGCCAAAGGCACACCTCCAATCAGCTACAGAACTTATGATCTTATACCTAAGAGGAACTTGAAAAAAGAAATAAACGAAATGCAACTATGATTATATTGAGATTTTCAACAACTCCTATTTTAGTCATCCTATTACAACAGTGGACTTTGTATTCTTTGATTGATGCAGAAATACATACCTCTCGAAGGAAATAGATCAAACTTGGTTCAGACTGCGTGGGCAATGATGGCTTTGATTCATGCTGGCCAGGTTTGCATTCTATTCTATCATAACTTTTCTTTCATATCATGTTCAGCGATAGAATTGTCCAAAATGTTCTAAACATATTATAGGATGGCATGTTAGCGTAATTAAATATTAAACCACACTTTCATTTAAAAACCTAAACTTTTAAATCAGTCAACAATGGTCATATCAAAATTCTCACATGGTATCAAATTTGGAAGTTTTGAGTTCAAATCTTTCCAAAATTCATTTATCTCCCCAATTAATTATGTCCATGCTTAGTACTACGCAAAAATACTAGACTAAGCATGTAGATCAGTCAGCAATGATCCTACCAAAATTCTCACATGATCAATTCCGTTATGAACTTTTCAATTGGATCAATTTAGTCCTTAACCTTTTAACAATTTATCAATTCAATCATAAATCTTTCAGTTATGCAAATTTAGTCTTAAACATTTTAATGATTTGCCAAACTAGTCATAAACATTTTCAATTTAGTATTTTTGGATGATTTTGGTAGGATACGCTAACGTGGCGATCTAGTTAGTGCATGTCATTCTATGTAATGCAACCGGCACTAACATGAATAATAATTTTAATTTTTAAAAAATTTCCAAATTTTTATTAATTTTTTATGGATGCTTTTTTTCTTTTTTCTTTTTATATTTCCTCTTTTTACACGGTGCTAATCGGTTTAGAATTTCTTGGACAATTTTCCCCACATTCAGCTACCACAATTATTAAGTTTACCATGGAAAAGATTATTTCTAAGCATTTATTCCAAAAGGCAATATATGCGTTTTCATTTTTAGTAACTGCAATTATTTTAGTTTTCCTTTCCAAAATTGCATGTGCAAAAGAATTGCCACACCTTACATTTTATATTTCATAATTTGTACAACTTTTTGATCTCAAAATTTCTACCGATCAGGCGAAAAGGGATCCGGCTGCCCTACATCGAGCAGCAAAGCTGATAATCAATTCCCAAATGGAAAATGGTGATTTTCCACAACAGGTGATGTCTTGCGATGATTATGTCTCAAAACCGACGCATCAAGCGATTTGTTTTGTCCATAATTAGTACCACAAACATTTTTTCAAATGTGAAAGATAGGGACAATATATCGTAGTTTTTTTTTTTGGTCAGCAATATATCATAGTTTAGAAAGTAGATTAGTTTAACCACACCTCAATATGTCAATTCAGTTTAACGTCTTTTCTACAATATTTAATACAAATTATTGACGGTGAATAATTTTGCATGACAGGAAATTACAGGAGCTTTCAACACGAACTGTATGTTGCACTATTCAAATTATAGGAACATTTATCCCATGTGGGCACTTGCCGAATATTGCAATTTGGTACTTTTGAATAGTTGAAGAACTACGGATATCGTGTCTTGAATTGTTCCTATATTATTGCAATTAAAGGAGACATATGTGCTGAATTCATTTTATAACTAAGGATGTGTTTGTTTCACGGAAAACGTAAGGTTTTTGGAAAATGTTTTCTAGGAAACCATTTTCCAGGAAAACGGTTAGTTTTTTTTTATTTGATGATACATGATTGAAAATATTTTCCGGTGTTTGTATTGCATTTGAAAAATGATTGGAAGTGTAGAAGACGCCGATAAAAAGGAAGAGGAGGGAGCGAAGCTAACGGGAGCATAGGAGGGGCTAGAGTTGGAGGAGACGGCAATGACGAAAGGGAGGCGGCGGTGACGAAAGAGAGGGGAGGAGGAGTTAGGGTTTATATTCACAAGCAAAGAAAGAAAAGAGAAAACAAGAAAAAAAAAAGAAAAGAAAAGATATAATAATAAAAATAAAAATAAATTTTTAATTAGAAATTCTTTTTTTTTTTTACCGACTAAAAACAATTAGAAATTCTTTTTAATAATAAAATTTTCATTAAGCAAGGACCTTAAAATATTTTGGAAAACATTTTTCGATTCTTTTAAAGAGAAATCATTGTCCTGAATTTAAGCTTTGAAAGTAAAACATTTCCCATTGACTCATTTTCTTAAATAAACCAAACGCTGGAAAATAAGGAAAACGTTTTCCGGGAAATTGTTTTTCGCAAAACAAACGCACCCTAAGTAATGCAAGTGACACCTCAAATTTAGACCTGTCAAATGAGTGAGTCGCGTCGGATCGGATCGAAAATAGTTTGATTCAAATTGATCCATTTAAACTGTCTTTACCAAATTATATGTAATATAAATCTAGTTACCTATATCCAATTCAACTCATATTGCTAAGACATTTTTATATTTAATGAAATTTAGGAAAACTCATATCCAAAGCAAGGTGAGAGTGCAAGATCAAATAAGGGCGAGAGAGAGTCGTAGAGGCAAGTTGAATCTAAGTAAGTTGTGAATTTATTTAACAACCATATTATTTTGGGTTCTATCATTCTAAAATCGTTTATGACCTATTTACTAAATAGCTAACCCTCTATAGCAACTCATCCTATTAAATATGGGTTAATAAATGGATTAATGACCCATTTTTATGGGTCTACTCAAATCCCATGTTAATGGGCAATAGATTATCAATGTGTCCCCTAATAGTCACCAGCTTGAATACTTCTTTTGAAAGTTTAGCCATAATAGTCACACGAAGAAAATATTAGAATTTAGGAAATATAAAGGACGAATTCATCGCATCGATTGATGCACATTAATGATTGAGAAATTTCATATTAAAGTATTAATTAAACCTTGTTTGAATAATGATAATAATTATAATAGTCACTGAGGTGTTGTTTGGTAACGCTATGAGAAACACGTTTCTATTTTTTTTTTCCCTAGAACTAAAAAAGAACAAAACGCTTTTTGTAATTTTTTTTTCTTAGAACAAATTGTTCCTGGGAATAAATTTGGAACGGAAAAAAAAAAAATTGTTCCCAAAAAGAACCCAAGAAACAAGCAAGAAACAAGTTTTTCTTTTCTTCCTTTTCTTTCTTTTTCTTTTCCTTTTTTTCTTCCCCTAACTAGTTGTCGGCCTCAGCAACTAGCCAAGCTAGACCCAGCGACCTCGCCGACCCCCGATGAGGTTGCCTTGAGCTCGTTGGCCATAGACAAGCCTGCCCCCCCAATGGGCGAGGCTAGACCCCATCCAGATCTAGTGAGGCCAACCCTCGCCCGGCCACTGCGAGGTTGGCATTGCCTAGGTGGGCGAGGTCAAGCTTCACCGGTGGCTTGGCAAGGCTTGAGGCCGAGCCATGGCGAGGCTCTCTCGAGGTTGGCGACTGGCTAGAGGAAAGAGAAGCAAAGGAAAAAAAAAAATGTAATAAAATTATTAAAAATTCTAACTCATAGAACTATTTGGGGTTGTACTAAATGCATTTATCTTTCGAGAACATAATTTTGTATAATTACGAAACACCTTCAAATGCTCATAAACTATTCTCGAAAACAGAAATAGAAAAAAATACTTCTCAAAGAAATTGTTCCGGAAAACATAAACATCACTATGCGCATCCTAAATCAGCAAACAACCGTACTGCGGCCTAAGAGAGCTCTTATATATATTAGCTATAGACCCAACGTTGAACATACTGGAAAAGCTAATTTACCTTTTTGATGAACGTGCTTGAAAATTTGAGTGATCTTGTTGATTTCCACCATGATCCGTACGAAAGGCATCGAGCATCTGATAGTAAAAAGCATTATTACCATTAGCAATAGCATGAATATAAAATATTTTTCACACTTACGGTTTTTTCAATCAAATATTTGTCTGTTTTAACAAGAAAATAAAATAAAATAAAATTTGCAGCCCAAATTGAAAGACATAGGGCTTCTTTCTCTCCCAAAACAAAAGTTAGCATTGCAAGTTATTGATTTTCAACGAAATTATCAATTTGTAGGATGGAAAACTTAATGATAGGATATATATATATATATATATATATATATATATATTTTTTTTTTTTTTTTTTTTTTTTTGACCCAGGGAACCCCGCACGGCCGAAAAAGTAAACCCCGAGTGACGCTAACGGAGGACCCACCACCCCGACGCCACACTTAAGAATCCCTAGCGACCGTGAGGGGATTTGAACTCCTCCTCCTCGTTAGGGAGAGAACTCAAACTATCACGGCCACCGCAGGTCGGTGGTAATGATAGGATATTTTATCCCTTAAAAAATCATGAATTTTTTTGGATCATTTAAAAGTGAGAAAATATTTGTCTTGTACGTATTTCTTGCATATTTTTTTTGGGGATTTGGTTGGAAGCATTATAAGGGAAAACATTTTTAATGCCATTAAATAGAACTATAAAACATTTGGTTGGACAAAAATAGAGGAATAAATTCTAACATTATTCCTTAAATAAAATAAAAACACCAAACCCCTCCCTCCCACAATTCTCCAATCCGGTTGCCCACCTTTCACAAAATGAAAATTGTGGTCAAAATGCAACCGTTTGAAATTTAGCATGATCGTACCGTCTTGCTAGCGGGCCCCTAAATAAAAAACAAAAAATCGAGGCAATACCTGTGGAGGAAAAAAAAACCTAAAGAATCAAAACAAAGTAGAGCTGGACAACTGTGTCGGGCATATTCAGAGAGCCATGAGTACCACAATTATGAAGCAAACCAAATAACTAGATCAGGCATTAGCACAAACATGTGGAGTGTTTCCTCAGGGAAACATATTGGGCATCTTCTTTTCTCTGTAACATCCATAAGTGAATTATACCTGAACTTCCGTTTATTTTCTTTCTTCTCTTTTTTTTTTTTTTTTCCCGGAGAGGTCCTCTCTAGTTTTGCTTCTAACTATCACGTTTCTAAGCTTTTGATCTATGTTTACATGATAGAGTATTTCTTTAAGTTATTGACTTGTCGATATCACAAAATGGAAAATGACATCAACTTTTCTTTGTTATTCCTCATCGGAATAGGGGTAATGTGGATTATCGGAACATCTTTGGCAGAACCTAGATCAAATTTTAGCAATGTAAGTGTTGGAAGTGCTTAGCAGAAGTCCGATACCTTCACCTGAAGAGATTGGAGAGAGCCAAGATCTTAACGGGTCAATATATCCATTTAAATTCACATTTACTCAAAAAACTTAAGCCAATGAGTTATGAGCCAATTAAGATATATTAAGTGCTCAATACCATACTAATTCTCCAATATGGGATTTTTTTCCAACATAACTGACTTATAAGTGTATTCTAATAATCTCCCCCTCACGTGTGAGCTCGGTGTTAAATGTGTTCTATCTTAATTCAAGTATCCCTCTGGCCCATCTTCATCTTTACAGGCCCGTGTTACTACACCACAACACCCTACCTGCTGGCCCATCTTCATCTTTACAGGCCCGTGTTACTACCTCTAAATCACAACCATTCGCTCTAATGTCATTTATTGGGAGCACACGGCAAAAGTCCGATACTTTCACTTGGGGAGATCGTAAAAAAAAGAGCATCTAGTCAAATTCACATTTTCTCAAAAGTTTAAACTAGTGAGTTATGGGTCAATTAGGATATATTAACTACTCAATACTATATCAATTCTCCAATATGGGATTTCTCCAACATAAATCACTCACGGGTATATCTTAATACTTAAGGATGCAATAGAAAGGGCTTATATCACGTGAAATATTAAACCGATACTACTTGGATATATTTACTCTATACTATTATTCAACTTCACAAAAACTCCAAGGGGTATCACCAGCCAAAATCCATCCACACAGTTGCATTTTGCCGTATTTCGCCGTCAACTTTCTCACGTGTTGGCCAATGCGATAGATGAGAACATCATGCGTTGTTGTGCGTGGATTGATTTTACATCGGCCCTTCCCAAAATGCCCCCTCTTTTGTCAAAACGACACCGTTTTTATGTTACTTAATCAAGAGCTGAAAGATCACTGCATAACACGTGGTAAAATTAGGGCAGGATCAGGTCTTGGGAATAACAGGAAATGGGTCAACTGGCCAAGCATCTCCACGTCAACTAATACAAGTTGGAAAATTTTTAATGAAATGGACGGAATAGTAATAAAGGGTACATTTGGAATAGTGGAACCATGTTAGAATCATTTGCGGATCAAAAATATTTTAGGGTAAATGTATTTTTAGGGTAAATGTATAAAATGATACAACTTCAAGATTTTTTGTCGTATTAGCCCCAATGAGACAAAGGTTTTAGTTGGAGCTTTCCTAACATGGGTTATGTTGATTGAGATTGAATTTATCATTTTACCAGATTGATTCAATAAGATGAGATATATAAATTCTTAATTAACCTTATATGGAGCTAACTTGTATGAGTTGATTAAAGCCCAACCGTGATGAGAGAGCTTGTGGCCTAATATGTAAATAGTGTTTAAGTTTCTTATCTAATCATGATGCACAAATAACCTCCCGCAAGAAGTATTTATTGAATGCCAAGGCTAAGGGGTGGCCCTATTAAGCCAAAGATATAGAGAGTAATAAAGGAGAAGCACTAAAATTTTGAATTGCCCCTATTCCATATCAAAAACGATGAATTCTAAATCAAATGCGCAAAACTCTTTTCCTAATGTGTTCTAGATTTTTGCCATGGAGACATTAGGGTGCCGTTTTCGCAACTTACAAAACAATCCTAGCAATTTGCCAGCATGAGTTCCATACACGCAAGGGCAAATGGGATGCCTAGACACAACCTTTGAACAATCCCAAAATGCAATGTCACATTCAAAGTTGGCGTCATTATAATACGAAAGAGATTTGTTAATCAGAAAACTAGAACCTCTCGTAACCGGCGATGACAATTTAATAAGACTCACAAATGCCAAGAGACAAAGAAAACACTGATCAAAAGAAAACCAAATTCTGATATGAGATATGACCACAATTAACTGTTCACCGGCACAATTTGGCATGTTCAGCAATTAAGTAAAGGATCATGGCTATGAGGAGTGGCAATAACATACAAATCCTTCTTTCTCTTGATTGTCAATCCAATAATCTCGGTCATGTCATCCTTCAAGGGGTTGCCCATTCGGTAGTGTCCAGTCAAAATGGTACAAAAGAACTGTTAGTATAAACTCCACATTTGAACTGGTAAATCCAATGCCCGGGCACATCCTCCTACCGGACCCAAATGGAAGAAACTGATAATATGTCCCAGTGAAATCTGTTGAAGATTGAAGAAACCTCTCCGGTTCAAACCTTTCCGGATTTTCCCAATAATTCGGATCTCTCCCTATTGCCCATGCATGGATAAAGACCCTTGATTTCATGGGTACATCCTACCCATGGACCTTGTAGCCCTCCTTTGCTTCTCTTGGGATTAATGCGACAGGATGGTGTAATCTAAGAGTTTTTTTTTTTTATTATAATTATGGTTAATGAATCAATGAAAACCAACAAATTAAGATACGTCTTTTCTGTTCACGTATATATTGAATTCATAAATTTCCTAAATTCACCTATCTTTTAATTCATATATTTATTGAGTTCATGAATCTCTTGAATTCACATGTCTATGAATTTATGAATCTCTTGGATACACGTATCTCTTGATTCATGAATTTCTTGGATGCATGCGTCTATTTAATTTAGATTCATGTATCTCTTGATTCATGAATTTCTTGGATACATGCGTCTATTCATGTATCTCTTCTGTTTATGAACTTTAAAGCTCTATAAATAGATAAGAGCATAGAGCTTCATCATAAGGTTTTTTCGATTGAATAGTTCGAGACAACGATTCTAAAAGAGATTTGAAATACTACTCTACTGTTCTGATTTATCGAGGTGTGCTAATTCAATTGAACGGTTCGACTGAGTCATATTTGCATAGTGCTAATCCAAACAGGTTTGAGCTATTGTATCTTGGGAGGCATAGTTCGTGAATCTATGGAGCACAATTGACAGGAACTAATCAACTTAAGGAAACTCAGATATCCATACCTCACCTCCAATTTTATGTTGTTTTTCCAGTGATATCTTATTTTTTTCTTCTCCAAAATTTATAAGTTTACATAAAAAGAAGGATATTATAAAGCTGTTATTGTCTTCTTTACTTTGATATTTTGATTACAACAAACAGTTTGATTTCTCTGCATATAATATCCAACATCTTTGACAACTGATTTCAGGTAATTGAGTTCTTTAAAGTCAGGTTCTTCCACATGATCCTTTTCTTTGAGGACCTTGCGTACTTCAGCCTGTGCCTTCGCCATCACTCTAGGTTCCTAAGCAATTCGGACATGGCCCATTCGGCAGCTAGTGCTGAAGTGTCACTTCCCCCAGCAAACAAATCCTAGAAAGCAATAATTCAGTATGTACTAAGGACATCTTCTTTTAGGCTGGTCCAAACTCCAAACTAATGAGCCGAAAGTAATCTGAACGTAAGAAACTTACCAAGTCACATACCTTTAGGAATCCGGTAATATTATCGGTGGTGAGGTGAAATCCAATCTCATTGGACCCTTGATGTCGGAGGAGCACATCGACTAAATCTTCCTTGATCAATCTTCCTTCTTGGCTACTCGAGTTCTCTCTCTGCCTTCTGTGATCGACAAGAATATCATTTATAACTCCATTGAATTTCTGACGGAGCTTATCAAGCTTCCATTTCATCCCGCTCAGGTAACGGAGAATTTCAATGGACGGGAAGATATCCGTGAAGCTGAACCCATTGGCATTCTCTGCTCCTTCTCTAAGAGTCGGAAGGAATTCCTCGATCCTTTTGTGGCTTTCACCGAACATCGCCTTGGTGATTATGGAATTCATGCAGGCGAAAATCTTCTCACTGAGATTGAAAGGACAAGCTCGTGTCCTGCGCACATTTTCGATCAGATTGCCTGTCTCGTTTTCTCTTAATGATTGGAAAGACTGAATCCGCTTGACCCTGAGAAGTTCCGAGGCACAAATCTTACGGAGCTGTCTCCAGTACTCTCCCTAAGGAGCACAGACCAAGCCCGAATCCTTGTGCGTCAGCATCTCTATGAATGGAAGTAGCGGCCTCTGCACAAAGTTGAGCTCTTGCGCCTTGAGGACCTCTTGGACAACTTCAGGAGTCGTAAGAAATATGAGTCTAAGCTCCCCAACTTCAAGCTGGAAAGCGGGTCCGTAGAATTTGGCCAGGTTGTACAGTTTGTGGTGCGGCAATCCGGGGCCAATTAATTGGTGCAAGTTCCCGATGAGTGGCAATTTCTTTGGCCCCGGAGGCAACTAAGACCGGTTATCAGAGCTCTTTGCAGCATGTGCGTTGAAGATTTCAATCAGCGCGAACAGAAAGAAAAAACAAGGTAGGATCAAGCCGAACACGATGAAGGGATGCATTCTGTGGAAATTGTCTTGAGGCTTTGGCAGATTCAAGCAAGAATTCTACTATAAGTATCAATCACGAGGACGTCTATTAGGATTTAAATAACTAATCTCGGGTTCAGCCAGTCATGTTACTTCCATCAATGGCTTTATTAAAGTATAGTCCACACTAGTTATAATATTGCTGGCTTGATAAACGTGAGTAGTTGCATTGAGATTTCTTGCACCTCAGGAAGATACTCCCGATATTGCAAATCCGGCTATTTCAGGGAATAGCCGCTAGCGGAAATCATTTTCCAACGATGACCATCGCTTGGGATAATGGAAAAAAATCCGTTGATCCCTACGATTGTTCACTCAAAAATCGTCAGCTAGTCCTTGTAATTAATTGCCAGCGATTACAACTGAGAAAGGAAGAAGAACTTGTGTTCATTACATAGGAGGACGACCAATGATCAGCAACACCTCATATTATAAGAACAAGGTAGAAAGCAAGGAAGGGGGAAAATAACTAGAAAAGTCTTAAATTTATTATAATCGTGTCAATTCAATAATAAACTTTTTATTTTGCCAATTAAATTTCAAACATTTTGCATTTGTGTCAATTCAATACATCTGGCCAACTATGATCGGACATCGTTGACATGGACGATAGGCATCCTAAATGGCATAACCAATGCTAATGTGGACATTTTTAAATAACATATTAATAATATTTTGAATTTATTTATTTTTTTTTCTTTTTCCTTTTTCCTTTAAGAATGGAAGAAAAGAAAGAAAGAAAAATAAAAAAAATAAATGAAAATATTCAATAAATTATTAAAATATTATTTAAAAGAATATCCATGTCGGCACCAGCCGTGTCACATAAGATGCCCGTCTTCCATGTTAGCAATTTCTAGCCAACTTGGTCCGATAGATTGAATTAGCACAAATGCAAAAGATTTATGATTTAATTTGAAAAAAAAATAATTGAATTGGCATAATACAATAAGTTTGAGATTTTTTTTGGGTAATTTTTTTCTGAGGAAAGCAGGTAAAGAAATTGTAGAAAAATAAATTAACTAATGAAAAGTAACTGTCTCTTGTCCTTTCAATATGTGTTTGCCCTTCTTCTCCACATCTTTTCTTTTATACTTCTTTGGTGGCCAGCCTCTCTTAATAACCCTTTTTTCAGTCATAGGAGTCATATTTTCGACTTCAAATCTAATAAATAACCATTTCACTATTGCAAGACAACCAATTCAATCTTAAATATTTAAATTATATTAATTTAGTCCTCAATATCTTAAGGAATTGCTAGTCCTCTCTGTTAATTTTCACTAAAAATTACTAATGTGATGATCTTGTCAACATTGACTGATATGGAATATTTTATAATTTTTCTAAATTATTTTCTTCTTTATTCTTTATCTTTTCATTGATGGCAAGCCATTACAATGGCTAGCGAGTGCTATGATCCTTGTCAAAGGAAAGCAAGGGCTTGCAAGCCCTCACCTTGTGGCTAGCAAGGGCTATCTGGCCCTTGTTAGTCCTCATCACCATAAAAAGATGAAATCCATGTTCAAGACAACTTTTTTATTGTAAATTGTGCTCAATAAGATGATATTAATGTTTAAGATAATAGAGAGTTATCCATAAAAATTTTACCATGCTTAAGTCTAGTATATAGAATGCTTCACTTAAGATCCCCCAATAAACATTGCCCATCATATATATCATCATCGTCACTATTTATCATTAAAAAGTTAAAGTTCCATGTCTAATTAAGTGGTCAGAAACATATTGGGTCCACAATTTGTATGCCAAAGTACCAGTAACAAAAAATGTGATATTTCTTTTTGTATTATAACTACTTCATCATTCACCCAAACCCAATTACAACACTGAAATGTGAAATTTTCTTTTTTCTTTTTTTTCATTAGCACATATTTTTGGACCTATTACCGTTTAAATCGAGAAATTTAAAAAAAAAAATCGAAACTAGTGATCCTCGTTTGATTTTTATTTTATTTTATTTTTGAATTTTTCTATTAACTTATTAAGTTTCCCGGTCTCTACGTGTATCATATTTTTATGTGTATAGAAATACATAAATTCGTGACAAAAAGATACTGCAAAGTTGATGCTATCCTCTCATTGCTTTTTCATAGAGATAATAATGTCAATAATGTTATCTGCTTTGACTTTGGAGATACGTGCCAAGATTTGAAACTGCAAATAATGAACATTACCTAATTGTTATTATTTGGTTCCGTTTTCTGCGCATTCATTTATATAATCATTGCATCCTCTATAAACACATCAAATTTGTATATAATAGGACATGCAGTACTCGCTAACTTTATTCAGATAGATTTATTTTTAAACATATCCCGCTCAACATATAACCATTTAACATGATTATAAAAGTACATGGAAAAGCCGGTCCCTAAGCTAATCCAGACATGCTAGTTCTCTAAATATTCCAAGTCATCGTTTTTAATTTTATATGGAGTTGTCACATCAAATTTTTAAGCTCTTTTCTTGCGCCGCTCCTGCAAAGGCATGGCTTTTCTCCTTCAAACACAGGGAGGATGAATTTGATAATATTTCTATTTCTGATAATAATTTTTTTTATACATAGCTTGTTTTGTATTTCTATTCTCTATAATAATTTCTAAACAAAAAAATACTTTTGATAATTGTACAAAATTTTTATTTCCAAAATAGAAAAAGAACATAAATGAATTTTATACGATTCTCAATTTTTTTTTTTTGTGACATAGAATTTCTTTTAATTTTTTAATGATTTTTTGAGATTTTTCTTTTTTCTTTTATTTTTTCCTCTCTTCTTCTTTCTCGTCGAGCTGATTGCCGGGCCTCACCCAACCACAGTGAGATTCGACAACCGGTTAGAAAATGAAGAAGAAGAAAAGAAAAGAAAGAAATTGACTTATTCCAAACATTGTTCATAAAAACAAGAAGTATTTTTTTTTTACTTCTTATTTATATTCCAAAACTATTCTTTTATCACTTTTCTATTCCAGAGAATAAAAAAATTAACTAACATTATCGAATAAATTTTTATTCTTTTACTCTTCTGGCTAACAAAAAAATATAGATTTTGAGAAATAAAAATGTTAACAAACGGAACCTTGGAGAATGGTGGCTTTTTTTTTTTTTTTTTTTTTTGGGGGGTGTGAGCATTTGGGAAATTGTCTTATCGAATTCGATAACTCCATTGGCAAACGAGAACAGAAGATGTTTGATAGATCCAAAAGCTCAAAAAGGAATGAAGGCCTTGTTACATGGCTAGATCCCTTTAAAGAAAAAAAAAAAAGGAGAAAAATGAAACCATTAGGAATTGCACAACGAAAATTGAAACCTAAATGAGTATGATGAAGATTAAAAATTGCAAGGATGGTAAAGTTCTCACAATAGCCCGAGGCAAACCTCCAAACAAATATAGAACTTGTGATCCTTCGCTTACACGAACTTCAAAAGAAATAAAAAGAAACATGAAGTCTCCATTTGTTTCGCAGAATAAAAATGATTTGATAAATATTTTTTTGGAAAACGATCACTTGCATCAATTGAAATAATTAGTTAATAAATAATATATTTATTATCGATAACAATTTATATAAAAATAATTTTATGGACAATGAAAATATTTTTTTAATCATTTTTTAAGTGATTCAAACAATCGTTTTTTGGAAAATATTTTTCAATTCATTCATTTTCTATATAACAAATGCACCCAAAATGTGATTATATTAGAATATTTTCAAGCAACGCCTATTTCAATTATCCTGAAAACAATGGATTTAGTTATCATTCTTTGACCGAGGCACAAGTACACACTTCTTGAAGGAAATAGATTGAACTTGGTCCGAACCATATGGGCTATGATGGGTCTGATTCATGCTTGGCAGTTTGGAGCGCGTTTGGTAACTATTTTATTCCTAAAAACAGATTCTGATTAGAAATGATTCTTTTTTTATTCTGTTCCCAAGAACAATTTCTAAGCATTTTAAGTTGTTTGGCAACTGTCCAAAATTTATGATTCTGGAATAGAATTGCATTTAGTGCCATTCTCATTGAATCTATTCCAAATCAATTTCTTTTAATTTTTAAATAATTTTTTTCCTTTTTTTCCTTTCTTTTTTCCTTTTTTTCTTTTCTTTTTTCCTTTTTCTCCTATTCTTCTGCTTCTTCTTCTTGTGGTCGGTCGCCGAACCGGCAGCGGACAGCGGCAAACCACAACCGCTGGATGGCAATCGATGAAGAACAAGAAAAGAGAAGAAAAAGAAGAGAAAAGGGAAGAAGAAGAGTTTTTTAGGCACGATTGATAACCATTCTAGCCAGAAATTGATTTCTTAAAGAGAAATAGATTCTTTTATTTCTATTTCTAGATGAGTTTCGAAGCAAAAATAACCGTTTGATAATGATATAAAATTTCTACTCCAAAAATAGAAATTTGTTTGATAACAACAAAAAATTTCTTCCTTTCAGACAACGGCGGATCTGCGGACAACGGTGGACCGTTGATCGGCGTGGATGCATCGCCGCCGGCAGCGATGGCAAGTGGCCTACAGGCCGACGATGGTCGGCGGCAACGGATGGAGGACACGATAAGAAGAATTTTTATTTCTCCAATCTATTCTAGAAATAGAAAAGTATAAAATTTTTACTTCTGATTTCTATTCCAAATCTATTTCTGGAACAAAAATCTATTTCAAAAATAGAAAAATGGAATAATTTTATCAAATGGATTTCTATTCCAAAAACAAGTCTAGAATAGAAAAAAATTTTCTAGAACAAAAATTACTAGTTGTCATGCACCCCCTTAATTCTTAGATTTGTTCCCAAAACAAGAACCAAAATTTTTTTTCTTGATTCTGTTCCAATTCTACTTCCGAGAATAAAAAAATAGAAATTTGTTCCCAAGAACAAAAATTTTACCAAACGACGAACGAGATTCTGTTCTCAAACTACTCCCAGGAACAAAAAATCAAAATCAGTCACTATTGGGATGGTTACCAAACAAGGCCTTGGTGTATTCTTTTATTTCATCAAATCTTTCTTTCATAGGAAAAATTGTCCAAAAAAATATAAACCTATTGCACTTTGTGACAATTCAATTATAAACATTTTAATTTTACCAATTGAGTCCTAAACCTTTTGACCTTTTGCCAATTGAGTTTATCTGATCAATTTTAACTGAAGATTACTAACATAGATGGCCGATGCTAACACGGCACTAGTAATATTTTAATGATACTTTAATAATTTTTAGAATTTTTTTGCTTTTTTTTTTTTTAAACTTTTTCTTTGTTTCTTTTAGGGTTTTGGAGAGACGGCTGGCCAGCCCTTGCTCCCTCGCCAGCCACGGGCGAAGGCCAGCTAGCCCTCTTAAGCCTTCGATGAGGGCCAAAGTGAGGATGCGTAAGCCCTTGCCCAAAATTGGCGAAGGCTGCAACACTCTCCCCAAATTGGGCCAAGCGAGGGTTAGGTGGACCTTGTCAATCCCGGGCAAGGGGCGCAACCTCGCTTAGGGCCGACAAAGGCATCGTGGCCCTCTCCTAGAGCCACTGAGGGCCCCAATGCCCTCCCACAAGGTCGGCAAGGGTCGGCCAGCCCTCATCGGCGTTCTCTCCAAAACCCGTTAAATAAAAAGTAAAGTAAAAAGGGCATAAAATTTATTAAAATATCATTAAAATATTAGTTTAAAAATGCCACATTCGCGTCGGATGTCCATATCAGCAATTTCCGGCTAAAATTGATCGAGAAAAGTGCCAAAAAAGTCCTAAACCTTTTGCCTTTGTGCCGATTTAGTCCTAAACCTTTTTTTGGTGCCGATTTAGTCCTAAACCTTTTTACGTTGTGCCAATTCAGTCATTTCCGGTCAATTTGGCTGGATTTTGCCGACGGACGCCGGCCGGCCGACGTGGACAACTTTTAATAATATTTTAATATTTTTTAAATATTTTTTATTTTTATTTTTATTTTTATTTTTATTTTTCTTTTTGTTTTTTTTTTTCCTCCAGCCGGCCGTCGGGGCGGCGACCGGCCGTGGCGACGACCGGTGAGGGCGAGGTCGACCTCACCGGCCACCTCGCCCGATCCGGCGAGGCGAGCCTCGCCCTCCCCGATCCGGCGAGGACGAGCCTCGCCCATGGCCGGCGAGGCTCGACCTCGCCAAATCCGGCGAGGCCATGGCCGTCCCTCGCCGAATCGGGCGAGGTTGAGCCTCACCAACCATGGGCGAGGCTCGCCCTCGCCAGATCCGGCGCGGCCATGGCCGTCCCTCGCCCGATCCGACGAGGTGGCCGGCGAGGGCGGCCTCGCCCTCGCCGGCCGTCGCCTCGGCCGGTCGCCGGACCGGCGACCGACTGGAGGGAAAAAAAAAAAAAATAAATAATAAATATTAAATATTAAAATATTATTAAAAGTTGTCCACGTCGCACCGATAAGGCCACGTTAGCCAGCCGGCGTCCAGTCAGCAAAATCCGGCCAAAATTGGCCGGAAAGGACTGAATTGGCACAACATAAAAAGGTTTAGGACTAAATCGGCACAAAGGCAAAAGGTTTAGGACTTTTTTGGCACTTTTCCCAAAATTGATTGGATGAACTCAATTGGCAAAAGTTGAAGAGTTGTAAGACTCAATTAGCAAAATGTAAAAATGTTTAAGACTCAATTAACAAAACTGAAAGGTTTAGCACTGAATTAACAAAAGTACAATAGGTTTAAAATTTATTTTGACAATTTTCCCTTCTTTCATATCATGTTCAGCTCACTTTTAATTTATTCTACCGTGGAACAGATTATTTCCAATACTTGAGTTCAAAAGCCAATATGTGCGTTTTCCTTTTCCAGTTACTGCAATCATTTCCAGTTTTCTTCGCGAAATTGCATGTGCACAAGAATTGCCACACCTCAAAGGTATATATAAATAATTAGTTTGTACAACTTTCTTGATCTCAAAATTTCTTTATATCAGGCGAAAGGGGATCCAGCTTCCCTGCATCGAGCAGCCAAGCTGATAATCAATTCCCAAATGGAAAATGGTGACTTTCGTGATATCTTGCGATGATTGGTCTCGATACATTTCGACCGACACTTAAAGCGATTAGTTTTGTTCGTAGTTAATACCAGAAACATTTTTTTTCAAAAGAGTGAGGACCAGTTTAATCAAACATAGGGACAACCTAGCATAGTTTAAGTAGTGAATAGTTTAACTACACCTCAAGAGGTCAACCGGGTTTAACTTCGTTTCTTCTATATTTTTATAAACATCGCTGACGGTAAATAATTTTGCATGACAGGAAATTACTGGACCTTTCAAGAAGAATTGCATGTTACACTACCCAAATTATAGGAACATTTATCCCATGTGGGCACTTGCCGAATATTGCAGCTCGATACTTTTGAATAGTTGAAGAACTAAGTATATCGTTTCTTGAATTGTGTCCTATCTCATCGCAACTGAAGAAGACACTAATGTTCGATTCTTGTACGACCTTGCTATAGGAACAGACGGGTAACCAAGGATCCTGTATTTCACTTTATAACTAAGTAAAGCAAGTGACACCTTGAATCCCATGTTAATGGGCAACCAATTATCAATATGTCCCACAATGGTCATCATCTTGAATATTACTTTCGAAAGTTCAGCCACAATATTCACATGAAGAAAAGATCAGAGTTTAAAAAATAAAAATGAAAGATGAATCTATAGACGTACACGAATATTTGAGTACTTTCATACCAAAGTAATAATTAAATTGAGTATGAGTAACTATAATAATAGTCACCAAATCAGGAAACGACCACCCCGTGTGATTATCAAAACAACCTAAAGAATTAAAACAAATTAGAACTTGACAACAGTGTTGAGCGCTAGAGTCTTCATTGTCAATTTTTTTCACTCTTTCCTCTCCTTCTTGAAAGGTTTGCACTACTGAGCATATTTTATTGTGCAAAGACGTGTCTTCACAGTGTCAAAAAATACCTCCATGAAAAAGAAAAACTCAACTTGGCAACGCAAGGCCGACGCTATAACATCACCACCATGGCACTTGGTCAGACGTGAATGAAGCATCCAATGAAGCATTCAGGTGAACACTGTTGAGGCCACAATGAATTTATATTACTAGGGGTGCATCAAGCGTAAGGCTAAGAATGATAAGGCAAATATTTCTTAGATGCATGAGGTGTACCAGGTGTGAAGTGCACCCGGTGCACTAATTTACCTTGGGAAATGAGGCTCTAATACTAAGTTAAATAAATAATATGCGGAGATAGGAATATGGAATTTCCTTGTACTTCAATATATAATTATCAATATTACATCAACATATTTATAAACTATAGGAGATGGTTATCTAAGATAATATAGGGGTGAGCAACACGAACCAACCAAACCAAAAACTGCTCGGACCGGACCCGACTAGACTAGTCGGTTCTGGGCGGTTCTTAGGGACGTTAATCTGATCTGCGATTACATAAAATTGGAACTAATGATTTTCGGTCCACTTCTCGGTTCCAGGGCAAACCGGACTATCCAAGTCAAACTGATTATTTTTTATTTATTTATTTTATTTATTTATCTATTTATTTTGAAGGAATAAGCCACTGAATGACAACTTCATTAGCAACAGTTGCTGGTGATTAAAAAGTTTCAAACCTTTCCCTTTATAGAGAGTATCTGTGCCATATAAATCGATCTTTCAGCTCCAGCCCTGTAATCAATAGTAAACCCAACTTAATTAGCACTGCAAGATCAAATGAGAAACCCACCAGCTGCAAAGTGGCTCTGCCGATATATTCTTCAGGCAGCCATGAATGCTTTCTCCGGTGGAATAAATTGCTACTCACCGTGTCGACTAACTTACTTCTATGGCGACCTCACACAATAATCAAAGTGAAATATTCACTAATCTCCTCTCTCGAGGTGTGTCGCCCGTGTGGGTACGGGTCACGACACTTCGCTGTTATGCAGGGTACGAGTTTGGGAGATCTTGCAATCTCATGGGGGAACTCACGAGAGGTTTGACCCGAAAGGCGATGTGATAACATGTTTCGGAACACGAGCCGTGAGGACACTCTCGTGATCAAGTACTTCTAATCCAACCTTTCCCCCATTTCCTCTTCCTTGTGGTAAGGGATCGAGGACGGCGAGATCGAATTGCGACAATCACATTGTATTCGCATGATCAAAATTTAGGTCAAAATTTGTATTTGAATGCAACTCCTGCGAACTCACCTCTAAAAATGGGCAACTGTTAATACTTAAATTTAGGTGACTCGATCTTGCATTGCATAGAAAATTAGAGATTAAATTTGAACCCTAAACAAAACAAAAAAAATATAGTATTAAGTTGCTTAGTATATAGTTTTAGGAGAATTTTTTAGTATTGCATTCGCACTGATTGGATTGGCGATGAACGAGTTCGAACCAATGATTTTGAGCTTTAATTTGATGAGTTAGACTAAACTCACGAATAGAAAAATTTGACCCAAGCCCATTATTATTTGATGACAGAAAATTGACTATGATGAAGGACGATTTGATTCGTATTATTCTCCCAATATTTGATATATCTTTCATATATTTATGCAATATATACATTGACGATATTTTCACAGCAGAATGGAAGATTTCTCATGAGATATTGAAAAAATAAGAGGGAATATTGCATGAGGAGCATATATTTGGGTGAATATATCTTCACTCAATTGCAGGCACAAGAAAAAAGGAATTTTAACACATATTTTGAGCTTAAAGAGGAAATAAATTATTATGGCTTTATTCCAAAAGATAACAGGCTTGGCTATATAAAGGGGGTCTCTCGGTCAAGAAAAGGCGGCAACTCATAATACCCGAGAGTAAGACGAGTGAGGAAAGAGAGGCGAGAAAAGGGTCGCAATCGAGACCCTTCATAGCCGTGGCTCTTTGTCAACACTAGATCTCTCACGGCCAAATCCTGTCGCTGCCCACCGCTGTCCTTCCATCATTTGCAGTCACTCTTGGTGTCTCCTTGGGCCAATTTCCTTCACAGCCGCTGCTGTTCAAACCACTCTCCATTAGTCTTGACGAGACTCCTCATCCCAGCAACATCCAAGTGCAGTTCCTAACGAGCCACCAAATTCACATAGTTATGGCAACAAATTGAAGAATTCTTGGCAAAGGCTTTCTGGATTAGAAGGACACGTTAACTTGTTCAAAAGCACCATGTCAGTTTGGAGTCCAAAAGAGTCTTCTTCAACCAGCCCCGTCTCTTGGAACTTCAGGCACCCATCAAAGTTCGTGCCTTGCACACACACACCCTTGTTCACGTTCGGGTTTCGCTCTTTGCCCACTATTGCGCTTCAATGTCCCAGCGAATCCCACAATTTCTTAACACTGAGGGCGCGCATGATTGCCCACAATTTCTGTTTCAGAAATTATTTTTCTATTCCGGAAACAATTCTGAAATAGAAATCCATTTGGTAAAATTATTCCACTTTTTTATTTCTGAAATAAATTCTTGTTCCAGAAATAGATCTGGACTAGAAATCAGAAATAGAAAATTTCTATTTTTCTATTTCTATGACAGAAATGAAAAATAAAAAAAAATTTCATCATTCATTGTCACCGCCGCCGCCGGTTGCCTCTGGTCGCCGGCCGCTGGTTGCGCCGCCGCCGCCACCGACCGTTGCCACCAGTCGCCGGCCGCCACCGCAAGCCGCCAGCCGCCTCCACCGGTGACCAACGGCGGCGACGTCGGCTGAAAGAAAGAAATTTTGTGTCGTTATTAAACGAATTTCTATTTTTAGAGTAGAAATTTTGTGTCATTATCAAACGGTTATTTTTGCTTAGAAACTCATCCAGAACTAGAAATAGAAAAATCTATTTCTGGAACAGAAATGATTTCATGTGCACCCTGAGTCACTGGGAGACACTACTGCCATCTCGAGCTATTGTGATGAGTCCCTCGCCGTAGTGAGCCCGAGACACCCCATTGTCCAAGCCAAGCAACACATCAAGTCGCGATTAGCCATTCGAGGATTCGAATTTGGAAGCCAATATTCAAATTAGATGAAAATCTTATCTATTTTGATTTTCAAGTATTCCGTTTCCTTATTTAAAATATTGTCAATGCACATGATTGAAATTTCCCGATATGTTATTATGACCGCAATATTGAATAGCCTCTTAAATTAGGGACTATTCGCTTATTTCATAACGTGCACATGATTGATAGTCCAATTTCATACCTGAAATATAACTCGCAATCGCATGGAAAAATCGACAATCCGATCTCACACCCGAAATATAATTCACGATTTCATTAAAAATTGGCCAATGCAATATTATACACGAGATATGATTCGTCAATTTATTTCTAAAATTAAGGGAACATGAATGATATATTGCTTGATTTGCTACCATATTGTTTTTTTATGCCTTCGCTTGAATTGATGTTTCTTCCATCAAAGAAACCTCAAAAAAATAATAAATAAATTTGAGTTTGATTAGGTTCATGCTAGAAGATTTAGGATAGTTTGTATGTTTAAATTATGAAATAAATTTATTCTGAATTTTCAAAATAAAAAATACCAAAAACATTAATTTATGATGTTTTCTTTTCATTAATTTGAATTGCATGTTTAATTTTTGAGGCAATTTTAATTTCGAATTTTATAAATAAAAAAAAGGAAAAGAAAACATAAAAAATATCATGCATGTGTCACCTAGAATTTGGTCATTCCTTGCACGTCATCTAATCATTGCATTGTTATGATCATTTAAATGTGTGACATATTAGGATAGTTTCATTTAATATTTAACCCTCATTAGATTATGCATTTAGTGTGGCGTGATATAGAGTTTACATATTAAGTTTATTTAATTATATGTCACATGTCATGTTAGCATAGACATATTTTCTACATCATTGCATTGCACGTAGATTAGGTTTACTTAAAGAAAAGAAAATCCTAAAAAAATTGATTGATTGCATGTTAATTAGAAATCATATCTAGGATCGTTGATATGAATTTTGAGCTAACATTGCAAATGCTTTTGTTGCTATGAGGTAAGTTTTGTAATTTATTTATTATTTTATTGAGTGTTAAATTGGTGAATTGCGCATCCGCATGTACACTTACATATTAAGGATAATAAAATGAATTCAAGCTACCTGATAAAGATTTTTCATGAAAAGAACGATACCGAAAGATCATTAAAGAAATCTAGTGTAACCAAGTCCCCATACCCAAATTCTCTGGTTCGCAGGATTAAACTAATTCTCTTGTTATTTTACTTAAGTGTTTAATCAATCTACTATAAATAGATTAGTGGCAACTCTTAGATCAAATTCATTTGCATGCTAAAAACTTGAACTTAACTCGCAAATTGGTATGAACTTGGGAGAGCCCGAACTAAGTTTAGATTTAGTAATCCATTACCAAACCCTAGATGGTGCACCTGAGATTAGGTCGTGATTGGGTTTTAGGTGTATTTTTATTTTTTATTTTTAATTAAAAAAAGGACCCAAACCCTTCGTCGGCTCTGTCAAAGGGCTACGGCCGTTAGTGAGTTAGATGTGGCGTCGCAACTGTCACCTAAGATCCCACCTTTGGCAAGGGTCGTGCGACCCAGCTAGCCCTCATGAAGTGGCTCTCGCTTTTTGGGCAAAGTCCCTTGAAATAAAGTATGTGCTTGTGAAAATTCCCTCCATGTCTTTGTAAACACTTCTTCTTCTATAGCTTAGTAGGATCCTCTAAGAAATGCAACTTAACTAATTTGAAATGTTACTATGCTGGCATCCTTGGGTGTCTTTATGCTTTGAACTGAATTTATGAATAGATCGTAGCTAAAAGGCAGTTCTTGGAAGGCTCGAACATGAGGTTCATCTATTGTGGAGTAGCATACCTACCGTAGTTGACCTGATTTTTTCTGGTTCTAAGCATAACTCATTCCCCCGGGCGATCGCCGCTTTGGTTGCGAGGTTGCATGAGACCCAAGAGGTCGTGTGACCTCTAACAAAGGTCATCTAGGTCACATGGTCCTCACTAGCCCTTCACCAACCGCCCTTGCATGAGCAAAATCAAAAAAAAATAATAATAATTAATTAGAATAGCTTTGGAATGAAAAACTGTTTTAATTCTAGTTTAAGCATTCCACAAATGCTACTTCATAAAGCTGGGTGGGAGTAGTATTGGGTTTTCAGCATTCCTAATACTAGTATTGGCCAAAAGCTATTTCAAAATACTTACCAAACACCCTAGTATTTTCCTGAAAGACTTTGGAGACTAAAAGCTTTTTAGAAAAACTAAACCAAATGCACCCTAGGCATTTATGCCATAGAAATGAAATTAGGAATATCAAATTTATATCAAAGAAAGTTTTAACTTTTGAAATCAGGGTATGCATTGTTATTTGATACATTGTGGTTAGTAACATTGGTAAATAAGTTTAAGGTACGGAAAGAGAGGAGTCAGAAAGTGAAAGTCATTTCAGCTTCTCAACACATTGCTTGTGTGAAGACTGGTGAAGATGGAATGTGAGGAGAACTGAAAGAAGCCTGGAAGGGTCCCATTATTCCTATTTTTGTAAAAATAAAAATAAAAAAAAAAAAAGGAGACTCAAAATGAACGTATCTTTCTCACGTTCATTCTTCACCATCCCATTGTCCGAAAAAAGATATCATATGTATCGATATCTAGGGGGTGATCTCGTAGCTCCTATGAGGTGGAAACGATGGGCTTCGATTAGACAATATAGCCTGGGACTTGCCATGGCTTTTCTGAACTGGATGAAACTAGGGTTTAATGAAACTCTAGCTCGGTAATAAGGCGAGGAAGGAGAGTGCTTCCAGGGTCCGAGGAGAATCCTAAATTCGATTTCCAGTACAATATACATACATTATTTGACCTTTTGAATAAGAGTCAAGAAGACCTTATGAAAATGGAATATTTTCACAAACCATTTACCCAAGAATAAATTGGAAATCGTCTTTTTTTTCTTTAATTTTTTTATTTAAAAAAAATCTGGCTTAGACTGATTTAGTGAAGTATGCCAGTTTGCTAACTCCTTGCTTTGACTCTGCCTCTTTGGACTCACTAGCCTAAGGCTTAGCCAAGACTTCTTTTTTCTATGCAAAGATATACCCCCGAGCAGAACCGGTCTTTGCAAGTCAATAATGTCCAGTAGGGTCTTTGAAAGAAGGAACTGTTTCATAGTTAGGATGCCCGGAATCCCCGGTGATAGAATCCACTGCTCTTGGAACTCCCACAATTGGAGATCTTAGATGGGTCGATATCAATAGTGACTTATTATTTCAATGAAACTACTTGTATGGTGAAAAAAATTAGAAGTCCTTACATATCGCAAGAGCACGAAATACATTTAACTCAGACAGAATTGACCACGAGTCAAAGGAGATTATTAGAGCTTCTGAGAGATTATCATCCGTCTATCAATTACTAGCAAGGCAAAATGAACGTAGTAGCAAATGCTTTAACTTGCAAGTCTTTTGTAAACGTGACAACTTTCCTCATTACTCAAAAATATATTCTTGAGCACATGAGAAAATTAAACCTAGATGTTTCGAGTCATTACCATGATGCCAGTTAGCTAATCTCTGAATACAACTGACCTTGATTGACAAAATCAAGTCAATATATAATGAAAATCCTCAATTGTAGAAAATTGAAGAAGGTGTAGAAGCTAGGCGACAAGCATATTTCAGTATCACATGGACGGATCCTTAAGGTTTTGTGGTCAGCTACATGTTCCCGATGATTCAAAAATGAAAAATAGAGATATCAGAGGTAACTCAAAGCACCAGATTCTCTCAATGCATCCAAGGCCCTAAAATTTGTGGCGTCTTTCAATTCTAGTGGATTGACATGAAAAACAATATTGTAAAGTTTGTTAAATGGTGTCTATCAATATCTACTTTGACAGCAAGTGAAAATTGAGCACCAAAAGTCAAGTGGGCATTTGCAACTTCTTGAAATACCTAAATGGGAGTGAAAACTTATAACCACATATATTATCACCAGTTTACCGAGAACAACAAGTGGTAAGAATGTTGAATGGGTAATTATCGATTGATTGACTAAGTCTGCTCACATTTTGTCATATCAATTTGGTCTTTCACTGAAAATTATGACAAAGCGATATGTCAATGTGATAGTGATGCCTAATGGAGTTGTAGTGAGATATCCTAGATTCGTGAAAGAGAAATGATTAAGTAACAATTTTTAATTTATTATTAGATTAATAATAAGTTTTGGACCACAAGAGACCAAATAAAAAATAACTATAAATTGTTGTAAGGATCCACTTTTTCAAGAATTTGTAACTCATAATACATTGTTATTCACACAGTAGTGTAAAGACCATTATGCTAGTAAAGCCCTTCGCGAAATGGCTTGCCTTAGACGAAAAGGTGGTTTCCTAATTAACTTGTAGGATGCAGAATTTGCCTGTTATCCATGCCCTATACTGCAGCAATCAGTGTAGTTCTAATATTTGAGGAATAAAGAAAATCACTCAATTTAATAACCACGTAACACCAAGGTCGAGATTTTATTTCTATGACAATTTATAAAAACCTCAGAAACTGTTTTGGAGCTGATCTTTTTCCCTTCTCATAATTAAGGCGAAAAATGAGAGGTAAAAGAAACAAAGAAATAGTAAGATAGACGATGCATCTTGCATGACGTGGTGCAACCTAAGCCATTTATTTTATCTTGGCGAGAAGTACGCCAGAAGTGCCTTAACTTGTGAACGACACTTACTTTAGTATCACAACTTTTCGTCGACTCACTTAAGTGCCACTTAAAAAAAAAAAAAAAAAAAAAAAAGATCATTTAAGTGTCAACTCCAATCTAAGTTGTTGAAAATATGACATAGCAATATTTTAATAATTTCTCAATCCTACGTGATTTGCCGGCATGCCCAATCAACATATAATCTCTAAACTACGTCATGTAGTAAGTTAAAAAGTGATCACTTTAGTTCTAGTGTTGAAAAGAAAATATTACTCCAGTGCCAATTGTTATTAAAAGTGATCACTTTAGTGTCAATCTTAATAAAAAAAAAGTGATCACTTCAATACCAAAAAAAAAAAAAAAAACTAAACAATGTCGTATAGCAAGTTAAGAAGTCATCACTTTAGTGCTAGTCATTGTAAAAGATGATCACTTCAGTACTAATCGTTATTAAAAAATGATCATTTCAGTACCAATCTTAATGAAAAAGTGATCACTTCAGTGTTAAAAAATGCCATGACATGTAACATTTTTAATTGTAAAAGTCAGGTATTTCTAGTCGGAATTTTTTGCCAAAGGCACTTAAGTGATCGTTTTTTTCCGATTTTGGCACTTAAATAAGCCAATGAAAAGTTGTGGTACTAAGGTAAGTGTTGTATACAAGTTAGGGCACCGAAGGAGCAAATCATGATTTTGCATTTGTAAGAAACAAATCCAATGACATTATTCAAGACAAGGAAATCCAAAAGGTAATCGACTACAAATTTAGATGGTGGAATATTGCCCGAAATTAAATAAATGACATTTAAGAATGCATGAACGAAGAATACTAACTACCCAATACGCACATAATATAGATACTTTGGACTTCCAAATTTTGTTTAGAGTTTATTTCTTTTACCAAACGGTTAGCCATGGACTTGATTTTTCTCCGGTGTCACTTCATTACCCTGATGTGGTTGTCATGGAATATTTGTATCATTGAAAACTTGAAAGAAATTAGTGATAAAAATAGACCATACAATATGTGTGAAAAATGAAAAGTTTGAAGATTCAAGCTCATAGAGATGGCCGCTTCATTTGAGCTTGCAACAACCATGGGTTTGAGTCACAAAGCTCATACCGATCGTGTCCTAAAGATCTTTTTGAGTCACGGAGCTCGAGGCCATGTTTGCTCAATTTGAGCTCTTGATCAAGGTTACTCAATTGGTGATCGCGTGAATAATTATGAATTATAAATTTTATATTGTTATAGGCATTTTATTGGTTTTATTCATATTAATCACTTTTCTTATTTTATTTTTATCATATAAGGACTCTCACAATCATCTCATTAAGGGGATATATTCCTTCCTAATTTTCAAAGGAAACAAGCTAAGCAATTTAACCGGTATCTTTGGGAAATTGCTTGGCAGGGAAGGCACTGTAGCTTTTTTAAGAGGGACGGTGCCGTTACTCAAGCATTTCGCTTTGAACGTCATTAAGGGGATATTTTCCTTCCTAATTTTCAAAGGAAACAAGCTAAGCAATTTAACCGGTATCTTTAGGAAATTGCTTGGCAGGGAAGGCACCGTAACTTTTTTAAGAGGGACGGTGCCGTTACTCAAGCATTTCGCTTTGAGCATCATCTATTTTAAGGAAAAGAGACCTCAAAAATGAAACAATCTTGATCAGAAATTTTGTAAATGAGACCGAAGAAAGGTTTGGCAAAAAAAAAGAAAAAAGAAAAAGAAAAAGAGGACCTCAAATAGCATTAAAAGTTCTCTCATAGTTTGACAATGATGACTGCGGTCATAAGGCAGTGGCATGCGAAAGTGCTCGGGTTAGTGATTGAGATCTGGAATGTCTTTTGAGCGAAGTTCAGCTCTTGCATCTCTAGGACCTCTAGAACAAACTTGAGGAGTTGCATACAACTATCTGGAGCTTAGCACGTCACGTTACCTCTTTTTTTTGGTCGAAATGTCACGTTACTTAAATCAGTGGCTTTTATTATAGTTTTTTAAGTCAACACCAGTTATAGGATTGCAGGGCAATGTCACCATTTGAGAATCTCTCATTTTCCTCGATCTTTTTTTTTTTTAAGGCAGCGCATGTTTCCTGTGGAAAGTTGCGTGGGAGCGACACCAAGCCCTTATCAGGGACAGCCTGGTTTCAAGGCACGAATAGACGTTTAAAATTAATGTGTTGACACATACTTATATGTGTTGTCTAGTGTTATCATGGACAAAAATATTTTTTAGCGTGATTCGTAAGTAACCGTCAAGTCAACTCCAAACTCCATGACACATTTATAATTGTAATAGTTGTGTCATGTCATGTGACATGTCATATTTGACATGCTTATAAAAACATGTCATCCATTCATATTAGCTAAATTTATGTTACACTCTTATATCTACATGATAGAATTGACACAACACAGCAGAAATAAACTGAAATTAATGTAGCTTACTTTGATGAATATATTCTAAATCTCCACGGGTCCAACGCAATTCATTTTGCTTATGGAGGTGTATAAATAATACCCCCATACTCTTGCGATTACAACACGCATTTGACATTCCAACTCCTTCGATCACTCCCATCTTCTTACACCTAACGCAAAACAGGTAAGTCTATACTCCATACAACCATCTTGCCACCATTGAAAAGTAAATGATCTGTCAAAGAGGATATATGTAATTGCTTTTCTTTGGCCCCAAAAGGGAAGATCATAGGCGTACGTAAAATTTTCCAATTGTGATTGCAGGAAGGGAGAGGAATGTGGAGGCTAAAGATTGCAGAAGGCGGGAATGGTCCGTATATATACAGCACCAACGACTATGCCGGGAGGCAGATATGGGAGTTCGATCCCGACGCAGGAACTCTGGAGGAGCGCGCCGAGGTGGAGGAAGCTCGCCTTCATTTTTACAACAACCGCTTCAAGGTCAAGCCCAGTGGAGATCTCCTATGGCGAATGCAGGTAAATTGCTGAAATTAGCTGACGCTTAATCTCGATTAATGCCCCATCGTCGCAAAACTTCTGCGGAATCGAACCGCAGTTTGTTGCACGCTGTCCGTTTTTTCTAATGGGATCAAAACGGGTCCAGAAGCGGGTCGAGACCTCCTTTCCATTTGGCCTAGGACACGGACCCAGCTGCCAGATTCATTTCTCCAACCGATCATGATGAGGTCCATTAGCGAGGAGCTCTTTTTAACGGATTTAAAATTCTTTTCTTTTTATTTTGTATTCGATTATAGACTAATAAAATCGACTCAAATGACGGACTAGACTTCATCACCAGTTATAAAGTTATGGTGTCGGTAGTGACGGATCATCCCACAGAGAATCAGTCTCTGGACCTGTTAAAAAGTTCTTCGTTCTGCAATTGCAGTTTCTAAGAGAGAAGAACTTCAAACAAACTATTCCTCCCATGAAGGTAGCGGAAGACGAAGAGATTACACATGAGAAGGCATCGGCCACATTGAGGAGAAGCGTCAATTTCTTTTCAGCCTTGCAAGCCAGCGATGGCCATTGGCCTGCAGAAAATTCCGGCGTGCTCTTCTTTCACCCTCCTTTGGTTAGCGCTCTTGAGTCTTCTTGGTGATTGTTTGCATTGGTCAGTGTAAACCTTGGACCAAATATGTGGTTTTATCATTACCCCGTGTGAATAATAATGTTTCTGGAGATGTGTTATCAACTTTATTTATCGAATCGAGTGAAAAGAATGTTTTCTATTTACTCGATGTGCGTACCCAAGTGTTGCTAGAAAGATATTCTAATTACTTTTTACCTGATAGGACAGTGAATGAAGGGTAAAAAAGTATTAGTCAAACAATATCCATAATTTGGTCATGATCATTATGCTTTTCTTGGTCGGAGGAAGGACCGATCATCACGTGATAGTCGTACCAATTGCAGCAATCCGTGCCCTTTGACTTGTTCAATAACAACAAAATGCAGGTGATATGTTTGTTTATTACTGGTCATCTCAACATTGTCTTCTCCTCAGAACATCGAAAGGAGATGCTTCGATATATGAACAATCATCAGGTACTTGATTTTTGTCTATTTTGCATATAATCCTACTGCAAATTTTGAGAATGTAATTCCATTTTAAGTTGTACATGAAAAAGAAAATTGTGCTCTATCTTTACATTGTTGGGTGCTAAATACTGCATCGCAGAATGAAGATGGTGGATGGGGCTTACATGTAGAGGGCCACAGCACCATGCTCAGTACAGTACTTAACTATATATGCATGCGTATATTTGGAGAAGGTCCTAATGGTGGCGAGGACAATGCTTGTGCCAGAGGGAGAAAGTGGATTCTCGATCGAGGTGGTGCCACACACATATCCTTCTATGGAAAGATTTGGCTTTCTGTAAGAAATTTTTTGCTTCTAGTGACGATGCATGATCCTTTAATTGATAAATCACTTCAATACATGATACTAAAAGGTTACAAGCCGCACCAAACTGAACCATTGAAAACTGGGAGCCCCGTATACTCTACAAATTTTAAACAAGTTTAAACAATATGTATTCCCTGATGCCGAGTGCGACTGACGTATGGCCTTTTTTTTTTTTTTTTTTTTTTTTCTTTTTTATGGTAGATACTTGGACTCTATGACTGGTCCGGGACCAAACCAGTGCCTCCTGAGTTACTGCTGCTTCCCTCGTTTCTTCCCCTGCATCCAGGTTTGCCAAGACATTTCCATGTACCATACCAGAATGATTACTTGAGCCCCCAAGATTATTAACTTATATTCAAATTCGTGACCATAAAGAAGAGAATTTATTGTTCAATTTCCTCTTGCTAGATGTGCCATTGTCTTGTTGAGGTGCCTTAGGAATTCGCGAGCAAGTCCAGATTTTCTTTTTTCCAGAATTTTGTTCATTGTAGACAGTTGTGTCCGTTAGATTTTGTTTCTTCGTCTTAGAGTTGCTGGCTATATCCTGTCCATTATGCAGCTAAGCTGTGGTGCTATTTTCGGACCCTTTATATGCCCGCATCATATTTGTATGGAAGAAGATTTGTAGCACCAATTACACCTCTCGTTCAACAATTGAGAGAGGAACTTCTAACTCAACCCTATTGCAACATCTCTTGGACAAAAGCTCGACATCTATGTGCCAAGGCAAGAGTTAGCTTGCACCAAACTACTAATTCACGTGTTATTAAGATTCTAACATATTTTTCTAATTATGATTCATATAGGAGGATCTCTACTGTTCGCGTCCTTCGGTAGTAAATTTGCTATGGGATGGTTTTTACCTACTATCCGAGCCTTTTCTCAACCGCTGGCCACTAAACAGGTTGAGAGAAAAGGCTCTTAAAACAACTATGAAGCATGTTCATTACGAAGATGAGAACAGCCGATACATTACACTGGTATCTATAGGAAAGGTAATTAGCAGGTACATTGTAGATGACCCATATCCTTGTAACACAACTTAATGGATAAATATATGCTAATTAACAGGCATTAAGTATGCTTGCTTGTTGGGTGGAGGATCCAAATGGTGAATACTTCAAGAAGCATCTAGCTAGGATTCAAGATTTTATATGGGTTGCTGAAGATGGAATGAAGATTCAGGTTGGTTAAATGATTAATCACATTAAAAAGATTATATGGAAAAGAAACTAAATTTGATGGTCCCATTCCATACGCAGAGTTTTGGTAGCCAACTATGGGATACAAGCTTGGGAATCCAAGCTTTGCTTGCTAGTAAACTAACCAGCGAAATAGGGCCAATACTCAGGAAAGGGCAGGACTTCATTAGGAGATCACAGGTTAAATCTTTATCTCAGTTTGCGGGCATCTCCTAGCATTTCCTTTTGCTACACCGACACACTTATTTACATGTTGATATTGAAGGTCAACGATAATCCTTCCGGTGACTTCCAAAGCATGTACCGTTATTTTTCTAAAGGATCTTGGACATTTTCGGATCAAGATCAAGGTTGGCAATTGTCTGATTGCACCGCAGAAGGTTTAACGGTAAATTCTTTTGAAGATGGTGAATAGTCATCAGATCTAAGATTTTCTGGTGCCTAATTTGATCTCCTTCCTGCTCATACAGTGTTGCTTGCTTTTCTCACAAATGCCACCAGAAATCGTAGGTGAGAAGGTAGAGCCAAAGAGACTATATGATGCGGTCAACATTATACTTTCTCTGCAGGTAAGTGTCAGTCGACAGAGCATATGATTTTGCAGTGTAGCCAACTATACTTGTGGTGTTCCAAAAACGTTAAAATAGGCAATATATAATGTCTTACTTCTTAGTGTGTTTCCAATGTAATACCATGATGCATTCATACATCACCGTTTTTGTAGAGTAAAAATGGTGGATTGACAGCGTGGGAGCCCGCAACTGCCGCAAATTGGTTGGAAGTACGTACTTCGTCATTTAAGAAGAAGCCTATGCTATATATGTATATGATAAATTGTGGCTTGTATTTCTATTTATACTTCTGAAAATCTCATGTCAATTATGTATGGTGTAGCTCCTCAATCCACTTGAATTTCTCGACGATGTCATCGTGGATCGGGAATACGTTGAATGCACTTCAGCGGCCATCAAAGCTTTAGTTCTGTTCAAGAAGTTGTGTCCAAGGCACCGGAGCGAAGAGATCCAAGATTTTATATCCAATGCTGTCCGATACCTGGAAAGCGCACAAATGCAAGATGGATCATGGTATGCATGTCCGTCTTCCCTTATGTTTGACTAGTATGGATAATTCAAAAACAAGCTGACAAGATAACTTGAGAACTATTATGTGCAGGTATGGAGAGTGGGGAGTTTGTTTTACATATTCCGCATGGTTTGCGCTCATGGCACTCGCAGCCGCCGGCAAAAGCTACGAGAATTGCACCGCTATTCGTAAAGGCGTAGCTTTTCTCCTTCAGATGCAGTCACAGGATGGTGGCTGGGGGGAAAGCTACCTTTCTTGCCCAAGAAAGGTGATTATTTTGGGAGCATTCCGGAAAATGTTCGATTGACTTTGATAACTCCTTCGAGAACGGAAAAAAGAACATGAATAGGACTCGTCGGGAATTGCACAATGAAATGAAATCTAAATGAACGTGAAGTTAGTAAATTCACAAGTAAATTTCTGGCAATAGCCAAAGTTAGACCTCCAACCAACTACAGAGCTTGGCATCTTATCCCTAAGACGAACTTGAAAAAGAAATAGAAGCAATATCAAGTATGATTATGTTATAATATTTTTATGCCATTACTAATTTAGTCATCCAATTAAAAGAATGGATTTTCTAACCATTTTTTGATTGAGGCAGAAATATGTATCGCTTGAAGGAAATAGATCAAACTTGGTTCAAACTTCATGGGCTATGATGGGTCTGATTCATGCTGGGCAGGTTTGTGTATTCTCTTATTATATCATATCTATCTTTCATATCTTTTTTTTTTTTTTTTTTTGGTCAAAATCTTTCATATCGTGTTTAGCTATCCGTAGTTTACTGCCGAAAAGATTATTTGGAAACGTTGAATACAAAAAGCGACCAGTGCATTTTCATTTTTAATAATTGCAATCAGTTCGAGTTTTCCTTTGCCAAATTGCCCGTGCACAAAAACCATCGCACCTCAAAGTTACGTATAAATAATATGCACAATTTCCTTGATCTAACAAGTTCTTCTCATCAGGCGGAAAGGGATCCAGCTCCCCTACATCGAGCAGCAAAGCTGATAATTAATTCCCAAATGGAAAATGGTGATTTTCCTCAACAGGTGATATATGATTGTTTCTCCATACAAAAGTACCACGATGTTTCTAACCAACACGTACAGTGATTGGCCTTGTACATAATTAGTGCCGATCATTTTTCAAGAGACCGAAGATTAGTTTAATCAAACATGTGGAAGATAGAGATAATCTATCGGAGTTTAGAAAATATATTAGTTTAATTACGCCTCTAAGTGTCAGCTGGGTTGACTTCGTTTATTCTATATACACATTGCTGACGGTGAACAATTTTGCATGACAGGAAATTACTGGAGCTTTCAAGAAGAATTGCATGTTGCACTATGCAAACTATAGGAATATTTTTCCCATCTGGGCACTTGCCGAATATTGCAACTCGGTACTTTTGAACAGTTGTGGAACTCAATGAATCATGTCTTAAATTTTGTCCATCTCATTACACTTGAAGGAGATGTAAAAGTAGAATTCTTGTGCGACCTTGCCATAAAAACAGACGTGTAACCGTGGATCCTGGATTTCACTTTATGAAAACGTAATGCAAGCAACACGCCGAATCCCACTTTAATGGGTGACGGATGGTTAAGTGGCACATGAATGCCGCCTGCTATAGGCATCACCAATATTCCCTTTTGAAAGTTTAGCCACGAGGAGTGTGGAGTGTGACAGGCTCTTTCGAGTTAACATTGAGCAAGAATTGAATCGAAAGAGATGTTTAAACTCGAGAGATAAACAGATTAAATTGTCCTAATATAATGAACATTAGCTCGAGGGCCTTCCACCTCAGGGATGTGTTGATGCGGTTGCGGGATGGGTGAGAGTTGTTTTGAGTGATTATTGATGGAAGTTTAAACGAGTCAGAGGGTATAAAATGGATATCATTAGGTAAATGCAAATGAAGGATAGAATACGATCGAAATCAAGGCGTATAGGATGCAACACTAGCTGAGAATCAAAATCGGGATTGATGAAACTCACCACCAAGACCTATAGAAACTACCAGCCAAGGATACAAAACTTCAAAATTGAATAAGCTCACCACCAAGGCCTACGAAAAACCACCAGCCAAGGATACAGTGCTTCTTTGGCTCATCACCTAGAAAAATCTACTTTTCAAGGATACAGAAATCAAGAGTAATCTACTATCCAAGATATTTGCTTACCGAGAGGAAAATCTCAAATATTCATTTACTCAAAATTCACCGTCTTGCATTTGAGAATTCACCTCATTATCTAGAGGGATAGGAAATAGACTAAACATTGAACAAGAGAAACTACCTAATTAATTAAAGACATAGGAACTAAAAAACACGATAAAGTCCGAGGAACTATAAAATGCATCAAAGCACCTAGAGACTTGAACTTTAACTCGAACTTTGACTCTTTAAAGCCTACAACACACTTAAAACTCACTAAGGACACTTGACAAGATGTAAAGTAATTAAAATTACACTCTAAATTCATTCGCCATCCTGGGCAACCCATTCAACACCTTGAAAGATTGTCAACCAGCAAAGGAAATTGTCCATAACAACCTTTGGTTGCTAAATAGTTTATTAGTAGTCTCAAAATCGTTGACATATTGTAAATTGACATTGACAACCATCAAAGTGACAACTTGTCCACCGAATCGACAACTCTCTTACATAATCAACGTCTTCAACTTGTACAGATCGACAAAGTCCAATGCTCCCGCATGTCACGCAACACAACTAAAGGAACTTGTTATACCGTTAATCACCTGAGTATATCACCTATTACACTTACTGATCATGTACCTTGACAGTAATTTGATCCCCTGGTGTGAGGCACTTCTGCCTGGCACGATCGTTTCTAAACGTACGACTCCATCTTTATCACTGAAAGAAAAATTTTAAACATCATAACCTTCAAAAAAGAAACAAATGGATATCCAGACAAATTAAGGACCATGCCCCTGCTCTTTTCTAGTTCCTATAGTCTATTGTTCTCAGGGATATCCAGACAGATTAAGGATCACAAAATAATTTTGTTGTAGAAGTGACTCAAGGACAAATTAAAAATAAAAATTAAAAAATTGGTCACATGAAGAAAAGAACGGAGTTTAAAAAATATAAAAATTGAATTTATCTCATTAATCGACTTAGATGAATGGATGAGTAATTTCATATTAATGTAATAATTAAGCTGAGCTGAATAACAATAATCATCAAAACAACAGACGCCCAAAACTCGGCCTAAGAGAGCTCTTACATATACTGACAACTGACCCAAGAATGACCGTACTCTCCTCCTCATAAGTACTTCAGATGATCATCTATAAAAACCTATTCACTTTGTATTGAACACTTGACTATTTAAGTGATTTCGTTGCTTTCTACCTTGATAGTATCAAGTTGATAGGCATGAGAACCATCAAAGATTTGAGAGTCAAAAAAATTGAACTCTCCCCTGTCAAACCATTATGCACAAGATCCGGAAAGGCAACAGCCAGCAAAAACAAGTCGACCATCATGCCATCATGCCTAGCCAAGTCGCAAAAATAATAGGCCAGAGAAAGTTCTAATGAGTGCTGATGATCAAATACTCTTGTACCAAAGCGGTTTTACTTTGAGCAATGAATCATATTTAAAGAAAGAATAAGGGCGCGTTTGGTAATGAATCTGCTCCCGAAAACTGATTCTGACAAGAAATGATTATTTTTTATTCTGTTCCCGGGAACTAATTCTGAGTAAAAAAATGCGTTTGGTAACTATCCAAAATTTCGGATTCTCGTAATAGAATTGTGTTTGATAACGTGTTCGTTGATTCTGTTCCAAATCAATTTTTTTAAATTTTTAAATAATTTTTTACTTTTTCTTTTTTTTTTTCGTTTTTTCGTTTTTTTTTTCCTTTTCTTTTTTCCTTTTTTCTTTTCTTTTTTTCTCTTTTCTCCTATTCTTCTTCTTCTTCTTGTGGCCGGTCGTCGGATCGGCGGCCGGGCCTAGACGAGAACCAAGAACCTCACCCTGAGCGTCAGGCCCTCGGCAAGGCCCGGCCCTCGTCGGCCGAGCCTCGCCGGCGGCGGGCGAGGCTCACCTAGCCTCGCCGGTGGCCAAGCCAGCCTCGCCGAGGCTAGGCGAGGCCCGCTTGGCCACCGGCGGGGCCGGGCGAGCCTCGTCGAGGCCGGGTGAGGCCCGCCCGGCCACCGGCAGGATGGGCGAGCCTCGCCGATGGACAAGCGAGCCTCGTCGGGCCGGGCAAGGCTCGCCTAGCCCCGGTGAGGCTTGCTAGGCCACCGGCAAGACTCGACCTTGCCGGTGGCTGCGCTTACCTCCGACGAGCTTACTGCACCTTGCCCGGCTCGGCGAGCTCACCGGACACGGCCGGCAACTAGTGGCGGGCGGCAACGGACGGCGACAAGCGACAACAGACGGCGGCAGGCGGCGGTCGCGGGATGGCGGAAGGGAAGAAGAAGAGTTTCATTATTTTGATTCTCAGACATAGAATCATATTTTTTTTTTCTCAAATCTTGTCCAAAACTGATTTCGGGAACAAAAATTTTACCAAACGCGATTCTGTTCCTAAACTGATTCTGGAAACAAAAAATCAGAATCAAGCACTGTTTGGATGGGTTACCAAACAGTGCCTAAGAATGCTACTCTTCCCTGTTTGGTTGAAGAGTAGAAAAGAACGAAAGAGGCACTTAATGACATTTTAATGACCATTTTGTCCTTGTACTTCTTCCTAGATAAAAGTGTGTTAGCTTTAGTAATGAGACCTTTGGCTCGTTAAAGATTTAATATCATCAACAACACTGTCATTTAGACCATATTTCTTGCACTTCGAATGGAAAAAGTATGCTCTGCTTTCAATAAACATGGATATATACAACGCGAACAAAAATTCAAAAAAGCATGTTGTATGTAAAAACTTAAAAATCATAGAGAAATACTCCAAAATAATTAAACATATGAGCAGGAGATGAGGTGGAAGATATTCACTGTCATGACATCACATTGATTGCAACATGGCAGACTAAAGGAAAAATAAATACATAAAAATCAAAAATCAAAAAGGAAATGTGTGTGTTACGCTTAAAAGAGGACAAAGGTTCACATCAAAAGTTACCAAGGACAATTTATATTATAAATTATTATAAGTTCATCATTAGATGAATGGTATAAGTATTTGAAGTTCGCAGTATAATTAAATTATGCCGCATATGAATCATCCGACGGCACATTTTTAAATATGTTTTACATTAACAGTGGAATTAATAAAAACTCTTTTTTTATGTTATTGTGCAATATCAATGGCATATATGGAACAGAGTGAAAAGTATTTGTGGAATTTCCCACAATCCCAAATTTTGAATGATTTTCCTAAATCTTTTGTCTTCCACCCTAATCCTTCCGTATCACTCTATCAAGCTAGGATGTTAGGCTTTGCTTGTTTTATGAAAAATAAACTATTAAAAATATATATTTTTTAAATTATAGCTTATATCACTTAAAATATTAATCAATAGAAAATATTTCCATTATCGATAATAACTTATATTTAAATATTTTAATGAATGATGAAAATATTTTTTTTATTTTAAGTAATATAAATAATTAATTTTAAGAAAATATGTTTCAAATCTTTCATTTTTCACAAAATAAATATTTCAAATGATAAATTATTTATTTCAAAAATGGAGAGGAGTGGCCTTTAGACTAATCTAGTTGGATGGCCATCGCTCGTGAATAATTTCATAAAACTTTTGCTTCCGCAATCCGCGGTGGTTTTCTACACATTTCCACCATCAGGTAGCGACTCTCTCTCTTTCTCTCGATTTGGGGAAGCAACAACGGTTGCTTTAATGGTCGAAAGTCGTGCAACCATGCACAAAAATCAAGTAGAATTTCATATGCTATTTCGACACATAACCAAGAGAGAGGGCATGTAAAAAATGGTTAACATCATAGAAAATTCAAAATTAATATATTCATGATAAATTTATTTTAAATTAATTTTTTAACCATTAAAAATCCCAAACTAAAACATTTAACATAAATTTACCATCCGTTAGTTTCCATTAAATTGATTTAATATCATAAAAATTCAAAATTAGTATCTATCTCGTTAAATGTCACATATCATATAACTTGAATGCAAGATTTAACGGATTGTAAATTTATCTTAGTGTGTGCCGGTTTATAATTTTTTATGATTGAAAAATTAGTTTCGAGTAAATTTATTATAAATATATCAATTTATTATTCTTTGTAATATTAACATTATTAAAAGAATTCGGATCTTATATCATTGATGTCATGTTGTATCTCATTTGATAAAATGATTCGAACAATGAAAGGCGGTCAAGGTGCACCTTAGATTTTATCGGCATTTATCCAATCCGAAGCATGTCATGAATTGCCGAACGAAGTCTACGTCGGTTCCTTTTATCTTACGTTCGAGTAGGGGTAGTACTGTAGACGTGGCCGAATTCAAACTCTGATGATGGAGACTCGCTCGCGAAAGATCTGACACCGTCCAATGATACTCCCCCGACAGCGCAGCAGACCGAATTCAGTGAAGAACGAGGAAGAAATTATTTATTATTACAGAGGCGAAAGCACGTTGCGTGCCTGATCCGTCGTCATTCCTGCTCCCCTCCTTTTGAGTACTTTTCATGCTTACTAGATTCCCACTCTTTGGTGCAAAATATTAATTACGTGCTAATAATTTCATAAGCTCAAAAAGAAAATCACGCGTAAATTACGGCGCAGTTTGATGAGCTGATTATGTTCCAATCAAGGAGTCACGTTTTTGTCCCGACTTGATCTACGACGCACATTGGAATATAATAAGGATGCATCGACGAGTGTCTGAAAATGCCTACTAAACGCTAATTGCATGATACAAGAGTAACCAGTGTATGAAAAGAGTGAAAAAAATTCTTTAATTGGTTGCTTAAAAAGTTCTCCCAAAAGACTTGTTGGCAAATGTCCGTGTAATGAGGAGATAAAACTCTAGTTTGGCCTTCCATTAGGTTTTGGATCTTGATCTTTTTTCTGGTAAAATGTCCGGTAGGAAAAAACTTAAACTTATTTTCTCATCTTGATACCTTCTCAAGCCAAAGAAATTATTGAAAAAATCATAAACTTATTATATTTATGTCAATTTAGCAATAATCCTTTTTTTTTTGTCAATTAAGTCCATCAAGATAATTTTGGCGAAGATATCATTGACATGAACGATAATTAATCCAATTTAGCAAATGGTATATTTATCACAAATTTATCGGTTTGGGGGTTTTTTTGGTCAAATAAATTAGTTTTTGGTAAATTTGTCATAAATGTACGGGTTTTACATTGTATGATCAATGCTAATGTACGAAATGTTTAATATTTTTTCTGAACTTTTTATTATTTTCTTTACTTTTTTTTTTAAATGACAACTCTCGCTAGCCCCATACAAGAATCGCTAGCCGTGGGTAAGGGCCTACAAGTCTCTCTAGAGGCCTCGAGGGTTAAGCCCTTGCTATAACTAGCAAGGGTAGCCCTTGCCAAAGGCCATGAGTTCCAACTCGCGACCTTCATAGGATCTAGGGAGGACTTAACCTTGCAAGTGGGCAAGGGCTTGGTGACCTTTGTTGGCCACAATGAAAAGAAAAAAAAATGAAGAATTTTATAAAATTTATCCACTGATGTATCACATAGTATGGCTAATGTCCATATCAACAATTCTTGATCAAAATTGACTGGATTGACTTAATTGGCACAAATACAAAAAATGTAGGACTAAATTGGTTGAATTGAGAAAACTATGATAGATCAATACTATTGTAATAGATTTAGGATTTCTTTTTTCCCCTTTTTCTCAATTTGTGGTGGTAGTATTCTCCTAGGCTGAATGAATGGGGTGTCCATTGCTTATTGTTCATGAGATGCAAACTGACCCGCGGACTAGGTGGCAAAAGCCCATCAAACCGACTCCCTTATCTCAAATTGGCTCTCTAAAATCCCACCCTCTTTGGCCTTTGTTATGTTACGATGTTGGATTATATTATCTCATGAACCTTTTCAAACAAAGTAACGAAATAATACATTATAGACCGAAAAAGAAGAAGAAGAAGAAGAGAGTACAATCAATCAAATAGTCATAATTAAGCTTGATCAACAGGTCAGATATTAGTTTCCTCAAATGCAGTTTAGGTGGAGTCAAGACACCTTTCATTCTCAGGTGTTTGCCCCCTTATGGTCATGGGTCATTGCATTTCATTGTCATCGGACAAATTGCAATGGCTACAATTGCACCCTCGATGTCGTCTCAATGAAGATGGTTGCAATTGTATTTGGTGATTGGTAATAGATTGTTAAGAATAGTTTTTTTTTTTTTTTTTTCCACAAAAGATAATCAAGGTAGACTATGCCAATGTGATAGAGAGTGCGATGTTAAGAGCGTGATGACAAAAATTGATTGGATAACAAGAGCAAAGAAGGGGAACTAAAGTAGCACGAGTAGTTTGTCAAGTCAACTTGAGCCTAAAAGCACTTGTGTTGATGGTTTTGCAAGCTTATTATTATTTTTTTTATTAGTCCTATTATGACTCTTGACCTACTCTCGAATTTTTGCTCTGTTAAAATCAACATATGAAACTAATTGTCCCCTAGTAGGCGGACTACCATGGTTCACTAACCTGAGTAGACGTGCTGTGCCATGCTCTGCTCGTACTAGCACCTCCTATCCCATTATTTAGGCTTTGCCATCTAATTGTGTTTTGTTTCACTAAAAAAATTCATGATGATAGAAAATATATTTTATGAAAATCATTTAAAAGGAAAACTGTCGGTTTTCATTTATTTTCTGGCTCTGAAAAAAAACAATTTATTTTTTCTAGAGTGGGAAGTTGTTTTTTGCCGATCTAAATTCATGACTTTTAGTTCATCGAAATCATTTTCTATAGATAATTGATTTTCCGTCGTCTAAAAACACTGGACAACCGAAAAATAATTTATTGAAAATAATTTTTTGAAAACAAGTTATCAAGAGATGAATTTTTAAAACTTTGAAAAATTAAATAGATTGGGGAAGGACGGAGGGGAGGACCAAACACAATACAGTCTAGTCACGCAACACTGACAAAAGATCGACTTGATTATTGCAGAATGCAGAAGAGGGTCCCGGTAAAAAAAAAATGGCATTATGCAAATCGCCAGTCCCATTCAGCTGTCCCACTTCCGATTTGAAACGACGAACCGTAAGTAACACAGCACCAAAAGATTCTCTCCTCATCCCATGGTTATCTCAATCTAATCTCAATCTAATCTCCATCTCCCTCCGGCTCAGCTCGCACCCATGCTGCTCGCATTCCCCGCAACTTTCGCCTTTGTCGAGTTCCAGCCTTTTCAAGCGCACACTTTTCCCTGCAACTTTTCTCGACCACTTTCTCGCACTTCCTCTCCAACCAAACACTGCCCAAAACCCCAACCCCTCTCTCTCTCTCTCTCTCTCAAAGAAAGCTCCTGCTTCGCTCCAGACAAAAAAAGCAGCTCGCATTTTTCTTCCTCCTCGGATCCGGCCTTCCCTCCTCCGGCTTCTCTCAGATCTGGCACCGGGACGACCTCCTTCTCCGGCCTGCTGACCGGATCTCCGCCGCGTTGCTGTCGTCCGCCAGCATCTGCTTCCGCGTTGCCCCGACGCTCGCCGCTCGAAAATCCCCTCGACAGAGACGTCCCGACACCTGCTGCCCACATCGCCGCCGTGCTGTGCAGACCGGAGCCGTGAAGCCGACTCGCGCATCTCGCCGTGGACAGGTAACGACACTCGCCTCCGCCGCCACTGTCCCTCGCTTCACCGTCTCCGCCGTAGCCGTGCCAACCGAACCGCCGCTCGAACGTCTCCGCTCCCTGCAGCCGCCGCCTCACAGCCGGACCAGGTGGAAACCCATCCGTCGCCGTCGACCTAGCCGCCGCCCGCGGCGTCGACGTTGTCGTTCGACACCCCCCCCGGTAACCGTAGCCGCTGTCGGAGCCCTGCGGCGAAGCGAGGCTGACGATTGCTTCGTTGGCCGGGTCGGGCTCGTGACCCGGTCCGCCTAGGCTTTAGCCGTGCGGGCAGGGTCAAGCCCGGTCTGTCTTGGCTTCGGGTAGGGCTTCGTAGTGGGCCTTCTGGTCTTCGGGCTCCAATCGGGCCATTTTTTTACAAATAAAAACCTGTTGGGCTGGACTAAAAAATTATTGTGTTGGGTTCGAATTTCTTTCCGGGCCGGGCTCGCACCCCAGCCCCGTTCTGGGCCATTGGTCTCAGCGACCCGGGTCGGACCAAACCCGGGGATCCGACCCGGGTCGTTTTTAATATATTATAATTATATTTTAATATTTTAATTAAAAAATGAAAAGAATAATTTTTTTTTTCCAGAAAATCAAAAAAATCAAAAATCCCTATATTTTCCATATATGTATGGAGAAATCCCTCAAAAATCCAAAAAACTTTAAATTTAAACAAGATTAGGTATCGCAAAGACATTAATGATTAACTAGTGTAATCAAGGAGCGAGTATTTCTTATGATACTTCACTTTTAATCGACTCACCTTAATTTGATTAATTTGATTAATTAATGGCACTTCATTTTAAAATTAATTTACAGGTTAAAAATTTGTATTATTAAGTTGTGAATTGATGGACTTGAGAGAGTCTTAGCCAAATCATTAGCCCCCGTCCCTAACCAGGCACCGAAAAAAAGAGGTCGCGACATCATGTCATACCATTTTCAACAAATCACCGAGTACTGTTACAGAAATAACCTTGATATTAATATAGCCAGCATTACCGAATATACCGCAAAGAGTCTCCGCAGGCCCCCACACAAATCATTTTACTATTGGAGGTGTATAAATATCCCCACGCTCTTGGCATTTGACATTCCAACTCCACCCACCTCCTCTCACATCTTCCTATACATATAACGCGAAACAGGTACGTTTGTACTCCGTAGAGATTGAGATTGAAGGAAGAGCAAGGAATGTGGAGGCTTAAGGTTGCCCAGGGCGGGAACAGTCCGTACATATACAGTACGAACGAGTACGTCGGGAGGCAGACATGGGAGTTTGACCCAGACGCGGGAACCTCGGAGGAGCGCGCCGAGGTGGAGCAAGCTCGTCTTCATTTCCACGACAACCGCTTCGAGGTCAAGCCCAGCGGAGACCTCCTATGGCGGATGCAGGTTAGAGTGCTGTGCATCATACCCCGTCACTCGATCATTCAAGTGTTGTTCTATTCTTGATTGAATACTCTTATCATCGCCAAAGTCAAAACGGTTCCAGAAGCAAGTCCGGACCTCCTTCCGAATTGGCCAAGAACATGGACTCAGCTACTAGATTCATCTCTCCCATCTCCATCAGCCGGGAGTTCAAGTTATAATGCAAATAAAAGTTAATTTTGGACGAAGTTGGAGACATGCATACGTATCTATCAATATCCGAAAAATCTACTAATATTCGGCCAGTAACTTATTTATTTATCTATCTATCTGTCTTATTGGATCAAAACGCAAGAATGTTTCCCACTTTCTCTATTACCCAAAATCCCCATCTCATTTGACCAATCAAATGGTTTTGTATCTAATATCCAGAATACCTTTTCTCTGACCAATAAAATATTTCTCTCTTTCGTCTTGCCAATATATTTCATCTCAATTACAGATATTAGACTATAAATTTAGAAAATTGTTTTAATTAATGTCATATACACTTTCTCCCATTCACCATATGAAGTTACCTTGCAAACATCTAACCCACTATGTAAAAATGCAGGGTTATTTCCAATAGAGGGGTGTTTCCGTTTACCCACTACATTAAATTGCAGGAGTGTTTCCAATAGAGGGGCGTTTCCAACTTTTTCTCTCCTTTGCCCAAAGTGTCTCTCTCATTTGACCACTGAAATAGCTTTTATTTAGGATTAATACTAAGAAAAACTTGAAATTGGTACACCTATGACAAATAGACTCCAAACTAATTTTTCAATCACCAAAAATTCCAAATTTGTACACTTATGATAAATTTATCCTCCGGTAATTTCTGTTAAGTTTTAGTGTCAAATTACCGAATTAGTCGACACATGAAAATTGACAAGTGTACCAGTTTAGAGTTTTATACTCCCTTTGTCATAGATGTACTTTTTTATGGTTTTTTGTCATACTAATTCAACTTAACAAAAACTAATAAAGGATAAATTTATCACAAATTTACTAATTTAGGATTTTTGATGGTCAAAATATTAATTTTTGATAAATTTGTTACAAACATATCAGTTTAGGATTTTTCGTAATCAAAAAATTAATTTTAGGTAAATTTGTCATAAGTATACCGGTTTAAAATTTTTATTATATTAACCATTTTATCTATCATCCAAAATATGCCATTCCTCTTACCATTCGAGTCGCCTTCCCTCTTAAAGTTGATTCCAAAATAATAAACTATTAATAAGAAAGTATTTGTATACAATCATTCTTACTCAATGTTGCATACATCTCATTTTGTTTGCATTTTAAGTAATAATAACCTAAAATTTTCAGAAAATATTTTTAATTAATGGAATGTGGTTACGCGTTTTTTGCCTTCTTTCATTCATTGATCATATGAAGTTACTTCCAAACATATCATGCTAAAGTTATCCTTATTTTTTCAAAATATATAATTAGTTAGCAAATTTATTAAAGCAAATGATATCTTAGCATTGTAATGAATTTAGTGGACAAGAAAAATGTTTAGACTTATCAAAAGTCAAAAGTAACCTTTTTATTTTCTTGTTAATCCAAAATACTATTCAAATTTGAAAAGATTATAAAAAATGATAAGAGAATGTTCGTGAAAATATCTATTATGAAAGTCTTAAAGATGAAGAAAAGTCAAAATGCATGGGCCGTAAAATTTGCAAATAGAAAAAGTAATTATCACTCTAAGTAAACTCTCACTATTATTGTGTAGCTAGGTAGAGTCAAACCCAACGTTTATGTAAATATCACGATTTCCGTGCTTCCTTGGAGAGTGATCGAGTTAAAAGTATTTATGCATATATTAATCAAGGAGAAAGTTCTTTTTATGAATTAACAAATTAAGTAGCCTGGTGGATGAATTTGTTTGGGGGGTTCAGACAAACAATACTTGAATTTTATACAGAGAAATATAAAAACAAGGAATTGTCTTCTACTTTTTTTTTTTTAAAGAAATGATTAGTTGACAATCTATAATCTACTGTGAAAATAACAGTATGTTCTATTCTGAACCACAAAAAAACCAAATAACAAATTATTATAAATTATTGTGAAGCTCACTTCTTTAAAAATTTATGACTCACAATAAATTTTTATTTCATAGTAACTGAGAGACTGTTATGCTCGCAAAGCGTTTCTTTTTCTTTTCCCAAACCTTGATGAGTAAGTACTCTGGTAATCCAGTAAGCATCAATCACTGGACCTGCTAAAATTTTTTGTTCTGCAATTGCAGTTTTTAAGAGAGAAGAACTTCAAACAAACTATTCCTCCCGTAAAGATAGAGGCTGAAGAAAAGATGACACATGAGAAGGCATCGGCCGCATTGAGGAGAAGCGTCTATTTCTTTTCAGCCTTGCAAGCTAGTGATGGCCATTGGCCTGCAGAAAATTCTGGCCCTCTCTTCTTTCACCCTCCTTTGGTTAGCTCTCTTCCGTCTTCTTGGTCATTGTTTGCACTTGTTGAGTGTAATTCTTTTGTTTGAACATGTGGTTTTATCGTTAACTAGTTTGAGTTATATTGTTTCTTGAGATGTGATTATCAAACCTTTTTTCTTATCTAATGTGAGTCAAACTCATATACTCTACCTGCTCAATGGACAGAGCCTGTTGCAAGAAAGATTTCTGATTGCTTCTTACTTGATAGGAAAATGAATGCAAGCCAAAACGGTATTAGTCAGACAATAAACATATTTTGGGAATGATCATTGCGTTTTCTCGGTTAAAAGGACCTATCATCATGTAATTGTCATGCCAATCTCATGCAAATCGTACCCCTTCACTTGTTCATCAACAACAAAATGCAGGTTATTTGTTTGTATATTACTGGGCATCTCAACATAATCTTCTCAGCAGAACATCAAAAGAGATCCTTCGTTATATGTATAATCATCAGGTACTTAATCTTCATCCATTTTGCAGAGTCCTAATGCAAATTTTGAGAATGTAGCTCCACTTCTAAGTTGCATCTGGAAAAAGAAAAATGTTTTCTATCTTTACATTGTTGGGTATCAAATACGGTATTGCAGAATGAAGATGGTGGGTGGGGCTTACATGTAGAGGGCCACAGTACCATGCTAACTACAGCACTTAACTACATATGCATGCGTATACTTGGTGAAGGTCCTGATGGTGGCGAGGACAATGCCTGTGCCAGAGGTAGAAAGTGGATTCTTGATCACGGTGGCGCCTTGTACATATCCTTCCTGGGAAAGATTTGGCTTTCTGTAAGAAATTTTTTGCTTCTTCTGACAATATGATTCTTTAATAGCAATCTCCCTCACTAGATGATATTATTAGATTACAAGCAGATACTAAAACGAAACCATTGAAATGAACTTGTAGCCAATATGCTCCTACATATCTAAAGCAAGTTTAAACAATATGTTTGCCCACATGCAGAGTGCAATAACATCTTAACTTCTCCTTTTTGGTAGATTCTTGGGGTTTATGACTGGTCCGGGACGAAACCAGTGCCTCCTGAGTTACTGATGCTTCCCTCATTTCTTCCCCTGCATCCAGGTTTGCCAAGACATTTCCATGTATCATACCAAATCGATTGCTTGATCTCCCAGGATTGTTATTATATATTCAAATTCGTGGACATAAAGAAGAACATTTGTGTATATTTTGTTTTAGTGTCTTGGAGTTGCTGGTTATTTCCTCTCTAATATGCAGCTAAGTGGTGGTGCTATTTTCGGACCATTTACATGGCCACATCATATTTGTATGGAAGAAGATTTGTAGCATCAATTACACCTCTCGTTCGACAATTGAGAGAGGAACTTCTAACTCAACCCTACTGTACCATCTCTTGGACAACAGCTCGACATTTATGTGCCAAGGCAAGTTTGCAACAAACTATTCATTGCCGTGATCCTAAGATTCTAACATATTTCCCTAATTATTTTTCATATAGGAGGATCTCTACCATTCGCATTCTTCAGTAATAGATTTGTTGTGGGATGGTTTTTACATACTATCAGAGCCTTTTCTCAACCGTTGGCCACTGAACAAGTTGAGAGAAAAGGCTCTTAAAATGACAATGAAGCACATTCATTATGAAGACGAGAACAGCCGATACATCACTTTGGGATGTCTTGAAAAGGTAATCAGAAGATAGATTTTAGCTGACCGTGCTTTTACAACACAACTTAATGGGAAAATCTATGCTCTAATGACAGGTATTAAGTATGCTTGCTTGTTGGGTGGAGGATCCAAATGGTGAATACTTCAAGAAGCATCTAGCTAGGACTCAAGATTTTATATGGGTTGCTGAGGATGGAATGAAGATTCAGGTTAATTGAATGATTCATCACATTGAAGGGATTTTATGGAAAAGAAAACTAAACTTGGTGGTCGCATTCTATATGCAGAGTTTTGGTAGTCAACTATGGGATACAAGCTTGGGAATCCAAGCTTTGCTTGCTAGTAATCTAACCAACGAAATAGGACCAATACTCGGGAAAGGGCATGACTTCATTAGGAGATCACAGGTTAGATCTTTGTCTCAGCTTGCGAGCATCTCCTAACATTTCCTTTCGTTACACCCACATTTATATTTATATGTTGACATTGAAGGTCAAGGATAATCCTTCCGGTGACTTCCAAAGCATGTATCGTCATTTTTCTAAAGGATCTTGGACTTTTTCTGATCAAGATCATGGTTGGCCAGTCTCTGATTGCACAGCAGAAGGTTTGATGGTAGGGTTCTTTTGAAAGCCGTGGATAGTTTGTAGATGTAAAGTTTGTTCTAGTGCCTGATTTAATCTCCTTCCTGCTCATGCAGTGTTGCTTGCTTTTCTCACAAATGCCACAAGAAATGGTAGGCGAGAAGGTGGAGCCAAAGGGACTATATGATGCAGTTAACGTTATACTTTCTCTACAGGTGAGTCTTGACCGTTGGAATCAATATGACATTTCATTTTGCGATATAGCCAACTATACTTACTTGTAGTGTTCCAAAAACCCTATGATAGAGGAATAGGTATGACATCTCACTTCAATTCTTAGTATTTTAGCAATGTTAGACCATTATGCAAGGATGTATCACTGTTTTGTAGAGTAAAAATGGTGGATTCTCTGCATGGGAGCCAGCAACTGCCGCGAATTGGTTGGAAGTACGTACTTTAACAATTAAGTAGCTTGTTGTGAATAACCGTGGCTTTTCCTTTTCAATTTGCTCTACTGAAAAACTACGTGCCAATTATGTATGGTGTAGCTCCTCAATCCACTTGAATTCGCTGAGGATGTCATCGTTGAGTTAGAACATGTCGAATGCACTTCATCGGCTATCAAAGCTTTGGTTTTGTTCAAGACGTTGTACCCAGGGCACCGGACGGAAGAGATCGAAGATTCAATATCCAATGCCGTCCAATACATCGAAAGCGTACAAATGACAGATGGATCCTGGTACTTGAATTCATCTCGCCTATGGTTGACTGGCATGGATTATTCCAAACTAACCAGGCAAGATGATTTGAGAACCGTATGTGCAGGTATGGACACTGGGGAGTCTGCTTTACATATGCCACATGGTTTGCGCTAACAGCACTCGCAGTCGCCGGCAAAAGCTACGAGAGCTGTGCCGCTATGCGCAAAGCAGTAGCTTTTCTCCTTCGGACACAGTTACAGGACGGTGGCTGGGGCGAGAGCCACCTTTCCTGCACAAGAAAGGTTATTTTTTTGGAAGGACTAGGAAATTGTTTGATCGACTTCAATAACTCCATCGAGATAACGAACATAGAAGATATTTGATAGATCCAAAAGCTTGAAATTACTAGATGACATTTTTATACAGATGGATTCCTCTAATAAAGAAAGAGAATGAATAAGACGGAAAAAGTACTAAAAATGTCCTAAACTTTTTGTCTTTGTGCCGCTTAAGTCCTAAATCTTTTTTTGGTGCCGATTCAGTCCTAAACGACGTTGTGCCAATTCAATCCTTTCCGGCCAATTTTGGCCGAATTTTGCTGACTGAACGCTGGCCGACGACGTGGACAACTTTTAATAATATTTTAATTTTTTAATTTTTTTAATTTTTTAATTTTTTAATTTTTGTTTTTGTCTTTTTCCTCCAACCGGTCGCCGATCCGACAATCATCCGAGGCAATGGCCGACGAGGGCGAGGCTGACCTCGCCACCACCTCACCGGATCGGCGAGGCGAGCCTCGCCCACGGATCTAGCGAGGTCGAGCCTTGCCGGCCATGGGCGAGGCTCGACCTCGCTAGATCCGGCGAGGGATGGTCTAGCGAGGTCGAGCCTCGCCCATGGCCGGCGAGGCTCATCCTCGCCGCCCATCCAGCGAGGTGGCCGGCGAGGTCGGCCTCGCCCTCGCCGGCCGGAGGAAAAAGACAAAAATAAAATTAAAATATTAAAATATTATTGAAAGTTATTCATGTTAGCGCCGATAGAGTCACATCAGCCGGCCGGTGTTCAGTCTGCAACATTCAGCCAAAATTGATTGGAAATGACTGAATTGGCACACCATAAAAATGTTTAGGACTGAATCGGCACCCAAAAAGGTTTAGGACTAAATTGGCACAAAGGTAAAAGGTTTAGAACTTTTTTGGCACTTTTCCCTGAATAAGACTTACTAGGAATTGCATAATGAATTGAAAAGCTAAATGAATATGGTAAAATTTAGTAAATTCACAAGTACTAGATTTAAAAGACTTAACGTTGCTAGGAGGGTAAATTTCTTGCAATAGCCAAAGGCACACCTCCAATCAACTATAGAACTTATGATCTTATACCTAAGAGGAACTTGAAAAAAGAAATAAACGAAATGTAACTATGATTATATTGAGAATTTCAACAACTCGAATGATTATATTGAAATTTTGAACAACCCTTATTTTAGTCATCCTATTAAAACAGTGGACTTTGTATTCTTTAATTGATGCAGAAGTACATCCCTCTTGAAGGAAATAGATCAAACTTGGTTCAGACTGCGTGGGCAATGATGGCTTTGATTCATGCTGGCCAGGTTTGCATTCTATTCTATCATAACTTTTCTTTCATATCATGTTCAGCGATAGAATTGTCCAAAATGTTCTAAACCTATTATAGGATGACATGTTAGCGTAAGCGTAATTAAATATTAAACCGCGCTTTCATTTAAAAACCTAAGCTTTTAAATCAATCAACGATGGTCATATCAAAATTCTCACATGGAATCAAATTTGGAGATCTTGAGTTCAAATCTTTCAATAATTTATTTATCTCCACAATTAATTATGTCCATGCTTAGTACTACGCAAAAATACTAGACTAAGCATGTAGATCAATCAGCAATGATCTTACCTAAATTCTCATATAGTCAATTCAGTCATCAACTTTTCAATTGGGTCAATTCAGTCCTTAACCTTTTAATAACTTATTAATTCAATTATAAATCTTTTAGTTATGCAAATTTGGTCTTAAGCATTTTAATGATTTGCCAAACTAGTCATAAACATTTTCAATTTAGTCTTTTCGGATGATTTTGGCAGGACACGCTAACGTGGCAATCTAGTTAGTGCCTTTTATTCTATGTGATGCGACCGGCATTAACATGAATAATAATTTTAATTTTTTAAAAATTTCCAAATTCTTTATTAATTTTGTATGGATGTTTTTCTTTTTTCTTTTTATATTTCCTCTTTTTACACGGGGCTAATAGGTTTAGAATTTCTTGGACAATTTTCCCCACGTTTAGCTACCACAATTATTAAGTTTAACATGGAAAAGATTATTTCTAAGCATTTATTCCAAAAGGCAATATATGCGTTTTCATTTTCAGTAACTGCAATTATTTTAAGTTTTCCTTTCCAAAATTGCATGTGCAAAAGAATTGCCACACCTTACATTTTATATTTCATAATTTGTACAACTTTTTTATCTCAAAATTTCTACTGATCAGGCGAACAGGGATCCGGCTGCCCTACATCGAGCAGCAAAGCTGATAATCAATTCCCAAATGGAAAATGGTGATTTTCCACAACAGGTGATATCTTGCGATGATTATGTCTCAAAACCGACGCATTAAGAGATTGGTTTTGTACATAATTAGTGCCACAAACATTTTTTCATAGAGTGAAGATCAATTTAATCAAACATGTGAAAGATAGGGACAATATATCGTAGTTTAGAAAGTGGATTAGTTTAACTACACCTTAATATGTCAATTCGGTTTAACTTCGTTTCTTCAATATTTATATACAAATTATTGACGGTGAATAATTTTGCATGACAGGAAATTACAGGAGCTTTCAACACGAACTGTATGTTGCACTATGCAAATTATAGGAACATTTATCCGATGTGGGCACTTGCCAAATATTGCAATTTGGTACTTTTAAATAGTTGAAGAACTAAGGATATCGTGTCTTGAATTGGGTCCATATCATTGCAATTAAAGGAGACATACGTGTTGAATTCATTTAATAACTAAATAATGCAAGTAACACCTCAAATTTAGACCTATCAAATGAGTGAGTTGTGTCGGATCGGATCGAAAATAGTTTGATTCAAATTGATTCATTTAAACTATCTTTGACCAAATTATATGTAATATAAATCTAGTTATCCATATCCAATTCAACTCATATTGCTAAGACATTTTTATATTTAATGAAATTTAGGAAAACTCATATCCAAAAACAAAGTGAGGGCGCAAGATCGAGTAAGGGCGAGAGAGAGTCGTAGAGGCGAGTTGAATCTAAGTAAGTTGTGAATTTATTTAACAACCATATTATTTTGGGTTTTATCATTCTAAAATCGTTTATGACCTATTTACTAAATAGCTAACTCTTTATAACAACTCATCCTATTAAATATGGGTTAACAAATGGATTAATGATCAATTTTGATGGGTCTACTCAAATCTCATATTAATGGGCAACGGATTATCAATGTGTCTTCTAATAGTCACCAGCTTGAATTCTGCTTTTGAAAGTTTAGCCATAATAGTCACACGAAGAAAAGATTAGAATTTAGGAAATATAAAAGACGAATTCATCGCATCGATTGATGCACATTAACGATTGAGAAATTTCATACTAAAGTAATAATTAAACCTAGTTTGAATAATGATAATAATTATAATAGTCACTAAGGTGTTGTTTGGTAACGCTATTTCTATTTTTTTGGTTCCCTAAAAGAGAAATAGAATAGAAACGCATTTTATAATTTTTTTTTCTTGAGAACAAATTGTTCTCAATAATAAATTTGGAATATAAATAAGAAAGAAAGAAAAAAGTTATTTCTTATTCCTGGAAAGAACTCATGAAACAAGCAAGAAACAAGTTTTTCTTTTCTTTTCTTTCTTTTTCTTTTCCTTTTTTTCTTCCCTAACTGGTCGTCGGCCTCCGCAACTGGCCAAGCAAGGCCTAGCAATCTCACTGGAGCCTCACCAACCCCGGGTGAGGTTGCCTTGAGCTCGTCGGCCACCGGTGAGCTCGCCCCCCTCCTAGTGGGCGAGGTCGAGCCTCACCGGTGGCTTGGCAAGGCTCAAGGCCAAGCCATGGCGAGGCTCTCCCAAGGTTAGCGACTAGCAAGAGGAAGGAGAAGCAAAAATAAAAATAAAAATATATATAATAAAATTATTAAAAATTCTAACGCATAAAAATATTTGGGGTTGTACTAAACGCATTTCTCTTTCGAGAATATAATTTTGTATAATTACCAAATACCTTCAAATACTCATAAATTGTTCTCGACAACAAAAATTAAAATATATATATTTTAAAAGAAAATGTTCTTGAAAACATAAATGTTACTATACACGTCCTAAATCAGCAAACGACCGTACCACGGCCTAAGAGAGCTCTTATATATATTAGCTATATACCCAACGTTGAACGTACTGGAAAAATAACCACTGGGATTTACCCTAGTGGCCACCCTTTCAACATGAAAGAGGGAGGTGATGGGTTCAAACCCCCACATTTTCAGAAGGGAAGGGGTGGGGACGAATAAGTTTCAGGAGTAGGTTTCGACTCCCACGCTTTGCAAGGGGCAGGGCAAAAGTCTGAATGTGAGTGTTAGAGTAAGAATAGCGTAAGACTGACCAAAAAAAGGTATTGGAAAAACTAATTTACCTTTTTGACGAATGCACTTGAAAATTTGAGTGATCTTGTTGATTTCCACCATGATCAGTACGAAAGGCATCAGGCATCTTATAGTAAAAAGCATTATTACCATTAGCAATAGCATGGATATAAAATATTTTTCACACTTACGGTTTTTTCAATCAAATATTTGTCTGTTTTAACAAGAAAATCAAAAAAAAAAAAAAAAAAATGCAGCCCAAATTGAAAGACATAGGGCTTCTTTCTCTCCCAAAACAAAAGTTAGCATTGCAAGTTATTGATTTTCAACGAATTTATCAATTTGTAGGGATAGAAAACTTAATGATAGGTATCCATCGGTGGGTAGCTGAGTTGGTCGAGAGTTCAAAATTTGTAGTTACTAACGATTTAAGTGGGGGGTCTTGGCGGTGAGTTTCTAAGCTAATCTCTCTTAAGGTATAAAGGCCCGACCCTCAGGAGCCATTCGGACACGGGGGACCCATGGTGAAGTCTTCGGTTATCAAAAAAAAAAAAAAAAAAACTTAATGATAGGTTATTTTATCCGTTAAAAAATTTATGAATTTTTTAGGATCATTTAAAAGTGAGAAAATATTGGTCTTGTACGTAATTCTTGCATATTTTTTTTTTTTGGGGGATTTGGTTGGAAGCATTATAAGGGAAAACATTTTTAATGCCATTAAATAGAACAACAAAACATTTGGTTGGACAAAGATAAGAGGAATAAATTCTGACATTATTCCTTAAATAAAATAAGAACACCAAAACCCTCCCTCCCACAATTCTCCAATCCAGTTGCCCACCTTTCACAAAATGAAAATTGTGGTCAAAATGCAACCATTTGAAATTTAGCATGATCGTACCGTCTTGCCAGCGGGCACCAATAAAAATAAAAATTTGAGACAATAATCTATGGAGGAAAAAAAAAAAAAAAAAAACCTAAAGAATCAAAACAAAGTAGAGCTGGACAACTGTGTCGTGCATGTTCAGAGAGCCATGAGTACCACAATTATGAAGCAAACCAAATAACTAGATTAGACATTACCACAAACATGTGGAGTGTTTCCTCAATGAAAGATATTGGGCATTTTCTTTTCTCTTTGACACCCATAAGTGAATTATACCTGAACTTCCGTTTATTTTCTTTATTTTCTTTTTTTTTAGAGGTCCTCTCTAGTTTTAATTCTAAATATCACGTTTCTAAGCTTTCAATCTATGTATACATGATAGAGTATTTCTTGAAGTTATTGACTTGTCGATATCACAAAATGAAAAATGACATCAATATTTATCTAATAACACACCAATTCTCTGATGTGGGATTTCCCCAACACAACTCACTTACATGTGCATCCTAATAATCTTCCCCTCACATGTGAGCTCAATGGTAGATCTGCTCCCTCTTAATTATGAGCTCAATGTTAGATCTGCTCCCTCTTAATTCAAGTATCCTTCTGACCCAACTTCATCCTTACGATTTCACATTGCTATACCACAAGCTCCATCCTTACGAGCTTGCGTTGCTATACCACAACACTCTACTTGTCCGAAAATCGCAACCATTAGCTCTAATACCATTTATTAGGAGCGCACAACAGAAGTCCAATACCTTCACCTAGGGAGATTGTCGAGAAAAAACCCAAATTCGAGCTCATCAATATATTTAGTTAAATCAACATTTACTCAAAAGCTTAAATCAATGAATTATGGATCAATTAAGATATATTAATTGCTCAACACTACATCAATTTTCCAATATGGGATTTCTCTAACACAACTCACTCACACATACATCTTAACACTTAAGAATCAATAGAAAGGGCTTATATCACATGAAATATTAAACCAGTACTACTTAGATATATTTACTCTAAACTATTATTCGACTTCACAGAAACTCCAAGGGGTATCACCAGCTAAAATCTATCCACACAGTTTGCATTCTACCGAATTTCGCCGTCAACTTTCTCAAGTGTTGGCCAATGCAATAGATGAGAACATCATGGGTTGTGCGTGGATTGATTTTACATGGGCCCTTCCCAAAACACCACCTTTTCTGTCGAAATGGCACCATTTTTATGTCACTTAATCAAGAACTGAAAGATCACCACATAACACATGGTAAAATTAGGGCAAGATCAGAGGTCTTGGGAGTAACAGGAAATGGGGCCAAGCATCCCATTTTGACTACTACAAGTTGGAAAGTTGTTGATGAAATAGACGGAATAGTAATAAAGGGTACATTTGGAATAGTGGTACCATGTTAGAGTCATCTGTTGATCAAAAATATTTTAGGATAAATGTATAAAATGATACAACTTCAAGATTTTTTTATCGTATTAGCCCCAATAAGACAAAGCTTTTAGTTAGAGTTTTCCTAATGTGGGCTATATTGATTGATATTGAATTTATCATTTTATCATATTGATCTAATAAAATGAGATATATAGATTCTTAATTAGCCTAATATGAACCTAACTTGTGCGAGTTGAATAAAGCCCAACTGTGATGAGAGAGCTTGTGGCCTAAAACTATATAAATAGTGCTTAAGTTTCTTATCTAATCATGATGCGCTGGTAACATCACGTAAGAAGTATTTACTGAACGCTGAGGGTAATGGACAGCCTCATTAAGCCAATGACATGGAGAGTAATAAAGGAGAAGCACTTAAATCTTGGATTGCCACTATTCCGCACCAAAAACGATGAATTCCAAATCAAGTGTGCAAAACTCTATTTCTCCATTAATGTGTTCTAGATTTTTACCATGGAGATCTTAGAGCGTTGTTTTCACGACTTACATAGCAATCCTAGCAAATTTGCCAGCATGAGTTCCATACGTGCAAGGGCAAATGAGATGCCTAGACGCAACCTTTGAACAATCCCAAAATGCAATGTCACTTTCAAAGTTGCCGTCATTATAATATGAAAGATATTTGTTAATCAGAAAACTAGAACCTCTTGTAACCGGCGATGACAATTTTTAATACGACTCACGAATGCCAAGAGACAAAGAAAACACTGATCAAAAGAAACCCAAATTCTGATATGAGATATGATCACAATTAACCATTCACCGACGCAATTTGGCATGTTCAGCCATTAAGTGAAGGGTCATGGCTATGAGGAGTGGCAATGACATACAAATCATTCTTTCTCTTGATTGTTGCTCCAATAATCTCGGTCATGTCAAGTCCTTCAAGGGGTTTCCCACTCGGTAGTATCCAATCAAAATGGTACAAAAGAACTGCTAGTATAAACTCCACATTTGAATCGGTAAATCCAATGCCCAGGCACATCCTCCTACCAGACCCAAATGGAAGAAACTGATAATGTGTCCCAGTGAAATCTGTTGAAGATTAAAGAAACCTCTCCGATTCAAACCTTTCCAGATTTTCCCAATAATTCGGATCTCTCCCCATTGCCCATGCATGGATAAAGACCCTCGATTTCATCGGTACATCCTACCCATGGACCTTGCAACCCTCCTTTGCTTTGCTTGGGATTAATGCGACAGGAGGGTGTAATCTAAGAGTTTCTTTTATTATAATTATGTTTAATAGATCAACGAAAACCAACAAATTAAAATACGTCTTTTTTTTTTTTTTGATACCCAGGGAACCCCGTACAGCCGATAGCCGGCGGGTAAACCCTGGGGCGACGCTAGCGAAGGACCCACCACCCCGACGTCACGCTTAAGATCCCGTGCGGCCAGCCGGATTCGACCCCCTCCACTTTCGTTAGTTTCATTGGAGAGCCTTATCCAACTGGGCCACCGCAGGCGGTGGTTAAAAATACGTCTTTTCTGTTTACATATTTATTGAATTCATGAATTTCTTATATCTTTTAATTCATATATTTATTAAGTTCGCGAATCTCTTGAATTCACGAATCTATTGAATTCACATATCTCTCGCATTCACGTATCTCTTGTATTCACGTATCTCTTGATTCATAAATTTCTTAGATACATGTGTCTATTTAATTTGGATTCATGTATCTCTTAATTCATGAATTTATTGGATACACGCGTCTATTCATGTATCTCTTCTGTTTATGAACTTTAAAGCTCTATAAATAGATAAGAGCATAGAGTTTCATCAGAAGGTTTTTTCGATTGAACAATTTGAGACAACGATTTCAAAAGAGATTTGAAATACTACTCTACTCTTCTGATTTCTCTAAGTATGCTGATTCAATTGAACGGTTTAACTGAGTCCTGTTTGCATAGTGCTAATCCAAACAAGTTCGAGCTATTGTATCTTGGGATGCATAGGTCGTGAATGAATGATTTAACTGAGTCATGTTTGCATAGTACTAATCCAAACAGGTTCGAGCTATTATATCTTGAGATGTATAGTTCATGAATCTGCAGAGCACCATTGGCAGGAAATGGTACTAATCGCCTTAAGAAGATTCGGATATCCGTACCTCACCTCCAATTTTATGTTATTTTTCTAGTGATATCTTATTTTCTTCTTTTCCAAAATTTGTAAATTTACATAAAAAAAAGAATATTATAAAATTGTTATCGTTTTCTTTACATTGATGCTTTGATTACAACAAATAGTTTGCTTTCTCCTGATATAATATCCAACATCTTTGACGATTGATTTCAGGTACTTGAGTTCTTGAAAGTCAGGTTCTTGCGCATGATCCTTTTCTTGAGGACCTTGCGTTGCCTTCACCATCACTCTAGGTTCCTAAACAATTCAGACACGGCCCATTCGGCAGCTAGTGTTGAAGTGTCACTTCCCCCGGCAAACAAATCCTAGAAAGCAATAATTCAGTATGTACTAAGGGGATCTTCTTTTAGGTTGGTCCAAACTCCAAACTAATGAGCCGAAAGTAAACTGAACGTAAGAAACTTACCAAGTCACATACCTTTAGGAATCCGATAATGTTATCGGTGGTGAGGTGAAATCCAATCCCATTGGACCCTTGATGTCAGAGGAGCACATCGACAAAATCTTCCTTGATCAATCTTCCTTCTTGGCTACTCGAGTTCTCTCTCTGCCTTCTGTGATCAACAAGAATATCATTTATAACTCCGTCGAATTTCTGACAGAGCTTATCAAGCTTCCATTTCAACCCGCTCAGGGAACGGAGAATTTCGATGGACGGGAAGATATCCGTACTGCTGAACCCATTGGCATTCTCTGCTCCTTCCCTTAGAGTCGGAAGGAACTCCTCCGTCCTTCTGTGGCTTTCCCCGAACATCGCCTTGGCGATTATGGAATTCATGTAGAAGAAAATCTTCCCACTGAGATTGAAAGGACAACCTCGTGTCCTGCGCACATTTTTTATCAGATTGCCTGTCTCGTTTTCTCTTAATGATTGGAAAGACTGAACCCGCTTGACGCTGAGAAGTTCCGAGGCACAAATTACGGAGCTGTCTCTAGTACCCTCCGTAAGGAGCACAAATCTATGGATGGAAGTAGCGGCCTCTGCACAAAGTTGAGCTCTTGCGCCTTGAGGACCTCTTGGACAACTTCAGGAGTCGTAAGAAATATGAGTCTAAGCTCCCCAACTTCAAGCTGGAAAGCGGGTCCGTAGATTTTGGCCAGGTTGTACAGTTTATGGTGCGGCAATCCGGGGCCAATTAACTGGTGCAAGTTCCCGATGAGTGGCAATTTCTTTGGCCCCGGAGGCAACTAAGGCCGGTTATCGGAGCTCTTTGCAGCATGTGCCTTGAAGATTTCAATCAGCACGAACAGAAAGAAAAAACAAGGTAGGATCAAGCCGAACACAATGAAGGGATGCATTTTGTGGGGGAAAAGTGCCAAAAAAGTCCTAAACCTTTTGCCTTTGTGCCGATTTAGTCTTAAACCTTTTTTTGGTGCCGATTTAGTCCTAAACCTTTTTACGTTGTGCCAATTCAGTCCTTTCCGGCCAATTTGGCCGGATTTTGCTGACTAGATGACGGCCGGCTGATGTGGCCTGTCGGCGCTGACGTGGACAACTTTTAATAATATTTTAATATTTTTGAATTTTTTTTAATTTTTAATCTTTTTATTTTTATTTTTATTTTTGTTTTTGTTTTTTTTTTTCTTTTTCCTCCAACCGGTCCGCGACCGGTCCGGCGACCGGCCGGCGAGGGCGAGGCGACCTCGCCACCTCGCGATCCGGCGAGGCGAGCCTCGCCCATGGCCGGCGAGGCTCGACCTCGCCAGATCCGGCGAGGCCAGCCTCGCCCATGGCCGGCGAGGCTGGGCGAGGCTTGCCCATGGCCGGCGGGGCTCGACCTCGCCGATCCGGCGAGGTGGCCGGTGAGGGCGGCCTCGCCCTCGCCGGCCGTCGCCTGGCCGGTCGCCGGACCGGCGACCAGCTGGAGGGAAAAAAATTTAAAAAAATAAAATAATAAATAATAAATAATAATTAAAAAATAAAAAAATATTAAAATATTATTAAAAGTTGTCCACGCGCCGCCGATAAGGCCACGTCGGCCGGCCGGCGTCCAGTCAGAAAACCGGCCAAAATTGGCCGGAAAGGACTGAATTGGCACAACATAAAAAGGTTTAGGACTAAATCGGCACCAAAAAAAGGTTTAGGACTAAATCGGCACAAAGGCAAAAGGTTTAGGACTTTTTTGGCACTTTTCCCCATTTTGTGGAAATTGTCTTGAGGCTATGGAAGATTTAAGCAAGAATTCTACTATAAGTATCAATCACGAGGACGTCTATTAGGATTTGAATAACTAATCTCGGGTTCAGCCTGTCATGTTACTTCCATCAATGGCTTTATTAAAGTATAGTCCACGCTAGTTATAATATTGCTGGCTTGATAAACGTGAGTAGTTGCATTGAGATTTCTTGCACCTCAGGAAGATACTCCCGATATTGCAGATCCGGCTATTTCGGGGAATAGCCGCTAGCCGAAACCATTTTCCAACGATGGCCATCGCTTGGGATAATGGAAAAAAATCCGTTCATCCCTACGATTGTTCACACAAAAATCGTCAGCTAGTCCTTGTAATTAATTGCCAGCGATTACAACTGAGAAAAGAAAGGAAGAAGAACTCGTGTTCATTACAAAGGGGCACGACCACTGATCGGCAACACCTCAAATTATAAGAACAAGGTAGAAAGCAAGGAAGGGGGAAAATAACTAGAAAATTCTTAAATTTATTATAATCGTCAATTCAATAATAAACTTTTTATTTTGCCAATTAAGTTTCAAACATTTTCATTTATGTCAATTAAATACATCTGGCCAACTATGGTTGGAAATCGTTGACATGGACGTTAGACATCCTAGATAATACGATCAATGCTAATGTGGATATTTTTAAATAATATATTAATAATATTTTGAATTTATTTATTCTTTTCTTTTTTTCTTTTTCCTTTAAGAATGGAAGAAAAAAAAGAAAGAAAAATAAAAAAACAAATGAAAATATTATTTAAAAATATTCATGTTGGCATCGGCCGTGTCACATAAGATAGCCGTCTTCCATGTTAGTAATTTCTAGCCAACTTGGTCCGATAAATTGAATTAATACAAATGCAAAAGGTTTATAATTTAATTTGAAAAAAAAATGATTGAATCGGCATAATACAATAAGTTTGAGATTTTTTTTTTTGGGTAATTTTTTTCTAAGGAAAGCATGTAAAGAAATTGTAGAAAAGTAAATTAACTAATGAAAAGTAACTGTCTCTTGTCCTTTCAATTTGCGTTTGCCCTTTTTCTCCACATCTTTTTCTTTTATACTTCTTAGGTGGCCAGCCTCTCTTAATAACCCTTTTTTCAGTCATAGGAGTCATATTTCGACTTCCAATCTAATAAATAACCATTTGGCTATTGCAAGATAACTAATTCAATCCTAAATATTTAAATTATACTAATTTAGTCCTCAATATTTTAAGGAATTGCTAGTCCTCTCGATTAATTTTGACTAAAAATTACTAACCTGATGATTTAATCAACATTGACTGATGTGGAATATTTTATAATTTTTCTAAATTATTTTCTTTTTTATTCTTTATCTTTTCATCGATGGCAAGCCACAACAATGGCTAGCGAGTGCTATGATCCTTGTCAAAGGAAAGCAGGGGCTTGCAAGCCCTCACCTAATGGCCAACAAGGGCTATCGGGCCCTCGTTAGTCCTCATTACCATAATAAGATGAAATCCATGTTCAAGACAACCTTTTATTGTAAATTGTGCTGAATAAGATGATATTAATGTTTAAGATAATAGAGTTATCCATAAAAATTTTACAATGCTTAAGTCTAGTATATAGAATGCTACACTTAAGATTCCCCAATAAACATTGCCCATCATATATATATCATCATCGTCACTATTTATCATTAAAAAGTTAAAGTTCCATGTCTAATTAAGTGGTCAGAAACAAATCGGGTCCACAATTTGTATGCCATAAGTACCAGTAACAAAAAATGTGATATTTCTTTTTGTATTATAACTACTTCAACATTCACCCAAACCCAATTACAACACTGAAATATAAAATTTTCTTTTTTCTTTTTTTTTTTATTTAGCACACATTTTTGGACCTAGTAATGTTTAAATCGAGAAATTAAAAAAAAATCGAAACTAGTGATCCTCGTTTGATTTTTTTTTTTTTGAATTTTTTCTATTAACTTAATAGCAACATTACTCACGTTTTGTCTTTTTTATTAAGTTTCCCTGTCTCTACGTTTATCATATTTTTATGTGCATAAAAATACATAAATTCGTGACAAAAAGATACTGCAAAGTTGATGCTATCCTCTCATAGCTTTTTCATAGAGATAATAATGTCGATAATGTTATCTGCTTTGACTTTGGAGATACGTCCCAAGATTTGAAACTGCAAATAATGAACATTACCTAATTGTTATTATTTGGTTCCGTTATCTGCGCATTTATTTATATAATCATTGCATCCTCTATAAAGACATCAAATTTGTATATAATAGGACATGCAATACTCGCTAACTTTATTCAAATAGATTTATTTTTAAACATATCCCGCTCAACATATAACCATCTAACATGATCATAAAAGTACATGGAAGAGCCAGTCCCTAAGCTAATCCAGACATGCTAGTTTTCTAAATATTCCAAGTCATCGTTTTTAATTTTATATGGAGTTGTCACATCAAATTTTTAAGCTCTTTTCTTGCGCCGCTCCTGATAATAATTTTTTTTATACATAGCTTTTTTTGTATTTCTATTCTCTATAATAATTTCTATAAAAAAAAAAAAATGCTTTTGATAATTGTATACAGTTTCTATTTCCAAAATAAAAAAAGAACGTAAATGAATTTTATACGATTCTCAATTTTTTTTGTGACATAGAATTTCTTTTAATTTTTAATGATTTTTTGAGATTTTTCTTTTATTTTTTCCTCTCTTCTTCTTTCTCATCTAGCTGGTCGCCAGGCCTCACCTAACCACAGTGAGATCCGACAACCGGTTAGAAAAGGAAGAAGAAGAAAAGAAAAGAAAGAAAATGACTTATTCCAAACATTGTTCGTGAAAACAATAATTAATTTTTTTACACTTCTTATTTCTATTCCAAATATATTCTTTTATCACTTTTTTATTCCAGAGAATAAAAAAATTAACTGACGATAAAAAAATTAACTGATATTATCGAATAAATTTTTGGGTTAATACCTTAAAAAACCCCAAACCGGTATACCCGTGACAAATTTACCCTAAACTAATTTTTTGACCATGAAAAATCCTAAACCGGTATACCTGTGACAAATTTACCCCGACTAACAAAAAAAAAACCCTAAACCGGTACATTTATGACAAATTTACCCTAAACTAATTTATTCGACCGCAAAAAACTCCAAACCGGTAAATTTGTGACAAATATACCCTTCGCTAAATTGGATTAATACAAAAAAATCACAAAAATTGTAAACTGTAACAAACGGAATGTAAAATCCTAAATTGGTATATTAATCAACTCTCATGTGTCATTTAACTTAATAATTTAACGATAAAATTTAATAAAAACTAACAGAGGGTAAATTTGTCACAAGTGTACCAGTTTGGGATAAATTTGTCAAATGTATACCGGTTTGGGGTTTTTGGTGGTCAAAAAAATAGTTTGGGGTAAATTTGTCACAAGTGTACCAGTTTAGGGTTTTTCAAGGTATTAACCCTAAATTTTTATTCTTTTACTCTTCTGGCTAACAAAAGAATAAAGATTTTGAGAAATAAAAATGTTAACAAACGGAACGTTGGAGAATGGTGGCTTTTTTTGGTTGGATAGAGGGGGGTGAGCATTTGGGAAATTGTCTTATCGAATTCGATAACTCCATCGGCAAACGAGAACAGAAGATGTTTGATAGATCCAAAAGCTCAAAAAGGAATGAAGGCCTTGTTACATGGCTAGATCCCTTTAAAGAAAAAAAACAAGGAGAAAAATGAAACCATTAGGAATTGCACAACGAAAATTGAAACCTAAATGAGTATGATGAAGGATTAAAAATTGCAAGGATGGTAAATTTCTCACAATAGCCCGAGGTAGACCTCCAACCAAATCTAGCACTTGTGATCCTTCGCTTACACGAACTTCAAAAGAAATAAAAAGAAACATAAAGTCTCCATTTGTTTTGCATAATAAAAATGATTTGATAAATATTTTTTAGAAAACGATCACTTGCATTGATTGAAATAATTAGCTATTGAATAATATATTTATTATCGATAACAATTTATATAAAAATAATTTCATGGACAATGAAAATATTTTTTTAATCATTTTTTAAGTGATTCAAACAATCATTTTTTGGAAAATATTTTTCAACTCATTCATTTTCCACATAACAAATGCACCCAAAATGTGATTATATCAGAATATTTTCAAGCAACGCCTATTTCAATTATCCTGAAAACAATGAATTTAGTTATCATTCTTTGACTCGAGGCAAAAGTACACACCTCTTGAAGGAAACAGATTGAACTTGGTTCGAACCGCATGGGCTATGATGGGTCCGATTCATGCTGGGTAGTTTGGGGCGCGTTTGGTAACGATTATGTTCCCGAAAAACAAATTCGATCAAAAATAATTATTTTTTATTTTGTTCCCCGGAACAATTTCTAAGTATTTTAAGCCGTTTGATAATTGTTTAAAATTTTTTATTCTGAAATAGAATTGTGTTTGATACCATGCTTATTGATTCTATTCCAAATCAATTTCATTTAATTTTTAAATAATTTTTTTTTTACTTTTTTTCTTTTTTTTTTTTCCTTTTTTTCTTTTTTTTTTTTTTTCCTTTTTCTCCTATTCTTCTTCTTCTTCTGGTCGATCGCCGGACCAACGATCGGCCAGACGAGGGCCGGCGACCTCACTAGAACATCGCCGACTCTCGGCGAGGCCAACCGTCGACAAGGCTAGGCGAGCCTTGCCGGGGCTAGGTGAGGCAAGCTTGGCCACCGGCGAAGCTCGCCTAGCCTCACCGAGGCTCGGCCTCATCGGTGGCTAGGCAAGCCTCACTGGGGCTAGGTGAGGCCCACCTAGCCATCGGCAGGGTTGGGCGTTGCGAGACTTGCCTAGCCTAAGTCTCGCCGGTGGCTGGACTTGCCTCTAGCGAGCTCGTTGGATCTCGCCCTGGCCTCCAACGAGCTTGCCGGACCAATTGCCGGCAATCGGCGGTGGACAACAGTGGACTGCAACCGCAAGATGGCGGTCGATGATGAAGAAGAAAAGAGAAGAAGAAGAAGAGCTTTTTTATTCTTAGATTTGCTTTTTTTTTTTTTTTTTTTTTTTGGTAAAATTATTCTTAGACTTGTTCCTGGAATAAGAATCAATTTTTTTTTAATTCTCGGTTTTATTCCAAATCTACTTCTGGGAACAAAAAAATATAAATTTGTTCCCAAGAACAAAAATTTTACCAAACACGATTTTGTTCCCAAACAACTATTGAAAACAAAGAATCAGAATCAGTCACTATTGAGATGGTTACCAACCAGGGCCTTGGTATATTCTCTTATTTCATCAAATCTTTCTTTCATAGGAAAAATTGTCCAAAAAAATATAAACCTATTGTACTTCGTAACAATTCAATTTTAAACCTTTCAATTTTACGGATTGAGTCCTAAATATTTTGACCTTTTGCCAATTGAGTTTATTTGATCAATTTTAACTGAAAATTACTAACATAGACGGCCAGTGCTGACATGGCACTAACAATGCTTTAATGATGTTTTTATAATTTTTTGAATTTTTTTGCTTTTTTTTTTTAACTTTTTCTTTGTTTCTTTTAGGGTTTTGGAGAGACGGCCGGCCGGCCGGCCCTTACTCCCTCGCTAGCCACACGCGAGGGTCGGTTGGCCCTCTTAAGCCTTGGGTGAGGGCCAAAGTGAGGATGTGCAATCCCTTGCCCAAAATTGGTGAAGGTTGCAACACTCTCACCAAATTTGGCCAAGCCAGGGTTAGGTGGACCTTTTCGATCCCAAGCGAGGGGTGCAACCTCACTTAGGGCCGGCGAGGGCATCGCGGCCCTCTCCTAGAGCCACCGAGGGCCCCAATGCTCTCCCCCAAGGTCGGCAAGGGTCAGCCGGCCCTCACCAGCGTTCTCTCCAAAACCATTAAATAAAAAATAAAGTAAAAAAAGCATAAAAATTATTAAAATATCATTAAAATATTAGTTTGAAAAATGCCACATTGGCATCGGATGTCTATATTAACAATTTCCAGCTAAATTGACCGGATGAACTCAATTGGCAATAGTTGAAAATATATAAGACTCAATTAGTAAAATGTAAAAATGTTTAAAACTCAATTGACAAAATTGAAAAATTTAACACTGAATTAACAAAGGTACAATAGTTTAAAATTTATTTGGACAATTTTCCCTTCTTTCATATCATGTTCAGCTCACTTTTAATTTATTATACCGTGGAAAAGATTATTTCCGATACTTGAGTTCAAAAGCCAATATGTGTGTTTTCCTTTTCCAGTTACTGCAATCATTTCCAGTTTTCTTGGCGAAATTGCATGTGCACAAGAAGCCACACCTCAGAGGTACATATATATAATCAGTTTGTACAACTTTCTTGATCTCAAAATTTCTTTATATCAGGCGAAAAGGGACCCAGCTTCCCTACATCGAGCAGCAAAGCTGATAATCAATTCCCAAATGGAAAATGGTAACTTTCCTCAACCGGTGATATCTTGCGATGATTAGCCTCGATACATTTCCACCCACACTTAAAGCGATTAGTTTTGTTCGTAGTTAATACCAGAAACATTTTTTCAAAAGAGTGAGGATCAGTTTAATCAAACATAGGGACAATCTAGCGTAGTTTAAGTAGTGAATAGTTTAACTACACCTCAAGATGTCAACTGAGTTTAACTTCGTTTCTTCTATATTTGTATAAACATTGCTGACGGTAAATAATTTTGCATGACAGGAAATTACTGGAGCTTTCAAGAAGAATTGCATGTTACTCTATCCAAATTATAGGAACATTTATCCCATGTGGGCACTTGCCGAATATTGCGGCTAGGTACTTTTGAATAGTTGAAGAACTAAGTATATCGTTTCTTGAATTGTGTCCTATCTCATCGCAACTGAAGAAGACACTAATGTTCGATTCTTGTACGACCTTGCTATAGGAACAGACGGGTAACCAAGGATCCTGTATTTCACTTTATAACTAAGTAAAGCAAGTGACACCTTGAATCCCACGTTAATGGGCAACCAATTATCAATATGTCCCACAATGGTCATCATCTTGAATATTACTTTCGAAAGTTCAGCCACAATAGTCACATGAAAAGATGAATCTATAGACGTACATGAATATTTGAGTACTTTCATACCAAAGTAATAATTAAACTGAGTATGAGTAATTATAATAATAGTCACTAAATCAGGAAACGACCACCCCGTGTGATTATCAAAACAACCTAAAGAATTAAAACAAATTAGAACTAGACAACAATGTTGAGCGCTAGAGTCTTCAATGTCAATTTTTTTCACTCTCTCCTCTCCTACTTGAAAGGTTTGCACTACTGTGGAAAGACATGTCTTTGCTGTGTCAAAAAATACCTCCAGCCGTAACATAGGTAGCACGGACATGCCGACACGGATATGCGACATGACACGACACGACACGTAACACGTCATTTCTCAAAAAGTAGAAAATTTCGACACGTTCCGACACGTTAAATATTAAATAAATATTTTTATATATACATGATTAATTATTATGTTTAAATTAATTTATTCAAATTCATAAATAAATAAATAATAGAAAACCTATAATAAATCTATACAAATAATATGTATTAATAAAGTTATTCAATGGACGCAAAGGCTCTCGATCCGTTTCTCTCATTGTCTTGAAAAGAAAGAGAACCTTTACAGATTTTACCAAAAAAATAAAATTATTTAATACTTAATATTTCTTTTTAGGGTTAAATGGTCCCATCCATTTATTTCCCCAACCCCACCCAACCCAACCCAACCCAACCCAACCCAACCCACCGCCTGCACACGCCTCTTCCCAAAGTTACACTGCACTGCACGAGGCTTTCTTTTTTTCCCCAAAGAAGCCGTCGACATCTCTCTCTCTCCTTGCTCTTCTTCCAAAAATTGAAAACCATAGCAATCGGCGATCCCCTTCTTTCTCCTCTCCGTCGCTCGGTCTCCACCTCTCTCACCGTTGCCTCGCCTCCGTCCCCCCTTTGCCGTCATAGCCTCGCATCCAGCCCTCCATCGCGGCTCGCCTCCGTTCCCCCCTTTGTCGTCGTAGCCTCGCATCCAGCCCTCCATCGCGGCCTTTCCGTTTTCCATCTCGGCGTTGCAGTCGGCGGTCGCAGCCAACCAAGACGATCGAGAAGGCTTCTCAGTGTTGCAGTCGGCGGTCGGAGCCCTCCCTCGTCGTCGCTCGCGGCGTCGCCTCAGCTCCCTCACCCTTGCCTTCACCCTCCATCACTTTCTTCCCTTCGCACTTGCGAATCCGCCCACAAACCTCCGGACACGCTCCGACGCGCGTGTCGGAAAGAGTTGACCATGTATCGAAAAATCCGAAACGTGTTGACCGCGTGTCCAAGCGTGTCCAGCGTGTCAGACACGTGTCGAGGTGTCCGACACAACACGGAGGCCCTTTGAACGTGTCCGTGCTACCTAGCGGTAACATCACCACCATGGCACTTGGTCAGACGTGAATGAAGCATCCAATGAAGCATTCGGGTGAACACTGTTGAGGCCACAATGAATTTATATTACTAGGGGGTGCATCAAGCACAAGGCTAAGAATGATAAAGGCGAATATTTGTTAGATGCATGAGGTGTACCAAGTGTGAAGTGCACCCGGTGCACTAATTTACCTTGGGAAATGAGGCTCTACTACTAAGTTGAATAAATAATATGCAGAGATAGGAATATGGAATTTTCTTGTACTTCAATATATTATTATCAATATTACATCAACATATTTATAAACTATAGGAGATGGTTATCTAAGATAATATAGGGGTGAGCAACACAGATCAACCAAATCGAAAATCGCTCGGACCAGCCCCGACTAGACTAGCCGATTCTGGGCGGTTCTTAAGGACATCAGTCCGATTTGCGGTTACATAAAATTGGAACTAGTGATTTTTGGTCCACTTCTCGGTTCTAGGGCAAACCGGACCATCCAAATCGAATTGATTATTTTTTCTTTATCTATTTTATTTATTTATTTATTTTGAAGGAATAAGCCACTGAATGACAACTTCATTAGCAACAGTTGCTGGTGATAAAAAAGTTTCAAACCTTTCCCTTTATAGAGAGTATCTGTGCCATATAAATCGATCTTTCAGCTCCAGCCCTGTAATCAATAGTAAAACCCAACTTAATTAGCACTGCAAGATCAAATGAGAAACCCACCAGCTGCAAAGTGGCTCTGCCGATATATTCTTCGGGCAGCCATGAATGCTTTCTCCGGTGGAATAAATTGCTACTCACTGTGTCGACTAACTATCTTACTTCTATGGGGACATCACACAATAATCAAAGGGAAACAAACCACTTAGCACGCCCCTCCACTGCACACCCTCGAATCAATAAAGCTGCAGAAGAGCCCAGAGCCTCAAATCTCGTAATATACAACATCTGAGAGGCTTCACGGAGGTGCTACAGTGGTTTCCCCAGTAGTGAACCGCCCATCCGCTGGTTCCATTGGACTGTCGAGAACCGGACCGGTCCCCAGTTCCAACAATCAAGAACCAATCACCAACAAGACAAATATAATATAAAATATAATCAATTAAAGATATGCTCTATCAAATGAGATATATGCATCATTCTGAAAGATATGCGGAATCATATTATTGCTAACACTTAGGCATGATCTTTCTTCAATCCAAACATGCCATAAAACTTGGAAAAAACCTGGAGAGTGAAAGCGTAGGAAACACTGTCACATCATCAGCAAAGCATGGATGTGTCGGCTTAAGTGTAGAGCAAAAGGGGTAATAAGAGAGTGATTTCTTCTTAGCAGCATCATCCAACATCTTGCACAGAACATTAATAACCAAAACGAAAAGATAAGGTGAGAAATTGTCTCCTTCTCATAAACCTTTCTCTCGTTGGAACAGCCGTCAAGTCTACCATTAACCATAACAGAAAGCAATGGTGAGGCGGTACACAGCTTTATCCACTGAATGATTAACCCGAGAAAATTAAGATCCTCAAGTACATTTAACAAAATGTTGCAAATCACTGAATCAAAAACCTCTATCGTAAAGAGAAGCCATCCCATGATCTATAAACCATGTGAGCTAAAAGCATCATGACCAGAGTCTCACCACGAGGCTTACATGATCAATTAGTAAGACGGACTTGATCAATATTGTCTACTAACCATATGATAGTTCTTGGATAGTTGAAGTGATTTGCAACAACCAAGAAGAGAAGTGTAGAATCATATGTTTTTGCAACTATACTTTTGGGAGATCTTCCAAATTACGTTACATTAGATATATTTTACTCGACTTTTCACACCAAGAAAGACAGTCCCTAGGGCCGTCTTATTAATTAAATAATCTGATCTTTTTTAAAGTAATTTCCCTTCTAACCTAGGGCTCGAGCTTGCTTTTGACCTTTTATGACTGTAATTTTTCCCTTGGACTTTATGAGCCATATTCTCTCCTACAAAACCCCCGAAAGACATCCTCGAGAACTAACATTGATCACACGAAAATCGATTTGGCGGTATCTCCATTTCTTTTTCATGGATACGAGCGACAACGCTCAAAACAGATAGCATCTTTAAATCCCTCATTTGTCCGGTTTCCATAGAGATTTGCGTGCTCCATGAGCTGTTGCGCATGGAAGAGCCAGGGTTTCTAAAATAATCGCCATCGGTTTTAGCAGATTAGAGATGTTCCTTAAAGAAACACTAACATTGGGCGAGACGGAATTTTGAAAGTACCTTTTCAAACAAGAAGTTTGCTTTGAAAGACATAAATCTCGGACCTATAAAATAATCCATACATTTCATGGACCATACAAGAATGCAATCCTACACTCAGGTGATTGGTCTAATGGAATGATTAAAGGCATAAAGTCTTAAGGGCAAGAATCACTCTGAACGGAAAGATAAAATACGAAGTATTCGAGCCAACGTGTCAGTTCTCTATCATGAATTCTCGACAAGAAAACAGAGCCAAACGGACAACCGCATCACGTCCTAGAAATGATGAAAATAGAAGAGAAAATGGGAATTCCACCCATCAAAGGAGAGCAACCAAAATAATACTCTTTCCAAGGAAGGGGACACATAACCAGCCATTAGCCAAATTAAACTTCTACTTGACAAAAAAAAATTATGGTTTTCCCCTTTCGTTTACCTTGAACAATTCCTCTTTATGGTATGCTCTTGGTACATCTTCGATTGATGAAAATATGATCAATTCCAGGGGTCACCATAAAGCATTTGATAAAAACTCAACGAGGACAAAAGCCACCAAGCGAATCGGCTCGATTTGAATGAGCTCACCAGTCGATGAACGGTATTTGCACGGGTTGGTTCACTGCGAGGTACAAAATCACTGTTATTGTATTATAAAGTGCCAATAATTTCATATTTTGACAGAATACACGAAGGGAAAAAGAAAGAGTAGCCATTGATTGTTTTATTGTATTGAAGTGATGCACGGACACTCGAGTATAGTTTCATTTGACAATACCTACATCATTTCCTTCTGATCTCCACTCAACGACGAAAGAAAGCAGGGAATCATGCTTTCTTTGTTTCAGTCAACAGGTTAATCACGTGGTTGGCGCTCGATGTTTTCGTGTCCATATATAGTCATTATTTCTAAATTACCATATGCAGCTTTTAGATAGGGGCAGCTTTTTTTTCCCCTTTTCGAGACGAGAGAAATCATGAATATAGTTGGACTTGACCCTAGTTTGGACGAAGCGATTAGGAGCGGAAGTATACCGACCGTGACCTCGCTAGAGAAAAGACCGAAAAGGGAAAGGATTTGATTTAATCGTTGTCTAGATGTTTATGAAAGGATAGCAAGGAAATGAATATGGAGTTTAGACATTCCCTGTTTGGTTGAAGAGTAGAAAAGAACGAAAAAGGCACTTAATGACATCTTAATGACCATTTTGTCCTTGTACTTCTTCCTAGATAAAATAAGTATATTAGCTTTAGTAATGAGACCTTTCGCTCGTTAAAGATTTAATATAATCAACAACACTGTCATTTAGACCATATTTCATACACTTTGAATGGGAAAAGTATGATTTGCTTTCAATAAACATGGATATATACAACGCGAACAAAAATTTAAAAAAGCATGTCATATGTAAAAACTTAAAAATCATAGAGAAATACTCCAAAAGAATTAAGGGAAAAAATCACGAAAAACCCCAAAGTTTGCTCCGTGTGACACATTTATCCCAAACTTTTTTTTGCGCCGTGAAAAACCCCAAACTTTCTAAACCGTGACACATTTACCCCATAAGGGCATTTTTGTCTTTTTAGTTTTTTTTTTCTTTTTTCTTTTTTTTTCTTCTTCCCCTCCGCCGAGCCGGTGGAGGGAAGCCGGCGTCCGGCGAGGGTCGCCCGACACCGGCGAAGGCGAGGGCGCTCGACCCCGACCGGCGAGGGCGGCCCTCGCCGGCGTTTGAGCGAGGGAACCCGCCCGACCCTCCCTCGAGGGCGGCCCTTTGCGAGGGGTTCCCTCGCCCGACGCCGCGAGGGCGGCGCTCACCCGACGCGAGGGCGGCCCTCGCCCGACCCCAATGGGGCGAGGGCGGCCCTCGGGCGAGGGCCGCCCGACGCCGGCAAGGGCCGCCGCCCTCGCCGGCGTCGGCGACCCTCGCCGGACGCGGCTTCCCTCCGCCGGCCATGGCGGGCCGGCGGAGGGAAGAAGAAGAAAAAAAAAAAAAAAAATTTTTAAAAATGAAAAGACCAAAATACCCTTCAATTTTGGGGTAAATGTGTCACACTTGAAAGTTCGGGGTTTTTGGTGTCACAAAAAAAGTTTAGGGTAAATGTGTCACGGTTTGAAAAGTTTGGGGTTTTTCATGGCGCAAAAAAAAATTTGGGGTAAATGTGTCACACGGAGCAAACTTTGGGGTTTTCCATGGTTTTTTCCCAAGAATTAAACATATGAGAAGGAGATGAGGTGGCACAGTGCACTGTTCATGACATCACATTGATTGCAACATGGCCAGACTAAAAGAAAAATAAATAAAAATCAAAAATCAAAAAGGAAATGTGTGTTTTACCGGTTAAAAGAGGACAAAGGTTCACATCAAAAGTTACCAAGGACAATTTATATTATAAATTATTATTAAGTTTTTTTTTTTTTGTGACCTAGGGAACCCCGCACGGCCGGATGCCGGAGTAAACCTCCTGGGGCGACACGTGCTAGCCACCACACACGTGCCACCAGGTAAGTCACCCTGCGACGCGCTGGGATTTCGAACCCATTCCCTTCGTGAGGGGGAGGAGGCCCAAAGCCAACTGCGCCACCTAGGTGGGTGGTTAAATTATTATTAAGTTCATCGTTAGGTGAATGGTATAAGTATTTGAAGTTAGCAATATAATTAAATTATGCTGCATATGAATTATCCGACGGCGCATTTTTAAATGTGTTTAACATTAACAGGGGAATTAATAAAAACTCTTTTTTTTATACTATTACTCAATATAAATGGCATATATGGAACATAGTGAAAACTATTGGTGAAATTCCCACAATCTCAGATTTTAAATGATTTTCCTAAATCTTTTCTCTTCCAACCTAATCCTTCCATATCACACCATCAAGCTAGGATGCAAGGCTTTGCGTGTTTTATAAAATATAAAAAATTAAAAAAATATATATTTTTCTTAAAAAAATTGCTTATACCACTTGAAATATTAGTCAATAAAAAAATATTTTTGTTATCAATAATAATTTATATTTAAATCTTTTAGTGTATGACGAAAATATATTTTCTTTATTTATTATTTTAAGTAATATAAAAAATATTTTTAAGAAACTATTTTTTAAATCTTTCATTTTTTTGCAAAATAAATAGAATCTTAGATATATTTCAAATGATAAATTATTTATTTCAAAAATAGAGAGGAGTGGCTTTTAGATTAATCTAGTTGGATGGGCATCGCTCGAGAATAATTTCATTAAACTTTTGCTTTCGCAGTCCGCAGTGGTTTGCTACACTTTTCCACCACGGAGTGTCTCTCTCTCTCGATTTGGGGAAGCAACAATGGTTGCTTTAATGGTCACAAGTCTTGCAACCATGCACGAAAATCAAGTATAATTTCATATGCTATTTCGTATTCGACACATAACCAAAAGAGAAGGGATATAAAAAATGATTAACATGATAGAAAATCCAAAATTAATATACTTATGATAAATTTTTTTTAAATTAATTTTTTGATCATTAAAAATTCCAAACTAAAATATTTTGACATAAATTTACCATTTGTTAGTTTTTGTTAAATTTGATTAATATCACGAAAAATTCAAAATCAATACATCTGTCTTGTTACTTGTCACGTGTCATCTAATTTGAAATTTGAGTGCAAGATTTAACGGATTATAAACTTATTATAGTGTGTGTCGGTTTGTGGTTTATTATGATCGGAAAATTAATTTTGAGTAAATTTATCATAAATATATTAATTTAGGATTTTTTTGTAATATTAACTTTCTTAAATGAATTTATATCTTATACTATTGATGTCATGTTGTGTATCTCATTCGATCAAATAATTCGAACAATCAAAGGCGGTCAAGGCGCACCTTAGATTTTTTCGACATTTATCTAATCCAAAGCATGTCATGAATTGCCGAACGAAGTGTACCTTGGGGCTACGAAGCTCGTGGTACGAAGTATAAAGCTCGAGCATGGTTCCTTTCATCTTAGGTTCGAGCAGGGGTAGTACTGTAGATGTGGCCGAATTCAAATTCTGATGATGGAGACTCCCATTCAAAATTTTCCCAAGAAAGAACTGACACCGTCCAATGATACTTCCCCCGACAGCACAGCAGACCGAATTCAGTGAAGAACGAGGAAGAAATTATTTATTATTACAGGGGCGAAAGCACGTTGCGTGCCTGATCCGTCGTCATTCCTGCTCCCCTCCTTTTGAATACTTTTCATGCTTACTAGATTCCCACTCTTTGGTGCAATATATTAATTATGCGCTAATAATTTCATAAGCTCAAAAAGAAAATCACGTGTAAATCACGGCGCAGTTTGATGAGCTGATTATGTTCCAATCAAGGAGTCACGTTTTTGTCCCCACTTGAGCTACTATGCACATTGGAATATAGTAAGGATGCATCGACGAGTGTCTGAAAATGCTTATTAAACGCTAATTACATGATACAAGAATAACCGGTGTATGAAAAAAATGAAAAAAATTCTTTAATTGGTTGCTTAAAAAGTTCTCCCAAAAGACTTGTTGGCAAATGTCCGTGTAATGAGGAGATAAAACTTTAGTTTGGCCTTCCATAGGGTTTTGAATCTTGGTCTTTTTTTCTGGTAAAATGTCCTGTAGGAAAAAACTCAAACTTTTTTTTCTCATCTTGATACCTTCTCAAGCCAAAGAAAGTATTGAAAAGTTCTAAACTTATTGTATTTGTATCAATTTAGCCATAACCCTTTCAATTGAATCAATTCGATTTTAAACATTTTGTATTTTTGTCAATTAAGTCCATCGAGATTATTTTGGCTAAAATATCATTGATATTAACACCAACCATCTTACGTTGTATGATCAATGCTAATGTTGATAAATGTTTAATATTTTTTATGAACTTTTTATTATTTTCTTTACTTTTTTTTTTTAAATTACAACTCTCGCTAACCCTAGACAAGAATCACTGGCCGTGGGTAAGGGCCTACAAGTCTCTCTAGAGGCCTCGAGGGTTGAGCCCTTGCAATAACTAGCGAGGGTAACCCTTGCCAAAGGCCATGAGGTCCAACTCACAACCTTCATAGGATCTAACGAGGACTCAACCTTGCAAGTGGGCAAAGGCTTTGTGACCTTTGCTTGCCACAGTGAAAAGAAAAAAAAATTGACAAATAAAAGAATATTAAAATTTTATAAAATTTATCCACATTAACACTAGTGTATCACATAATATAGCCAATGTCCATGTCAACAATTTTTGATCAAAACTGACCGAATTGACTCAATTGTCACAAATGCAAAAAATGTCAAACAAAATTGATCCAATTGAAAAAACTATAATAGATCGATACTATTGTAATTTTTCCATTTTTCTCAATTTGTGGTGTTGGACTACCAGATTCTCCTAGATTGAATGAATGGGGTGTCCATTGCTTGTTGTTCATGAGATGCAAACTAACCCGTGGACTAGATGACAAAGGCCCATCAAACCGACGCCGTTATCTCGAATTGGCTCTCTAAAATCCCACCCTCTTTGGCCTTTGTTATGTTTCGATGTTTTTTTTTTTTTTTTATCAGTCTTACTCTATTCTTACTCTACACTCACTCTCGGACTTTTGTCCCGCCTCTTGCAGAGTGCGTGGGAGTCGAAACTCACTCCTAAAACTTACTCATCCCCACCCCATCCCATCCCCCGAAAATATGGGGATTTGAACCCCTCACCTCTCCCTTCCATGTTAGAAGGGTGGCCACTGGGGCGAATTCCAGTGGTTATGTTATGATGTTAGATTATCTCATGAACCTTCTCAAACAAAGTAATGGAAGAATACATTATAAACCGAAGAAGAAGAAGAAGAAGAAGAAGAAGAAGAGGAGTACAATCAATCAAATAGTCATGATTAAGCTTGACCAATGGGTCGGATGTTAGTTTCCTCGAACACAGTTTGGGTGGAGTCGACACACCTTTCATTCTCAGGTGTTTGCCCTTTTATGGTCGTCGGGTTGTTGCATTTCATCGTCATCGGACAAACTGCGATGACTACAATTGCAAGCTTAATGTCGTCTCAATGAAGATGGTTGCAATTGTATTAGGTGGTTGGTAATGGATTGTTAAGAATAGTTTTTTTTTTTTTTTTTTTTTTCCTACAAAAGATAATCAAGGCATACTTTGCGAATGTGATGGAAAGTGCAATGTTAAGAGCGTGACGACAAAAATTGATTGGATAATGAGAGCAAAGAAGGGGAGTTGAAGTAGCACGGGTAGTTTGTCGAGTCAACTTGAGCCTAAAAGTACTCGCGTCAATGGTCTCGTGAGCTTAATTTTTTTTTTATTGGTCTTATTATAACTCTTAACCTATTCTCTAATTTTTGCTTTGTCGAAATTCACAAACTAATCGTTTCCACTCCAACCCTGAGAAGGTGGAGATTCAAAACTCCAATTTTTCGCATGTTGGAAGGGTGGTTATTAAAGCAAACTCCAATAACTTCATGAGCTTAATTGAATGTCTTATTTTTTCATATCTTGATAATCTTGATTTTTACTATGTAATTACACTTTCAACCCTTAATATTTGACATAAACAAAAAGAGTATTGAGTCCTATATGCTTAGATCAGATGGAACTCAGGTGTTCAAGTTTTATATCGAGTTGTGTTTGAGCAAGGAAAAAAGTACTTAATCAAGTTTCAGTTGAGCTTCAAGTTTCAAGCTAATGAGTCAAGTTAAAGCTCGAATATGCCACTTTCTCAACTCGATTGGACTCGATTGTAACCTTAATTTGCATCCATTGAACCAAAAAGAATGTGATTAATGTGATTTAGGTGGGCAAAATATTTCCAAGCATTTAAAAAGAATTAGGCTAGGCCCACCCATTAGGACCCATGTGCTTGGGTTGGCCTAAGCCACTTTCGACCTTAGCCTGGCATAGCCTTAAGAGAATCCCTTTATTTAGCAGGTCAACCAGCATGGTTTGCTAACCCGAGGAGATGTGCCGTGCCATGCTCTCCTCATACTAGCGCCTCTTGCCCATTAGTCAAGTTTTGCCATCTAATTGCACATTTGTTTCACTGAAAAAATTCAGGACGATTGAAAATATACTTTATTAAAATCATTTACAAGGAGAATTATCGGTTTCATTTATGTTCTGGCTTTGAAAAAAAAAATGTCTTTTTTCTAAGGTGGAAAGTTGTTTTCTGCCTATCTAAATTCATGACTTTTAGTCCATCGAAATCATTTTCTATAGATAATTGATTTTCCATCATCTAAAAACACTGGACAACCGAAAGATAATTTAAAAAAAATTATCAAGAGATGAATTTTCAAAACTTTGAAAAATTAAATAGATGGGGGAAAGGTCAGAGCGGAGGCCCCCCACACTATAGTCTAGTCACGCAACACTGACAAAGATCTTCTTTCCCTAAAGCACTGGCTGACAAGAGATCGACTTGATTATTGCAGAATGCAGAAGAGTCTCCCGGTCAAAAATGGCATTATGCAAATCGCCAGTCCCATTCAGCTGTCCCACTTCCAATTCGAAACGACGAACCGTAAGTAAAAACAACACCAAAAGATTCTCTCCTCATCCCATAATTATCTTTAATCTAATCTTAATCTCAATCTAATCTCCATCTCCCTCAGGCTCAGCTCGCACACATGCTGCTCGCATTCCCCGCAGCTTTCGCTTTTGTCGAGTTCCAGCCTTTTCAAGCGCACACTTTTCCCTGCAACTTTTCTCGACCACTTTCTCGCACTTCCCCTCCAACCATACACTGCTCGAAACCCAAAACCTCTCTCTCTCTCTCTCTGCTTCACTCCAGACAAAGAAAGCTCGCATTTTTCTTCCTCACTCTCTGAGAAAGTCCCTCGCTTTCTCGGCCATTTTCCCTCATTTTCCCGCCGCTTTCCTTCGTTTTCTTTGCGTTCCCACAAAAGCATGGCTCCCCTCCTTCTTGTCTACTCCGTCCTCCTCCTCCTCCTCCTCCCGCTTTCCCTCGCGGTGCCCGCTTCCGAGCTCGCCGCCCTCATGGCCATGAAGTCGTCCCTCGACCCGGAGGGCCGGGTCCTGACCTCGTGGGCCCCCGGCGCGGACCCGTGCGGCGTCGGCGGGTCGTCGTTCGAGGGCGTGGCGTGCGACGGGATGGGCCGCGTGACGAACGTCTCGCTGCAGGGGAAGGGGCTGAACGGGAGGCTGCCGGCCGCGGTGGGCGGGCTCCGGAGCTTGACGGGCCTGTACTTGCATTTCAACGCGTTGAGTGGGGAGATACCGAAGGAGATTGGGGAGTTGAGCTCGCTCAGCGACCTGTATCTCAACGTCAACAACCTCTCCGGGGAGATTCCTCCCGAGATTGGCAACTTGTCGAACCTTCAAGGTCCGCTCTTTTTTTCCTTCCTTTTCTTTTTTTTTTTTTAATTTTTTCCTCTTTTTAAAAACTTTTTTGGTATCAGGAAGGCGAAAGCTGTTTATGTGATGTGACTGTTAATTTCCATTTATGATTTTAACTCTCTTTTGTGGGGGCCAGGGGACTCGGCCTTTGCTTGACAAATCATCCTTTTCTTCTTTGAGTTTTGTGGGGTCTCATTAGAGAAAATTTGTCTTTTTCGCCTGGCAGCCGGAGAAGACTTAAGATTGCTTGAGCACCCTTTAGATTTTTGTTCTTTTTAGCTGAAAGTTTGAACCTTTCTGTGTGCGCGTGCGCGCGCTAGTGTTCCCCCGTTTACAAGTTGGAAGCTTTCTATTACTGTATGTCAATGTGCTTGTGGTCCTTTGAATCTGGCCTAAAAAAATGCTTTGATCTTGGTCATTTGTGTGGGCTGGCTCATAGAGTTCTCAATTTAGTAGCATAATCAATTTTAATGACTGATCCAGTTACTCATTGGAATTTTGCGGTTGAACTTTGAAGATGAAAACTACCGGGGGTTTGTTTTTTGTATGTAGCATATGCAGAATTTATCTGAAGCATTGGTTAGATAGTGGAAAGATAGGTTCCCTTTACCTAGAAAAAGGAAAAGAAGGAATGCTGATCATGCCAGATACAGCAGAATGTATGCAAGTTGTTGCTTCGGATGTAATCTAACGAGTCATTTGTTTTTTCTTATGTTTTGGTTACAAGTTATTCGCCTATTTTGTTTCGCAAGAAGTGATGAGTAGAGATAAAAGGAATTATTTCTAGAAGGATAACCTGACTGAGGGAACATCTGTTCTTTTCTGTTCAGTTCTGCAGCTGTGTTACAACAAATTGGAGGGGAGTCTGCCGACCCAGCTGGGATCTCTGAAGAAGCTTAGTGTACTTGCATTGCAATATAACCAACTAGCCGGTGCGATTCCTGCGACCTTGGGGGATTTGGAGAATTTAACGAGGTTGGACATGAGCTTCAACAATCTTTTCGGTTCCATTCCCACTAGATTGGCTGATGTTCCCCTGCTCGAGTTTTTGGACATCAGAAACAATAGCCTTTCGGGCAATGTACCTCCAGGTAATTTTTTATTGCCTCTCTCGCTGAGTGCAGTTAGCGCTGGTTATTTGGCCTTTGTTTTGTTAGAAATGTGTAAATGGAATTTCCTTTCGACTTTTTTCCATTGTGAACTGGCAGCTTTGAAGAGGCTCAATGCTGGCTTCCGATATGAGAACAACTATGGACTGTGTGGAAATAGTTTTCCCGACTTGGAAATCTGTGGTTCGCCCAACCTTATAAATCCAAACAGACCTGAAGCTTTCGGACCAAAAAACCATTCTACTAAAGACATTCCGGAGTCTGCTAAAGTACCGTCAAATTGCAGTGAAGCTCGCTGTTCTAATCCTTCCAAAAGCCCACAAGCCAGTTTAGTTGTTGGGGTGATTGGAACTATTGTTGCATTAACAGTGATTGGACTTTTTGCTTTCTCTGTTTACCGACGCCGGAAGCAGAAAATTGGTAGTACTATCGACACATCGGATAGCCGTCTTAGTACTGATCAGGTGAAGGAGGTTTACAGAAGAAGTGCCTCTCCTCTTATCAGCTTGGAGTATTCGAGTGGATGGGACCCATTGGCTAAAGGCGGAACTGGTTTCTCTCAAGAAGTATTCGAGAGCTTTATGTTCAACTTGGAAGATGTGGAACGTGCGACTCACTGCTTCTCCGAGACGAACTTACTGGGGAAGAGTAATTTCTCTGCCACTTATAAGGGGATACTGAGAGATGGGTCGGTTGTTGCTGTGAAGTGCATTGCCAAGACAAGTTGCCGGACTGATGAAGCCGAGTTTCTCAAGGGCCTGAAGCTACTAACGTCGCTGAAGCACACAAATCTAGTTAGGTTGAGGGGCTTTTGCTGTTCGAAAGGAAGAGGTGAATGTTTCCTGATCTATGAATTTGTTGCAAATGGAAACTTACTTCAATATCTCGATGTGAACAAAGGAAGTGACAAAGTGCTTGAATGGTCCACAAGGGTTTCCATCATCAATGGCATCGCTGAAGGTAGCATCCATAACTCTTTTTGCCATCGAATTGCATAAGTGCTTGCTGTTCACATTTATAGGCATGATCTGTTCTCTATATTATAGCATTGTGAAAGATATGATTGAAACATTGCTACAATGAACATGATATAGTCATGAATGGGTAGTTCTCCAGTAAGAGGTGTATTTTCATTATCTTCTGCATTAGATATTTTATTTATTCTCTGCTAAATGATACCCCTTCTAAATGAATTTACCTGAAATGGTGACCCTTTACTTTTATTTCTAGCCTAAGTACTCATCAATAGTTCTAAAACGACTTGGCTTTATGGCTGCTTAGCTCAGCAATGCTTAAATGTTATGTTCTTTATTTCAGGCATCAAATACATACATGCAAATAAAGGGAAAAAGCCTGCTCTTGTTCACCAGAACATATCCGCCGAGAAAGTCCTTATTGACCACTGGAACAATCCCTTGCTATCTGATTCTGGCGTTCATAAACTTCTTGCGGATGACATCGTGTTCTCAACGCTTAAAGCCAGTGCTGCCATGGGATATCTTGCTCCTGAGTACACCACCACCGGTCGCTTCACTGAAAAGAGCGATGTGTATGCGTTCGGCAAACTTGTCTTCCAAATCATCATGGGTAAGCGCAACATCATCCCTGACATGTGCCAAGGAGCGGAAAACTGTAAGTTCGAAGACTTCATGGATCCGAATCTCGAGAGCAATTATTCAGAAAATGAGGCAGCCAAACTAGTGGCTATCGCTTTGCGTTGTATCCAGGAATCTCCATTCTGCAGACCATCAATGGAGAATATTGTTCAAGAATTGAGTAGATTGAGCGGAAGATCTTGACTTCTAGATAGGATTAATTCTTGTCTCACTTTTTCTCGATGATTAGAGGCAAGCTAAGTTCCATTTCTAACTCCTCTCCCTAAATGGTGAAGCTGTAGGTGACTTGTTTGTATGCCATTCCGCACTGTACTTTAATTAGTCACCTCTTTTACTGTGGCTTGTGTACTAATGTGTTGTAAGATGGAGGACCTTAAGATGCAATCATTAGAGAATTAGGCCGTTGTTTAAGTTGTTTTTTGCGAGTTGACTGCATTCATGTTGGCTTTGTGTCCGTATTTAGAGTTGTAGCTAGTATCTAGTGCCTACTTAGATCATAAAGAGCCTGTAGGGGGATTGAATTCTCACCTGGGTTGCTTTCAGTCTTTATCCATTGCTTGCCCCTTACACGGTGGCAAAGAACTTTGAATTCTATCTGGGATGCTGGAGATTGACATTGCGAATACCTTTTCTGGCAATGTTGATGAGCATGGTGTTGTTCAGAGCGCTGGTAAAACATGTTGCACAATTATTGTTTTACGTACCTTTCTGACTCTAGGTCTTTCCTTCTGCACAAATCAGGAATTTTTATAATCCAGGTCTGTTGCGTATTACAATGTGATTGCACAGCGACAATGACTTCCTTGCTTGGAACGTGGTAGCGAGCTTGCTGTTTCCTTGATTATGATTGCATCTTAGGAGCTACTTGACAGCACGATCTGCGTTCAACACCATCAATTTACAGAGATTTAACCACAGCATATTTGCAGACTCAACACTTGTTCTTTGATCCCATCGTCAAGAACCCATCTTCATGCACCTTTTTTCGGCACCATCATTGTCTCATCAAAGGTGGGAAGGTCCTCCGTCATCAATCTCTGCACTGCTCGTCTCTTCGTGAGTAAAAGTAGACTCCACTATGGACAAGCTACTGAAACCTCTAGACCATGGTATGATTTATCATTTTCCTTCTTGACGTAACGAGGAGCACCCTTTGCATCCCGGTCTGAATTTTTCACCAGCAGACACGTGCAGCTCGCCAATTGGCCTTTCAATGCACGCGTGCTTCGAAAATAAGCAGGCCTTTGTGTGCTTCCCTCTGCTATTTTCCCTCTAATTCTTGCGTGAAGTTCGTCTTTGCTGCGCTTCAAGAAGACGATTCAAAGTATGTTTGCAGAAACACAGTTTTATTCTTGGTGAGAGGGTTCTATCCAAGACGGAAATGATTTCTTTAAACTTCTCGAGGCAAAGGATCCACGATGAAAAAACTGCAATTTCCCTTAGATCAATCAACTACGCAGGTGTAGCGATGGCTTGCGAGTGCAATTTAACTAAAATATCACCATTGTCCTTTCGTTTTGATTTGCCTCGTAGTTGAAAGTGAAATACATGGAGAACCTCATTAGCAACTCCACAATGTGATAATTATAAGGGACAGCAAACAAACCACTCTAGACATTGCGCTTTTACTTGGTCTAATACCGTGAACTGCACACCCGTTATGGAAGGGTCGTTCTTCAGGCCACAGTTATCTCGAAGTTCCAGCAGAAGGCTGCTTCTTACTCCAGTTCACCCTGCCTAACCAGAACGAAGATATGAAGAGATACATGATAAAGGCTCTACTCTTTTCATATAGGGAACACCAGAGAAAGATACATGAGACAAATTGCGCACTATCTAGATTCAAAAGAGATGCTAATTACAATGGGCTTTACATAGCTAAAGTTAATAACACTATATACAATTGACATGAAAAGGCTTCCCAGAAACAAGGATACAAGGGGGGCTCTCGCAAATTGGGGAGCTTTGCCCTTTCCCCCAAATCAGGAAGATGAATTGATCCCTTATTTTCTCAGGTAGAAGAAAGAACTCTTTGTTAAATTCTTACTCAGCAACTAACTCCAAGCAAGTTATTTCTGAATTGGATATCAATGGACTGCCCAACATCGAATAAATCTCTGCAACTTGGGAATGGGACCTATCATCCACAGAAAACTCATGAATGATTCCGTTGAGTTCAATCCAACTGCATCCTGGAAGTTTCTGAATTCTCCTCTCTTTCATTACTTCTCTAATACTTCTAGCCTGCTTCCACAGACCAAGACCCGCATACATGTGAGAGAGAAGAATATAAGAAGTCGAACTGCATGAAGCCTGTCTCAATAGAGAATTAGCAACTGGCAGCCCAATTTTGTAGTTCTCTTGAGTCTTACAAGCACTAAGCAGGGTCTGCTGAATAACGTCATTTGGTTCAATAGGCATTTCTTCAATGAATTTCTTTGCCTCATTTAAATAACCTGCCCGACAGAGGATGTCAACCATGCAACCATAGTGTTGGATTCTTGGATTGATCTTGTAAACTCTTCTCATAATTTCAAAACAAATGAGACCTTCCTTCACCAAGCCGGAATGGCCACACGCATGCAACACTCCAATGAACGTGATATCATCTGGTTTCACGGAGAGTCTTTCCATCTCCATCAACATATCAAAAGCACATTCTCCTAGACCATGAATAGCCAAACCACCTATAATTGCATTCCAGTGATCCACATCCTTTTCAGGCAATACATTAAATACTGACTTGGCATTCTGTATGGATCCACATTTTGAGTACATGTCTATTAGAGCAACACCAAGTTTTCCACCTAATGAAAAACCAATATCTCTTATATAGTGATGCACTGCAATTCCTTCGTTAAGCTGTCCTAATTGAGCAATAGCAGAAAGTACAATCAATAAAGTAGTGATATCAGGCGACAAATTCCTCTCATTCTTCATAGAATAGAAGATCTTCAAAGCTTCTGCATGGAGACCATTTTGAACATATCCAGCCATCATTGCATTGCAAGAAACAATATCTCTCTCAGGTATTTCAGAATAGAAATCTCTTGCAATATCTGCACATCCTATCTTGGCATAGCCATCTATCATATTAGCCCAAGTGACCACATCCTTTTCAGGCATCGCATTAAACAGTTCATGAGCATCTCCCATCTTCCCACACCGGACATACGCATGAATCATAGTGTTCCACGAAATCAAGTCCCTCTCAGGCATTTCCTCGAAAAGCTTCCGAGCAGGGATAAGTCCATCTTCTAATTGCGAATACCCGCTCAGCATGGAGTTCCAAGAAATCAGATTCTTCTCCTCGACTGGCATTGAGTCGAACAATTCAAGCGCCGACTCAATCATCCCACGTTTAACATAACCATCTATCATGCAATTGTAAGAGACGGAATCCCGAGCGGCCATTCTATCAAACACCTGGCGTGCATCGTCAAGGCATCCACAGCGCAAGTACCACCCCATCAAACAATTCTGCAAGTACAAATCCGACGCCATTTCCAGTTTCCTCAACAACCCGTGAACCTGCAGCCCTTCCTTCAACGAACCCAACCGCGAGCACGCTTTCAAGACCAGAGAGAACGAGAACCTGTCCCCCGAAACCCCGCTCTCGGCCATCAAACGGAACACGGGCAACGCGCCCTCTGGCTCAGCTCCATGGGAGTAGGACTTGAGGACCGCGTTCCAAAGAAAAGGGTCCTCCCCGTGCCCGCTCCCGCGACCCCAGAAGGCGCGGTGGGCGAAGAAGACGCGGCGGGCGAACTCGGCCACCGGGGGGTCCGGGGAGGAGCACAGCGCGAGGATGAGCTTGGAGGTGAGAGAAGCGTTGCGGATGAGGCCGGTAGTGATCATCCTCGCGTGGATTTGGGCCACGTCGCGGGGGGTCTTGCAGCTCCGGACGTGAGCGAGCGTGGGCTGCATCGAGTTCCATGGCTGGCTCGGGTTCGAGACCAGGAACATTGCGGTTTCCTAGCTGCGCCCGAAGCTTCTCTGACACTCCCTGTCCTTACAAAGAGACGAACTGGCAACAGGCTCACGTTGAAGCTCCTGTTATCCCGGAGTTCGGTGGCAAGGACGCCTTCTTTGACTCAGATCACTGGAAAAAATCTGGCTAGGGATAAATCTATCAAAAAAAATTCCAAAATTCATGCACTCATGACAAATCCATTAAAACTTTAAAGATGGATTTGGAATTTCTTATGATCAATTTGGAATTTCTTGACCGGTTTTGGATTTTCAATCTGAGATAAATTGGGAAATGGATGCTCCATCCATTTATATTCATCATCTTAATTGTAAGGTCTCTAGATATGGAGACGCTTGATCGTATGAATAACACACTATGCCAAACGCCTTGAGTTGTTTTAAGTAATGTCTTTTTTCTCTAATGGTAGGATGCTCGCGGCCTACGAACATAACACCGACGTCATTTTAAATGGATTTTTCACTTCTTGCATTTTATTCAGACAAAATCCTACTTTTTAAGTTAAGACACTTGAAACTTTCGTAAAATGCAAATGTTGATACGCACATTAAATGTACTTTTTCGTAATTCGTAAATCAAATGTTAGTATTTTGGATTTTAATGGAAAAGTGAAAAAGAAAAGAAAGGAAATTCATAATGAATATGATTATCAACGAGCAAATCCAGTGGTAAGTTGCAACGAGAACAAATTGCAGGAAGACGTTTCAGGTCGGAGATAATTTTGTTTAGTACTGAAAACTCCGGGCATCACTCAGCAGCCCTCCAATCCACCAGAACCGCGAATCTACTCTTCAGCGAGACCGAATGGAACATCTCGACGTCGACCAAATTGTGCACTGGATTCCTTATCTCTCGATCTCCCGAATCTACACAACCTTATGTACAGATCAAATGCTCGACCCATCTTTGCCCAGCTCAGCACAACTCCTCGATTCAAGAGAGGCAATCCACGCCCTTTCCTGCTTTGCTCTCTTCTTCTAAATAAAGTTATCCAGGAAACACACATCATGGCGCCAAATTTAGCGGCAGCCTTCTTTAGTGATGGAAACGACGCAGTTGGCAAAGATATCCATCTCCCAAGATTTATGAGGCAAATTTCTGGAAGCTCCCAGGAAATGCAGTGTGAGATGGTTCCTAGAATGCTTCTGAATCGAATTCGGGTCTCACTGGGTAGTCAAGACCATTTAGAGCTGGAATTCGCTTCTTATCTTCCTCCAGATATGCTGGAATGAACCAGTATAGTTTCTCTGTTCCAAACACCTAGCGCACAAAAGAGACATCCATCATTAATAAAGAGTCCCTAAAAAGTAAAGGGCAAATACCCCCCCCAAAAAAAAAAAAAAAAAACCTATGCTCACTATGACATTCCCTGCACTTTTTTAGTGTCGCCAAAAACCCTGAACTTGCCCACAAATAGCCTCAATTTTTTTCATCATGATCATATATAGCCTCTATCACATCCAGATCAGGATCTTTTTTGAAACGAGAAAGTTTTGGAGTATTTGTGTCATAATGGACAAGTTTAAGGTTTTTGGCAACACTAAAACAGTTCGGGGTTTGTGTGTCACAGTGGGTATAGTTTGGAGTTTTTTGTGATATTAACCCAAAAGTAAAATGCTACAAAATTGAGGAGATCACTTATGTATGAAACCAGAATGGGAAAGTCAAGAAAGTTAAGAAAATTAGAATCCAACTTCAGTAATCTTCACTTTTTGTTTTATTGTGCAATCATCCATCTACACCAATTGCAGATGACAAAATTGCGAAGCGATACAGAATCAGAGTAAACAGAATTTGGTGCTGTCCATTCATGACACTCTAGTGGAATGCCGACAGAAAATTGTTTCCCTCATACTGAGTGTGTACTCATCAAATACAGCTTCAACTAGTTTACATGACTTATTTATATTGAACCATAACTTGTTCTTTGTACTCTTTCCTTTTCCTTTTTCTTGACAAGTAATGTAGACTCCTGAAGTTAAACAGCAATTAACCAACAGTCTGGCAGGGGAGTCAACCACATCAACTTACATAAATGTCTTTGTTTCTGGTGTAGATGTAACGAAATTTTCTAACTTCAATCTTTTTGCTACACATATAATTCTAGGTCAAGCCACCTTTTCAGATCAACTAACAACTAGCACATATATAACAATCATGATGCTACTCTCCCTCAATTACCATCTTCAATCACATTACTGTTCTTGGAGCTCCCATCACCACAGAAATTTTAATAAACGAATGAATACTTTTAGCATATCAAGACTAGGACAAGGAAACAAGAGTAACTGTGAGAAAAGCATTTTGAACTTGGGAGGTTTTCTTGCATTTTGTTAGATAAGAGATTATTTTGAAACTTTCAAAAAGGTTATTGAATATGATCAAGAAATTACAAAAGACGGTACCTGCTCGATATTTCTTTTTCGTCCAAGGTCAAAACGCCATTTGGCAGTGGTCTTCTTCTCATAAGCCTGGTCACAAGAGCAGAAACCACCGGAAAAAATGAAGAACGAAGAAGAAACTTCTACAACTTCGGCATTAATTCATCCGTGAAGAGATGCAGAGTTCTTTCAGCAGATACATGTCTCGCATAAAAGGGATACTTGTTCTCTCAATTTCATATCAAGCTACGGAAGCTTGCTCAGGAATACTTTTTTGGGTCAGATAAGTGGTGTTTTGCTAAAACCGCCAAAACCAAATAAGCACTAACAGTCTAAGATTGCCATAAAAAATTTCATTGTTTTGAAGTATCATCAACAGATATGCAAAGAAAGTATCTCCAAGATTTCTAAAGCAAAATTACACTCCACATGCAAAATTTACCAAATAGGAAGGGAAGGGTTGTGAGCAAACCACTTAACATTCAAAACAACATGCTTAGAATCAGAAGTGAAGGTAATACCTCGATTGTAGTGGTGTTAGCAGCAACCAGAGATATATGCAAGATCAGGAAGCCGAATACGCTCAGAGCAAATGCCAAATTCAAAACTAATGACCAACAGAAAAACATTATTAACTCAAGGAAAACAAGATGCAAGTGAAGGTCACAAACAGTTACGTTGACCTTACCAAAAGAAAGAAAAGTTGTCGCAAGAGTGCCAGGGGTGTCAGGCATATCTCCATCAGTAAAGAATGCTATGAAGTGTGGAAGTAAGGCTAAAGTAACGACACTTGTCTCGAGGAAGGTATAGAACTGCATTTAAATTCAGAAAAGGACCAACTAAAACCTTAGCTGTTGTTCAGTCAAAACATTTGAAATAATATTTAAAAAAAAAAAAAAAAAAAAACTCTTTATGAGTAAATCGTGGATAACCAAAGATATTCACAAGGTCAATACCAGGCATAACTGCAAATGTCATACATGCTGAAATTATAAGCATATGAGAAATATGGAGAGACTGATGGACAATATTCCACATGAGCAAGGAAGGCTAAGGCAGATAGTACATGAATAGTGACATGTCATAACAATTTAAAGACCTAAAACCATAAATACCAAATGCAACTTGACATCCGAGGCAATGGTGTAAGCTTACCAGAAAAAGAAGGAAATATTTGTAATTTAATGCTCCAACACAGTTGACAACCCAAACACAATGATGGTCCATTTTGAGGACACACCTTCCACCTAAAACAAGAAAGTTACAGGGTATCTGTCAGCAACCTAAAGTGAGAAAAGGTCAACATACAATGATAGAAATGAAACAATAGTTTCGTAGAACTTACAAACAGAACAATGATGACAACGAGGTGGTTTGAAATGGTCACACTTTCGACAATAACGGATTCGTGGATTGGATGGATCAGATTGCAAACCACTCATATCAGGTAAAGTGAGCGGATCAGACTCCCCTCTCTCCTCATCAATACTAGGCCTCCAATTGGGTGGAACACTACCCGGGTCGGTGAACACAACCGAGAAGTAACTCCACAACAGCATCACCAACTGCGTTACATCAATTTCTATTATTTCAGTCTTCTTTCAAACAGAAATAACCAATAGCCAAGAAGCTCTAGTAAATTTGGGTGATCCTTGGCAAGAAAATGGCATGCAGGATCAACAACAGGCAATTGGCCCTCCTTACAAAAGTACTCATTTCTCGAGAATCTAGGACATATAACTTCAATAGGAACTTCTAATCGCCGGAAACTTGCAGACAATACAATTGTGGGCGCAAATTGAAATGATAATCCACAGACAACCAAGAATTCCATCCAGCAAACAATAAGCCTCTAGAAAATCCAAGGGAAGACCCCCAACAAAAAACAAAATCCATTTAAAGAAACCAAGCATCGAACTTTCCGCCTTTAAATTCTAAATCACACTTCATGCAGAATTTTTTCTTTTCCTTTCCATACTCAGATTAAGAGATAATTCAAACAAAAAAAAAAAAAACCAGCCTCGAATCACTACGCAAAAGAATCAGAGGAAGCTCACGAGGCCGTGGAACAGAACCAAGACGGCCAGGGCGATCAACGCCCCGACGCCGCCGTCGAGGAGAGCCGGGCCGTAGCTGGTCACGACGACGGCGTAGTAGGTGACGCCGACGACGCCGAGCACCACCAGGATCATGATGGCGCCGAGGCCCCGGAGGGCCGTGCAGAACTTGAACACGTTCCAGGCCATGGCGGCCCCGGATCTGTGCATGCTAGAGGCGGCGCGCCGGCCGCGGAGGGATCGGTTGGGGGAGCTCGATTGGCGCCGCCGAGGGCCCCGGCGGTCCTCGATCCCGGGGGCCGCCGCCGCCGCCGCCGCCGCCGCCGATCGGGGCGGGAATTCAGGCCGGAGGATGTGAGATTCCGACGGGGGCCGGTTGGATTTTCCGGTAGGAGGGGCTTCGTGGGAATCGAGGGTTTTCTGGGATTTCAGAGGCGTAGGCGAGAGAGAGGTTTGGAATCCATGGAGAGACAGAGAGACAGAGAGGAGGAACGGATGTACAAGTAATGTCGGTCGAGACGAGATTTTGTTGACCCATTCTTGTTTTTAATTTTTTTTTTTTATTGATTTAGGGAATTTGATTGACATGAAAAGATTTTTTTAGAAGTGTTATTGTGAAAATTTGTGAATAATTCCGAAAGACTGATTTAATTATGTCATGGAAGGTTGACGGACTAAATTGAATAAATTAGAAATTTAAGAATTGAATATATAAGAATTATCCAATAATCTAATGAAGACAATATATATATGGTCAAAATTTAAAAATGATATGCATCATTATGCCTCAACTAAATCATATATGGGAATTCTCCTTGGCCCTGGTTGACAAGGGTGGACAACCCGTGTCAGATTTGGAGGAGGGCCACTACCTTCACCTTAGATTTGGATGAGGACTCGCAAGTTCTCACCACTAGTCGGCCAAGGTCACTAAGCTTGGCCAAGGGCCCAACGACTACAATAGAACCTCCTCCACCGCTATCAACTCTTTCTGAGGACGGCAAGGAGGCTGCGGCGAGGGCTGAGCTCTCAACGCATGCAATTGCTACTCTTCTTCCTTTATATTTATTTATTTTTATAAATAAATAAATTTAGTTTTAAATTTAATTTAATTAATACTTATATTAATTATCTAGTCACATCAACAAAATAATGTCATTTTGCACTCACGTCATCACGTCATTGGAAAAATGCCACGTAGCATTTTGGTCAGATTTTCTTGTCATTGACCATTAATTTATTTTACTTCGATTTTGACACTTAAATATCACTTTCTTAATTTTTTACACTAAACTGTCCCTTCTTGTCAAGTTTTAGCACTCTAGTTATCGTGCACTTAAACATAATGTCTCTATCTTGTCTGGTACAAGACACGAAATTGCTCAAATTTCAACTTCATCTTTCCATCAGTTCCCTTCCTTATCAAGTCACCTTAAAAAATAACCATATATTAAAGCACTAGTTTACCACAATCCAATCGCCCCATGACGTGTAAAAGAGCTATTTACAGGCTCATAAATGACAAAGCACACAAAATTCACTGTGAGAAAGAGATGGCGGATGATAAAGAGATGGTGTTGGTCACGGGTGGAACAGGATTTACAGCATCATGGATCATCATGAGGCTGCTCCAACACGGTTACCATGTTCGGACCACTATCAGACCAAGATCTAATCCAGGTAATGATTTCTCAGACCCTTACCATGAGTGAAAAAATCAATTCCAAGCAAATTTCAGTTCGGCTCACTGCTTACTGGAACTTCCAGCAGGGATTCCAGATAGCAAGAAGGACATCAGCTTCCTGACCTACTTGCCGGAAGCCTCCGAAAACCTCCACATCTTCACTGCGGTGTTGGATGAACCGGACAGTTTCCAGCCGTCCATCGACAGATGCACCGGGGTCGTCTTCCACGTCGCTCGCCCGATGGACTGGATCGGCAAAGACCCGGAAGAGGTCGTCGCCCGAGAATCCATCCGGGGGACCTTGGGGATCCTCAAAGCCTGCCTCAAGTCGAAGACCGCGAAGCGTGCGATTTACACTCCGTCATGTTCTCGGGCAATGGCCAAGACATGGCGGACGAGAGCTCGTGGAGCGACGTCGACTACTACAAGTCTCTGTTGCTTTTCGACAATTCGTACATTACATGGCGGTGAAGATGAGGACTGAGAGAGCCGCCATCGAATTCGTGGAAGAGAAAGGTTTGGATTTGGTGACCGTGATCCCTTCTCTTGTTGTTGGTCCGTTCCTCTGTCCCAGTGCCCCTGCCTCGGTTCATATGGCAATGACCATGACCTTGGGTATCTTTATGTTCTTTCTCTCCTTTTCGGCATAAGTACGGAAAATAGTTCTAAATCTATTGTGTTTATACTGATCGAGTCATAAATCTTTTAATTGGACTAATAATTCTAAATTTTTTAAATTGGTACAAATTCAGTTCATTCGTCTTATTAAGATTGAAAATTAATAACACGGACGTCAGATGTTCTATGTGGTATGACCAGCACTTACGTGGACAAATTTAATAATTATTAAATACTCTTAAGATTTTTTTTTATGATTTTATTCTTTTTTCATTTTTTACACTTTGCTTCCGTTTTCTCTTTTTCATGAAGATTCGTTATCACGTCTCATTTAATTGATTCAAAGAAATGCCTGTGAAGTCGAACTTGAGTGATGTTAAGATTTCATTGATTCTCCGTTCTCTTGTTCTCTTGTTAGCGTTTCTTCTAAGCTTGAAGCATGAGATTGGCAGCAATATTGGCGTCGCGAGTATTCATGCGCATTTAAGTTGTGCCCGGAGTGGGCCTTTTGCTTCTCTTTTTTTAATAGCAGTTGATGAAAGCTTCTAATGCGTTTTACAGAATTATATGCGGTTCGGGAAACATGTTGAATCATAATTCAATTGAACAAAATATTTTTCGTCTATTCATTTAAATAGACGATCATTTTTAAGAAAATATTTTTCAAATCATTTATTTTCCACGAAATAAGAGAAATATAAGTTATTATTAGACATGAAAGAACTTCATAATAAAAGTTAACCCCTTTGCATTGTGCTAATCTCTCTGGACTTCCTTTGCGGGCGCACACATCTTCTTGCTCAGCTATCCCGAAGCCAAAGGAAGGTACATCTGTTCATCAATTCGCTTACTCTTACATGGCATTACCGACTTAAATTAAATCAACTCGCCAATTTTTGTCTAATTAAATTACCAACTAGTTTTGGGTTAACAGCTCTTATCTTCTTATCATTATTTATTTTTTTAATTCATCAACCTTTTTATTGAGTTATTAACCTTTTGTTTGTTTTAGTTAGCAGCCCCTTGCCTAAACTAATTCTTTTTAGAGATCACCAATATAAAATTAGCGTGAGTCGCCAACTTTTCTCTCATTAAATTGCCATATAATATTGGGTGCCAACTTTTATTAGTGTTTACAAGATTTCATTTATGTAGTAGCAACTTAAATTTACCAAGTTTTTATTTTAGAATTTACCAACATTAATTGGAGTAACCTACCAACTTTTCTCTAATAAAGCCATCAACTAGTTTTCAGTTGCCAGCACTCACTACTCAAGCAAGTGTTGTCGCTCAATTCTTGGCCACTCCATGCTCAGTCCTCAACACTGCTCGCCCAATCTTCATTGCTCTTGCACACTCCTCACGGGAAAATATTATTAAAAATTAAGTCAGTGTCGATCATGTCACGTAGAACAGTCAGCATTTATGCTAGTGATTTCCAATCAAAATTAAACGAATGAACTCAATTGAAAAAAAAAAAGAAATGTTTATGATTAAATTTTAAAAAAAATGCAATAAATTTAGGATATTTTGGGCAATTTATCCTCTCCTGCCGACGATCTCATTTGCCCAGCAGAAAAGAATGGTCTATGGATGTAAACAATCCGTTGACTGGGCATGCGCAAGTTCTACGGTATTCCCACGCTGCACCTTTGAGCAGATGCTCCTTGCAAAAGGACAGACTCGCAAACCTGGACGGTGGACAACACCGAATCCCGCATCCAACATTATGTATTCTCCATGTACACCGTCCAAACCACAGTTCATTCCAGTACTGATGGCATGAGGTTTCTGATAAGTTGAAATAGAAATTACACGAAATGAAGAAGAGAAAACTGAAGTGGAGTATTGTATCTTGTGCACTTCTCATTATGTAGTCTCCATGTATAATGTTCAATATATAATACAAAAAGGAATTAATAAGAGGAAAGAGCATATTGATAATAATCTTAGATCGATTCAATCATTCAATTACAATCTTGGATTGACTAAGTGTATTGATTATAATCCAGACAATTCTCTAATATCTCGAGTAAAGTGATAATCAATTTCTACGTGCTTCATTCTTTCATGTACTATGGGATTTGCCGCAAGTTTGAGCATCGAATTGTTGTCACAAAATAGCAAGCTTGGTCCTTTAATGTACCCCAAGGTCTAAAAGTAGGTCCCCTAGGTCCTGTAACCATATCATGGGTGCGTTTAGAAAAGATTTTGGAAAAAACCTTTAAGGAAATACAAAAATCTTTGATTTAAAGGGTTTTGATGAAATGCAAAAACTATTTGGTAAACTATAATTGAAAAGTGCCTTGAGAAGCAACTTTAGGGAAATGCTGTTTGCTAAACACATATTTGGGAAGTCCTTTAGCTCGACCAATTTAAGTTTTTTAATTTTTATTTTTTTTAAAATTGAAAATAAAAATAATGACTTTTTTTTTAATTTTATTTTCACATTGAGATGTAATGTAAAAGGGATATATTAACAAATTCATAAGTTGAAAAATACATCAAAGTGGACTTTTTCTCAATTGAAAAGAAAAAGTTATTTCATTATAATAAACATGATTACATATGCATCGAAGAAAGAAATAGGTTTTCATTGAAAATTACAAGTATCCTTAAATATTTACTAAAGTCATTGCTATTTGATTACGTAAACGCGCCATATCAGAAAATAAATTATCATTTGAAGTATTGGCCCCCTTAATTGTATTATCAAGGTGAATTGAATATCTATAATTGGAATCCAAATCTACTCTTACAAAATGTCTATCATTGACGACATTTCGTCGTATATAGTTATGCAAAGTCATTGCTAATATAACAATTTTTACTTGCTTTTCAAATGGAAAACTTGGCATATGCTTTAGAATCTTTCACTTCTTCTTCAACATACAAAAAGCTCGCTCAATTTCCGACCGTAACGAGGAATTAGCACGATTGAATATCTCTTGATAGCTTGTAGGGACAAGACATTGTTGAAATTCTGACAAATGATATCTAACTTTTTTATACGGTCCCAAATAACCCGTTGGGTTTGGATATCCAGCATCTACTAAATAATATTTACCTGCACAGATATAATATAAATTTAATCAATATAGACCATATTAATACATATTAATGTACAAAAACTATTAATTAACAAACCTAGAGGAGGATGAGGAAATTGCACATCATGTCTCCTTAAAGCTTCATAGAAAATACAAGTATTATGGGCTTGTGCCTCCTAACCAACCCTAACATAAGTGAATTTCATATTAGAAATAATACACCGCTAAGATATTTTGAGTCGGTGTACCTTTTCAATCAATAAAATGAATTTAATCTTTTGCAAATATCACCGCTGGGATATGAGTGCCATCAGTAGCTCCAATACAATCCTAAACAAAAACTCAAATATTATTGTATAATCAAATTTGCTTTTAGTTCTTTCTTCCTATTGTATAATCGAAACGTACCTTAAAATATTGATAAAATCTTCCATTATTTTTCATCTTCTCTAGAACATCCCTAAATTGCCAATCAACTAGTTGGATCAAATCTTTTCCCATTTCACATACTTTATCTAATACTAAGTTAAAGTACCTGCTTATGGTTTCCCTAGAATACTGAAAGCGCTCTTGTGTTAATCTATTACCTATACCATGTCCTAAAATATGAAAAAAATATTCCAAGCATTTTTGTAACATTAATATTTTTAGTTCCTTCAAGACCATAACGAGTTACTAAATTACAATCTTATCCATTCTAAACATTTGATAACATTTTATCGGATTAACGTCTTCGTCCATCAACTGTCGTATCCATGCATTTCTTGTATATGATGATGTCCTACAAGATTTTTTGTGACTATATATTTCCTGATAAGCGATTGCGGTTTGAGTAATTTCCACAAATTGCCAATATTCCTCATCCTCTTTTCATGGATTTCTCTTTCAGGAGAGTCGTCCATATCTGTTTAAAGTAATAAAACAGTAAGAAAACTGATGGATAAAAATCTTATACTTAAGCTCAAACTAGTAATTAGCATCCTAGCGACGACTATTATACTTTTCCAACTTATACTTCAGCCACTCGACTTTCTCTTCATCACAATCCAAGTTCATAAAAATCTGCCTTTTGTCTTTCTTTTCAAAAAGATGAGAGAGTGCAAAGAATAACAACTTTCTGTCTTGCTAATTTCAAGAATGGCTTTCAATGTTTACATAATTTCTTTGTAAGGGTCAAACTCCCTTGCAACTGATGTTGCATCGCTCTCACTTTCAACTGTTGAGCAAAGTCTATCGATTTGCAATGCTAACTTAGCAGGTTCGGTCAATTTTTTCTTCTTTTTTTTCTCAAGCTTGTTTCGTTGAAATTTGTACCGTTCTTTTATGGCTCTTACTTTGACTTGGTTGGACATTCGTTTTCACCTACATCACACTCTAAAGTATCATCTGTAGATCCTGCACAACCATTAATATCAGCTTGTATGGCCTCAAGATTCTTAGTATTACTTAAATCTTGTACAGGATTCCATGTAATACTTCCAGTGGCAACCGTACCCTGGAACATTCTGTCCAACAAAACTTCAATATCTGGATATATGCCTTTCGTTTAAAAGACTTTAAGTTTAGGATTTGCTTGTTATAATAAGATATTTTCATGAGTTGTATCATAAAAAGATGAACTTACAAAAAAAAATGTGGCAAAAAGAGAGATAAACATCTGAATCTTTTTCTCTCATTATTCATCACTCACATCAATGGTTTTCTTCCTTGGATCCTATCATAATCCTGTTTCCTTTTGAACCAATTGCTTTAATCTTTTCCATTTTTCCTTTAAATTATCCCACTTACTTTTCATTTGATTTTTATCATATTTTTTGCCCCTCAGCTCCTCAAATTTGTTAATTATAACTGTCCATCCATCTCTTTTGTTACTCGCAAGATGATTGCTTTTTTCAATTTGTTCAATGCATAATCAATAAAACGTTTCTACATCTTATGGGCTCTAATATGCCTTTTCTTTTGATGAACTCGCCATCTTATGATCAGTTGGCCGGCCCATGCCAGGTAGCTTCGTGCTACCGGTCTCGATTGGTCAATCTCCCGCCTCTGTTCCAAGCACCCAGTCTCTTGTTCCACTGAATCTTGAACACGCTTAACATGTCTTGAACCTATCTAGTTATTCAGGCTTGATCCTTCATATTTGGCAAGAAATTCGAGATACAATTTCAACAAAATCAATGACGTGGGTTGCAAAGTTGTCATCTTCATATTATGCTTTCTCCATCTTTTGTCGCCGAAATATTTTCTTTCTTTTTCTATAGTATATATTAAAGAGGTATGCTAGGCTGTTGTACACGTCAAACAAAATTCACTTCTAAATTCATATTACAATTAATGCTACCGTCATTTATCACTCGTCCAACAATGGATGCTTACTGACCAAAAAAAAAAAAACAATGGATGCTTGAATTTTTTAGTATTTATACCACATGGGACTGCGAAAAAAACATTTTATGCGGCGTTTTAAGGCACCTGACATATTAATACGCCGTCCCTCATCTAACTAAATAGCATAGCTTTCAAATGACTTCAGCAACTAAAATAATCAAAGTCATCCAATGCGACTCTGTCCTTTTTTCAAGGAGCATCTCGTCACAGGGAGCAGTGGAATCTTGTAGAACTTGGACATCAGAATTACAAGCTCACCCTCTCCAAGCGTTGTCTTAAATGTCCTACCCCTTTACAATGACAATCTTGGAAGCATACCTACTCCGCACCACTCATTATCCATAAGTCCAACATTGACAAGCCCGTCATTACATCCCCACCAAAATGCTAATAGTTAAAATAGTATGGCATAACTAGACATTTATAGCTCGTATGAGTTAATTTCGATATACTCTACTATTGCCTTTGAAGGGTTGAGTTATACTAAAAGAGGGCTTTGTGGTACTAGCCAAGTTTTTTTTTTTTTTTGGTACTAGCCAAGTTAGTTATGCTTGAAATTTGAACGATTATGAGAAATTATCACATGAATATGTTACATACACTCAATAAATTGGATCCTTTAAATCTGATGTGACCCACCGTTTTTGATGCCGTAGATTAATAAGGGTACATCTACTAGGTTCATGTAATAATCCCTCGAGACAAGGGCGGTGTCTAGCTATGTTACAAAAGGCTTGTCTGGCTCGACCGCTCTCGAGACAGCTTAGCCTAGTGCAAGAAAAGTACCCTACCGTATCACGAATTTTTTTTACTCTGCAATGATTAATTATAATATGTGCGCTGACAATGTGGTGTCATTGTGCCATTGGATGACTTTGATTATTTTAGTTGCTAAAGTCATTTGAAAGCTATGCTATTTAGGGCCTGTTTGGTTCAACTTTGGGGAAATGCAAACCATTTCCCCAATTTAAAAGAATGGGCATTTGGTGAATGTTGAAGTGTTTGGGTATTCTTATTTTGGTATTTGCATTTTGCAAAGTAGTTTTGAGGCGAAAAAGAAAAAGGAAAAAAAGAAAAGAAAAGGAAAAAATGAGGAGGAGATGTTGAAGCAGAGGGGAACGGTTGGGAGGTAGCCGGAGCTGGTGGGAGAGGCGGCTGGTGGCTGTGGTGGGGGAGGCGGTGGGTCGCGGCCTCAGGCGACGTGACGGCAGTGCTTGGCGACGGCGGTGCGTGGGCGGCCAGATTTGGCCGGCTGAGCACCGCTCAACCCGTTGTGTGTCGCGCGACCTAGGCGACACCGCCTGAGGCCATGACCCACGCGACAACGGTGCATGGCGACGGCAATGCGTGGCAACGGCGGTGCGTGGGCAAGCAGATCTGGTCGATTGAGCTCCGTCGACTGAGCTTCACTCTTGAAGCTTCAAGGCCAACGAGGAAGACGATGAACACTAATTTTTGAAGGTAAAACAGGAAAACGCAATTATCAGTGAGGGCAATATTGAAAAAAAAAATTCATTAAACCCCCTCCTCAGCATTCCAAATGTTAGCATTTGGCCAAGTACACCCTCAAATGCTGAACCAAATGCTTAAAATTTTTCCCAATGGGCTTTTGGGGCTGAAAGCCCCTTAGGAATGCTGAACCAAACGGAGTTAGTTAGATGAGTGACAGCGTATTAACATGTCAAGTGCCTTAAAACGCTGCATAAAATATTTTTTTCGCAGTCCAATGTAGTATAAATACTAAAAAAATTCAAGCATCCATTGTTGGACGAGTGATAAATGACAGGGTGAGCTTGTCAATATTGGACATATGGACAGTGAGTGGTGCGGAGTAGGTATGCTTCCAAGATTGTCATTGTAAAGGGGTAGGACATTTAAGATAACGCTTGGAGAGGGTGAGCTTGTAGTTCTGATGTCCAAGTTCTACAAGATTCCAATGCTCCCTTGTGACGAGATGCTCCTTGAAAAAAGGACAGGGTCGCACGCCCGGACAATGGACGCTCATCTGCTTCCGCATCCAAAGAAATTATACCAGAGGATGGTTGTGCCTGCAAGCGATCCAGACGCGGATGATTCATATAAATGGACTCTCCATGCCGTTGACATTCGTCACTCCAAGCGAAGCTCAGAGAGAGAGAGAGAGAGAGAGAGAGAGAGAGAGATGGAAGGCGGGGTTGTCGATGAAGGGCCGGTGTGCGTGACAGGAGGAACTGGGTACGTGGCGTCCTGGCTCATCAAGAAACTGCTCGAGAAGGGCTGCACCGTCCGGACTACAGTTCGTCCTGGTACTGATGGTATGAGGTTTTCCGACTTTCCAACGCGTGTCTCGATACATAGCAGTAGGGTGATTGTAGGATTCAACGCACTCGCTAGTCCACACGATGTTCACACATCTATCCCTCCCGGCAAATCGCGCAGGAAACGAAAGGGACCTCAGCTACCTCACCAACTTGCCGGGCCCGGCGGAGAGACTCCAGATCTTCGGCGCCGACCTGAGCGAGCCGGAGAGCTTCGGGCCCGCCGTCGAGGGATGCGCCCACGTGTTCCACACGGCGCACCCCATCGACTACACCCTGACGTTGCCGGAAGACGCCGTCACGCCGGTCGCCATCGGGGGCCTCCGGGGGGTCCTCGCGGCGTGCCTCGGCGCCAGGACCGTCAAGCGGGTCGTGTACACCGCCACCGCCGGCTTGTGCATGTTCAGCGGCGAGGACCTGGACGTCGCCGACGAGGGCACGTGGAGCGACCCCGAGGTGTGCCGGAGGTCGCGCTTCTTCCCGAACTACCTGGTGTCGAAGACGGCGACGGAGAAGGAGGCGCTGGAGTTCGGCGAGCGGCAAAGGCTGGAGGTCGTGACCTGCACTCTTCCCACGGTGATCGGGCCTTTCATCACTCCCTCCGTGCCGGGGTCCGTCGGGCTGACTGCCTCCATAATCGGCGGTAGTTAAATGTCATCTTCTCTTTTCTCCATCCTCTGATATTCCGGAACATTACGAACGACAACAGGACTATCTGATTCTCATCATACTCGACCAAAATCCGCACCTGATGCGACCTTTTGATCGTAGGCGATGTGCAATGGTACGAGCTATTGCCGATGTGGTACCTGGTGCACACGGACGACGTGGCGAGGGCTCTCATGTTCCTTATGGAGAGCCCGAAGGCGAAGGGCCGGTACGTTTGCCGAGCGCTCGAGCTGAGGACTCACGAGCTGGTCGAATTCATGTCGGGAAGATACCCCGAGCTCAACATAACCATCACAGAGTAAGTTCTTTTCTCGTTTAGAGGTGGATGATCAAGTCTGCGTATCACATAACAGTGATTCCTCCATTCGTGTCGGGGTTCATTGTTGCTGAAAATCTGTTGGGCATGCGTTTGCAGCAAGATGAAGGAGCTGAAGGATCGAAAGGCAACTAGCCTCTCCTCGAAGAAGCTTTTGGACGCCGGGTTCGAGTACAAGTACGGGATCGAGGAGATGTTCGACGACATGGTCCGGTGCTGCAGAGCGCTGGGCCATTTTTGAATAATCGATCGGGCCTCAAATTTGGAGAAGAGAAGAACATACGATTGAAAGTTGGCTGTGTTCATTGTGTTCCTTTCGTACCAAGTGGATTTGTGTTTGTGTTTGTGTTTGGAAACTTTGCGGTATCCACCGTACGTTTGTTCCCTATAATTCCTTCTCTTGCTCATGCTTGCACCTTTAGAATGCACATAAAGAAGCAACCGACCCCCTTCAATATTTCTCTTTACGTGTTCTACACTGTTGAAAGTTAGATCCACATGAAGTGTTAAAAGACACCTAATGTTGACCTAAGGCCTGATCAAAGTTGACCAAGAACATGATTAGTCAAAAGTTCGATGGAAGGGTATAATTGGGTCGCGTTCCTCAGGAGTTTGCCAGCCATATCCAATTCGCTCAACTCGGATGGCTGAATCTTAAGTTAGCACATCTTCATCATCGTCATCCGTTCGTGAGGTGTCCGAGAATTTGGCAATTTGATGTGATCGATCAATTCCATTTTAAAGATTAAGTCATAATCCTTATGAGGTTACAAGAATTACGGCCGACTAATTTAAATTTACAATGTAATATAACTTTTCATCACGATTATTCATGGGGCCCAGTTTCTAGAACTTCACAATCCCGACATTTAAAAATTCGAGTCCCGACTTCTATGCGAGTCCAAAAAATGGGTATCAATTTGACATCGAATGGAAGAGATATGTCTGGTCAAAGTTTGGTCATATATGCTATAAAAAAACACAAAAATCATCTTTCGAAGTTTTTCTGAAAGATAATTTGATTTTGCCACCGCCATTTTGGTGCTGACCAAATTGTGACTGCCACGTGGCGGTCAAGGGCGGCCTGGAGATGAGCGGCCCACCTAGCCTCGTGCGAGGCTCGATTGGGATGGGCCTTGCACCGGGCCATTTCACCCTTTACTGGGCCATTTCACCCTTTACTAGGCCATTTAAGCGTATTACAGGTCTAATTAGTGGTTTGATAACGTTTTTCGGATAGGATAAACCTGAATATATCTAGATAAAAATACGAGATAAAAAATTCGGCGAAGGGGTGGGTTTAGCTTGCATTGGATGCAATAACTTAAAAATAAACTTAACAATTTCCACACATCAAGAAAACTTCACCTCAGGTGAGACTCCCCATCCTTGGCGTATCTCTACGGCGGCATTCCACCACCACTGCGGCCTCCATCCACTGTGGCCGTCTGTCTCTCCAACATTTTTGAGGATCCTTGCCGGTACCTTTGCCCACGGCTCACTTGGAAGGCTGGTTCACAACCTCATCCATAACTCCCTCTTTTTCAAATCCCGTCTTTGGTTGCATCGAACATATGATAAAATATTTCTATAATTCGGATGATTTGTGGAGAATGTCAAATCTCCCGGTTCAAATATAGGCAACCAAACATAGCGTTTATGCTTTTAATCTCTCTTCATTTTATGCTCTCAAATTCTTGGTTACTAACGTGATCTTTCTTCTTTACAGGGAAATTTCGGTGAAATTCAAGATCAAAGATTCGGGCAATCACAGGTGTGTACGAATTGAAGAAAACTAGCGAGCCATCGGGCAAGGGTTCTAAACCCATAAGCAAAATTATCATCGCCGTGATGCTCAAATTAAGCTAGAAAATTTAACATGATAACCGTTCCTACACTGGCTTTAAAAATGTATTGAGGTATTTGCCAAACACCTTTCAAAGCAAAGTATCACTTTTTTATTGCTTAGACTGTTGCATGAAAGCTTTAAAAGATATGCGATTGTTGTTGGGTAAAGAAAGGGAGGTCTAAGGCCAAAAATGACATTAAACTTTATGTGCATTGGATTTTATTTTATTTTTTTTTTGGTTAAGGGTAAGAATATATTGAGCTTTAACTAACATATACACAAAATCTGGCACCACAAAACTTGTATTCAACAAGACAATAAGTTAGAGTGAGTGGAAGGGAGCCGAATGTAAAAGAAGTTCCCAAAGAGCGGAACAAAACAAGCAGAGAGCAACCTAATAGCAGGCAAAGGAGACCTAGGACAAGGTAGGAGAAGGCTGCGCACGGCCGGGAAGACTCCAACACCTCAAATCGTAACAGCAGGCAAAGGAGACCTAGTATCAGAAGAGTCCCCAATAGAGAAGATAATCGGATCAATGCTCCAGCTACGTTGCAGCCTCCTATTTCTAAATGTATCGTCCATATTCCTAAAAATGATGGCTTTGTCTCTAACGACTTTGAAGAGCTGATTCTTCACCACTGGAATGGCCAAAGTCTCACCTCTAAAGAGGATGATGTTCCTATGCTTCCAAATAAATCGTTGTTCCTATGTGCATTGGATGTTCATGCACTTATAAAACAAAAAAGGGGTCTTTTGATTATTTTGCACAATAACTACCTACATTACATGTGACATACCTCTTTCATAAAAACACAAAAATTTACATCGCGTGATAATAATGACATGATATTAAGAGTGATCGGTTCTCGATCTGATTAGATTCCACCTAATAATTGGGAATCAGACTAGGAGAATCGATTTCCAATTTTTGGAAACGAGAACCGAACCAAATAGTTTCAAGACTGAGAATTGGACTGGATCGATCAGTTCGATCCGTTCGGTTTAGTCTCATGGAACCAATCACTTAGCAAAAAAATTAAAAAAATTTAGAAAAAACCAGAGTTGTTACTATTTTTAGGTTATACTGTTATTTTTAAGAAATTAAAAAAATATATTTTTTAAAAGAGTCAGTCCAGTCCCATCTATTTCCTCTGAAATCGAGAACTGGATCGATAATCACTAATTCCATTTTTATGGAATTGGAAACTAGACTGATCCCTCTAGGAACTAGACCAAACCTACTGGTCCAATTCGGTCCAGGCAATTCTCGATCTGGGCGATCCAACATGCTCACCCCTACATGATATAACCAACTACTCATCCTGTTTGGCATATATGCATCTCGCTTTTGATTGGATTGTTCCATTACATATTGTAGGCATGCGCTACAATCGTCACATAAAAAGTACCCCATCCACAAGTTGGGGAGTCAATCGAGAAATAATCGAAAGAGTAGGGGCTAAATTGTAGAGGTGTCAAAATCTATCATAGACCCATTTTTAGACTCATATTTTATTTAAATGGGTTATATATAGGTCAGATATTTTTAAAAACCCAACTAAAAATGGGCAAAAAAAGTAAGTCTAATTTAAATGAATCAAAATTTGTGACCCATTTTCGACCCATTTAAAATACTAAGTGGGTTAGAACTTTGGAACCTATTTGTAAATTTCCAACCCAAACTCAACACAATCTCTCTCTTTAACTTTATAAAAATGTTTTTTTTTTTTTTTTAAATTGAAATTATAATTGTTTTTCATACTTTTTTTTTTTCTTTTTCCTCCTTCCTTAGTCGTGGTCGGCATGGTGATAGTTGGCAACGATCCAGGTGAGGCTTGAGCTCGAGCTTGCTGGCTCGCGAGCTTGTGGTCATTGACGATTGGCAAGGCTTGAACGGCGAGCTTGAGCTCGAAAGAAAAAGAGAAAAGAGAAAAAGAAAAAAATAATAATTAAAAATTATATATATTTAAAATATATATTTAAAAATAAAAAATAATTAAAAACTTGATTTTAAAAAAATATTTTAAAAAAATTATAAAAATTTTCATTAAATTTGTATTGCATAAAAATGTTTTAGCAATATAAATATATATAATAAAAAATTATAAAAAATAAGCTTTCTTAGATTTAGCTAAAGATTTTTTATGTTACGCTTTTCAATTACTTAATAATATGTTCACTTCAAAAAAGCATGTCCATAGTCTAATTATTTATAAATGTTTCAATTTATAGGTTTTTCTTAAAATTTATAATTTAATTTAATTTACTATTTTTAATTTAATTTGAAGTTTTAATTCAATTAGCATAGAGTAGGTGTGTATTTTCATAGAATATTAATAGGTTTCAACAATTTGTGTCGGGTCGAGTCGGGTATGGATCGCTAAATTTATATTATATGAATATTGATTAAAATGGACCACCGACCAAAGCAGCGTGGATGGTAGAGCTTCTGTAATCCTTTCGTCAAGGGGTGAGGGGTTCGAATCTCCTGTGAAGCAGGGGGCTGAAGCGCTGTGTGGTGACTTGCCGGTGGCACGGGGTGGTGGTTTCACCCGTGCCGCCCTGTGGTTTATCCCCCTTACCTCGGCCCGTCGGCCGTCCGTGTTGGTACGATGCGGGGTTCCTGGTTTATAAAAAAAAAAGGGTTAATACTCAAAACCCCAAACCTAGACACTTGTGACAAATTTACCCCAAACTATTTTTTTGACTACCAAAAACCCCAAACCGGTATACCTTTGACAAATTTACCCTAAATCTGGTACACTTGTGACAAATTTACCCTCTCGTTAGTTTTCGTTAAATTTTATTATCAAATTATTAAGTTAAATGACACGTAACAATTGATTAGTATACCAATTTGGGATTTTACGATCCATTTGTCAGAGTTTACAATTTTTATAATTTTTTTGTGATATTAATCCAATTTAGCGAAGGGTATATTTGTCACAAATTTATCAGTTTGGGGTTTTTTACGGTCAAATAAATTAGTTTGGGGTAAATTTGTCATAAATGTACCAATTTAGGGTTTTTTATGGTCATCAGGGTAAATTTGTCACAAAAGGTGTGTACTGGGCCGGGGTTTTTCATGGTCAAAAATAATTTGGGGTAAATTTGTCACAAATGTACCAGTTTGGGGTTTTTCAGGGTATTAACCCTAAAAAAAAAAAATATTTCAAATATGAATCTATTCATTTTTGACCCGACCAAAAGTTAATCTGAACCATCCATTTTACGAGTCTACTGGATTGCAATTGATCCTAGAGTATAGGGGCTAGTACGCAATCATTCCTGAACGATATAAATTCATAAACCTCCATGTACGTTCTTACATCTTCTTCTTTGGTGCAGAGTAAACCTCTTCTTGGAACCTGAAGCTGCTCTCATAATCTCATCGGTGCCGAGGAAAGCTTCCCCGATCGATCGCCTTCTCCGCCGAGGAGCGCATGGATTCCGCCGTCGCGATCGCGGCGCTGTCGCTCGTGGTCGGGGCCGCGATCGCCCTCGTTTTCTTCGGCAATTACTTCCGCAAGCGAAGATCCGAGGTCGTGGCCGTCGCCAAGGCGGACCTCCAGCAGCATCCCAAGAACCCGTCGCGGCCTCCGCCGCAGCCCGCCGCCAAGAAGGTCCACGCCAAGTCCCACGCTCACGGCGCCGATAAGGTACCACCCGCTCCTTTCGTTTCGCGGCTATTTCGGGGAGGTTTTTCGGTTCATCCTGCTGCTGGATGGAAATGGAGCGTTGGTGAAGGAGAGATTAGTGTTTCGGGAACTTGCATGTGCGTCGTGCTTTCTTTGTGCTTCGATCGGATGAAGATCGAATTGCTCTCACATGCAAAGAGTGGAAATTGAGAAACGATGACCTGATTTGCGTGGTTTAAATCTAGTCAATTGGGTTGATTTGGGAGCTTTGGGTGACGAAAATGTCTAGTAAGCAGTATGACCGAGTCGTTCTGAATCTTCATTGGCTGGCTCTGTTCTGCTTCTGGTAATGCTAGCGGTAAGAGAGGTTGGAGTGTAAAAAAAAGTGAGCCTGTCAATGATGGACTGACTTCGATGTTCTGATGCAGCAGTTTGAGTGTCCAGGCAATGTTTGAAGGAATGTTCAAGTTTTGCTCTCCTTTTGAAAATTTTTCGTCATCTTTCTTTAGATAAGTTGCTAAGCTTTTATTGTCAATGCAATATTAGCTTGTGTATTTTATTTGCTGGATAATTCTGGAATGTAGGATAAAAACAAGAGGCATCATCCTTTGGATCTGAATACTTTAAAAGGTCACGGTGATGCAGTCACAGGGCTATGTTTCGCTTCTGATGGACGAAGTTTGGCAACTGGTAAGATGAGGTTCCTTTTGCTGGAAGATATGATATCTATAGACATAGAAAATTATTTGGCAGTATGTGACCTCAAGGTTGAAGCATCATACCGTGGGTTGGTTTTCTTTTGAAAAATTTAAGTTTCTTTGCTTAGCATTGAAGTAGCATCTATGTTTCATGTGTCACACCTTACTAAATGAACACTAATTATCAACTCTGATGTTATCTTCAGTAATTTTTACTGTTTCTTTATGCAAGAAAAATGGAATTTTCTTGAAGTGCATGTAAGTGGATCTTAGTTGATGAAAGCTAGTTGAAAAGTGGTCATAAAAAATGAAACTAAGGTTTGAATCTCATTATCTCCCTGTGACCCAAGGAAACAAGTGGTCATTAAGTAGTGGTAAGAAGGGAGTCAATTAGAAGCTCTGGAATGCTACGTAAATGTTATTCCATTCATGATATTTGATGTTGAGGAAGTGCAACTAGCTTGGCAGATCGTAGACCATGAAATAACCTCAATCACCTAACCGTCATTCTTTAAAGAAGTAGAAATAATATGGGCTTTGCATTGCCTTGGTTCAGATGATATGTTAGAAGAGCTCTCTGCCAGGGCCTTGCTGTGAAGAGAAGAGTGAGAGAAACATTATCCTCTATTTGTGCCTTCTTACTGAATATAGCACTAGCTCTTTTGTTGATTTATGAGAGGTCAACCTACAAAAGAGTGAAATGTATTGAGGAATTTGGTGCGGAAATCTTTAAGTATCCTTATTCATATGCTCATATTCTGTTAAATCAGTTGAGCCTAAAATGTAAAATTGGTTCTGTGTGCTTTATCTGAAAGTGCTGCTTTTAAGTAGGGTAAAAAATTGCATTCTGATACAAGTCATTCGGTAGACGTTCGTTATTTTACACGTGTGTAGGATGCTCTTTTTTGTTATAAACTGTCTCAAGTGGACAGAAAATGAAAGTACGAGCCCTTGAACTTTGAGATTTATCCTATGTTTTGCTTCGCTAAGGTGTAAGAGTACATCTAAATTTGTAAAGGAAAATGCAGAAGAAGGTGACTTGGATCCTTAGTCCTCAATTAATTATGAATTTTTTTTTTTTTCCTGCTTTGCTGGAAAGAGAATGCGCCATCCATCCTCAATTTATGTGGTGTTCTTGTTTAGGATATCCTCGGTGCTTTAAACAGAATACTAGTGGTTGGCTTTATTAATGTGAGATATGATTCATACATCTCTTATTTTCACATGCAGCTTGTGCTGATGGTGTTGTGAGGGTGTTCAAGTTGGATGATGCTTCAAACAAAAGTTTCAAGTACGTCTCTCACACAAGCTTGCCAATTGATCACATTGTTTATTTTTTAACTTGACAACTCTCATCTGCAGATTTCTGAGGATTAACTTGCCTGCTGGAGGCCATCCAACTGCTGTTGCATTTGGTGATGATGTATCATCAGTAATTGTGGCATCTCAACATTTGACTGGTTGTTCTCTATACATGTATGGAGAAGAGAAGCCTACAAATTTGGACAGCAATAAGCAGCAGACTAAGCTACCTATGCCTGAAATCAAGTGGGAGCATCACAAAGTTCATGAGCAGAGAGCAATATTGACCCTTTCTGGGGCTGCTGCAAATTATGACAGCGGTGATGGGAGTACAATAATTGCATCTTGTTCAGAAGGTATGGAGTTTATCTCCAAAATGTGTCCTAAACTAAGCTCAATCTTATGTTTGTTTAACACGAATTTCTTTTGAAATTGCCCAATGTTCATGCATCTAGTAAAGATAGTTGAGGTAGAACATTGAGATTGAGATTTCATAAGTTAAGGTGATTGGTATTAGTTCATTTAGTTGATGTACTCCAACTGGCTGTGCAGAGAAACTGTATCGTCTTCCCCTAGTGTTGTTGCCTGTTTGTGAAAGAAATTGAAAATGACAAACTTTCTGGGCTTTGAATTGATGCAAAAACAATTTTTTGTGCAAGCTAGTGTATTTATTAATATTTCAATGCAAATTTTCTAGATGTCACTCATATTTTCGTAGTTTGAATCAGTGATATGAAAAATAATTATGTCAGGTTACATGAAGGAATCGATATTGGAATATGAAACATTGTGCCTTTATTGTGGTCTCTGTAGCACCCTTTTTGTCGTAATATATTTTTACATGGGATGAGTGCAACTGAATGCCTTCTAATCTTTCAGACTTCCTCTTGGAGGAAGTTGAAGCTGTATAAACAGTAGTCTTTGGGATAAATTGCCAGAGCTTGAATTTCATTTTTTTCTGGCTGATTTTTGACTGGTATCATGTTGTTTCTTTTCTGCTTCATCTATGTGGTCCTTTCTCCTCTCTTTTTCAACCTTCTATTGCTAAAGAGGCTGTCTTTGTTTCTAACATCTCTGAATTTTTTGGAAGGAGCTTCAAAATTCATACAACCACCAAATAGGTGTTGCATAGTAATGTATTTGAGTTATAAGATGATGGCTAATTTCAGTCGTTACTATTAGCAGAATTATAAGAATGACCAGCAAATGTAGTTTCTTGTCTTTGCAGTTACTGTTTTGATGGAACATGACAATGGCCAGTCAGCATATTGTGTTAAAGCTGTAAAAACTTTTGTATTTTGCAGTAATCTTTTGCATCATGTCCAGGAACTGACATCATAATTTGGCATGCAAAAACTGGGAAGATTTTGGGGAATGTCGATACAAATCAATTGAAAAACACTATGTCTGCTATCTCACCCAATGGGCGTTTCATTGCTGCTGCTGCTTTTACTGCTGATGTTAAGGTAAATCTTCCTTGGTTCATTGTTCTGCTGAAATAGTGCTTCTTTTCAATGTTATATCTGGATTATGTCTGATAGTGGCTGCAGTCTATCAAAATGTTTTTAGTTTGGTGTCCGATAAGCATATTATCCATGCAATGAATAATGTGCAATTATTTCATCTTCTACTGCCGTCTGATAGGAATAGTTCTTATAAGCAAATTACAGACCTTCAGTTTTTTACTGTATTTGAATTGAAATATCAAGCAACTTTGTTTTTATGAATAAATGTCAAAAGTAGAAATCTCATAAAATATATTCATGTCTCGTTGATCTTATATCATATATATGAAGAAGACTGAAGAGCTACAATTTTGCCAATCAAAACCAATTTACAAGCATCTTTATGAAAAAATCAAACCATGTTCATATTAAAAACTTTTTGAGAATATTCATTAATATGACAACAGTGAGATATTAACTCAAAAATTTATTTGGAACAAAACACATCCTTGGGCTTAGCTATCAAAAGATGGCCATCACCTAAAAGCCTCCTCACTGTCGATTGAAATAACTTGAATATGGGGAGAGTAATTGCAAATGAGAACTTTGTGCTCACCCCACCTCTATCTACACTATTCAAAAAGTTTAATTCCCTCAGCCATTACTAGGAACTAGACAACATGGTATCTTCATTATCTCAACAGAATTCATAGTCTTCTTGCTTTTGGTGAACATGTGACTGAGAAACAGATTGAGGCTTAGCCCTTCATAAGAGTCTCTGTTTACAAGCACCACTCCACTTCTTTTGTCTGCTTCTTTTTTATGAAAAAACTTTGAAAAAACTTGGATTCAGTTTTTAAATTAGGCAGATAATCCTTCGCTCTGTTGTGATACATGTGGCCATGCATGGGACAGTCTTATGCTTCTTGTTATGTTTACCCAGTGCATATGTTTTGGCAGGTCTGGGAGATTGTTTACTCAAAAGATGGTTCTGTGAAGGGAGTTACAAAAGTCATGCAGCTTAAGGGACACAAGGTCAATAACTTCATGAATGTTTTCCTACTTTGGTTATATTTGGCCAAGTGTCTTCTTCATTCAATTATCTGTTTTATTCATGCTGCCGCAAATTAATATGCATATCTCTTGCTTATAATCTTTGTGGAGAAATGCAAATTAAGCATAACTTGAGTACAGGAATGATAATTTTATTAGTGTCATGTCTTTTAGTAAGGAATAACCATGTTATGCATGTGTAGGGTGTGTAAATATTCACGTTGTGTGTTTTAAAACTGGACTGGCTGGCTACCTGTTTCAATGCCATTTCATTTTGTTGGGACCATGAATTGGAATTGGTCAAAAACAGGTTTTGACTTATTTTAAAAATTGAATCCAACGTGACTGGATTTGGTATCAAAAGAAATTCCATTGACCAGGCAGAGTTTTGTTCAACCTTTTTACCTGTAAACATTTAACTTGGGATGACAAAACCCTGAAAGCATATAATTTGCCATCCATATTGCCAAGGAACAAGAGAAACCACCTTGCCTGATCTATGTTGGTGGCTTCGATTTCTGGTGGCATTACGCATAGCCATTGACCCTAAACAAGTTCTCCTTTCAGATTTCTCCTTGCCTCTCAGATTGAGTTATCCATAGGATTTGACGAGCACAACATTCACATATCCCACCTTGGCTTGATGCTTAACAATTTCTCGAGCTATGCTCCATTTATGTTGGAATTGACATTTGTTTTAAACTCCCACAATATGCGAGCGATATCCAACTATAATTGTCTTGCACCTTTTTCTCTCTTTTTGATGATTTAGAGTTGGTTTTGTTGAAGTTGTAGCATAGCAACAACTCCTGAAGCATTATTTCCTTCATAAAGAAGAACCTATGGTTGAAAGAAATTCCCACATTTAGAAAAATAGATTCATGTCAAAAGTCAATAGAGTTAATATGGGTCAGGTATAAGGTTTTTGACGGACAGGTTTGGCAAGGTATGAGAAACCCGTTTTCTTAGGAAGAGGTATTGGACTTCCCATTGTTTTAACTTTTCTTGTTTCTAAGTTTTCTTGGATTCAGATGTTATATAGTTTTTCAGATAGCTATATTTTCTTGTTAAGACTCCTAATTTCCTGTGGTAATTGTGCTTTGTCCTGATAATGTTTTAATACCTATAGGACTTACTTTCATTTCTTAAATTCCTTTTTTCATATTCAGAGTGCAGTGACTTGGTTATGCTTCACTCCAAACTCAGAACAAATAGTTACAGCATCAAAGGATGGCTCTATAAGAATTTGGAACATCAATGGTATGTGCTATCCTATTCTGTTTAACTGCATATTTCTAAAGCTAGGTCAAATACATCCCCTGCTTTTTGGTTGCGGTGGGGTTGGGCAAGGCTAAAAAAGCACAAGGAAATGGAGATATTAAAGTTGCTTACTTGCCGTTTCTGCTTGTTGCGTTAATTGCCTTTTTTATTTATTTTTTGTAATTAGTATGCTGTAGTGGGGCAGAAGTGGCTCGCTCATGTCTCCTATGCATCCTGAATGGTATAGTGAGTCGATTCAATATTGAAGTATAGGTACATGCTCAAAGTTATAATTTGTGTACTGCACAAAGAATCAGAGGCTTTCTAGGCATGTCATCACAACATAACTAGGTGCAATTTATTAACAATTCTGGAAGGGGTTTATACTGTATGGTCAGTGCTAGTCTCTCATTAGATTAAACTCACCTGTCACCAATTTCTATGGAAATTGAATGTTTCAGTTTGGGTTTAGGGACTCACGGAATGAAAAGGAGGGAAGAAATGGGCAGATTTTAGTCTACTATTTTTTTTAGTCTGAGCCTTCACAAGTGCTAGCTTATCCATATGTTAAACGAGCCTTTGGGGGAAAAAAACTAATAGAATATTTAAGGATAGAATTATGATGAACTGATTGAGTTTTACTTTTGTATTTTGTCTGGAGTCATTGAAGGTGATATTTCTCTAAGTTAACTTCTTATCTACTGAAGAGAGCATTTGTTGATTGAGAAATATGATATATACTAGGTATCGAGTTTCCTTGATATCTTTATTTCGGTTAACTGAGATGCTAATAATATCTTGCAGGCTTTATCGCATTCTTTGTTGTAGTGTTTTTCAAATTCCTACTTCTTAGTTCTGAAATTTCTTTCTTTATTCCTTGAAGTTCGATACCACCTTGATGAGGATACAAAGACTTTAAAGGTGTTTCCAATCCCATTGCAAGATTCAAGTGGTACCACTTTACACTATGATCGCCTCAGTCTATCCCCTGATGGAAAGATACTGGCAGCAACCCATGGTTCGATGTTGCAGTGGCTGTGCATTGAAACTGGAAAGGTTTTGGACACAGCTGAAAAAGCTCATGACGGTATGCCCCAGCCAGTAACATTTCCATGAGGCTTTTCCCCATTTTTTATCTTCAATAAGTGATGCATGAAGTTTATGGTCCAGTTAAATGATTGATGTTGGTTCTCTAGATGCCAGAACTTCTTTATGTATGGCTTCACATTGTTGATGTATTTGTGAAGCAATTGTAAAATGTGGATGGAATGACAAGAATAGTCAATGGAATTAGTTAGAGATCACCACCATATTTTCACCGTAACCAACCCCATCCCCCCAATCTCCAAACAGAAAACAGAAACACTTAAAGGCCATATATAGTTTATTTTCTTACTTACATATACGATTAGTTATACTAAAAACCCTGTAATGTGAACTGATAACATTATATTCTACTTTTCTTTCCATTTTCATTGAGATTTGGATTGGAACATAGAAATATTGCAAGACTGCATGGGTAGTGTGATTGAAAATGAGATAGTTGCCTGGGGCTTTAGCTTTAGCCCCTGTGCATTTTTCTCATCCACCTTTTCCTTTTTATCACAAAAAATGAAAGAAATGAAAACTGTTACTTTATTCATGCCCCTGGAATCATAAAGGGCAATGACAATCCTTTCTTCAAAATGATAAGGCTGGTCAGTTAATGATCATATTTTCCCTTCTAAGATTTTATATGCAGCAACCAATCTTTATTCTCTATTATCTTCAGTGGCAGCTAATGGACCTAATCAGCATTCCTAGTTGAGTTTGACAGTTCTTCAGTTTGGCCAATGTTTTGTAATTTCACTCACAATTATACCTAAATGCAGGTGAGATCACTTGCATGTCCTGGGCGCCACAGAGTATTCCAACAGGTAAAATTATATTGGCGTCACTAAGCACTGTTCTTCTATTGTGAATGGATCTGTGGAAATTGGAGCCTGCACTTCGCATGATGCAGCATTTTGAAAATAATTTCCCTTGTTAGAAAAGCACTTTGCCCCACCATACTGAGGCCTGCATGTGATGAGAGAGAGAGAGAGAGAGAGAGATGGAACAATACATCCTTATCTTGACCAGAGCATAGAATTGCTTTAACTTTTCCTCAATTGCATGGATAGAAATGCTGTTAGTCGCCTGTTTTTATTTTAATTTTATGAACTTCCTTGACCAGAGCATAGAATTGCTGCAACTTTTTCGCTGTTCTCTATCCCTGCACTTACATGTGCATGGATATGCTTATAGTCGGCTCTTTCTTTTTCTTTATTTTTAAATCTCTCTCTCTCTCTCTCTCTCTCACAGGCGATAAAAAGGTTGATGTTTTGGCGACGGCCAGTGTTGATAAAAAGGTGAAGCTTTGGGCAGCCCCACCACTCCAAACCTCATAGATGAGTTAATACAGGAGACTGAAATTCAGCATCAGAACAATGTGAAGCTTGCTCCTACTAATACGCTTTGCCATTTGAGATGCATTATGGGGTTCTAAATTATATCCGAGCCACTGTCACTCTTCACAAGAAAGCCTCAGGGTGTCCTATGGAACGTTCCAACACTGTCCATTCCGACAGCATGCGGACATACAGTTCGTACTTTGACCTTGTTAGCCTTTCCTTAGAAAATTTTGCCGATAAACTTGGCCTAATACAGAATCCAACAGGAAGAGTTTTCTGTAGTCCTTCTGTTTATTTGTCTTCTCTTTGGAGGGATATTGAGAAGGTTGTTGTTGAGATGGTGGCTGAACTGCGAGGCGATGACCCAGTCTAATCTATCTGAGCCGGACCGATCTGGGCGGCTCCATCAAGTGCTTTTCCTTTTAATTTGCTCGCTTTTTGGGACAGGCTGTCATACTTTCAAACTCGCTTATGTAGCTGAAGCGCCATATTCTACTTAGTTAGTCAGCCTCAGAGTGGGAGGCCGAACATATGCAGATGCGCATTGTCAAATCTGTACAATCATTCCGTAGAACACTAGAGTCTATATGCTTGACTGTCTCGGTTAATTTAAGCTGATCACGATATGTCGTGTTGAACACGTGATCGTCAAAACTGGTTGTTCTTCATGATGAGCCTAGTGTTGTGGTGAAGCGAATTTGATCCTAGGAAGAAAGAAATTTAGCAACATCATGGTTCCTAAGAGATCTAGTAAAGAATTGCATTTTCTTTTCACGGGATGTAGATTTTGAACGCGATGAACAGGTTGAAGAGAGATTGGACTGGTGAGCATTGGGATCGGGCACTTCTGGAGGTTAGGCCATGGAGTCGATGATGTAGACCACTGAATCGATTGGGAGCGGTAGAGTAAAAAGTTCATCTTTTCACGTGATATGGATTGGAAGACTCTGAGCGCACTGGAGAGACCTGCCGCTCTGAAAGTACATTGTAGTTTATCCCAATCAAAGCACGTATGCATCACTTGACAGCAAAATGCCGAGATTTGCAAAGAAACAATACAGCCCTGTCTTATTTAGAACGGGAACCTTGATGAGAATTCCAAAGAAAACCTCTAAACATCGGTGCACGACGGACCGAAAATGCAAGGACAAGCTTTGTGCATACCCTTGAGGCATTAAAAAATGGGAAGTCGCTATTACAGATGATTCCAGTCGACTCACATGACATGGCATGGACAGGGCAATGAAAAGTGAGAGAACAACCCTCGCGGAGATGAGGCTGGCAGTTTGTGGAACTTTCGACCATGAGAATCATCACACGGCCTGATACCTGAGACTTTTCGGCTTCCAACTTTGAGATTGGACAGGCGATACCCATATCAGATCGTGGCATCAGGTTGACGTTCCGGTGATGATGCTTCGTATTCAGGCAAAGTCTTGTACGATTCATGGATCCTCCTCAAAGTAGGGAACTTGGCCTGCAACGAAGAAGAATACGGACTCAGCTAGGCTACTCAGGCATCAGTGTAAAGACAACATGCATGGATGCTCGATCCACGAGTCCGGCACCAATGATGGGTTTCGAGAATCACAAAGCTCCGACATCAACTATTCCAATACAGAATGTGCATCATTTAAAAACCCTCATGCAGTGCCATACTATAGAGATGTCCTGGACTCGAGGTGCACCATGAATACATTTTCATATGTTTTTGCTCGCAAGACATATCTATAGTTACGATACATGGCGGTAGGTTCGCATACGATGAACTGTGAATTGAGAAGTAAAGGGCCTCTCATCTGAAGATCTTAATACCCCTATTTGGTAATTGCAATGTGAAAGTTCTCCCGGTGAGACAACTATCCCCAAAAAACAAGATCTTCTAAAGAGGTAGCACCGACTGTCGGTGACCGACATACTTGTCCAACATTAAGCAGAATCGATCTGCCTTCGCTATCTTCATAAAAGAGAAGTATATATATCTTAAAGGGGTGTTCACTTAGCTTTTGAAAACCAAGGAATTGTCCATGGAAACCGCACCATAATTGAGGCGGGAATTGTATATGATTTTCTCATTAAGTACTCACAGAAAATTCTTCCTTGCAAGAGAATGCTTTCACTGATTCTTCCAAGATGCTTCGCTATTTGCAGGAAAGAATAATGCACGTACAAATGAACCGAAGGTAGAAACAGACACCACAATAGCAAACTGAAAATGAACTGATCATGGAGAAAGACAGAGGGAAAGAACTTCACCATGTCAATCTGAAATCTCAAGGTAGCATTAGCTATTTGTGGGGCCAAAAACACATCAGCCTGCACAACGCACATCTCAGGTTGTTAATACTGCATTCACTGAAGGGTGATAAAGGAAAATCAGTAACATGGGATTCATGACATTTACAACATTCAAGTCCAGTCACTGCTTCAAAAAGAAGGGCTTTAGAACAAGGGATACACGTACAAATTATTCTGATCTTCTCATGCGTCATTTTGACGAGTTTACCCCGCTTGCATTTTATATGGGAATCCAAGTCCCAAACGCAAAAACAAAAAACGAATCAATTGTTGAGTTGAAGTGGGAAGAGGGAAATCAAGATGCAGTTCATATATGAAGATGGCCCCCAGCACGAATGGCAAACTAAGATTAACAATATCGAGTAAAAAATCGTACTTCTAGCGGGACACACGAACTAATAGAATGGCAGGGTGGCAATTGCTAGCTACCTTGTCTCATTAGCATTGTTTGACAATTGACAATTACATTTACAAGTCCAATATACATGTTACGAAGTATATACACTGTGCTAATTGGTCGAACTAACTTCGTTTCATTTAGATACTTTTGAGTTCATAGCATTGGTGTAGAGATTAAGAGACACAACAATCAAACAGAAAAGAGAGGAAAGATGAGATGTTAAGATTCAGAAGCAAACCAAGCACACTTCATCCCCGGTGGCATATCTGGTTGCAACATTTTCGAGCAACTTCTCGAGAGCTGTACATGGAGGAAACTGGTCTTATTCACAGCTAAGAAACATCTTCAACTTGGTATACAAGTATACGTTACTAATATCCATTGATACTTTATTAGACTACAACACGATAGAAGATCCAAAGAAGATAGGTTCATGACCAGACTCATTATGAACATGTCTAGCCATTGAGTTTTTCTTCTCTTCCAGGAGCTGTGCCAAACTAGACAGTCCTATGTTTTCTTATTTCTCTTTCAGGTTGGATTTCAAAATTTCTGAACTGATAAGTATGCCTCACCAATGTAAAAGTCTCATTGCAATTATGTATGGTAAAAGTCATACGATATCCATGTTTAATTTGAAGCTGCTTTCCCTCATGATCTTGTGATTGTTTAGCCTCAAAGGAGTGCCTAGCATTCATTTTAGTTCGTGTTCAATAATGGCGGTCAAAGTACCGTTGTTTCTATATACAAAAAGTACAAGACTCCCAATTTTTGGAATGAGGGTACGCGACAGAATTAAACAATGCCATCATTTAAACCGCGCCATATTCATTTTGTCAGAGGCTTGCTTCAACCATAGTAAACATAAGCAGACACTGATAAGATTACTACAAGGAGAATACAAGCCAAAGATGGGTGGAGCCTCTACTGCTAATGTCGATGAACCAAAGTTATCTGTTATCATTGCTGCTGCTTATTCAATCAAGCGTCAAAAAAGTAATTTCTATGTTCTGTGAGCAACTTGAAAATCATGTTTTGGACCGTGTGCTCAAAATGTGCTTCATTCCTAACTGAAGGTGGACTCTGATTACGCCCAAGTGATTACTAATGCTTTGGTACAGGGGAACTACAAGCATAGCCCAGTGTTCCTCAAGTTAAGAATTAACAGAGTCCTTGGACTTAGCATATGTTTTGAATCAAATGTCTCATCCATCAACTTTTCTTTCTGGGGAGAAATTCAAGGTCCATTCTTATGCTTTCCTCGTTAGTTCCAGAGACCACTTTGTACAGTCCTAATGAGACTTTTACCTTGGAAACCTCTCTCTATTGCATACTGAGCCCATGATAGCCTCTCCTCAGGGCCAGCTTTCTCCTCAATGTACTTCTGCAGAAAAGAAAGAATGCATCTCACAGACAGAACTATACCAGCACATTCAGCACATTCAGCATCTGAAGAGAAAGAATTACGAACAGAACTATACCAGCACATTCAGCATCTGAAGAGGCTGTATGCTCGAGCTGATTATACTTGCGGCCTGCCAAAATAAATGAAAACGCTAGTTTTTTTCTACTGAACACACACAACAAATTGAATCTAGAGTCTGTTGTGAAGGGACAAAGCAGAGAGGATATGGGAATGAAGAGCACTACAATGGAAGATCTCATCTGATCAGTTTTGATCATGCGTAATTCAGCAAAAACTCCGACATTTCATGTAAATGATCATCAAAATCTGCGGGAAAATTCAGCTTTAAAGGAGTGGAAAGTGCCAAAAAAAAAAGAAAAAAAAAAAGAGAGAGACCTGGAGGTTGAGAGCTTTCAATCGAGGATCACGAGGTAACAAAGTCTTCTGAGGATACTTTTCTTCCAAATACTGAACAAAGATAACATGTGCTTTAGCAAAAAATAAAAATCGAAATGCACTCAAACCAATCAAACTGATCTAATCAAGCAAAAGGACCATGAAACTATGCATTGAGTCGAAAAAGGAGCTAGGAAGCTTCTATTCAAGGCTCCTAAATGATGACCTCATACGTATTGGTATTTTAAGTTAAGCATCCATCCAACCCTTTTTCATTGCAAACTCTGCTGCATAGCCTAAATAACACCCACCAGCAAAATTGCATAAGAATCTGAAACCACGAAATCTCCGTCGACCAACACCGGAACAAAATGCATAGGATTTAACTTGTCAAATTCTGCAAAATCAAGCACACAACTTCGATCAGAGCTAGAGAATACTTCACTAGATTTCACAAACTTGAGGTAATCGTGCCAGCGGGTATTATGCATACAAAATCTTTCCATTGCCATTCCGAGGCCACCTACATAAATCTCGAGAACAATTTGATCTATGACTAAAAAGAAGGATCTGATTACCAGCAGTATGTTGCTTTTCTTTCCTGAGATCCACTGCTTTATACTCATATGAGATCCCTATTCACCAACCAAGAATACAGTTGAAAAACATCACCCAAAAGAAAGGTCCTTTTAACATCGTTTCAGCTACAAACTTCTTACTTTCAGATTGTAAGCTCAACATCTGGTAAGAGAAGAAAAAGGAACTGGAAATTTGGACCTTTAAGATTCAGCGCGAAGCGCACGCGCCAAGAACAAGAACTCTGCCAATTGGAATACAAAACGAGCTTCGGGGGTTCCAATGACTCATCATCAGCTTTCTCCTGAAAAGGAACAGAGAACAGAAAACCCCAAGATCGAAAAATTCATTTGCATTTCCAAAAGGGGGAGTGCTGTCGGGGGAAGATTTCGAGCGCAGATGCGAGACCTGATTGTGGGTGTCCATGAGATTGAGAGTGATGATCAAGGAGATGACGGTGAAGCAGAGCAGAGAGTTTCTTGGTTTCAGGGTCTTGTCTTGCAGACGTATCCTTACTCCACACGATCATACGGAGGTGTTGTAGTTGAGGATGGAACGTTGACCCGTTGATTCCACGTCAAGCAATGGTCCCACGCGGAGAAGCGGCGGGCTCGAGCTCAGCCAGCAGAGACAGAGCAGAGCAGAGGTGGCTCTGTTTTTGATGCGATTTGCCAGAGCTCGTGTTTTGTCCGATCTCCGAGCCCGGGCATGAGCACAAAACAAGGCCTTGCAAATGATAAAATAAGATGCCTCTCGTGTCGTTAAACTAACATACAAACATCCAAAAAAGTACATATAAAAAAAATACCTTTTTGATCGCTTGATTGAGAGAGAGAATAAGATGGTGAAGGTATTCAACTGCATGTCTTCGTCAATTTTCAACCGCACAATCTCATTTCCTAACTTTTAATTTCCTCAACGTGATTAGTGGTGACTATTGCATATCTTAATCAAATTTCCACCGCACAATCTCATTTCTAACTTTTAAATTCTTCAATGTGATTAGTGATGACGTGGAATGGTGATTACGACCGCGTCAATAGTTCTCATTTCAATTGATTAAAGCATTGCTTATGTGGACCTATTGTCAATGTCGATTGAATCATTGGAGTGTTTAGGTGTCAATGACTTTTTTTTTTATTATATATATTTATAATGCAGGATATAAACATAGAGCTGAGATTTTTTTTTAGTCGACAATATTGAAGTAACAAATCAAAGAGCAAATCAAAATGGTCACGGCGAAAAATCTTTAATAAATTAACGTGAAGATGACACCTTAAGCGAAGTATTCACAAGTTAATTATTTGGAGATTTTTTCTAGTTTGCTTTTTTATTCAATTTCCATGTGGATCAAATTGTTATATTTTATCTTTAACTTCCACTATAATCATAGGTGGTGGTATATCTATTTATATTATATGATGTATGGACAATTATTTATTTTCTATATAATATCAGAGCATGAGGGCCTATTTTTCTAGGCCCCATTTTTCTATCCAATAAAGAAGTCCCCTATAGGTGATAGAATATTAAATTTTTAAATCACATTTTCATTTAATTGCTTGAACTTTTTGGGTAGTTGATGAAGGTTCGTCAATTGCTCCATTAATGGACCCTTTCTCTTACAACAAAAATATGCCTTGGATCTTTTGAGTTGAGTATCAATGGCGCAATATAAGCCGGTTGCTACTCCAGTAACTTATAAGTAACCATCAATTGAACATGCTACTAAACCCTACGTTGATCCGTCCCATTTTCGAAGCATTATAGGCTTTCTTCGATACCTTATTCTCACTCGTCCGGATCTCACTTGTAATTTGGATTGGAACATAGAATATTGCAAGACTGCATGGGTAGTGTGATTGAAAATGAGATAATTACCTGGGGCTTTAGCTTTAGCCCCTGTGCATTTTTCTCACCTACCTTTTTCTTTCTATCACAAAAAATGAAAAAAAAAAATGAAGACTGTTACTTTACTCAAGCCCCTGGAATCATAAAGGGCAATGACAATCCGTTCTTCAAAATGATAAGACTAGTAAATTAATGATCATATTTCCCCTTCTAAGATTTGATATGCAGCTACCAATCTTTATTCTCTATTATCTTCAGTGGCAGCTAATGGACTTAATCAGCATTCCTAGTTGAGTTTGACAGTTCTTCAGTTTGGCCAATGTTTTGTAATTTCACTCACAATTATACCTAAATGCAGGTGACATCACTTGCATGTCCTGGGCGCCACAGAGTATTCCAATAGGCAAAATTATATCGACGTCACTAAGCACTGTTCTTCTGTTGTGAACGGATCTGTGGAAACTGGAGCCTGCACTTCGCATGATGCAGCATTTTAAAAGTAATTTCACTTGTTAGAAAAGCACTTTGCCCCACCATATGAGGGTGCGTTTGGAATTGGCATTTCCAAACCACTTTAGGCCTTCAAAGCTCTTTGGGCTAAAAATGAGTATTTTGCAAAATATTTTCTAATGATACTTGGCTAAAAGTTTGCCTTGTGAAGGCCGAAAGCCGAAAGCAGGGTGGGGGCTGCCTTGGCCTTTCAGCATATCGAAAATGCTGAGATGAGGGGAGAAAAAGAAAAGTTTATTCTCAAATTATCCTTGTTGTTTTTTCGTTTTTCCGGTTTTGCCCTCCCATTGTCGTCCTCTTCTTCCGTGAGTGGGTACTGTTCATCTTCTTTGCGGATTCAATCTTGCCCGCGTCGGCACCGTGCCCACGTCGGCCACTGTGACGGCAGCCCTTGACTGCGCCAGCACCACTGGCGTCAGCGACTCACGAGCCCTCTCTGCTCCACCGTTGTTCCGCCGGCCCTGCCAGCCAACGTTGCTGCGCCTCCACCAGATGTGAACCTGAGTGGACCGCTGCCCCTTTCGAATCGAAGCCCCTGCAGCAGATCACGAAGCTCGCTGCCCCAATCTCGCTTGACGACCGTGTCAACGCTGACTGCTGCTCGCCTCCACTCGACGCCGTCGTCGCTCAGCAGCTCACGACCCAGCGCCTAAGGCCCTCACCGCTCGACTGTTGCTGTCCCGATCTCGCTGCTTGAGTGCCCCAACACCTGCAGATCTGAGCTCGCCTTCGCTCGACGCCGTCGCCGCCCAGCAACCCGCAACACAGCACCTGACTCCGTTGCGCCGGCTGATGCTTCCACTCGCTGTTTGCAGGACCTCCGCCTCAGCAGCTCGCCTCCGTCGTGCCTCTGCCCACCATCCTTCGCTTGGTCGCCGACCCCCGTGCTCCGCTGTGACGCTGGTTTTCTCCCTTCGCCGAAGCCCGACGCCACCGCGCATTGGCACCACCGCCCGTGAGCGGTCGCCGGCGAGGTCCTCCTGCGACCTTGATGCCTTGGATCTAGGTTGCGGCGAGGTCGCCGGAAGTCAAGGCGGCGTCGCGCGACCTCGCCGCCCCAGATCTGGGGTTGCCATAGGTCACGGCGGTGTCGTGTGACCTCGGGCAGCCTTTGCTGGTGGTCTTCGGGGGTCGGTGGGGTTGCCGGAGGTCGCGGCGCCGTCGTGTGACCTTGGGCGGCCTTTGCCGGTGGTCTTTGGGAGTCGCTCGACCTCGGGCGGCCCTCCCTAGTCGTCTCCGTGGCTGCTTAAGTCGGATGTCGGCTGCCGGCGACAAATTTCAATCGCGGATGGCCGCCTATCCATGCCGATCAATTTTTTTATTTTTATTTTTTTTATCACAAAAGCCCTTTATAAATATAATTCTTCCAAATATCATTTTGCTCAAAGGTATTTCAGAAAGGGCTTTTAAACTACAATTTATCAAACACACTTTACATTTTGAAAAATACTTTTAACTCAAAGATATTTGTATTTTTTTAAAGACTTTCCCTGAAAGCCTTCCAAAGGCACCTTGAGGCCTGCATGTGATGAGAGAGAGAGAGAGAGAGAGAGAACAATACATCCTTATCTTGACCAAAGCATAGAATTACTTTAACTTTTCCTCAATTCTCTATGCATGGATAGAGATGCTTTTAGTCGCCTGTTTTTATTTTATTTTAATGAACTTCCTTGACCAGAGCATAGAATTGTTGCAGCTTTTTTCGCTGTTCTCTATCCCTGCACTTACATATGCATGGATATGCTTATAGTCGGCTCTTTCTTTTTCTTAATTTTTAAAATTCTCTCTCTCTCTCTCTCTCTCTCTCTCTCTCTCTCTCTCTCTCAGGCGATAAAAAAGTTGATGTTTTGGCGACGGCCAGTGTTGATAAAAAAGTGAAGCTTTGGGCAGCCCCACCACTCCAAACCTCATAGATGAGGTAATACAGGAGACTGAAATTCAGCATCAGAACAATGTGAAGCTTCCTCCTATGAATACGCTTTGCCATTTGAGATGCATTATGGGGTTCTAAATTATATCCGAGCCACTGCCACTCTTCACAAGAAAGCCTCAGGGTGTCCTATGGAGCGTTCCAACACTGTCCATTCTGACAGCATCCGGACATATAGTTCATACTTCGACGTTGTTAGCCTTTCCTTAAAAAATTTTGCCGATAAACTTGGCCTAATACAGAATCCAACAGGAAGAGTTTTCTGTGTTCCGTCAGTTTATTTGTCTTCTCTTTGGAGGGATATTGAGAAGGTTGTTGTTGAGATGGTGGCTGAACTGCGAGGCGATGACCCAGTCTAATCTATCTGAGCCGGACCAATCTGGGCGGCTCCATCAAGTGCTTTTCCTTTTAATTTGCTTGCTTTTTAAGACAGGCGATCACACTTTCAAACTTGCTTGTGTAGCTGAAGCACCATATTCTACTGAGTTAGTCAGCCTCAAGAGTGGGAGGCGGAACATATGCGGATGCGCATTGGCAAATCTGAACAATCATTCGTAGAACACTAGAGTCTGTATGCTTGACTGTATTGGTTAATTAGTTTAAGCTGATCATGATATGTCGTGTTGAACATGTGATCGTCAAAACTGGTCGTTCTTCATGATGAGCCTAGTGTTTAATCCTAGGAAGAAAGAAATTTAGCAACATCATGGTTCCTAAGAGATCGAGTAAAGAATTGCATTTTCTTTTCACGAAATGTAAATTTTGAACGTGATGAACAGGTTGAAGAGAGAATGGACTGGTGGGCATTGTGATCGGGCACTTACTGGAGAACGTATTTGAGGTTAGGCCATGGAGTCGATGTAGACCACTGAATAGATTGGGAGTAGTAGAGTAACAAGTTCATCTTTTCACGTGATGTGGATTGCAAGACTGAGAGCACTGGAGAGACCTGCCGCTCTGAAAGTACATAGTAGTTTATCCCAATCAAAGTACGTGTCCATCACTTGACAGCAGAATGCCAAGATTTGCAAAGAAACAATACAACCGGTCTTATTTAGTGTTGAAAATCAGAATCGGATTTTCTGATTATTTTGTTTTCAGAATTTTTAGATTTTCCAGATCTTCCAGATTTTCCAGATCTTCCAGATTTTCCAGATTTTATTTTTCCAGATTTTGTTTGTTAGCTTTTAGGAATGTGTTTATTACGTTTTAGGGTGGTGTAGCAGCTATAAAAAGGTTAGATGCCTCATGTAAATATTCATTCCTTAGAGAATAAAAATCTCAGAGCAAATTCTCCTAATTTTCTTCATGGTATCAGAGCACAATCTGGACCATTCTCTTCTACCTTATTTCTGAGAGTTTCCACCATGACAAAATGCCCTAGAGCTGCCATGGCAAGCGAGGTTGAGAGTGAAACCTCATATTCTAGAGCTCGGAACTCTCCTCACATTACCCAACCTATCAATATATCCGAACGTGGAACTCTTCTCATCACCGGTCATAAACTTACCGGTCACAACTTCAATCAATGGTCCCATTCTGTCATGATTTTCGTTTGCGAAAAGGTAAAGAAGATTACCTAACTAGAGCTGCTGTACAACCCGAGGAGACGAGTCCAAATTATCGAACATGGAAGGCGGAAAATAACATGGTGATGTGCTGGCTGCTGAATTCAATGACAAATGAAACGGGAGAATTTCATGTACTACAAGACAGCAAAGGAGATTTGGGATGCTATCCATGAAACCTATTCAAACAAAGACAACACCTCAGCCATATTCGAGATCAAGGGCATTCTCCAAGGGCATTCTCCATTCTTTCAAACCTTCAACCTAATGATCCAAACCCAATTCAGCACAAAAATTCAAGTATTCAAAACAGATAATGGGAGATAATACTTTCACTCACAGCTCGGGTCATATCTAAACAGCCATGGTATCATACATATTAGCTCTTGTGTAGACACTCCACAACAAAATGGAGTAGCGGAGAGAAAAAATAGGCATCTTTTGGAAGTCACTTGTTCTCTTATGTTAACCACCCATGTTCCTAAATACTTTTGGGGAGAAGCAGTGTTGACAGCCACATATCTCATCAATTGTATGCCTTCCCATGTCCTAGATTTCCAAACACCATTTCAGAGTCTACTTCATAGCTATCCACATATTCGTTTTGCCTCACACATCCCACTCAAAGTATTCGGTTGCACAGCATTTGTTCATATAAATCAACAACATCGTAGCAAGCTAGATCCTAAGTCCCTCAAATGTGTGTTTTTAGGATACGCTCCAAATCAAAGTGGATATAAGTGCTATAGCCCACAAACAAAGCGTTTTTATACCACCATGGATGTTACCTTCTTTGAGCAACAGCCATTTCACTCCAAAAATACCATTCAGGGGGAGAATTGTGTGGAATATTATTTTTGGGACACTTTTCATTCAAATTCTACTTGTCCTTCGTGTCTACCCATTCCAACATCTAAGAGTCATCCAACATCCGAAAGTCTTTCGTGTCCACCCATTCAACATGCTACACAAGACAAAAGTAAAGAGGTAATTGTCTACTCTAGGCGGAAAACTCAAAAGGAGTTGGAGGACCGTATTACATCGAAGCCACTCAAGAGACAGACTTGAATTCAAGACCCACAATAGATGAAGGTAATGCTCCTATAAGCTCGAAAATTTTGCTGTACTTGATGATCTTGATCAGCCCATTACTCTTAGGAAAGGGAAGAGACAAAGTGCACTCAACATCCTATTAATAATTTTGTATCTTATGAAAAGTTGTCTCCTAAATACAAGGCATTTGTTTCAACGTTGAGCAACATTCAAATTCCCAAGAATATCCAGGAGGCATTTGCTCAATCTGAGTGGAAAAAAGCAGTTCTTGAGGAAATTCATGCACTTGAGAAGAATAATACTTGGGAATATACGAGAATTGCCACTGAAAGAAATTGGTGGGATGTAAGTGGGTCTTTACAATTAAGCACAATGCTGATGGTAGTATTGATCGTTTCAAGGCAAGGCTAGTTGCTAAGGGATTCACGCAATCATATGGTATAGACTACGAAGAAACCTTTGCTCCGGTGGTCAAACTAAACTCCATTCGGGTGTTGCTCTCCCTTGCAGCTAACTTGGACTGGCCTCTACATCAATTAGACATAAAGAATGCCTTCTTGAATGGGGAATTGGAGGAAGAAGTCTTCATGGAGGTTCCACTGGGAATTGACACTAAAGAGAGCTTCAACAAGGTATGCAAACTCAAGAAATCCTTATACGGTCTAAAGCAATCACCCCGTGCTTGGTTCGAGAGGTTAACAAGGGTCGTTAAGAAGCTGAATTTCATTCAATGTCAAACAGACCATACCATGTTTGTCAAGAAGTCACCTGAAGGTAAAAGAGCAAAGAATGATTGTATATGTCGATGATATAATCCTAATTGGTGACAATCTGGAGGAGATTGGAAAACTGATGTTGACACCTAAATTTTGACTAATCATTTTGCATAGAAAATTAGGGATTAATTTTTAACCTCTAAAAAAAAAATGTAAAATTGCATTTCATGTAGTCGCTTTTGCATCGATACTAAAAGGCAACAAGATGCAGTGGCTCGCGGTCAATTGTATGCACAAATTCGACGGACGTGCGGATTTTGGAGAAATCTTCAAAGAAGCAAAAGCAGCCCATAATATATTATTATAATATGCTCATAATATTATATAATATATTAGATGTGGTGACGCAATAAAAATTCGTAGGCATGAAGAAGAAATCTCCTCATTAATACATGCACATGCACGCCGGAAATGGAGGATGTAAAATAGGCGCCTGCAAGAAGATTTCCTGGCGGAGTGGTTGTCGAAAGATTTGAGTAAAAAGAAGCCGCGTACGTGCAGCAAGAGGTTGAAAAGCCAAAAAAAAAAAAAAAAAAAAAGAAAAGAAGAAAAAAAAAGAAATGAATGAATGAAAAGTGCACAGAGAGAGAAGACGTGAATGAATGAAAAGTGCACAGAGAGAAGACGTGAGGGCTTCGAAAAGGTATCAGGGGGAGGTTATTAAAAAAAGGAGTGAACGTGTGGGGGAAGAGAAAAAAAATATTAAAAAAAAGAAGGGGAAGTCAGAGAGAGCAACAAAAGAAAGAGAAAAGAATGTGCAGAAAAACAATAAAAAAAGAGAGGGATTGTCTTCTTAAAAGGGGGGCTTCGAGCAAATTTGGGGGGAGCGGAAGGAAAAATTCACTGAGAGAGCCCGTGAGAGGCACACGAGTTGAGAGATTTGTGAGAGCTTTTAAAAAAAAAGAGAGAACCTGCAAGAGAGAAAGAGGGAGGTGACGTGAGGGAGCAGAAGTCAGAGAAAAAGAAAACAAATAAAAAAAAAAAAAGAGAAAAGAGAGAGGAGAAGTCGTCTTCCTCAGGTCCCCCCTCTCCTCGCAGCTGCTGTTTCGCTGCCGCCTTCCTCTTACCGGCGAGCTCCGTCACCGACCCTGCAGCAGGCCACCCGATCGTCGCCGCTAGCCACCGCTTTTCCGCTCACCCGTCGCCGTGCTTCTACCCGACGGCTAACCCCCTGCAACTCGAAGCTTCGAACCACACCTGCAGCTCAGCGCTTGCCTTCGCTGGAGATTTGCTCCTGCTCAGCACCACACCGCGCCATCACCGCCCTCTGCTCAGTCTCCGCACCCACTTGAAACCCGATCTACCGCACCGGAGCGCCGATCTCGCCCCGATTTGCTGCTGACCCGCGACGCCAGGCCCCGATCTGAGCCCCTCTGTCCTGCTCCGCTCCTGCTCGCTCGTCACCGCCTCTGCATCTCCACCTGACGCCGCGCCACCGCCCTGCCGCCCGCAACCTCAGATCTCGCGATTCCGGCGGTCCGCCGCCGCCTAGGCCTCCTGTGACGGCAGCCCCTGTCTTTGCTCACCGATCTGCCGTTTCCATCCCGAACCAGGCGCCGCCCCTCCGCACGTCTTCGCCGCTCGCCCCCGCGATCCGAAGTCACTGCTCTGGCCACGATCCGTCCTGCCCGCGACGAATTACGCCCTTTGGTCCGAGCCGTTACTCCGCCCAGGACTGATTCCACGCTGAACCGTCCTCCGTCCGCGGCGCCCGCATCCGAAACTCTCTGCCTGCGGCCCACTGTCCAGATCTCCGGCGGCCTGCTACAACCCGCGAGTTCGCCCTGCTGCGCCTCCACCCGTCAGTCACCGCGATCCCCCTCGCCTGAGCTCCGGTGACCATCCGCCTCGGTGACCCGCCAGACCTCCGATTCCGGCGTCCTTGGAGACCCACGAGCAAGCCGTGCGTGGTAATAGAAAACAAAAAAAAAAAGAAAGAAGGAAAATTAGGTAGTCTTTTTATTTATTAACGTATTGTTTTAACTTATCTATTTTACTTTCTTTTATAGCTTGTTTTTTTAGTGAAATTATTCCTCAAATTTATGTTCGAGATGCCAATGTGAAATAACCCTTCAAATTAGGGATTGGGAATTCGATTTTCGCGCCTGAAATCCGATTCACAATCTCTTGCAAAAATCGACAATTCAACCTCATGCTCGAGATTCGATTCGCGGTTTAATTTAAAATTGACCAACCCGATCTCATGCGCGAGATATGGTTCATCAATTTTGGATATTAAACTTATCTTGATTGGATTGACTATCGGGTTATTTGAATTAACTTTTGTTTTGCATAAAAAAATCCCAAAAAAAAAAAAAAAATAATTAACTTAGAATGCTAGATTTTTAGATTGCATGTTTAATTGTGTGTAAATTTTAAATTTTAAAATTTTATATTAAAAAACAAAAAATCATCATGCATATTAGAGTAGAATTGAATGTCTCATTTTAAATTAGCTTCAATTTTTAGGATAGATTGCATTTTTAGAAATAGAAATATCATGTGCACGTCATGTAGGATTAAGTTCATAAAGTGCACGTTATATAGAATTAGGCTCATTTAATTAAAAATTTCCCGTCATTATAATTAAGTCATTTTGATTTGCATATTTAATTATTGCTTGCTCATTAAGAAAACAAATAAAAAAAATATATACTCACGTCATGTACTTTAGAACACATTGCCATGTCATTTCATGTTAGATTAGATGCATTGCATGATTCTCATTGAAAAAGTGGAAATAAAAATTGAGAAATTGCATTGTTAATAGGAAATCATATCTAGGATTATGGATGTGAATTTTACTTTAACATTGCGAATGCTCTCGTTGCCATGAGGTAAGTCTTGCATTTTTCTTATTCGCTTTCTTGAGTGCTAAATTGGTGGGTTGCGCATCCGCATGATCACCTCACGTGTTAGGAAAGTAAATTAAAATCGATTCAAGCTGCATGCAAAACATTTTTTTCAAAATTAAAAGAAAAAGGTACCGAAAGGGCGTTAGAGAAATCTAACGTAACCAAGTCCCCGTACCCAAAATCTCTGGTTCGTAGGAGTAAAATAATTCTCTCGTTATTTTGCTTAGGTGTCTAATCGACCTACCGCAAACCGATTAATGGCGACTCATTTTTGCATGCTAAATATTTGAATTTAAGTCGCGAGTTGGTATGGGCTTGGGAGAGCCCGAGCTAAGTCTAGGCTTAGCAATCCATTAGCCTAAAATTCTAGGTGGTGCACCTCGGAAAAACTAGGTCGCGACAACTGAAGAATATCTTGGCAAAAGAATTTGAGGTTGAAGACCTAGGTCAACTCAAATACTTCTTAGGTATGGAGGTAGCTCAGTCATGGAAAGGAATTGCAATTTCCCAACGCAAATATACTCTTGATCTTTTGAAGGAAATTGGTATGCTTGGATGTAAACCAGCTGACACATCCATGGATTCTACAAATAAAACCAAGATGGAAGAAGAAGGACCATTAACGGACAAAGGGAGGTATCAAAGATTAGTTGGCAAACTAATCTATCTCTCGCACACTCGGCCAGACATTGGTTTCGCAGTAAATATGGTTAGTAGATACATGAACCGACTAACAGAGAAACACATGCATGCAGTTTTTCGAATCTTACAATACTTAAAGAAAAGTCCTGGAAGAGGGCTCTACTTTAAGAAAACGGATGAAAGAAACGTGGAGATATTCACGGATGCAGAATGGGCTGGATCTCTCATGGACCGAAGGTCGACAACAGGGTATTATACCTTCATGTGGGGCAACATGGTTACTTGGAGAAGCAAGAAGCAACCTGTTGTTGCTAGGAGCAGCGCTGAAGCGGAGTTTAGAGCAATGTGTCAAAGAATATGTGAAGGCATATGGCTGAGAAGAATCTTAAATGAACTAGGATTCACTAACACCAATCCTATGTCATTATTATGTGACAATAAAGCTGCTATTGAGATTGCCAAGAACCCGATTCATCATGATAGAACAAAGCATGTGGAGATCGATCGACATTTCATCAAAGAAAAACTTGAGGAAGGAATCTTGAAGCTCTCGTATGTTCCAACCAATCATCAAACAAAGGACATACTCACCAAGGTTTTATCTAGAAATAGTTTTGAGACTCTAAGGTGCAAGCTGGGTATGATAGACATTCATAACCCAGCTTGAGGGGGAGTGTTGAAAATCAGAATCGGATTTTCTGGTTATTTTGTTTCCAGAATTTTTAGATTTTCCAGATCTTCCAGATTTTCTAGATTTTCTAGATTTTATTTTTCCAGATTGTGTTTGTTAGCTTTTAGGAATGTGTTTATTACGTTTTAGGGTGGTGTAGCAGCTATAAAAAGGTTAGATGCCTCATGTAAATATTCATTCCCTGGAGAATAAAAATCTCAGAGCAAATTCTCCTAATTTTTTCATTTAGAATGAGAACCTTGATGAGAATTCAAAAGAAAACCTCTAAACATCAGTGCACGACCGACCGAAATGCAAGGACAAGCACCGTGCATACCCTTGAGGCATAAAAAGAAGGAAGCCGCTATTACAGATGATTACAGTCGACTCACATGACATGGCATGGACGGGGCAATGAAAAGTGAGCGCGGAAATGAGGCTGGCAATTTGTGAAACTTTCGACGATGAGAATCATCACACGGCCTGGTACCTGATACTTTTCAGCTTCCAACTTTGAGATTGGAAAGGAGATACTCATGTCAGATCATGGCATCAGGTTGACGTTCCGGTGATGATGCTTCGTATTCAGGCAAAGTCTTGTACGATTCATGGATCCTCCTCAAAGTAGGGAACTTGGCCTGCAATGAAGAAGAATACAGACTCAGCTAGGCTACTCAGGCATCAGTGTAAAGACAACATGCATGGATGCTCGATCCACGAGTCCGGCACCAATGATGGGTTTCGAGAATCACAAAGCTCCGACATTAACCATTCCATTACAGAATGTGCATCACTCAAAAACCCTCATGCAGTGCCATACTATAGAGTTGTCCTGGACTCGAGGTGCACCATGAATACATTTTCATATGTTTTTGCTCGCAAGACATATCTATAGTTATGATACATGGCGGTAGGTTCGCATACGATGAACTGTGAATTGAGAAGTAAAGGCCCTCTCATCTGAAGATTTTAATACCCTTATTTGGTAATTGCAATGTGAAAGTTCTCCCGGCGAGACAACTATCCCCAAAACACAAGATCTTCTAAAGAGGTGGCACCGACATACTTGTCCAACATTAAGCAGAATCGATCTGCCTTCGCTATCTTCATAAAAGAGAAGTATATATAACATATCTTAAAGGGGTGTTCACTTAGCTTTTGAAAACCAAGGAATTGTCCATGGAAACCGCACCATAATTGAGGCGGGAATTGTATATGATTTTCTCATTAAGTACTCAGCAGAAAATTCTTCCTTGCAAGAGAATGCTTTCACTGATTCTTCCAAGATGCTTTCCTATTTGCAGGAAAGAATGATGCACATACAAATGGACCCAAGGTAGAAACAGACACCATAATAGCAAACTCAAAATGGACTGATCTTGGAAAAAGAGACAGGGAAAGAACTTCACCATGTCAATCTGAAATTGCAAGGTAGCAATAGCTATTTGTGGGGCCAAAAACACATCAGCCTGCACAACGTACATCTCAGGTTGTTAATACTGCATTCACTGAAGGGTGATAAAGGAAAATCAGTAACATGGGATTCACGACATTTACAACATTCAAGTCCAGTCACTGCTTCAAAAAGAAGGGCTTTAGAACAAGGGATACACGTACAAATTATTCTAATCTTCTCATGTGTCATTTTGACGAGTTTACCCCGCTTGCATTTCATATGGGAATCCAAGTCCCAAACGCAAAAAAAGAAAACGAATCATTTGTTGAGTTGAAGTGGGAAGAGGGAAATCAAGATGCAGTTCATACATGAAGATGGCCCTGCAAACTAAGATTAACAATATCGAGTAAAAAATCGTACTTCTAGCAGGACACACGAACTAATAGAATGGCAGGGTGGCAATTGCTAGCCACCTTGTCTCATTAGCACTGTTTGACGATTGACAATTACATTTACAAGTCCAATATACATGTTACAAAGTATATACACTGTGCTAATTGGTCGAACTAACGTTGTTTCATTTAGATACTTTTGAGTTCATAGCATTGGTATAGAGATTAAGAGACACAACAATCAAACAGAAAAGAGAGGAAAGATGAGATGTTAAGATTCAGAAGCAAACCAAGCACACTTCATCCCCGGTGGCATATCTGGCCGCAACATTTTCGAGCAACTTCTCGAGAGCTGTACATGGAGGAAACTGGTCTTATTCACAGCTATGAAACATCTTCAACTTGATATACAAGTATATGTTGCTAATATCCATTGATACTTTATTAGACTACAACTCGATAGAAGATGCAAAGAAGATAGGTTCATGACCAGAATCATTATGAACATGTCTAGCCATTGAGTTTTTCTTCTCTTCCAGGAGCCGTGCCAAACTAGACCGTCCTACGTTTTCTTATTTCTCTTTCAGGTTGCATTTCAAAATTTCTGACCTGATAAGTATGCCTCGCCAATGTGAAAATCTCATTGCAATTATGTATGGTAAAAGTCATACGATATCCATGTTTAATTTGAAGCTGCTTTCCCTCATGATCTTGTGATTGTTTAGCCTCAAAGGAGTGCCTAGCATTCATTTTAGTTTGTGTTCAATAATGGCGGTCAAAGTACCGTTGTCTCTATATACAAAAAGTACAAGACTCCCAATTTTTGGAATGAGGGTACGTGACAGAATTAAACAATGCCATCATTTAAGCCGTGCTATATTCATTTTGTCAAAGGCTTGCTTCAACCATAGTAAACATAAGCAGAGAGACTGATGAGATTACTACAAGGAGAAGACAAGCCAAAGATGGGTGGAGCCTCTACTGCTAATGTCGATGAACCAAAGGTATCTGTTATCATTGCTGCTGCTTATTCAATCAAGCGTCAAAAAAGTAATTTCTATGTTCTGTGAGGAACTTGAAAATCATGTTATGGACCGTGTGCTCAAAATGTGCTTCATTCCTAACTGAAGGTGGACTCTGATTACGCCCAAGTGATTACTAATGCTTTGGTACAGGGGAACTACAAGCGTAGCCTAGTGTTCCTCAAGTTAAGAATTAACAGAGTCCTTGGACTTAGCATATGTTTTGAATCAAATGAATCATCCATCAACTTTTCTTTCTGGAGAGAAATTCAAGGTCCATTTTTATGCTTTCCTCGTTAGTTCCAGAGACCACTCTGTACAGTCCTAATGAGACTTTTACCTTGGAAACCTCTCTCTGTTGCATATTTAGCCCATGATAGCCTCTCCTCAGGGCCAGCTTTCTCCTCAATGTACTTCTGCAGAAAAGAAAGAATGCATCTCACAAACAGAACTATACCAGCACATTCAGCACATTCAGCATCTGAAGAGAGCATTACAAACAGAACTATACCTGCACATTCAACATCTGAAAAGGCTGTATGCTCGAGCTGATTATACTTGCAGCCTGCCAAAACAAATGAAAACGCCAGTCGTTTTTCTACTGAAAACACACAACAAATTGAATCTAGAGTCCGTTGTGAAGTGAGAAAGCAGAGAGGATACGGGAATGAAGAGCACTACAATGGAAGATCTCATCTGATCAGTTTTGATCATGCGTAATTCAGCAAAAACTCCGACATATCATGTAAATGATCATCAAAATCTGCGAGAAACTTCAGCTTTGAAGGAAGGGAAAGTGCAGGAAAAAAAAAAAAAAAAAAAAATAGAGACCTGGAGGTTGAGAGCTTTCAATTGAGGATCACGAGGTAACAAAGCCTTCTGAGGATACTTTTCTTCCAAATACTGAACAAAGATAACATGTGCTTTAGCAAAAAATCAAAATTGAAATGCACTCAAACCAATCAAACTGATCAAGTCAAGCAAAAGGGCCATGAAACTATGCATTGAGTCGAAAAAGGAGCTAGGAAGCTTCTATTCAAGGCTCCTAAATGATGACCTCAAACGTATTGGTATTTTAAGTTACGCGTCCATCCAACTCTCATTTATTGCAAACTCTGCTGCATAGCCTAAATAACACCCACCAGCAAAATTGCATAAGAATCTGAAACCATGAAATCTCCGTCGACCAACACCGGAACCAAATGCATAGGATTTAACTTGTCAAATTCTGCAAAATCAAGCACACCACTTCGATCAGAGCTAGAGAATACTTCACTAGATTTCACAGACTTGAGGTAATCGTGCCAGCGGGTACTATGCATACAAAATCTTTCCGAGGCCTACCTACATAAATCTCGAGAACAATTTGATCTATGACTAAAAAGAAGGATCTGAAATTACCAGCAGTATATTGCTTTTCTTTCCTGAGATCCACTGCTTTATACTCATATGAGATCCCTACACACCAACCAAGATTAAAGTTGAAAAACATCACCCAAAAGAAAGGTCTTTTTAACATCGTTTCAGCTGCAAACTTCCAGGGTTACTTTCAGATTGTAAGCTCAACATCTGGTAAGAGAAGAAAAAGGAACTGGAAGATTGGACCTTTAAGATTCAGCGCGAAGCGCACGCGCCAAGAACAAGAACTCTGCCAATTGGAAAACAAAACGAGCTTCGGGGGTTCGAATGACTCATCATCAGCTCTCCCCTGAAAAGGAACAGAGAACAGAAAACCCCAAGATTGAAAGATTCATTTGCATTTCCAAAAGGGGGAGTGCTCTCGGGGGAAGATTTCGAGCGCAGATGCGAGACCTGATTGTGGGTGTCCATGAGATTGAGAGTGATGATCAAGGAGATGACGGTGAGGCAGAGCAGAGAGTTTCTTGGTTTCAGGGTCACGTATTGCAGACGTATCCTTACTCCACACGATCATACGGAGGTGTAGTAGTTGAGGATGGGGCGTTGACCCGTTGATTCCACGTCAAGCAATGGTCCATGCGGAGAAACGGCGGGCTCGAGCTCAGCCAGCAGCGACAGAGCAGAGGTGGCTCTGTTTTTGATGCGATTTGCCAGAGCTCGTGCTTTGTCCGATCTCCGAACTCGGGCGTGAGCACAAAACAAGACTTTGCAAATGATAAAATGAGATGCCTCTCGTGTCGTTAAACTCACATACAAGCATCCAAAAAAGTACATATCAAAAAATTACCCTTTTGATCGCTTGATTAAGAGAGAGAATAAGATGACAAAGGTATTCAACCACGTGTCTTTATCAATTTTCAACCACACAATCTCATTTCCTAACTTTTAATTTTCTCGACGTGATTAGTGATGGCTATTGCATATCTTAATCAATTTTCCACCGCACAATCTTATTTCCTAACTTTTAAATTCTTTAACGTGATTAGTGATGACGTGGAATGATGATTATGATCATGTCAATAGTTATCATTTCAATTGATTAAAGCATTGTTTATGTGGACCTATCGTCAATATCGATTGAATCATTGGAGTGTTTAGATGTCCATGACTTTTTTTTATTATAAATATTGCAGGACATTAACATAGAGCCGAGATTTTTTTTAGTCCACAATATTGAAGTAACAAATCAAAGAACAAATCAAAATGGTCACGGCGCAGAATCTTTCATAAATTAACGTGAAGATGACACATTAAGCAAAGTATCCACAAGTAATTATTTGGAGATTTTTTCTAATTTGCTTTTTTATTCAATTTCCATGTGGATGAAATTGTTATATTTTATCTTCAACTTCCACTATAATTATAAGTGGTGTATATCTATTTGTATTATATGATGTATGGACAATTATTTATTTTCTATATAATATCAGAGCATGAGGCCCTTTTTTTCTAGGCCCCATTTTTCTATCCAATAAAGAAGTCCACACTTAGTATTAGCCATAAAAGACCACGCTAACCATGATAGGTGATAGAATATTAAATTTTTAAATCACATTTTCATGTAACCGCTTGAACTTTTTGAGTACTTGATGAAGGTTAGTCAATTGCTCCATTAATGGACCCATTCTCTTACGACAAAAATATGCCTTGGATCTTTTGAGTTGAGTATCAATGGCGCGATATAAGCCGATTGCTACTCCAGTAACTTACAAGTGACCATCAATTGAACATGATATCAAACCCCACGTTGATCCATCCCATTTTCAAAGCATTATAGGCTTTCTTCATTACCTCATTCTCACTCGTCCGGGTCTCACTTGTGGTCAAACATAGTTTGTCAACATATGCATGCTAGCAAAAAAACCAACAAAAGAGAGAGAAAGTGCTCAGTGATATGTTCGTGATACTTTAAACTTTGGGCCTCGCATTTTGTCTTGTGGTTCCCTACATTTATTTGGCTTTGTTGATGTGAATTGGATTGGGTGCAAACTCACTCAACGTTCTATCACAGGTTATTCTCCTTTTATTGACTCAAATTGTATTTCATGGTGTGCCAAAGAAACAACTTACTATGGCCCACTTTGCAGCTGATGGTGTATCCAAGTCTTGCTACTGTAGCTATTTAAAGTGCTCAGATTTTATACATATTGCATGACATTAGGATATACCAATGTTAACTTTTGTTACTTCTTTTGGACAACATGTTAGCATTACATCTTATGATTTATCAAGCCTTTCATGCTCAGACAAAGCATATTGAGATAGATTATCATTTCGTTCGGGAAAATGTTGCTCTTGGTTCTATTGTAACTCAATTTGTTTCTTATTCCTCGCAAGTTGCTGGTATTTTTACCAAATCATTGATTTGATGTGGGTTTAAAACCAAACTCAGTCGTTGGCCCTATCCATGGACTAAGCAGACGGGTTTGAAGAGGAGTATTTAAGTAACAAATTAAAAAGCTAAAATTCACAATGGTTAAAGCGTAGAATTTTCTACAAATCAACAAAAAGATAACATATCAAGCAAAGAATCCGCAAGCTGAATATTTGGAGATTTTTTCTGATTCGTTTTTTATTCAATTTCCATGTGGATCAAATTATTATCTTTTATTTTTACCATACAATGTATCAATAAAAAGTATGCCTTAACGACTCAATTATTTCCTTTTCTATAGATAACACAAAGGACATATTAGCTCACTATGAAATGTCTTGCATGTTTCAGGAATCGGTTGAGTCTGACTCCAAATTATATTCGTGAATAGATACCGTATATTTTGACAAAAAAAAAAAGATACTGTATTAAATTCGTATATGAAACATCTTTTGTGGCGTTAATATGTAATCAACCAACATAAATAGATATCATATAAAATTAGAAATCCGAGTCCTCTCATCACCAAAGCTTTTCTCGTCTTCTCTTCTGATCAGAATTCAGTCACCAGTAACTGGAATCCCCAAATTCAGCAAATCTTTAAAATGACTTCCAAGATTAGAAATTTATCCTGCTTCAAAGGTCAAGCCATAATTAACATGGAAAAGAAACATTTGCAGAGAAGTATAAAAGCAAAAAGAGGGAGAAAGGGAGTCTGAAGCCAATGGAGAGCCTGCTTTCATGGCTCTTTGCCTTTCTTCTTCTTTTTTTTGTTCTCTGCTTGGTCGGCTATCAGGTAATTTTGACTCTTCCGTTGATTATCTTTTACGATTCTTGCTTTTATTTTTCTCCTTGAAAAATCAGCAATTATAAAAATATATATATATTCTTATAATTTCAATCGTTTTCATCGCTTGGAAAAATGGATTATTCATGGTTATTAGTCAGACATGGTTTGGCTGAACACTCGACTGTCATTTCCTGGCATAATGCTGATGGAAGATCAATTAAATGTTTATTTTGGAAATGAGTGATGTATTCTGCATCTGAACAGGCTAATTGATTATGTGGAAAGTGATTTGAACAGAGAACAAGAGAACAACATAGCTTCAAATGTCTCATGGTTTGGTTTTGAGAGCATGCTTTTGCTGCAGATCGTTTGCTTGACCGACTTGGAACTCGATTACATCAACCAATATGATGCAGCGGCTCGGATGAACAAGGTCTTCTTGCCCGAGTTCGTGTCCCAAGGAGTCTTGTGCTTCGTTTATCTTGTGACAGGCCGCTGGTTTATGTTCTTGCTGTCTCTTCCATACCTAGGTTACAACATCAGATTGTGAGTCTCCCTTGATCTTCGTCTCTGTTTCATTTGACATGGAAGTTCTCGAAATGATTAAATCTGATCAAAGAACATACCTCCACTGATGTTTTTTCTAGATCCTTCGTTAAAGAAAAAAAAAAATCAATGTTACTGTCCAAATTGTTCACCTTCCTTAGGTTTTTGTTCATTGAGTGCAATCCTTGTAGCTTATATACTTTTGTATGAGAGTCAGCTCATTTGAATAGCCCGTTGCAGATGGAAGCAGAACCGGCACTTGATCGATGTGACGGAGATATATAATAACCTAAAACAGGAAAAGGATCGACGGCTTTTCAAGCTCTACCATCTCCTTATACTAGTGGTCATTGCCCTAATCTGGTACTACGGGCAGCGTTTTGTTCACCTGAAAAACTTAGCAACTTATACGAGCTTTCGAAATGTTCTGATCGAGTTCATTCTTTTTCGTTATGTGCTTAGGATAATCTGGAGCAACTCAGAAAATTTCGATTGATCTGGGGCGACGAGACTTGCCCATGTAAGTCACTAATCCTCCTGTTTTCTTTTGAGCTGAAGAAAGATATATACTTCTACAGACGAGTCTGGGCAGCGATCTTTAGTATGTTGTCCTGATGATCATCCGCTGTTGTGACAGCAGTCTCCTGATGGCCATGCCCATCGAATGCTGGCTTTGGCCTCGATCAAAGGAGAAGGGATGCCGTTTCTCGAGAGACATGCCCGTGGCCTCGAGAATTACTGGTGATGTTCAATGCATATTGCCAGCGGCTTCTCAAGTTCTTCGAGCGTCGGCTAAGGGAAGTGGATTGGCGGGGCAAAGGGATGCTTCTCGGCTGCAGCCATCTGTTTTCAAGATGTTACAACATGCAAATTTACAGCTTTGCATAGTCTGTTCTGGATGTATGTTTTTTTGCCTCCCAAAATAGATTGTTAAATTGGTCTGAGTACATCAGCATCTCAAAGCCTTCTAGCTAATTCAACGTGTAGTTAAGCAGCGTCACGATTTAGGGTCCAACTTACATTTTGGACCCAGGATTTTTCGGGCTATTGCAAAATGCTGCAAACCAACCCCCCCAAAAACCCAAAAACACCCGCGGGAGGTCCATTTTTTGCAATTCGCCCCTGGATACTTTCAAACTCGTGTTGATTCGCCCCTCAATTTGATAGAATATCTGTAGTTATACATAAAGCCATGATTGACGATGAAAAATTAATAATGAAAATCATCCATGCATTCACATATGCTATACTGTATGCTTCATAAAATTTTGATGTAGTAATCTACCACTGACGTAATCTTTGATGCATTCACGTCTATGAGTTATGTGAGAACTGTTAATTAACATAGTCAATGTTTTGGTGTCACACGGATATGCAAATATTACTTTGTACCATGTAGTTAATTCTAAAAGTATTCAAAAAGTCTCAAACCTTAATTGTGTCATGTAATAAAGACCTTCACCCGTCAAATTTGGGCAATCCAAGTCACTCGAGCAATTTGGAAAAATAAAAAGAAGTCTTTCAAGCAAAAATTTCTGTGAGGGATCTATAAAGTCTACGGCGTAATCAAGAGGTGGTGACTATAGGATTGTGATAGCACATTTTTGAAAAAGACTTGAATTGAAAGGTGCCTTGTACTTCCAGTTCTATAAGAACCATAAGTACTAATATTTACAGCATATGTGCAATTAAATCCTAAAAAATTATCAAATTAGTGTAATTAAATTTATTTGAGTCCATATGTTAACTCCAACCAATTTAGCTTTGAAATTATGCATCAAAGTACCATCAAAATTTATGTATTACCTGTGTTTGCTTATCCCTTGAGAAAAAGCTTGTGATTTTGATGGTAATACTCGGAGAGAGTGTTCTGGTCGTTTTAAAGAGTGCTTTAAGCATAGAGTCAAATGTGCATACTTGTAGATAGGGATGATTAGATCTAGGGTGGTAGGTTCTTGACCTTGAACATATCATGTTATGGTTGGTTCCTAGTTTTTTATTCAAGAACTGACTCTGCTGATCATAGAATCAAATCAGCTAGTTCCAAGGTTAATTAGAGAACCCATTAGGTTTTTTGTTTTTTTTTCCTTTTGTTATGTAATGGAGATAAATATGTCAAATATATTCAATTTCAATGAATAACCTTTATATTAAAAAAAGAGAGTAAAAGAACTTAGAGTTAGGAGTAAACCGTTCAAAATTAGTTCAATTCGAGACTATCAGTTCTAAGTTTCATGTTTCAAGTTCTCAGGTAGAACTAGTTGATTCAAAGTATAGAACTTGAAATTGAACCGGTCAAAGCTAGGTCCCAATTTTTCAAATTAGGACCTAAATTGGGTTAATTCTTGGGTTGAACCGGCTCCATTGTTCAACCCTACTTGCAGAGTGGGCTATAGTCCCTCGTAGAGATATAAAATTTCATATGTAAACGGTGTTGACTGTTTTAAAGATCGCAATAGGGTTATTTCATCCATTATTTTGAGTTGTTAAAATTAGGAGAGTGAATTAGGTCGAGTGGAAAAGCGGAATCATTATAAATTGTTTTGCGCAATCTTTTTTGTTTCTTACACTCTTTACAATTATGTCGGTAAAAAAAAAAAAAAAAAACTTTTTTTTTTTTGGCACTGAATATCACGTTTATAAATCATTGTTTCGTCATATTCGTTATTTTGCATTTAAACACGAAAAAGTATAAAATTCCACCAATAGCCCTTTCACTTCCTTCTCGATTATTAAGCTTAGTCCATTTCAATTGAACTTTATATCTAAAAGCAAAAAGATCATCGTTTAAACTCTCATGGAGTTGCATGCTTCCATCACGGGTCGGTTGTTTTCGATCAATCAATCATCCGTACGGCCTTAGGATTTGCGATCCCAAGTCAGCCTTACATACACGCACGCACACAAGGATCATGGGCACAAAGGGGCATATGTATTCACTATGAACGAGCTAAGCTTAATGAGGGGGAAGGACCCAAATTTATACAAGTTCGGGTTTTACCCCCACCTTGTAGATCGTCCCTCTGATCCAATGATGGAGTTTGAATTATGTCAAGTCTACATAATAGGCCACTCAATAGTTATAGGCATTGGAAAAACCCATGGGCTCATGTCAAAAGTAAAATAAAGGTTAGCATGGGTGCCTAAACGAAGTAGGTGAACAACTGCAGGTTGCACATGGGCTGGCCGAAAATTGATCATTGGTCAGTTGCGGGTCATGCACTGGCTTTTGCTCGTATCACGCATGGGCTGATCGTGCACGGTTCATGGATTGTTCATGGGTTGATCAGGGCTGTTTGCGAGCGAGGCCTTTGTGCGTGACATGGTCGCATCACAGACGATCTTGGATCATGTTTCATCCGTGAGCCGTGTCACTTCCATGGACGAGTTTCATTTCTAGTTTATCGAGAAAGTGAACGATTTTTTGACATTGTATCAAGTTTGTCAACAAGTTATAGTAGGATCAATTTTGAATGTGCAAATTGTAATTACGTGATTGGCAAATTTCACATGTTCTTGAAAGAGCATGAGCTTATTTTACTTTTTTTTTTTTCAAAATAACATTTTATTCATTTTCACAAAAATACAATAGAGAAACATCATAGTCCAACCTCAAAAGAAAAAAAAAAATCCCAGACAACTTCGCAATAAAACAAGTTCCAAATCAAAATGAATCATTAGAACGAGATTAGAGGGTCACACGCTCAAGAGCAGATAGATGACTTCTTAAAATCAAAATTGACTATCGATTACCAAATCTGTCTTTAATAATAAGCACATACTGAGATTTTAAATTGTTGACATGACTTTGCTTTTTGGTGGTGAATGCCTAGATTTGGTATCCATCCCCAAACCGTTGTTCTGCAAAGTAAAAAGATTGAATGGACATAGTTTTGACACCTATGAAAGCAATATCTTCACAAAGCTCAATCAATTTCCTTTAAAGTTGGACTTGTACACCAACAAAATCCATGGGAAGTGAAATTCCAAAATCATACATGCAAAAATTTCAAAATCTAGACTAGATCGGGGTAAAAATCTCCCCAAAATGGGAGAGAAAAGCTTCTAGATTAAATCAGAAGGGAAAAGCTCCACAAAACATGAAAAAAATTGACAAAAAGAAAACAGATACCTAAATTAATCAAAGAAAAAGAAAAAGAAGAGGGAAGAAGACGATTATGTGAAAATGACAGGGAAAGGAGAGAAACCTAGGAACGAGCAAAGCAATGCTTATTTTACTTCCTTATGGGACTAGTTCTGCTTGTAACTATTAGTATTTGGTCCCCAACTTAGTAAACGTGTTATGAAAATCTCTGATAGTATTTCACATTCTCTAATAGTATTTTCTAATGTTGTACCAAGTATAAGATCAAAATCATCAAATTTAGATTATAAAGAATTATTACCAAGTACGAGTGTTTAGAAATCATTTTATAGGGACTAAATGATGGGGGCAAAGAGAGATTCAATTTGGCTCTATAAATTTATTAATATTTCAATTAAATGTCTTTTTAAACACTCGACCAAAGTGACGTCATGTGACCCGATACGACTTAATGAATTTAAATGACGAGCAAAGTTGTCATAAATTGTTAATAAGCATGTAAATAAAATCAAAGTCATATAATCAATTATCGACGGAAGAAACTATGATGTTTCAGCCAATCACACATGTTCATCACAAGAGAATTATAATTAAGACACCCTGGACATATTTAAACACTTCTAGGCGATTTTCCGCTTACGATCTTTATTTGGTATGTCTGTTGTGACCGGTGGTTTCTTGGTCACAACCAGTTCAGAACTAAGACTCCATTAAAGTGCATTTGCAGAGAGTAGAACCTTCTCAGATGATATAAAATTTTCATGAGATTAATCTTGAGCATCTATTATCATATTTGTTAGAAGTCGTGATATTGAATTTTGACTTATCAGATTACTTTCAATGACTTAAAATTTTTTCACGCCATCTCGCTATCTGATAGCACTAGTGATGAAAGTGAGCTTTCTTGAAGTTATAGATTTCTTTGACCCAAGAACAAAAAGAAGTTAGGTTTCTAAAAGCATTAGAGGCTTAATAGGAGAGGGAGACATGATGAAGTCATGGGGCTGAATTTGAAATGGGTGTGAAATCATAAAGCGCAAAATGGTAGTTTTCCTAGAGAGAGAGAGAGAGAGAGAGAGAGAGAGAGAAGGGGAAAAGTACAAACAAAGAAAAGAAAAACACACATATCTAACTTTAAGAAAAAGATGAGAGAGAGAGAGAGAGAGAGGGTTAGACTTTTGCACTCCAGGTGGAGCAGGTCTTCGTAGAGAGAGAAAGAGAGAGGAGAGAGAGAGAGAGGAGCAAACCCTCGAGTCCCCCAAATGTCAGGCCGGGAGGAGGAGAAGAAGCTGAAGACCCCCCAACGCTCTGCTCCCCCACTCTCGATTCCTCCCTCCCTCTCTGCAATTCACTGACCAAAATCCAATCTTTGCTCTCTTTCTCTCTCTAAAAATCTCTCCTTGCCGTTCTTCCCCTTTTCTTGAAAATGAATCCGAACAAGGTAGAAGACGACCTTTTCCAGCACCACCGCAACCACCACCATCACCATCACCACCACCACCACCACCACACCCACGACGGCCTGGCCGCCCCGCCGCCGCCGCCGCCGCCGCAGCTCTTGCCCCAATCTCAGCCGCCCATCCCCCACCCCGATCCCCCGACGAACCCGCCTTCTCGCTCCCCGAGATGGTCCTCTTCCGCACCTCCGACTCCGAATCCCCCTCCCCGTCCTCCGACAACGAGGACTCTGTCTCCCAGCCCTCCTCCTCCGCCGCCGCCGCCGCTGCCGAGGCCGCGGCCGTCCCCGCTCAGGGGGCGGCGGGGGGGACAAGAATTCCCACCATGCCCTCGCGTACATTAGCCCCGAGCCCCACATCTCGTCCCAATTCTACACCTTCAACGCGGAGTCCCACTCCCTCATGATCCAGTGCATCCTCGAGCAACGCCTGGCGACCCCCGCCGAGATTCGGGCCGCCACGCCCTGCTCCGTCCTCAAGTCTTGGCGTGCGGTGTGGAAGGACCGGAACGAGGACACGGCCTACCTCACCGCGTGGAAGCGCATCCAGGAGAAGCTCGCCGCCCACGTCGACCCCGGCAGCGGTAATAAGTTCTTGTACTTCAAGAATAATTCCCAGCAGTTTGTTTCGCATATCAATCAGTGGCAGGATATTGTTATGAGTTTCCATGGGGATGCTGATTTGAAACATTTGGGGCTGAAGGAGACCATAGAGAGGATTAAGCAGGTGTGGACGGTAGGTGCCAAATTTTATGGGATCCCCGAGAGTTATATTAGGGTTTGTGTTGCGGCATGCCTGGTGTGTAATAGTTCATCGCCTGGGTCGGCAATTAGGAGCAAGCGTCGTAGGTTTGAGTATACAGAGTCGTTTGATGTGCCTGCGAAGGAAGTGCCCAGTAGGTTGCAGCAGCTGGCAAAGAAGCATAAGGTTGTGCTTTGCATTAGGCAGAAGTATATTAGGTATAAGCCGTTCATGGCTGAAGTAAAGGATTATGCTTGTCACAGGGCAGGGGAGCCTGCGACGAAGAGGTCAAGGATGTTGAAGAGGGAGCCTTATGTGTCGAAAAGATGTGGGTGTGGTTTTCGTATTAGGGCAATTGTTCCCATTACAAATTATAATGAGAAGGATAAGACTTTTGTGTATCAGGAGGAGGGTGTGGCGGTGTTTAAGTTGTATGCAGTGCATTCGGGCCATGAACCAGGGCCATTGGATGGAAACGCAAGGATCATGCACCGTGTTGTTGGGCACAAGAATGGGCTTTTAATGGATCAGGACACTGTTTATGGGGTGAGTGAGGAGATGGAGACTGATGGGTATGGGTTGACTGGGAAGGATGATGGAGATTTGCAGCATTCAGTTTTGCAGCAGTTACAGGAACTCAAAAACGAGCTTGGTTTGTTGGAAGGAAGAATTTGTAAACTGCCTCAAGAGGTATTGGGCTTGGTGTCTCATGAACTGTTTGATATTACCAATAGAGTTAGAAGAATAGGCGAAGAAGGACAAAAGTCTGTTGGTTTAATTTCAGACAACAAGCATTCAGATGATGTGCTGGTGTGTGACAATGACATGGCTCACTGGGGTGATCCTCACTCTGGACAATTATATGGGGGTGTAAAGGACTCAGAATTGATGGATGACGACGAAGACAGTTTTGGGCGGACTCTTGGGGATGTTGTCTCTTGGGAGCAGATAAGGACAGATTGCGCTAGTCAAAAGGATCTGATGGCGGAGCCTTGTAAGCCTGAGAAGTGGTTGAATAGCAGTGACTTCGATGATAAGAGCATTCTTGATTGTGAAGATACCAAACTAGGTAAGCCCATAAGACATGATGAAGGTATTGTTGGAGATGAAAGCCTTGTTGGTATACAGGTGGACAGCTTTTACCAAGAAAATGCTAAATGGTATGATTCTCCTTGTGGGTTGGACTCTGGTGCTGATTGTGGAGATAGTGGATTTAGGCATGAAGAGATTGTGTAGCATCCTGGAGTGCTGCATGAATCCCGTCTAACTTAGTTTTGGGACAATTGTTTGCCTATTCATCCCTTCTCAAGGTTGGAAGTGGTTTGTAAATTTCTGTATACACAACATTGGGGACTTTCACATGCTTTTAGGTGACTTGCTGCTTGTGTCTCTAATTAGTCCTGTAAAGTAGAGCCAAATTGGGTTCCTATGCACATACCCTTTGTAATTACTTATTAACTCTTTCGCTTTCTCTTCTAGTCGGTTTCTTCCAATACTAAACATGAGTGACTCTGTCTTTTAAATTGGAAATGTTGTGCCTGTTATATGTGTGTCGTGACTGCTTTCGAGCTCTTCTGGTATTCTGTCAATCTCTCTTCTTTCACCTGTTATACTGTTCCCTTTGTGTTGCTTTTGTCCTATGACCCAGAAGGGAACATTTGTCTCATCCGCTGGTCATCTAGTTATTATTGGACAGTGACATGTGATTCTGGATCCTAACCACTACTAGTCTTTGGTCGTGTTGCAACTTATTTGGTACCTTTTTTAGGCATTGTGCAAAAGAAGTTTATGTGACGAGATTCTTTGTTTCTGGTTTGGATTATAGACTTGATGTTACTTTGCTAGACATGTAACAATCCATATTGGGGATTGGTTGGCACTGTTCTTGGGATGTGTCTAGCACTGTTACTGTCTATTTTGGCTGTGTGGCCCTATTTACGGCGGAGCTTGTGCTTTCAACCCTTATGAAAATATCAGTTATATCTACATTATTAATCTTATACCGGAGATCACATCAGCGATTCTTATGTTCACTTCATTGCAGTGGCATAACTTGGAAACATGGGTTGATAATTTTGGGGCATTGAGGTTGCTGTACAGGTCATAAGAAAAGAGATACCTATAGCTGAGTGCAATGCATTCTATTCAGATTGTCACTATATTGTCACCATGTAGTGACAAGATATTAGTTATTTGTATTAATACTTCTCGGCTCTCTGTCCTCTGAATAATATCAAATGCCCAACTTATGTTGGCGTAGTTGTCAGAAGTAATTTGCCTTTGATTGCTAATTCTAATAACTACACTTTATTTCCAATGGACTGTTGAGCTTGTGAGACCTAGGAAATCATTTGTTAGATGCATGAGGATTTTGCTGATGGCATTTTTGGTTCTGATGTTGGGAGCCATGGGTACATTCGCTTTTCCCATGAATTGTCTTACCATTCTATGCATGATTTTTCAATGATAATTACTTACACTCTGATTTTATCATTATGGAGAAAGAAGAATAAGCAGCACGTGGACATTATGATTCTATTGCTGAGTAATTTCAAATCATATAACCTGTCAATATCCAGAGTAGTGTACCGCAACTCTTTTGAGCCATATTTATGTAAAATAAAATTATTTTATCTGGGTTTCTTTTGAGAATCATAGCTTGTGAAAATTACAGGATTTTTTTTTTTTCTTTTTTGCTATTTACTTTTGGGAAAAAGGAAACGGAGGAGGAATATTCTTCCTTGTGGGTCAATGTCTCAGTGTACACCCATTGAGCATAGATCTGTTTTTTAAAGAAAACACTTCATGAGCCTGGATATTTATCTTTTGTTTTCTTGTAGAAAATAAGCAAAAGAGAAAAGATCGTTCAATCATTCAAGTATCCATCATATAGTGTGCAATCTGAAGAAAGCTCTTATTCTTGTTAAGGCTTAATTTAATTCATGCAAACCAAATTCGATTCCATCTCTTCTATCTACTTTTGTACATGTGCATTACCACTTTGGTTACTCATTTGCCACATTCTCAGAATTTTTCAGGGAAAAATTACCATGCCTTCCTCCTATAAATAGGGTGTTTGTGATATGGTGATCAGCAACCCCATTGAAAGAAGTGAAAGCATGTCCTTTGTTGTGGAATATGCAGGAAAGAAAGACCTTGAAGGCTAATGAATTATTGTGATTCTACCGTATAACTTGGCAAGACCTTTGAGGCTAATGAATTATTGTTTGTTTCTTCTTAGTCTTACTTCTTAATTCTTGGCCATAGCGTGTTACGGAATTTAATGTGTCCTTGAGAAACTACCACACTCTGCATGAGTGAGCTTTACACTGCACTTTCAGGATTGCAAATTGTTAGGAAATTGTTGTTGACGTCTCCTTTTCCTTCTTAGAGAAGGTTAGTGTTGATGCTTCATCCGTGGGTTTGGGTTTGAAAATATCCTTAAGTTTGGTTCAGATGTCACTCCAATGCCCTTTTGTCCATTAGAAGACTTTGACTATATCTGCAGATCTATATCCCAAAGGGACGTGTGCAATGAGTATTTGCTATTGCAGGTTGAAATTTTGCTCTGACCATCAGTTGTCTTTATCTTGTATTTGAGACCGACAGTCACGTACGCCAGAGTATGGTTTCATACCACAGTAGATATACTGTACATTTGTTTCAGTATGAGATTCTTGACCGGGAAAATTCCTGTAAGCTAGCGACAGCTTTATATTGGTTCAGGATAATGTCTGACAGGTATGTGGCGCCCTATCCTTATTGGTTCTCAATCGGGTAAAACGCTTGATGTGTCTGTCATCTATATTTCCATCTCTTGGACATAAAGAGCAATAGATTTGTGGAACCATATCCTATTACCTTATGCTTTTTTGATGTTTCTGGTGTTGTGCTTATCCTGGAACATTGGTTTGCCATGAATTAGTCTGATTATATCGTTTTGGAGTCTGGAATTGTACAGATTTATCCACATCGTCTGCATGTTTTCTTCTATTTGAATTGTCATCTTTTCACTTGGCACTTAGCTCAATTTTGCATTTCTAGGTACCTTCATCATGCTTAATTTAATGGTATACTCTGTTTGTCTCACAAAGTTGAGGCGTTTCTTCTTGTTTTGTGGGATTCTCTTTGTGCTAATGGCAAGTTATGTGCTGGTCATTTGTCACTAAGATCAATGGTGACGTTTGTGTTGGTTGAGTGATGACACTCTTGACAATATAAGGCATGGAATAAGGTGAACGTGAAAATATTTTTAGGATTTCCAGAGTGTCAGACTCCCTTTAAATTGGCAAGTGCGTGAGACTTAAAACAAAAATATGCGACTTTCGAAGGTCACTGCAATGTCCATATAATTAGCCTTCTGGAGGTAAACATAGTCATGCATCCTTTTGGTTGTAATATGTACAAGCTTTGTTCCTTTGGCTACGCATGCATGTTGTTTCCTTTCATATGGAACAGAATATATCTGTTAAGCAACCTCATAATTGGTGCAACAGATTGGCTTCGGCTTGGAGTTGTGCTGGATGATTTGTCTTTCTCGATTTTGAGATTCAGAGTATCCGGTAAGTCCAAGCCTGTAAAACCACTCCTCTATCAGTCGTCTGGTCATTGACTGAGCACAATGTTATTTACACGTTGATATTGTGAAGTAAACCAGACCAGAGAGAATTTGCCCTTGTTCTTCTTATCCTCGTTTTAGTTGCCATTAATTTGTGTGGGATTTCTTCTCACTAGTTATGCAAACGGCAGTGTTCATGAAGCTCCAGTGGACTTGCATGGGCAGAGGGACTTAGAAGACTCAAATTCCAGGCAACTTGGCCATACATTGGTGCAGTAAGTTTCATCCTTTGTGTTGTTTTCAAAGTGTCGACGCAATTTTGCAGAGAATTAGCTTGCCATGTAGACAAGAAAGCAAAAAAGAAAAAACGAAAATAGACATTTTGAGAGAAATGGGGCTTGAAGATTTGATCCATTTGAATGAATGAACCTGCGAAACAAGAAAGATTCGGGTCCGGAGTTGGAAGGTTTTAGATAGTGAAGAAAACTTTCGGTAATTTGTCTAGTCATGAATCGCGATTTAACTTGAATTAGATTAATACAAATGGATTTCTGATGGATTGTTTCGATGGTAGCTGAGAGATTCTACAATCAATGACATTAATACAAATGGATTTCTGATGGATTGTTTCGATGGTAGCTGAGAGATTCTACAATCAATGACAATTGTTTTTTCGCGTTGTCTCTCCCTATGCTTTCGGACTCCATAGTCATCGCTCCTTTGAACGGTTTGATTACCCATCTGGTGAATTCGTTGGAGTGCCCATGCCAATTCGATTCCATGAACTGCTTTTGAAACTCAATAGGTTTGATCTCAGATAACCGCACACGCGACAATGCCAAAAAGAAAAAAAGAAAAAAAAGAAGGGGAAAAACATTTCTTCCTCGTTTAACCTGTGGTTCGATGTCTTGCTTCCCTGTCGCGTCACGTTCAGCAAGGCAGAAGAACGCTCTACTAAGAAGGCAGCTAGCCCCTTCGAACAAAGAGGACGAGGGAACCCAATATTCGAGTTCAGATCCCAACGTTCATCCCAATTCGTTCTCTGTCAGATGTTGCTGCTATTTGACAGTATCTTGCGGTTCTCGGCCTAATTCGCTTATTATGTGGAAATAAATAAACTGTTGACCAGCACTTATATTATAAAAATAATCAATTAATAATATTATCTTTCACCAAATCATATGACCTTAGACCAGCTCTGTCTCCCGGATGACCTTTTTGATAAAAGTTAAAAATGATCAGGATCCAGCATGACCTTTTAAAAAAAGTTAAAAATGATCGGCAATCCTAACGTGACTTAACCACAGGGTGTCTTTAAATCAACCAGACGGGTTGGTAAGGTCAAGGCTAACCATGTTTTCGTTTCTTTTAATTTTTTTAAATGTAATTCGACGAAAAAGCTTACTTTAAATTATCTATGATCCAAGCACTTTCTTCTATGTTATGCAAACCTTGCAAGTAGTGGGTAAAACATATCGAGAATAGAATCCTAAACTAAATTGAACTCGCCCCGATATTAATTATATGAACATCAATGCATGAAAGCAATGATTATAGACATAGCAGCATATTTAATTTAGTAAATTTAGTCCTAAATCATGATTTTCCTATGTGGACCTTTTGACCAATTTGGCTTAGAAATGCCTGACTTGGACATCAATTATCCTAAGTTGTATTGCCATTGTCAATGTGAACAAATATTGTAATTTTTTAAAAAAATTTTCTAATTTTTTTTTTGTAAAATTTTACTTTTATTAATTTCTTTTTTTCTTTCATTTTCTTTTTTTCTTTTCTTCCCACTATGGCTAGGGGGGGCACCGACCTTGACCCTCATCGTAGTTGGTGACACCCCACTAGCCACAATTAAAAAAAATATAAAAAATATAAAAATTACAAAAATTATTCACATTAGCATTAATTATGCCACGTAAGATGGCAGTGATGTCCAAGTTAGCAAGTTTTGACTGAAATTTGCCAAAATAACTACATTTGCAAGTTTTTAAAGTTTTAAATTGATCAATTTGAAAAGTTTATAATTGAAATGACACGAGTTTTCCAATGAAATTGAGTTTGTGGTCATAAGAGTGGAAGATTCACGCAAGCGAAAATGTATTACCACTTTACGTTCAAAGAAATTTTGACAATATAATATGTCACCAAAAAGTTTGAATTCCATTTTGTAGGCCATCATTTACTTATTGAGATGGATATGTCCTCATTTTCCCAGATGCCGAAGTTCTAGCAGAAACAGATTCCTCATCCTCGGCTTCTTAGATAGACATAATTGTTTTAAAAGTATTCCTTTAAGACAAAATATATTACGGGAAAAAAGAATATACTTGCTGATTTTCTGTTCCAACCAAAAGAATTTACAGCGATTACATACAATAGTATGTAGACCAAAAAGTGAATCAAGCGGCTTTGGTCACAAACATATTGCTTGAAACATTTCAAAAGAAACTCCAAGAGATGGAATCTAGAAGATATGTCTCTCATTATTATTTGGAAAATCAAATGGCTGAAATGGGAAAATTAAGGAGACAGATCAAGCTCTTGCAGGATGGAAAATTCATCTCTCAAAATCCATTTTCCTAGCCTTGACAAATGATTTCAATAGATGTGGACCCTTTTAAGGCTATATCAATTGCTTCCACATTGAAGAGTTCCAAAGAAGGATCAAGGAGATATTGTTGTGCTTTGAAACCGTATTAAAGAAATGGAAAGACAAAGAAAGATTAGTGAAGAAAAGAAATCAGCTGCTAAATCTTTTCTAGGGCCTCCCTCTACTCATATGGTCTCAAATCCACTTGAGGCCATCTTGCGAGATCAAAGCAGCCAAGAGATACCGACTATCGTTGCTTTAGACTCCGACAAGCAAGTATCTATGAATCAGCCTTAGAATCGGATCCCTTTCCTTTTGAAAATATTTCAACTTTTGAGCCGCAAACACTAGTATCTCGTGTACTTGCTATCTTTATGGTTGACCCTTCTAAAACAAAAATGGAATCAAATCCATCTGAGCAAGATGTAGTGCACCTTCATGACCTGAACCCAGATCAAAGGTCTTCGACCTCAAAATACTACTTCACACTCGATGTTATCTCATATTCTAAATGGCCAGACATATCACAAGAGTTTCATGCTTGACTCCACACCAAAACATTTTCTGTTGAAAATCGATACGAAATATTAACCGAGTTGGTAGCAGATTTACTAGAAGCTTAAAAGATTAGTGGAGAACTATTTCTGATTAGGATCGAGTGACATTTTTACTTTAAACATATTTTCATTATATGATCTGGGTTATTCACCAATTCTTTATTGGTAAATTAGAAGATCTTCTTGAGCTCAAAAGAAGAGCATTTTTAGAAAGAAAATGCTGCTCTTTGCGGAAAAATCATTTGAATAGGCATTTTTCAAGAAATACCTAAATTGTTCTATGCCCTTAGAGCTGACCCAAATTTGAAGTAGGTCTTCTTGGTTTCCATTCCAAAAGAAATTGGACAAATCGTGGAAAAATTTATTCAAAATAAGCAAAAGATTATTGCTAATGTTCCTCTTGGAGAACTCTAGCAAGAGATACCTCTTGCCCTCAATGATCTCTGCATCCATCAGAAGGCTTTCATAAATTATATCAAGAGCAACAAGGAACTTGACTAGAGCTTGAGTTAAGAATTAAAAATCAAAGAAAGACTCATGTGATGAGCCTTCTTGTGGGGATCAATGCAAAAAACGAAGACATTTCAAGAGATTCTCCTTAGGACATATGAAGAAAAGGCATAAATGGTGATTCTTGCAAAAGAGACGCTCCAGACAAAACTCTTTTGGAAAGTGTAGAAAATCTGACAGGTGTTATATCTGTAACAAAAATGGCAATTTTGCAAAAAACTGTCCCAAAGCAAAGGGAAGAAATTCTCATTTGATCCAAAATATAGAAAAGTAAACTAAAGTATCACTCTAGGATAACGATATTGAATCAGTCTTCTCCTTGAATGAGAAACCAACCAAACATATGTGTGCCATCTAGACGTGGTCACAAACTAATGACACTGAAAGTGGGTCTGAAGAACTTAAAGAAGAGCTATTCTTCTTCTCTGAGTCTCCCACAATCCAAAATCTTTATGCATATACTCCATTTCTCCCATATTTCCTTGTTAAAATATACCTATACAAATATGACAAGCCTATTTCTCTCATTGCCCTCATAGACACTAGGGCTAATGCTTCCATCTTGTTATGAAGATACTCTAAAAAAAATACTAAACTTCATACACCCGATATTTTAACTCTATTTCTAAAGATACCTTTGCTACAAGAGTTCGAAGCAAACCTATCGCTATATAGTTCTTTCCCCAATGTTTAGTCACCATCAAAATTCCTAGTTCTAGTTTACCGAATAAAGATGTCATTATTAGTGTGGATATCTTTATATGAATTCCTAAACTCATAATTGTGCCAAATGGATTATGGTTCAATGGACAATTCCAGGAATTTGTAGACATCCAAGGCACGCATGATAACTATTCTATTTCTGTTCCAGAAATGTTATTTTTTTTTTAATTTCAGACTTGATTCTGGAATAAAAACCCGTTTGGTAAAATTATTTCATTTTTCTATTTTGGTTTAGAATAGAAATCAAAAGTAAAAACTTTTTACTTTTCTATTTTTAAAATAGAAATGAGAAATAAAAACTCTTCTCAATATTTATCCTCTTTATTAGTTGGTTGCTCATTTGTTGTCATTGACTGCCGTTCATCGTTCGTTGTCGCCACTCCCAATCGTCGGCCATTGCCATCGGTCGTCGACCATCATCACCGGTCATCGGTTGCTGGCCATCGTCGCTGCCGTTCACTGTTTGTTGTTGCCATTCCTCACCATCGACCACTATTGTTGGTGGCTACTGGCAACCATTCACCTTTTGCTGTCCCCACTCCCAACCATTGGCCACCGCTACCGATCGCCGGCCATAGTCGCTGGAGGTCGCTAGCCGCCGTTCATCGTTCGTTGTTTCCACTCCCAATTGCTGGCTATCGTTTCCCGTCGCTAGCTGCCATCATCGGTCACCGTTTGCCAATCGCCGGTTGCAGTCCGCTAATTGCTGGTCGTTGTCCACCGGTTGCCATTGCTGGAAATGAAGAAATTTTGTATCGTTATCAAACGAATTTTTATTTCGAAAATAGAAATTTTATGTCATTATCAAATGCATATTTTTTCTTATAAAATCATCTAGGAATAGAAATAGAAAAACCTATTTCTCTTCTAGAAATCAATTTCTAATCAGACGCCTTTAAAAGATTCTTCGCTATTCAAATGAGCATTTTAGATCCCATATTGCAAACTCTTTTTGGAGCATGTGTAGATTCTCACTCAGACTTTGTCCAAAAATGCTCTAACCTTTTGTGGAAAAATCCTCACTTCTTCATTCATCTTTCTTTCAAGAAAAACTAGGATACCAATTACACTAAAGCCAATCATTCTGGAATGAATCTAGAATACCTACTTTTAACACAAAAGGAATGGTCATATTTGCTTCATCAATGATTAATTGAGTCCTTACATTCTCAATAGACTCGTGAAGCATTTTATGTCAACAAACATACTAAGTAGAATAGAGGAAATATGAGACTGGTTATGAATTACCAGCCTCTCCACTAATTCTTGCAATATGTTAAATTTCCTCTACCATATCAAAACTCTTTATTCTTTAATTTCACCCAAGCCAAAATGTATTCCAAGTTTGACTTTAAAGTTAGAATTTGGCAGTTAGGAATTTATCCTGAAGACGGGTATAAAACTAGATTTTGCAACCCAAATCAACATTTTCAATGAACGATGCTCCTTTTTGGCTTTAAGACAGCTCCTTCAATATTCCATAACGCTATGTGCAGAATTTTCTAGCCTGTTATGGCCACTGCCCAAATTTACATTAATGATATCCTTCTTTACAGTTCAAATGGGGATTCTCATTGTAAATTATTAGCTTGATTTGTCGAGCTGGTATGAAAGCATGGAATCATTACTCAAAAAGAAATTGAATTTTTTGGGATACATCTCAAAGATAGAATGCATTATCCTAGTCCTTATATAGCTGAGGAATTGTAGAGATTTCTTGACGAGAATCTTTCGCATAAGCAAGTTCAACAATTCCTTGGGATAGTTACTTATTTTAGGGATTTTGTCTCAAAAATCATAGAGTTTGTAAGTCCACTACAATATATACTCAAGAAAAATGCTCTTCGTGGGGACCACGGCAAACTAAGTTTGTGCGCAAGCTTAAAGAAATTTTACAGCATCTTCCTCCATCACAAATCCCTTCTATGGAAAAAAAAGGAAGTACACAGATGCTAGTGACTAATACTGGGTTGTTGTTCTTCTTGAAAAAATTGATGGAAAGCGACGAGTTTGTGGTCACAAGAGTGGATGCGAGTGAAAATGCATTACTGCTCTATGTTCAAAGAAATCTTGGTGGTAAAATATAGCATCCAGAAGTTTGAGTTCCATCTTATAGGCCATCATTTCCTTGTCGAGATAGACATGTCCTCATTTTCCTAGATTACTGAAGTTCAAGCAGAAACATATTACTCATTTTGAACTTCTTAGATGGGCAAAATAGTTTTAAAAGTATTTCTTTGAGACCAAATATATTGTGGGAAAAAGAACATATTTGTTGATTTTCTATTCCAACCAAAAGAAATTACAGCTACCACATCCATAAATATGTATGTGCTAAGGAATCCAAGAGGAAATTTCAAGGTCCGACAAATAAAGTCCAAATGGCCTTCATATTTGTACCCACTAGAAATCTCTAAGCTCATCCAAGACAATGCTCTATTTGAAAATCTTGAAAGACTTATGTGACAGTATCATTTCCATATTTTCAGTGATTATGGTGGTTTTCTCCTTTGTTCAGACAAATTGCATCCAAAATATCCCTTTGTTCATCCTCTTACTTTCTTCCCAAAAGAGGAATTTCCATAAAAACTTAGATAGTTTTACTGGTATATGTTTAATCTTTATACCATTTTCATCAAGTTTTCAACAATCAAGATGCCTCTTATCAGCAGCAGAATTATTCAAGGAGAAGCCAAATATAAATATTTTGGGTAGGTGCTTAGTTGGTTCAAACCATTGGGTGCAGGGAAAAATATTTTCAGGCCCAACTCAGAACATGCAGGCTTGACCTGGAGTTTCATACAATTATTTTATTTTTCAAGCCATGGTTATTTGTCTAACCCAATGAAGATATGTGTAAAACTCTATGCTAGAGTATCCACATATAAACCTCAACATGTTCAAAATGAGATTTTTACAACTCTTCCTTGTAGAATCTCAACTTATCCTCGAGAGTATTGGGAGCTATAGAGGGTATTGTGCTAGCACAATCAAGTTATTCCACCCAAAGCATGGCCAATAGAAGCTTATAATGTTTCTTGGGATCGTTGTGATGACTATCATTCAATCAGACTAACGATTGATGGCTGCTTAAAAATATACTGCAGAATGGACATGTCGAACACTTCAAGATTACAAACAAATTCACAGGATCTAGCTTCATCATCACAAGATCCATGGGGAGGACCATTGTCATAAGATCCTTTTGATTATAGTGCATTGCAACTTGTACTTAATTTAGGTCTTGACAGAGAAAAGATCATTCACTCCAGCTTGGATATCTACCCCAACCTGACATTCGAATAAGCTCCACTAATATTTCGATAAGCTCTCATCAGTCATCCAAAAGACAAAGGCCTTTCGAATTAATTCAGAAGGTTCTTCAGAAATCGAAGAAGTGGAGAAGCTCATCAAAGCATTCAGACAATATTATAAAGATTATCCAGGGAAAAATATTGGTAATATCTCATCCAACTCTAACCAGCTCCTAGAAGACACAGACACTCGCCATCTCGAAGCTCTCGAAATTGAAAGACTTTTCAAAGAGTACAGGAGGCAGAAAGATGGGGATGGCTTTGATAGTTCAAACGATGATGAATTAATCCATAAGTATGATCTCTAAAGCATTTAAAGCCACGGAGAAAAAGGAGTTTGAAGTAACATGAAGATTTGTGACGAAGTCTAAAGCGCCTCTAAAGGAAGAAGACTAAAGCACCAAAGGAAAAAGAAGTTTGAAGCAAACACGTGAAAAGAAAGAAAATATGGCCTAGAAACACTATGTGGCACTATTTGACACTATTTGGCACTGTTCATGTACTATTTGACACTGTAGCATAAAGGAAGAATGGAAGATAAGAGTTTGTTAGAACATAAGAGCCTATTGATATCAGGGTCAATTAATTAGCCATTATCGGCAACAAAGAGTTTGTAAAATCGTCTCTAGTGTTTGCCTATGTAAGGCGGTGTTTAGAAATGCTAAAAAGTTGAATGCACCCTCTCGAGAAATAATATTGTGGTTTGTTATGAATCCCTAAAACCTTTCTCCTCTCTTCCTTTCTGCCTAGTATGATTATTTAAAACTAGGAATATTATGATCAATCTTGATAGTATGCTTTGTAATTGCCACAATAAGGAACCTGTGCATAAGAATTCTGCTACCCCAAAATTTTCAATGATATGAGTCAAAAAATGAAAATGAATTTGATGGCTAACACACAGTCCTTGTTCTAAGGTTGAGGAAGGGCCATGTGTATAGTATAACATAATTGCCTCAAATTCTGTTTTTGTTTTACTTGGCTTGTATCATAGGAAAATTTTATGGACACTTGGGATGGGCATTCATATTAGCCATTATTAGGCAAAATTGGTTGGAAGGCCTACACAAGCAAATTGTCGAAAGATTTAAGACTAAACTTGCCAAATTTAAATATGTCACTGTGTCTATAATCAATGCTTTCATGAATTGATGTTCATATAATTAATATCGGGGTGATTTTGATTTAGTTTAGCATTCTACATTTCATATGTTTTAGCTGCAACTTGTAAGGTTAGCAAAAAAGCACTTGGATCATAGACAATCAAAGTAAGCTTTTTCGTCCCCAAGAAAACATGTTAATTACATGCAAAAAACTAAAAAAGAAAAACATGGTTATTCTTGACCTTGTTGACATTGCAAGCGATGATGTAATTTTATAATGCGGAAGATACAAAACACAGGATCTTTGATCTTCATGATTTTCACAATGAGAGAGATGAAGACATATCTTTATCCATAGCGATACCCTTGAAGATAATTATTGTAAGGAACCAATGAAGAGAAGAAATACGATTGTTATCCCTTAATCCACTTTTCCTTAATGTATCCTATTTGATGAAGGATAGAATATAACATAAGTTTTTCACATCATGAGTGAATAGAGGACTGGACTCTTATATATATATACTATCAAGATGTGCCTTTCATAAAAGCACCTTTTAACTTTAATGAGAATTGTACCTCTTCAAAAGAATGATAACTTTTCAGGGAGCATAGTACATTTTCATTAGAGGTATAGCTTCTCATAGCCAAAAACATTTTTATCTTTAAATATTTATTAAACAATTAATTAATAATATCATGTGGACTACACAGTAATTCTTACATTCTCCCACTTGGCTCATATGACATTTCTTTCATGGTTTAATAAGACCATATGCACAATAACATAATACAAAAATTTTCTTTAACTTGGCTATCACATAATAATAACAATTAAGTAAAGAAAACTAATGTGAGTCATGCTGATTGTATGTCATTAATTGACATTAACCCTTCCATGTACTACAATATAGCTCTCTATTTAATATGATTTATAAATGAGAAGTACGGTAATGATCCAACTATAATGTCTCCATTAGAGACTATCATATTTAATATTGTTGACGCCTAATTTTTACTTTTTATTTTTAGGTTTTTAATTAATTTTATTATTACTGTTTTTATTTAGTTTATTTCATTTTATTTTGGTAAAAACCAGAAAAAAACCAAAAAAACGGGAAAGAAAAATAAAAAACGGAAAATGAAGAAAAAACTGAAAAAACGGTAAAAACGGCCCAGGGGGGCCCCACGGCCCAAAACTCGCGAGTCAGCCCGGCCCGGCACCCGACCCGCGGGCACCTCCTTCCTCGCCCGAAATCGCGTGCGGTGCACGCGCCCGAGCCGCGGCGATCGGAGAAAAGGTGAAGCGGCGGTGGCGTGCATGGCGGAGCATAGGAACAGTAAAGCACGAGGGGGAAGGACGGGGGGTAGTCGGCCGACGGGACGCGTCGGATGGGACGCCGGTCCGGCCGGCTGGAGCCGCGGCAGTCCCCCCCGGTCGAGCTCCGTCGGCCGGCCATCCTCGGCCTATAAATACCCCCCTCCCCCCTTCGGTTTCAGCACAGAAAGCAACGGCATGGATGCAGGGTTGCGGATCCTCGAATCCTCCCAACCGAGAGACTTCGGGTAGGGGGCCGAGGACGAGCACACCAGATCCGAGGTCGCCGAGCTAGAGAGAGAGAGAGAGAGAGAGAGAGAGAAATCTAGAGAGAGAGAGAGAAATCTAGAGAGGTTGACGGGAGGTTGGGGGAGGTGCCGCCCAAGCCACGCCGTCGCCGCATCACCGTCAAGAAGGTTCACACCGTCGTCGCCTTCATCGTCGCCGCCATCGTCACCGCCACCATCGCCGGAATCCCTCTGTCACCGCCGCTGTCGCCTTTGATTTCGGGAACCCTAGGGTTCCCGATTTTTCGGGTCGCGATCCCGGGTCACCGGGTCGGACTCGGATCGAGAACCGGGTAAGGTTCCCGTAAAAAAGGGATACGGCGGCGAGTCGGGTCGAAGTCCGGAGCCGGGTCGGGTAGGGCTGCCAAGGAGCCGGGTTGTTGCCGGGCCGTGGGTCGGGTCCGGATCTAGGTCGGGCACCCGCGAAGAGCTTGGACGCGACGTCGTTTTAAAGGAGAGCCGGGGCCGGGTCGCGGAGCCGGGTCGCGGAGCCGGGTCGAACGTCCGCCCCCCCCACGACGCCGTTTCACTGCCTTTTCTTTTTTTCGGGCCCGGTCCGCGTTTTGGATCGGCCCGGGGCGGATCCGAACCGTGGATCCGACCCGGGTTAGTTTTTTAATATTTTTATTATTTCAAAAATCATTTTAAAATTTCAAAAATCAAAAAATGTTTTAAAAATGTTTTAAATTTCCAAAAAAATCAAAAATCAAAAATCAAAAATCAAAAATCAAAATAAAAAATTGTTTATTTCCGAAAATGTTTTAAAAAAATTATTATTTTCCAAAATATCCAAAAATATTAAAGTATTTTAAAATTTTCCAAAAAATGTCAAAAATCCCAAAAAATGCCAAAATTCATAAAATGCCCAAAATTTTCTTAAAATGCCAAAAAGACTTGTATTTTCTCAGAAAATACCCTAAAAAATCCAGAAATCGCTTTTATGTCCAAAATGAGGAAAATACCCGAAAAATGTGATTTTTCCAAAAATGCATGAAAAATCCCCAAACATCCAAAAAACCTTAGAGTTTAAACAAGATTAGGTACCGAAAGGGCATTAGTGATTAACTAGTGTAATCAAGTCCCCGATCCTAATTTCTCAGTTGCGCGGAGCAAGTATTTCTCCCGATACTTTGCTTAGGTTTCTAATCAACCTACCCCAAATTGATTAGTGGCGACTCCGTTTTAAAAATCAATTTACAAACCAAATATTTCAAAGTCGTGAATTGGCGGACTTGGGAGAGTCCGGGCTTTAATTAAATCCAGCCAAGCCATTAGCCCCCTTTAGGCGCTCGAACTCGATCCGGCCGGGCGCCCCCGAAAAAAAAGGGGTCACGACAGCTTGGCGACTCCGCTGGGGACTCTGAGGACTTAGGCCATATTTATCTTGTTTAAATTATTTACTGACTTAGGTTTTTTTCTTTTTACAGGTCAATTATTTAAGAATTTTATTTTAAGCTTACTTAAATTAAATTGTCTTGTGATTATAAACTGTTATGCATGCTTTATTGCTTTTAAACACTACACATGGCACGCACAACCCGGCCGCCGGACCTGGGCCGCCAGGATTTCTAGGATGGTGTTAAGAAGGATACGGCCTCGAAAGCGAGACTGCCATGTAGAGGTTGCCCTTCTTTTCCCCGAATTTCTTAGCCGAGATTAAGAGGGTACGCGCTAACGCGAGGCTGCGACCGCGGATGCCCTTTTAATTTCACCAAGCCTTCGAGTTAGAAATCGAGCCGCACGTCCCATCTGCATGTCTCTGTGTTTGCCATATTTATTTCAAAGCAATGTAATTTATTTAAATTTTACTCAGTCCTTGCTGGCTCATGGCAAAATAGGATCAGGTCGTGTAAACCCATTTTTAAATGCGGGAAGAATTGACATCAAATTTATCCCTGCCCCAAAGAAAGAGCTCCTCAGATGGTGGAATCAGTTAGAGCTGCTGGTCAAGAGCGAGGTCAAGATGAGGATTGGTCATCTCCTCCCGTTGCTCCAAATCAATATCCATTACGGAATCATGCAAGCCCTACCACATTTCTGGTGTCCGGGAGACATCCACCTTCGTGTTCGGCAAATTTGAGTTGACTCCCACTGCGGAGGAATACGGTCTCGCCATAGGAATGCCCCTGGGAGCGGAGCTCACTAAGCCACTAACCGATGTCGACCCCATAATTGGTCTATCACGTTTTTTAAAAAATAATTTGGTAAGAGAAATTGTTAAAAAGCCAACAGCTATGCTTTCCCACTATCATCCTTAACCGAATGCTTTGAAAAACAATCAATGTCCCAAAAAACCAAGATCTTCCTCTTGGCATTCTTTGGATTCATCATTTTCCCCTATAGAAAGAATGCCATAAATCCTTCAATCACAGGGATAGTAAATCAAATCATTTTTGGTGCGGGATATGTAAACATGGTTTTAGCCGAAACATTTTTATCCCTTAATTGTTTCAAGGACAAAAAAGAAAAAATCATGAGAGCCGCCCCAGAAATTTTACAAATATGGTTCTTTTCCCATGTCAAAGGGTTTGGGCACCACATGCAAATATTTGAAATTAATGAGTATAGACACCCGTTGCAAAAATTCCGAAGTTTGGAGAAACATTCTCCCGATAAAGAGTATTCTCGGTGGATTGACTTGTTAAGAAACCCAGTCCCAGAGACATTTATATGGCGAGCGAAGTGGTTCACTGCAAGTGAGGCACGTTTCGCACTTGATTATTACAATCCCATCCCACTGCTGGGCCTTTCCGGAGCTACCTCGTACTACCCATATAGGGTGGCCCGCCAGTATAGAGCCCTTCAAGAAGTCCCGCCACCACTCAAGCCAGAACGGCTTCAGATTTCTTTCGCCCCCACAGGTTGTGATTACTCGGGGAAAATTAGCATGATTCAAGATGCATGGGATAAATGCCAACCGAGAGGGATTATCGTGCCCGAAGACGAAGGGATAGGAGAAAGCCCATCATGCATCCATCTTTTACATCCTCAATCACGAGATTCCTAAAGAGTTGCAACCGGAAATCCACGATGTAAGTAAGAAGCTTACCAAGCAAAGAAAGACCAAGTTCCTTGAAGAAAGTTTGGAGACCAGCAAGAGACACTTATCAAAACCATCTCAAGAAAGCAAGCGACGTCGCAGGATCAAGACTTCCCATCGCATATAAAAATGGGTGTCGTGGTTTTTAATGTGAATATCTAGGGTCATTCTGACTTGTGTTAAAAAGGCTCTTTTGATATTGTACAAATCTCTTGTTAATAAATAAAGAATGACTCGATCCTTGCCATGAGCCAGTGTCCTCTGTGTTACATTTACTTACACTTTGCCCATTTCTTACATAAACAGGAAATCATAGTCATATTCGCCAAATCCAAAGTTTAGAATGGCTGAAGAAAGTGTACCAAGCCGTGTTGAGATCATCGAAAATGAAATGAAGCAAGTCTTCAATGTGCTCCAGCAACTCTCAAAACAAATGGATTCCATCCAAGGCAAACTAACCCCTACCCTGGCCTCAATCGAAGTGGTACTGCCACAGTCATCCTCCCGAGGAAACCAAGGGAGAGATACCGATGATAGCATGCCCAAATTGGAAGACGACATTCACCAAAGCATAGTAGAGAAAGCCAAGCCCGACGTTTCATCTAAAACTGAGCATGACAAGCGTCTCGAGAAGCTCGAGGAGAGGCTGGCAGCCTGCGGGGCCTACAAGATCCTACTCCTACGAGACCTCTCTATCTACTCCAAAGTCAAAATGCCCGAGAAGTTTAAGATGCCTGAATTCGAGAAGTACGATGGCATGACCTGCCCAAGAGCTCATTTGCAAATGTACTTGGTTCGAATGACCCAGTACGTCAGTAATGTGCCTCTAATGATCCGATCATTCCGTCAAGCACAGCGGCAGTCCCGCCTTGAGGTGGTGCATCAAGAAAAACATAAATCTCGTCGAAACATGGAGTGAAGCAAGCGAGGCATTCCTTAAGCAGTACAAATTCATAATGGATATTACCCCTTCTCGTGAGGATCTCGACCGCACGGAAAAGAAAAAAGCAGGAATCTTTCAAAGAGTATGCTATCAGATGGAGGAATCTCGCCGCCCAGATCAGTCCTGAACCAACCGATTTCGAGCTAAGGAAAATGTTTATCAAAACTCTCCCTTATGAGTATCGCAATCGAATGATAACCACGATCGCCGAATCGTTTAATCAACTCATTTCAATTGGAGAGCAAATTGAGATAGGATTGAGGGAAGGTTGGTTTACTGAACCTACACCCACGGACAGGTTCAGTTTGAAGAAAGATAAAGAACCCTCGGTAGATGTCAATGCAACCTACAATCATTCTCTAACAATTCAGACAAGTGCAAGACAGCAACAGACCACCGGTCATCAGTCGTCCCAGCGTTATAGCAATAGAAGACAATTTACTCCTCTTCCTGGATCTCCATCCCAGGTACTGGCGATCCTCCGAAAGAAGAATCTCCTTTCGACCGAGCCAAAGTGACCAAACGTCGAAAATTTCTCCAGCTATGACTCATCCAAGACATGCGACTATCACATGGGAGAAGTGGGGCATTCGACTGATGATTGCTTCGCCCTCAAGAGTCGGATCCGAACACATTAGACACTAAAGCTTTCACATTCCAAAGCAATCCGCTCCCGATCACGCCGACACGAAACGCGGTATTCGAGTCCCGAAGATAGTCGGAGCGAAATATCGAGGGGCATACCGGCGACATTCATCAAAGGCTGGTAGAGGCCGGGTACTATTCGAGCAATGAAGTGCCTACCTTAGCAACAGAGAAAGAAGGGTCAGATGACGTGACCACCATGTTTGGAGGCCTTTTCATGGACACCGTCAACGAAAGACCATGAGCGGAAATGGGTGCAGGCACACCCAAGTGGAATCCTTTTTGATTTCCTCGCGAGAAGATTGTATATCTTTCTTAAGTCGGCTTGTTTTCAACATCAGTTCCGCTAAGGAACTAATTTTGAAATCACTATTCCAAAGTGTAAATCCACCTATTAAATAAAGTTGAAAACATTCCGAGAGCATGAGGCGGTACCCTAAACCAGCCTAGCGATGTTATCCAACCACGAAAAGAAAAAGTCATCCAAGGAGAATATGCGAGGGTTGGGCTGCCTCATGCTTTTTCTCCCCAAAAATGCATTTTGAAAAAAAGAAAAGAATTTCATCGCCGAAAACCTTGGTCAAAATAAGATGATAAATTTAAGCATGTTTGTCATTTTGACTCTCTCACTTTATGTCTCGAAATATCGTCCCCTTAAATTTAGCATGACAAAAGGCGTTTGAGATTGGCACATCATGTGAATAGACCAAACTCAAGAACACATTTTTAAGAAAGCGGGGGCAAACGAAAAGAGCATCCCGCTTCAAAAGGGGTAAGTCTTATTCCCTTAGTGTAGTATTGAAAATAACAACCCCTCTCTTCCATTTACAGGATACAAAAGATGGGACATAATAGGTACAGGCATAGAGTTGAAATCAAAGCATCCATGACATGCCTCACTCCCCCCTAAGCAAAAGGACTATCTCGCCACGGGACACAGCCAGGTGCCACGGCTTCGACAGACTCAGGAGCATGAGGAAGAAATTCCTTCTCTACCTTTAAAAGTGATTACTGACAACAGGGAGAAAATCCATACAGTCAAGACGATCCATGACCTTACACCATTAGACAATGGCTTTGAAGTCCAAAAGCTTCACTCAAGACACATATTCTTCCAAAGAGTAGTTGCCACCAGAATTGGAGGTTTTTGATTTGTCCATCTCAAATTCCATAGAAGCTTGAGGTACATGACTTTTGCTCAATAATGCTATAGCCAAAGACAAGAAAGGAGAAATTCCACAGAAGGAATGCGTTGAAGATGAATCAATGACCAACAACTATGCATACATGACCACAAATGGAAAAGGCCGACTAAAGGAAACATTAAAATATGCCAAGATGAGGAGGCCATCATCAATATCCTCAGAAGCTAACACAGACAAACACTGGGGGAGGGTAACTTGGTATCGTTTCCAATACTCTCATTATTTGAATCCCGTTTTGACATGTTTTCCCTATTTGACAGGAAACTTCACAACTCAAGAACCAAACTCAAAGGTTAGATAAATCAAGACTAGCTAAGCTAATGCACGGAAATGACTTGCATCAGATACACTAAACCTCGTGTAAGGGGATGTGTCATCCACAAGCCAACTAAGGAGAGTAATCGACTTGATGAGGTGGGAAGCGCGAGGCTTCATCCACCCAATCATCTGCAAACCAGTGAAGAGTAATGTTGTATTGCTTCCAATCGTCCGACTTCTAAAAAGAGTTTGTGACTAACATGCCCCTTCTTGCCTTTTACATGATCACATGAACCGTCAAAGAGGCAGAGTATAAATCAACGAAAGTCTTGTCTTTGATAAAACTTTCCAAGCAGAATGACATCTCAAATATCACTAAAGCAAATAACAGAGATCCTTCAAAACCTCAAGTTGCTTACAATCTAGGCCCTATTGTTTGAGCCGCTTCCCAGCTTCTCTTCTAAAAAAGGCAAGAGCAGAAATTCCTGGTCAGATCCCCAATCCTCGGCTGATCATGCATGTGTCATGTCCCTAACCAATAAGAACGTTTTATTAACACCCGTCTGTAAATAACCCTTTGTAAATAGCCTCTTTGATGTTCAAATTTCAGCACATTTGTGAATACCATTTCACCAAGTAAGCACCCTTAAAGCTGTTAATAGGTTTTTTCTAAGTAAAAACCATTCATTTATTTTTGGAAAACACAACTCTTTCACATCATACTGCATGCCTTTTTCCATGTGAATTATGCATGATGATTTCGTCTGTCTAAATCTTTGATTCCGTTGAGGAATATTAGACCAGACGGCCAAGTAAAGAATACAAGATCAATTGAGCATGCTTGATGAGACGCGTAAGAATGACGACAGGCAAGCCATATCCCATACACAGTCCCCCATCTATATACTTGTGAGATGAGTGCAGAAAATTCCATGACTGCAGGGTAAAGAGTTTTTCTCGTGAATGGTACGATGACCAAAACAGTGGGAGGCATTCCATCATCCACCTTGAGCCCCATACACTGGCTAAATTTCCATCTTACCCCCTGCGAAAAAACCACCCCACGCTGGGGCAAGCCAAAGGCAAGTCAGCATCACGAGGTGAGGAAAGGGATAGAAATTCTTTTGCTTACACTTGCATCAATCTTTGAGCGTCTTTATTGCATATGAACACTCGCGTTAATTTAAGTGCCCTAGAGTCATGAAGAGTAATTCTTTCTTTATGCACTTGTAACCATTGTACAACTCAATTGAGTCTGTAAAATCACCCTCACAAAAAGGCAAAGCGGAAGCTGTCATCCAAGCAGCATAATCAGGAGAGCCAGCAAAAGATGAAGACTCAACAAAGTCTAGTGAAGGCATGCACTCGAACTCGTCAAGACCAGTTCCTCAAGCAACAAAGACAAAAACCTGGGGCATAAAAAGCAGTGTACCTGGTAAAAGCAAGGTCAATGCCCGTGAATAAAAGATTGAAAAGAAATGGGGACATAAAAAAGCAGTGTGCCTGGTAAAAGCAAGGCCGATGCCCCGAACAAAAAGGCAGTCAAGAGGAGTTACCATTGAGATCCATGGAACCTTTGCCAGACTGTAAGAAGAGAGATCGGTGACAGACGCCGAGACGATCACCAGCTGTCACAAGAGTCAAGCCTACGCAGCGTCCTATTGTAAAAAGTCTCTTCAAACTAGGGGCACTTCAATTAACGTAGGATTTCATATGTCTATAAACATCGCTCGAAGAAGTACGAGCAAGATTATTCTATCTCTTTTCACAGGATCCTCGACTTGCAAAACCGGAGATAATCATGCAACATCTTCCCCACAAAGCCATGACTTCATTGGTCCCCCTTGATGAGCCTTTGACCAAGCCTTCATCACAACTCTCAAAAAAGACCTCTCACATTGGTAAAGTCGTATCATTTGCGAGAATACTCGGACCCCTGTTGACATGATGATAGTGAGATAGTGTGGTCCTTATAAACCCTGCATCAATGGTCAGGATAAATCACCCTTTCCCATGAGAGTGAGTGGAAAGTCCTTTCGGACTGAAAATCCCTCATCTGGCATGCTCAAAACATCTTCATTCTAAACAAAGGTTGTCTTTCAAAATCTTCCCCAGTGGAATTCAAATGATGCAAAACTAACAAGGTCATCATGCATGAATCACATCTTTATTTACAAATTTACAGCACATACAATCATTGCATACACATGAGCACATTGTACAAATGACAGGCATACTCATGGAAATTAGAGATGTCACCAGGAAGCATATCCCCATTCCTGTTCCCCAGAGCTTTATATTTGATAATCTTTGAGTACCCCCCCATTCACTGAGTACTCCTTCTTATTGACACTCAGCTCATGCTAGTTGTCCCCAATGTATTGATACTTGTGACTGACCAAGTATCCGTTTATCTTTAAGTACCTACCACTGTCTAGGTACCGATGCTCAGCTTGCTTGATTTGTCCCTCAAATATCGACATCTGCAATTATCCAAGCATCCCCCTGTTTTCGAATGTCCGCCACTACTTAAGTGCTCCCTCTCGTGACACTCGACCTATTCATGCTGTCATTAAAGTTCGGATGCTTGTGACTTTGTCCAAGTATCCTCTCATCTTTAAGTACCGACCACTTTGTTCGAGTACCCCCTTTTTATGACACTCGACTGTTAGAGTTGTCCTCAAAATCATGACATTGGATGCTAGCGAGCTCTCCAAAGATTCCTCCACATCATGCGCCCGCAATTACCCGTATGCACCCTTACACTGGACCGGTTAAGTGGTCCCCGATCGTATTGTTAAATATTTGTGTTCATCCAAATATTCCTCTACTGTGTACACACTGCGTACCCACGGCCATCCGAGGTAAGCCTCGCGTTGTATCTAAAATTGCCGAAGGTAGCAACCTTCATGAACATCTCGGAGTACGTCCTCGATGTTCCCCAACATCCGAAGGTAGGAGGCCTTCATGAACATCTCAAGTACGTCCTCGATGTTCCCCAGCATCCAGAAGGCGGGAGGCCTTCACGAATAGCCGAGGTACGCCCTCGGTGTTCCCAATTTCCAGAAGGCGGGAGGCCTTCACCAATATCCGAGGTACGTCCTCGGCATTCTCAAGTTCCAAGAGGCGGGAGGCCTTCACGAACATCTCAAGTAAGCCCTCGATGTTCCCCAAGTTCCAGGAGGCGGGAAGCCTTCATGAACATCTCAGGCACGCCCTTGGTGTTCCCAATTTCCAGAAGGCGGGAGGCCTTCACCAATATCTGAGGTACGTCCTCGGCATTCTCAAGTTCCAGGAGGCGGGAGGCCTTCACGAACTTCTCAGGTAAGCCCTCGATGTCCCCTAAGCTCCAGGAGGCGGGAGGCCTTCATGAACATCTCAGGTACGTCCTCGATGTTCCCCAACATCCAGAAGGCGGGAGGCCTTCACGAATAGCCGAGGTACGCCCTCGGTGTTCCCAATTTCCAGAAGGCGGGAGGCCTTCACGAATACCCAAGGTACGTCCTCGGTATTCCCCATATTCCGAGAGGCGGGAAGCCTTCATTGAACATCTCAGGTACGCCCTCGATGTTCCCGAATTCCAGAAGGCGGAAAGCCTTCACAAATATGCAAGGTGTACCCTTGCTATTCCCAAAATCCAGAATGAAGAAAACCTTCACAAATATGCAAGGTGTACCCTCGCCATTCTCAAAATTCCATAAGGCGGGAGGCCTTCACCAATATCCGAGGTACGTCCTCGGCACTCTCAAATTCCAGGAGGCGGGAGGCCTTCACCAATATCCGAGGCATGTCCTCGACATTCTCAAGTTCCAGGAGGCGAGAGGCCTTCATGAATATCCAAGGTACGTCCTCGGTATTCCCTTTACCAGGAGGTGAGAGACCTTCACGAATATCCAAGGTACGTCCTCGATATTCCCCTTTACTAGGAGGTGAGAGACCTTCATGAATATGCGAGGCATGTCCTCAATATTCCCATTACCAGGAGGTGAGAGACCTTCATGAATATCCAAGGTACGTCCCCGATATTCACTTTACCAGGAGGTGAGAGAACTTCATGAATATGCGAGGCATGTCCTCAATATTCCCATTACCAGGAGGTGAGAGACCTTCATGAATATCCAAGGTACGTCCTCGATATTCCCCTTTACCAGGAGGTGAGAGACCTTCATGAATATGCGAGGCATGTTCTCAATATTCCCATTACCAGGAGGTGAGAGACCTTCATGAATATCCAAGGTACGTCCCCGATATTCCCTTTACCAAGAGGTGAGAGACCTTCATGAATATGCGAGGCATGTCCTCAATATTCCCATTACCAGGAGGTGAGAGACCTTCATGAATATTCAAGGTACGTCCTCGATATTCCCCTTTTCCAGGAGGTGAGAGACCTTCATGAATATGCGAGGCATGTCCTCAATATTCCCTTTACCAGGAGGTGAGAGACCTTCATGAATATCCAAGGTACGTCCTCGATATTCCCTTTACTAGGAGGTGAGAGACCTTCATGAATATGCGAGGCATGTCCTCAATATTCCCTTTACCAGGAGGTGAGAGACCTTCATGAATATCCAAGGTACGTCCCCGATATTCCCTTTACCAGGAGGTGAGAGACCTTCATGAATATGCGAGGCATGTCCTCAATATTCCCATTACCGGAGATGAGAGACCTTCATGAATATCCAAGGTACGTCCTCGATATTCCCTTTACCGGAGGTGAGAGACCTTCATGAATATGCGAGGCATGTTCTCGGTATTCCCACTACCGGAGGTGAGAGACCTTCACGAATATGCGAGGTACGTCCTCAATATTCCCAATTCTCAAGAGGTAAGAAACTTCCACGAATATCACAGGTGCGCCCTCGATATTCTCAATATCTAGGAGGTGAGAGACCTTCATAAATATCTCAGGTACGTCCTCGATATTCCCTATTTCCATAAAGAAAGAGACCTTCACAAATACCTAAGGTATGCTCTCCATATTTTTAATTATCAAAAAGCCCCTTCGATACTTGTGAATGTCCGAGTATCCCTAAAAACTCGTACTTGTGATCATCCAAGTACCCCTTCAATGCTTATGACGCCTGCCAAGGCTCAAATATCCATCAGGTTAGTACTTGTGAATATCCATGTACTCTTTAATATCTCTGTGAATGTCCAGGCACCTTCCAGAACATATCCCCCGAGAAAGTTCGGGTCTCAACAGGTGTCCCTGACAGAGGTCACACACCCCCGAAGATGCCCGAGAAAGGTCGGCGCATCCCCGAGAAAGGTCGGGTCTCAACGGTGTCCACGACGGAGGTCACACACCCCCGGAGAAGATGCCCCGAGAAGGTCGGCGCATCCCCGAGAAAGGTCGGGTCTCAAAGGTGTCCCCGACGGAGGTCACACACCCCCGAGAGAAGATGCCCTGAGAAAGGTCGGCGCATCCCCTAAGAAAGGTCGGGTCTCAACGGGTGTCCACGACGGAGGTCACACACCCCCCGAGAGAAGATGCCCGAGAAGGTCGGCGCATCCCCGAGAAAGGTCGGGTCTCAACGGTGTCCCCGACGGAGGTCACACACCCCCCAGAAAGATGCCCCGAGAAGGTCGGCGCATCCCCGAGAAGGTCGGGTCTCAGCGGGTGTCCCGACGAAGTCAAACACCCCCAAAAAACAGATGTCCCGAGAAAGGTCGGCGCATCTCCCGAGAATGGTCGGTACCAATTGGTGTTCTCGATACAAATCGACACCCCCAAATGAGATGCCCCGAGAAAGGTCGGCGCATCTCCCGTCACGGCGATCGAAGAATGGTTCGGGTCCGAGACACCTCTCTAATTGCTCCAGCAGGCGACCAAAGAATGGTTCGGGTCCTGAAGAAGTAATTCCCCGTCGCGGCGACCGAAGAATGGTTCGGGTCCGAGGCACCCCCTGATTGCTCCAACAGGCGACCGAAGAATGGCTCGGGTCCTGGAGAAGTGATTTCCCGTCACGGCGACCGAAGAATGGTTCGGGTCCGAGACCCCCGATTGCTCCAACGGGCGACCGAAGAATGGTTCGGGTCTGGAGAAGTAATTTCCCGTCAAGGCGATCGAAGAAAGGTTCGGGTCCTAGACAAATTATCCATTGTTTTAATAGGCGACCGAAGAATGGTTCGAGTCCTGGAAAAGCAACCTCCTCATATCACCAGGTAAGATGACGCCTTGATACTTGCCAAAACCCGGGGTTCACACCCTATCTCACCCATTTCCGGTAAGTAACTCCAGGTATCTTCTTATCTGTCTTAGTATAATAGATAATCTGCTGTCCACGCTGGGTAAAAATTAGGCATCAGTTTGTCTTTGAATGCAACCTCTGCGAGCTCACCTTCAAAGAGGGGCAAAATGTGATGCCTAATTTTTACTTTTTATTTTTAGTTTTTAATTAATTTTATTATTACTGTTTTTATTTAGTTTATTTCATTTTATTTTGGCAAAAACCAGAAAAAAACCAAAAAAATCGGAAAGAAAAATAAAAAACGGAAAAATGAAGAAAAAACTGAAAAAACGGTAAAAACGGCCCAGGGGAGGCCCCACGGCCCAAAACTCGCGGGTCAGCCCGGCCCGGCACCCGACCCGCGGGCACCTCGTTCCTCGCCCGAAATCGCGTGCAGTGCATGCGCCTGAGCCGCGGCGACCGGAGAAAAGGTGAAGCAGCGGTGGCGTGCACGGCGGAGCAGAGGAACAGTAAAGCACGAGGGGGAAGGACGGGGGGTAGTCGGCCGACGGGACGCGTCGGATGGGTCGCCGGTCCGACCGGCTGGAGCCGCGGTAGTCCCCCCCGGTCGAGCTCCGTCGGCCGGCCATCCTCGGCCTATAAATACCCCCCTCCCCCCTTCGGTTTCAGCACAGAAAGCAACGGCATGGATCTGGGGTTGCAGATCCTCGAATCCTCCCAACTGAGAGACTTCAGATAGGGGGGCCGATGACGAGCACACCGGATCTTAGGTCGCCGGAGCTAGAGAGAGAGAGAGAGAGAGAGAGAGAGAGAGAAATCTAGAGAGAGAGACAGAGGTTGCAGGAGCAGGGGAGGTGCCGCCCAAGCCACGCCGTCGCCGCATCACCGTCAAGAAGGTTCACATCGTCGTCGCCTTCATCGTCGCCGCCATCGTCACCGCCACCGTCGCCGGAATCCCTCCGTCACCGCCGCTGTCGCCTTTGATTTCGGGAACCCTAGGGTTCCCGATTTTCCGGGTCGCGATCCCGGGTCACCGGGTCGGACCCGGATCGGGAACCGGGTAGGGTTCTCGTAAAAAAGGGATACGGCGGCGAGTCGGGTCGAAGTCCGGAGTCGGGTCGGGTAGGGCTGCCAAGGAGCCGGGTTGTCGCCGGGCCGTGGGTCGGGTCCGGATCCAGGTCAGGCACCCGCGAAGAGCTTGGACGTGACGTTGTTTTAAAGGAGAGCCGGGGCCGGGTCGCGGAGCCGGGTCGTCGGGCCGGGTCGAACGTCCGCCCCCACGACGCCGTTTCACTTTGTCTTTTCTTTTTTGGGCCCGCATAGCGTGCCCGTCCGCATTTTGGACCGGCCGGGCGGATCCGAACCGTGGATTCGACCCGGGTCGGTTTTTAATATTTTTATTATTTCAAAAATCATTTTAAAATTTCAAAAATCAAAAAATGTTTTAAAAATGTTTTAAATTTCCAAAAAAAAAAATCAAAAATCAAAATAACAAATTGTTTATTTCCGAAAATGTTTTTAAAAAATAATTATTATTTTCCAAAATATCCAAAAATATTAAAGTATTTTAAAATTTTCCAAAAAATGTCAAAAATCCCAAAAAATGCCAAAATTCATAAAATGCCCAAAATTTTCATAAAATGCCAAAAAGACTTGTATTTTCTCAGAAAATACCCTAAAAATCCAGAAATCCCTTTTATGTCCAAAATGAGGAAAATACCCAAAAAATGTGATTTTTCCAAAAATGCATGAAAAATCCCCAAACATCCAAAAAACCTTAGAGTTTAAACAAGATTAGGTATCGAAAGGGCATTAGTGATTAACTAGTGTAATCAAGTCCCCGATCCTAATTTTTCTGGTTGCGCAGGAGCAAGTATTTCTCCCGATACTTTGCTTAGGTTTGTAATCAACCTACCCCAAATTGATTAGTGGCGACTCCATTTTAAAAATCAATTTACAAACCAAATATTTCAAAGTCGTGAATTGGCGGACTTGGGAGAGTCCAGGCTTTAATTAAATCCAGCCAAGCCATTAGCCTCCTTTAGGCACTCGAACCCGATCCGGCCGGGCGCCCCCGAAAAAAAAGGCGTCGCGACAAAATTCATCTATTTTTATAATGTATGCTAAATAGAAAATATCAAAAATACATAATTGAGCTTAGAGTGTCAAATGCAATCATAATACAATCATAAATGACATCCAATAATGCTTATCCTTTCAACATGTTCATTAAATATTTTGGACGGTAGTCCTTTTGTTAAGCGATTTGCTATTATAAAGTTGGTGCTAATGTGCTCAATTGACATTCTCTATTTTTGAACTTCTTTAACAAACAAGTATTCAATTTCCATATACTTAGCACCCTGATAATACTAGTCGTTCTTTGAGAAGAAAATTGCTATGAAATTGTCATAATAAATTTTCAGCGCCTTGGTAATACCGTTGACAATCACAAACTCCGAAATAAAGTTTCATAGCCATAATTCATGAATAATGGCCTCAAAGCATGCCACAAATTCAGTCTCCATAGTGGATACAGTAATAACTAACTGCTTCTCACTTTTCCATGTTATTGCCCCTCCAACAACAAGAGAGAAGTAATCAAACATTGATTTTCTTGTATCGACACATTCAACTAAATCCAAATCTGAATATCTATTCACCTTAAGACAATCAGATCTTTTATAAGTGAGCATATGATTATTCGTTCCTTGCAAGTATTTGAGAACTTTCTTTGTAACTTTCCAATGATCCAATTTAGGATCACTTTGATACTTGCCTAGCATTTTGACAGCAAAACTAGTGTTTGGTTTGGTGCAAGTTTGAGCATACGTTAAGCTTTCAACAATAGAAGCATAGGGAATACTTTTCATTTGTTCTCATTCCAATTCACTTTTCGGACATTGTATAAGGCTAAATTTGTCACCTTTCTGAATTGGAACTATTCCTGGTGAACATTTATCCATATTGAATCTCTATAAAATTTTCTCAATGTATGCTTTCTGATATAACCCTAACAATCCTTGTGATTTATCACTATCACATACGTTACCTCTCATATGCCTTTCATTTTAAAATTCTTAGAGAGAAACTTCTTGATTTCATGTAATAAACCAAGATCATTAGTAGCAAGCAAAATGTCATCAACACATAAAATTAAAAAAATAAACTTGCTTCCATTGACTTTCATATATATATATATATATATATATATATATATATGCACACTAATTAATAATGTTTTTCTTAAATTCAATGAAGTTATATTATCATTAAATTTAAGATACTATTGTTGGGAAGCTTATTTAAGTTCACATATTGATTTCTTTAATTTACATACCATGTAGTCTTTTCCTTTAACTGGAAAGCCCTCGGGTTGGTACATATAAACCTCTTCTTCTAAATTCCTGTTAGGAAATGCAGCTTGGACATCCATTTGGTATAACTCTAAATCATAATGAGTCACCAAAACCATAATGATTTTAAGATAGTCTTTCCTAGAGACTGGTGAAAATGTCTTCCAATAGTTAATGTTTTCTTTTTGAGTTTGGCCTTATACCATTTGATATCGCTTGGTCTTAAAAACCCATTTACACCCCACCTTTTTTACATCATTTAGGCAATTTAACAAGGTCCCAAACTTAATTTTAATGTAGAGATTTTAACTTTTCTTTCATGATGTCAAACCATTTATTAGAGTCTTCACATTCTATAGCTTGAGAAGGTGAACCTGGGTCATTTCCAATTTCTCAGTCAATTTTTGACTTTTGTAGATAAACCACATAATTATTAGAAATAGCCGACCTCCTTTCTTGTTGAGATCTTCTTAGTACTCTTTCTTGTGACTGAACTACTGTAGGTTCTATATTGACATCTTCATTATAGAGTGTTTGGTCATTTATTTATTTATTTTTTATTATTATTGGATTGAACTATAGTATCATGAATAACATCGTTAGAAGTTTTGAGTATAAGAACTTCAACTCTTACTTCTTGAATGCAAACATCATGCATTATATCACTCTAACGGCTGTCGCCATTTTCAATGAACCTAGCATTTCCAGATTCAACAATTCTTGTACCGTGATTAGAACAATAAAATCTATACCTTTTGGATTTCTTTGCATAACCAATGAAATAATCACTGATTATTCTTAAATCCAATTTCTTTTCACGTGGATTGTAAATTTTTACTTCTGTAAGACAACTCCAAACATGCAAGTGCCATAAATTAGGTTTCCTTCCCCATCCACAGTTCAAAGGAAGACTTTGAAACTGCCTTATTAGGAACCTTATTTAATAAATATATAGAAGTCTTTAATGCATACATCCACAAAGATAAGAGTAAAAATGAATAACTCATCATACTCCTAACTATTTTCATTAAAGAATGATTACACCTTTCCGTTACACCATTTTGTTGTGGTGTACCTAACATCGTGTAGTGAGCACAAATGCCATGTCTTTCAAGGAATTTAGCAAATGAACTTGGACATTGTCCTGATTCATCATACATTCCATAATATTCATTACCTCTATTCAACCTTACCATTTTCATATTTTTATCTAATTGTATCTTAACCTCCTTAATATACACCTCAAGTGCATTTACTAATTGAGATTTATTATGCAATAGATACATGTAACCATAACACAAAAAGTTATCAATAAAGTTGATAAAATAGCTTTCTCTAATAAAAAATGGAACATCAAAAGGTCACATATATTAGTGAGTATAATTTGAAGAAGCTTTATGCTTCTTGAAGCGTATTTCTTAGTGTGTTTTACTTGTTTACCTTTAATATAATCAATACACACTTTAAAGTAAGTAAAATCTAAGTTTTAAAGAATTTCATTCTTCATTAATCTTTACATCATTTCCTTAGATATATGACTTAAATGTTTATGTCGCAAATAAGTAGAATTCCCATCCATTAAATCTCATTTAGTGCAAACATTATGATGTGAGGTCATTATGGTCTCAACAGAAGCATTATTGAGTTTAAGTTTGTAAAGACCATTACTTAAAGTTTTAGTTCCAATGAAATTATCATTCTTAAACAAATTGAAAGATCCACGATCAAACTTACAAGAAAACTCCACTAGATCAAGTCTTGGCAAAGAAATTAAATTGTGAAAAAACATAGGTACATAAAGGGTTTGAAACAAATCCAAATAATGCATAATATCTAAGATCAAATAATAAGTGCCAATGCCTTCAACTGGAGCTTTGTTTCTATTTCCTGTTATCACATAACTTTCATTTGACTTTATAGTTTCGATTGTAAGAAATCTCTGCATTGTATTTGACACATGAGTGATGGCATCATAATCAATCAATCAAGTATTATGAAGAACTTTAGTAAAGTTTGATTCAAAATATACTAAAGCACAAGGTACCTTTCTTTTTTAACCAAACTTTACACTTTAAACAATCTTTCTTCAAGGGTCCAATTTTATTATAGAAATAACAATTAATAAAATTGTGTTCCATCTTGTGGATTTGAGAAACCTTAGAAGATTCATTCAAGACATGTAATACTTTCTTCTTACTCTTTCCACTTTTCTTTTTGGAATTCTTTTCAGCTTCTTGATAACTTAAGAAATGAATGGAATAAGTCTTTCAATTTTTTATCCTTATTTCCTCTTGAGCAAGCATATTGGCCTAATCATTTATATTCCATTTATCCTTTATAGTATTGTAATTAATTTAAAATGGCCCATATTGTTTATGAGGTAAGGAATTTGGTATGAAATGTACTAAAAAGTACTCATCCACGTTCATTCCTAAAGTTTTTAACTTTGTTATTAAGTTCATTATCTCAAGAACATACTCATGCATGGTATGTGAACTATAATATTTCATGGTGGTTAAAGTGTTCATTAATGTATTGGCAAATGACTTATTAGCAATCTGAGAACAATTTTTCACAAATTTCATAAATTCCTTAGCTCTATCAGTTTAGGGAAAGATAATCTTTAAATTGTTTGCAACTGTCATTCGCATGAACATTAAGCTTAATTCGTTAGATCTTTCCCAAGTTTCATGGAAAGTCTTTTCATCATAGTCACTCTCATAAGTAATTGCAGTTGATTTCTCAACTTCAAGTGTCAAATTAAGATCCAAGACACCTAAGTAAATCTATGCTTGTTCACTCCAATTAGAAAAATTCATTCCATTGAACAAAGGAACAGATGAAGCGTGTGAATGAAGTGAAACAGGTACAGATACTACAAATATGCAAGAAAATACTCATACATTAATACTTTAAGAATATCACCTAATCAAATTCAAACTAAACAATACATGTACATCATAGTTCTCCTTTGGCAATCTTATGATATACCAACATCCATTAAACCATAATGATGCTAATAACTTTAATTTGGTAATTATAAATATGTCTCATTAAAATTTGTTTGCTATCTTTAGATATACAAACAAATTCAACAAGAAATATTAATTACCAACTATTATGTCCATAAATTATAATAAATTGATTAACCTTTGGGCTAATCCCTAAGTTCTTATAATAAATGAACTTCAATATACCCATGACATCAACAAGGATATTAACATATAAATTTCAATCATAGTATTAATTAATCATACGTAATTGAATAAAATAATTTGCAATATCAAAAATTCAAAATACCTTAAGGTTGGGCTACTTTGGTGACTAACAAAAACATTCTTGATTGAATTTTTATTATTGTAATGTACAAATATTCACCAAGCGCCCAAGGGCAAATCGTAATTAAAGCATAAGGGTATAACCATAAAATTATTATTCTAGGGGGGCAGGACAGTAAATTTGGCATCCAAGAGCAAAATGGTAAATAATTAGCCAAGACAGAATCATAATTATCCAGCATACAGGGACAAAAATATAAATAATCATCAAAGAGGACAGAACTATAAATATCTAGCAAACATAGGGGGGAAAACATAAATAAGAAAGCAGGGCAAATTTGTAAATAAACGACGGAGAGGGGGTAAAAACGTAATTTAATAAATAAGAGCAAAATTGTAAAAATAAGTAAAAGCCCATGCTGAGTCCACACGCCCACCCACCTGCCCTTAGTGTGTGGGTGGGGGTGTGAATTCCACATGCTTGCCTTCCCAGCGCACACATAGGGGCATGTGGCATGGGGAATCCATGTGCCTAACCCTCCGACACACATGCACATGTATTCCATGCGCCTTCTTCCTCTTTCATGCTTGTTCGCCAATTTTCTCCATTTTTCCACCTTATTTTCCATCACGACTTTCTTCATTTGGATTTCCCCTGACATTCCATTCAAAAACAATTCAACAACATCAAATAACAAGAAAAGACTAACATTGTTTGACGAATTTTCATCCGTAAATCATAATATTTCAATAATCAGAAAAAATCATGAGATTTTAAATCACGCTTTGATACTAACTGTAAGCGATAATGTAATTTTATAACGCAAAAGATACAAAACACAGAATCTTTGATCTTCATGATTTTCATGATGAGAGAGCTAAGGACATAACTTTATCCGTAGCCATACGCTTGAAGATAATTATTGTGAAATACCGATGAAGCGAAGAAATCCGATTTCTCTCCACACACACACACACACACACACACACACACACACACACACACTTCATGATGAGAGAGCTAAGGACATAACTTTATCCGTAGCCATATGCTTGAAGATAATTATTGTGAAATACCGATGAAGCGAAGAAATCCGATTTTTCCACACACACACACACACACACACACACACACACACACTTCATTAGAGTCGTAACTTCTCACTACCAAATACATTTTTAGCATTAAATATTTATTAAATAAATAATTAATAATATCACGTAGGCCGCACAATAATTCTTACAGACACATCTCGTTGATTGACTTCTATCAAAAGTCTCTTGAAGATGGTCTAAGGTAAGAAGCAACGATTTACTTATTTTCACGTAAAAAAGCGAATTATGCCAAGAAACCTGTTGTGCGAAATAATATGTCCATGATGGGGTGTGGTATGTCCATGATAGGGTGCGATTGAATCGCACCATTTCACCTTGATACGCTGTGATGGAAAGACATCATTTGAAGTGGTGTGATGAAAAGGGTGTGATGGAGTCATATAAGAGATTGCTGAAAACAACCGTTGGCACGGTTGGCAAAATATACGCTTAGAAATTCCTCTCATTTCTTGTCCACTTTCCATCAAAGAAAAGGAGGCGTTCCATTTATCCTTTACAAGAACAATGGGCATTTTTGCTGTGGAAATCGAATGTTTTCCTCGTGATTACATTTAGACCATCGTGAGGTAATTTTATTCGTGATTCATTTACAATTCAATGGTCGTTCCTGGGCAAATTGTTGATCACGCATCAAAAGAGGTAAGTTGTCTTCCGCCGACTTGAATTCCAACATTGGTATCAGAGCCCGGTCGTGATTTCTGCCTTGTTTTTCATCGAATTTTCTTGTCTACCATTTGATAATGAGATCAAGAGTATATAATCTACACTGTCTGGATGCTTATATGTTCGGAATTGCAATTTGAATTGTCGAAATTGAACCGAAGCGAAGAACAAGTTCGGGATCGCGTACACCCATACGGTTTGGGCCAATTTTCGAAATATTTTTCCACCAAAATCAATTTCTAAATATGCAAGGTAAAGTACTTGTCATGACAAGTCCAACAGTGGGTCGAATGCCGACGGAGGACGTTGGACGCGCCCACACATGCGGCCAAAAGCCGCTGCGCGTGGGAGCCACGTGCTAGACGCATTAGGAAGTCCAGCGCTTGCGCGTCACGCGCGCTTTGTCGAAATGATGCGTGATGACGTCATCGTGACGTCATCCAATGGTCGTAACCACTGGGATGACATCATTGATGACGTCACTGACGACGGCAGTTGGCTGGCCAGCGACCGGTTGGCTACTCGACCCACGACCCGACCTGAGACTAACTCGTGACCTGATCCGAATCCGACTCGACCGTTGACCGGTCAACGGTCAAACCGATCAACTGGACCGACGGTCAAACTAGTCGGGCCGGTCACCGATCGGATCGGTCTCCGATTGGACCGGTCGGACCGACCAGGAGCCGTTTGGCTAGCTAGCGCGTGCGCCACACGCACCGCGCACTCAAGCAGCGCATGTGGGGGCGTGCGAGCTCTGATTGGAGCGTGGTTGGTGTTTTTTGGTTTGTATGGATGTGCTCTACTTTGTGATATATTTATTTTATATTTTTGAGTTTTTTAAATGTATGAAAATGTGTAAAAAACCCTATGTACTCGTATTTTTTTAGGGTTTAATGCATTGTATTTCATATTTGAGCTTGTATTTTCTTGTAGTTTTGAAAACACAGTAACTAACTTATATGAAAATGATGTCATGTATGCTGTGTAGAGCTTAGTTCGATGGTAGCATATATATAGTTTGATATATTTGCAATTTTCTAGTTCCAAGAAAATTCGAACAATGGTAGGAAATCCTTGTTTTTCCGTTACAAGTTGAATTGTGGTTTTGATTGTAATTGTGGCATGATTGTATTTTTGTATGTTGGTTCACATCATGTTATGCTTTTGTGTTAATGGAAAAATGTAGAAATTACATGAGGTCATGTAATTATTTTTCCTAGTGGGAGTTCGTGGGTTGGTAGAATTTGAAGGAGTTCTCACCTAGAACTTAAAAATTTGTGCAAATTAAACTAATTAATAATAATAGAACAATTGTACATGGGACTGATTGGGAACATAATGAACTTTCGTTTCTGTGTCTTTTGTTGAATTATAATTAATTTAGTTTGTCTTTATTGCAAATTAAATATGTGTTATTCTTACAAGTGTGCGAGTATTGATTATGCATTTATTATGTCAATGTGTTATAGTAATTGATTATGGCTTCGGCATTCAAAACCATTGTGGCTGACCTCAATAAGGGTGAAAAGTTGAACAGTGACAATTATGATATTTGGCATCGAAGTGTTCGGTACATCATTGAGGAGCAAGAAGTTTTGAAAATCCTCAACCACACCATGGATGAACCTGAGCATGAAATTTCATCTCAACGCAGGAGATATCTAGAAGCTTATCAAGCTTGGAAAAAGAAAAATAGCATTGCTCGCATCACATTGCTGAGCTGCATGCAAGATAATCTCATGTGTGAGTTTGAAAGTTATGACAAAGCTCAAGCTATGTGGGTTGCCTTGAAAGATAAGTTTGGGGGTACATCTGCCACTAAGCTGATGAGACTCACCATCAAGTTTGACACATACTGAAAGCACCCAAATGTAACGACGAGGCAGCATTTTCGGGAGATATCAAACATGATTCGTGAGCTGAAGTTGGCAGGTCACTCTCTTACTGATGAACAGCAAGTTCAAGCTGTTATAAGATCTCTTCCCGACAATTGGGAGCATATGAAGATTAATATGATGCATAATGAGAGTATTGTCACTTTTGATGATATTGCGCGTCATTTGGAATTAGAGGATGAGCACTTAGAGGTTGCGAGATCTTCAACCCATGCTTATGTTGCTGAATCGAGTTCGCACAAAACTTCTGGCTTTAAGTGCAAAAGGAATCATCAATTCAACAACAAAGGGAAGAAGACTGATTAGGTACCTAAAAGGGCTAAGACCTTCCGACGCAAGAAGCGTGGTGGGAAGATGGACAAGGCCAAGATGGAGTGCTACAATTGTGACAAGATGGGTCACTTTGCTCGTGAATGCACTGAGCCGAAAAAGGTACCCCATAACTCCATTACTTAAAGTGTTGCTTTTGTTTCTAGTACTTTCATGCTTGCTGAATCTCATCCAATGTGGACTGTAGACTTAGAAGTAACAGACCATGTAGCTAGAGATCGAGAAGCATTTGTGGAGTATCATCGGATATAGCCTGGAAGAAGATGGATATATGTTGGGAATAACTCAAGAATTGAAGTGAAAGGTATCGGCACATGTAAATTAATTTTACGTGGTGGTCGAAACCTATTACTACATGATGTCCTTTATGCTCCAGATATTCGACGAAACTTGGTCTCAGTAGTTGTTCTCCTTAACTTAGGTTATGTATTGAATTTCCATGGTGATTGTGTTGACATTTTGTTTGGAACAGTTTATTATGGTTCAGGTCATGTATTGAATGGTTTTATGGTGTTAGACATTGACTATGATCAGTACAATGTTAATGTTAATAGTTGTTTTTCTTTAATTGCATCTTCTAGTGATGTTGAGATTGATGCAAGTACTTGGCATGCTAGATTAGGTCACACTGGGTTGCAAAGAATGCAAAGATTAGTTAGAGAATGCCTTTTAGGATCACTCGCTAATGTTGATCTACCCATATGTAAATATTGTCTAGCGGGAAAAGCAACTAGAAAACCATTCGATAAAGGGATTAGACCGAACTTCCATTGTAACTCATATATTCTGATATTTGTGGTCCTTTGAACGTGAGGGCGAGGCATGGAGCCTTATATTTCATCACTTTCATAGATGACTTCATGCATTTCAGTTATGTCTTTTTGATCTCCCATAAGTCAGAAGCATTGGACTGCTTTAGACGATATATAGCGATAGTAAAGAATCAATCGAACAAAACAATAAAGGCATTGAGAACTGATCGCGGACGTGAGTATCTATCAAAGCAATTCAAGGCTCTATGTGATAAAAAAGGAATTGTACGACAATTGACTATTCCTGATACTCCACAACAAAATGGGGTAGCTGAGAGAAGGAATAAAACCACCCTATTGGAAATGATTAGGTCTATGATGGCGCAAGCAAATTTACCTATCTCTTATTGGGGAGATGCGTTATTGACAGTTGCCTATATACTTAATTGAGTGCCCTCAAAGTCGGTCACTTCCACCCCTTATGAATTATGGACTGGTAAGAAACCAGACTTAAGTAGTTTACGTCCATGGGGATGTGCAGCTTATGTTCATGATTCTTCCCATAAATATGGCAAATTAGGCCATAGAGGGAAGAAATATATCTTTATAAGATATTCTGAACACTCCAAAGAGTACATGTTCATAGGTGAACGAGTTAATGAAAGTGTGACCGAAATGGAGTCACGAGATATCACGTTTTTGGAAAATGATTTTCCTAGTAGAGGTGAGATTGATAAGGATTCCAATTATATGAGATGAAAGATCTTGATAACACACCCACTAATGTTGTAGAAGAAAATGAAGATTTACCTTAACATGCAAGACCTAGTAGGAGTGTTATATCTCCTGACGAATCGAATTCAAGAGAAATTTGGTTGCGTAAAGTAATCATAAAAGTATTCCTTGTCGTCGTTTTGAGATTGAAGGGGAAGCATTTATGATTGCTCAGAAAGATGATGCCGAGCCAAAAACTGTTCAAGAGGCTCTCTCATCCTTTGACAAGGAAGAATGGGAAAAAGTTTTGGAAGATGAGATGGAGTCAATGAGGGCAATCACGTCTGGGACTTGGTTGATCTACCACCCAATCGCAAGGCCATTGGAAACAAATGGGTCTTTAAGATCAAGCGAAGGGTGGATGGATCCATTGAAAAGTATAAGGCTCGCCTTGTGGCGAAAGGCTATACTCAACAAGAGGGTATAGACTATGAGGAAACATTTTCACCAATTGTAAGGTTTGCCTCAATATGCCTTATTCTAGCCATCATTGCACATTTGGACCTTGAATTACATCAAATGGATGTCAAGACGGCATTTCTCAATGGAGAACTATATAAAGAAATCTATATGAAGCAGCCAATAGGTTTCACAGCTAAAGGTCAAGAGCATAAAGTTTGCAAACTTCATCGCTCAATATATGGCCTTAAGCAATCATATAGACAGTGGTATCTTCGTTTTTATCGAGCCATAACAACTTTTGGTTTCATGATGATCGAAGAAGATCACCGTGTATATGTCAAACGTTCCGAAGATAAATTTGCAATTTTATCACTTTATGTAGACGATATTCTGTTGGCTAGAAATGACAAGGTTTTGATTATCACCATAAGAGAATGGTTGTCCTCCAATTTTGAAATGAAGGACATGAGAGAAGCTGCTTATATATTAGGAGTTAAGATCGAAAGAAATCGATCAAGGAAACTCCTTGCTTTGTCACAAGAGTCTTATATATTGAAAATTCTTGAACGTTTCAATATGCAGCATTGTAATCCCATTGATACCCTTGTCATGCAAGGCGAAGACCTAAGTACTGAGATGTGTCATAAGACTCCAGAGGTAAATAAAGTGATGGAAACTGTTCCTTACGCTAGTGCGATCGGAAGTTTGATGTGTACTATGATATGTACTCGACTCGACATATATTATGTCCTGGGATTGGTAAGCCAATATCAATCAAATCCTGGTCAAGCTCACTGGAAAGCAGTGAAGAGGATTTTGAGATACTTGAAAGGCACAATGGACTATCGACTTTGTTACCAAGGGAGTCAAATCGACTTTTGGATATGCGTTCTTACTCAATGGAGGTGCAATTTCTTGGAATAGCAAGAAACAAACATGCATAGCCTTATCTACGATGGAGGCAGAATTTATTACATGGTTTGCTGCAGTGCAAGAAGTAGTATGGCTAAAACGTTTCTTGGAAAATTTAGCCACTGTTACTAAGGTTCTAAGACCAGTGATAGTTTATTGCGCTAGTCAAGCAGCCATTGCCTATGTGAAGGATCCCAAGTATCATGGAAGTACGAAGACCCAGATGAGCGTAAATCGACTTTTGGATATGCGTTCTTGCTCAATGGAGGTGTAATTTCTTGGAATAGCAAGAAACAGACATGCACAGCTTTATCTACGATGGAGATAGAATTTATTGCATGTTCTGCTATAGTGTAAGAAGTAGTATGGCTAAAACGTTTCTTGGAAAATTTAGCTACTGTCACTGAGGTTCCAAGACCAATGATAGTTTATTGCGGTAGTCAAGCAGTCATTGCCTATGTGAAGGATCCCAAGTATCATGGAAGTACAAAGCATATTGACATAAAGAACAACTTTATAAGAGATATAATAGCGCAGAAAGAAGTGATCCTACAATACATTTTAACCAATAAAATGGTTGCTAATCCATTTACGAAGGCTATTCCTAAAGACATATTCTTGACCCACAGGATGTCACTAGGATTGCGTAGAATGTGATATGTATTGTTGTAGAGGATTATGGGTTTATATATTTGTAGACATATGTATTGTACTTGTTTGTTTATTAGTGACTTGATGTTTTATTAATGAGTACAAATACAGTATGAGACTAGCACTACATACATATATTATTGAAAATTATGTCAGCAGGCAATGATTGGCTCACTCACACGAGCAATCACCTCAAGTGCTATAGTTAGCACGTTGAGATGAGACATTATGTACAAATATATGCTGAAGAGCAAGTTTGGTACATAAAACAAGATGTCGCCTTGATTGGAGTCAAGATGAGGTCTATGATTTGTTTATAATTAGACTGAACATGATAGTCCCACAATCATGTATGCCTGAAAGATGCCGGATGTGAGTACTTAATTGGGCGCTATCGAAAGCAAGCTGATATAGCACTCGAGCTAAACATGAGTATGTGAGGAGCACGTGACTATGTTTAGGCTAAGATTCGTATAGTAGATACATTTAATAAATGACATACGCTCTTATAGGAAGAGAAATCTACTATAGCATGAATTCATACTACATGTGCATTATTCGTCGACAAAGGAATGTGAGTAAAATTATCCTTATTTACTTATCGCGTGAGCCCTTGAGGTAATTTATAATTTACCTCATTTTGTGTCCTACGTTACTTCTAACTATGTTCTCGAAGTGAAAAATCAATGTTGCTACTTTAGCATGTTACCGGCGGTCATGAATAGATATGGCCTTATGGGATATATCTAAGAAAGCAGTTGTTCTGAAATGGAGAGAGACATGAGTGCGAAGAAAGACTATTGTTGTTTTACATCCATCACATGTATTTATTGGTCGACCAATTATATCGCCCTATGTGGTTGCGGATATAATTGTAAATACATGGTGTTTTGAGAATAGTCAAGTATAGCCTTTAAGAGATAGGTATATTTGGACTGATGTAACAAAATAGGTTTGGGGCACTGTGAGACATCGATTGTTTATTTCTTTTTGGGGTTGTAGCCATTATGTTATCCTTAACAGATGCATAATTTGAGCTCCCAAGTGCAGGTGTACTCGCTAGTTGCATGGCTTACTTGCCAGTATGAATTGTTCTGTAAAGTTGATGAATGTTGAACGCCTTACATTCTTGATAAAGTGCTATCAAGCCCATCATGTCTGAGTGGGAGATGTTGTACGAAATGGTACATCCATGATGGGGTGCGGTACGTCCATGATAGGGTGCAATTGAATCACACCGTTTCGCCTTGATACGCTACGATAGAAAGACACCATTTGAAGTGGTGTGATGGAAATGGTGTGATTGAGTCATATAAAAGACTCCTGAAGACAACCGTTGGCACAGTTGGAAAAATATAAGCTCAGAAATTCCTTTCATTTCTTGTCCACTTTCCATCAAAGAAAAGGAGGCGTTCAATTTATCCTTTACAAAAACAATCGGCATTTACGTTGTGGAAATCGAATGTTTTCCTCGTGATTACATTCAGACCAACGTGAGGTAATTTTGTTCGTGATTCATCTACAATTCAATGACCATTCCTGGGCAAATTGTTGATCGCACACCAAAAGAGATAAGTCGTCTTTTGCCTACTTGAATTCCAACAAAACCCAACTGTAGGCACTACCAAAAAAGCAGCAAAACCTGCCAAAGAGCATATTGGAATGGGTTTTGAGGTCTGACCTGAATATGGATGGGTTCGCATGTCCTCTGTCCACATTTTGCTCGAAAGTGCTCGTTGTTATGTACAAGTAACTAAAGTTTCTAACGGTAGTCGTAGTCTTGTAACACGTTTTGTTACTTGTAGAATGTGATGGGATAGCGAAGCCAAACATTGTAAATCGAGGGATAGATGTTCTTCCTTTTTTTAATATTGTTGCGGGTGCGGTTTTCTGAGGTCGAACCTATTGACTTTTGCATGCAGGTCATTGAATGGATAGACGAGAGAGCAAAATGTCCTTAGTGCAAAGGCATCGGTCATACACGTTTGTGATGGAAAACTGCCGTTTAAGCAGCGTACTTTCGAGAGGCCTACAAAGCATTTCAGGTAGTGGACGGTGAAATCAGGCTGTCAACAGAAAACAACAATGCGCACCTAAGTATTTACGACTCTTCTTTCTTTGTTTGCTTTCATATCTATCTTCTTTTCTATTTTCAGGTTGAGCGAACTTGAAGATGCTAAGAGAGTGTGCATTACACTAAAGCGGCTCTGAATCAAGTGGTTCCATTGCTCCAAATACTCCAAAGCATTTTCTTGCCGCGATTTTATAACCACGGCAACCTCCAGACCCACTCACCATTTTGCGTCTCCACTCGTTGCTGCAGTTATAAAATCGCAGCAAGAAAATTTCGACTGCTATGGAGTATGGAGAGTTAACATCTCCACCCTTAGGACCAATAGAACCACCTGGTTCAAGGCTTAGCTGTAATGCTTATCGCCTTTTTGTTCGCCCTGAAAACACAAAAGAAAATGGACATGAGAGGGGAAAAATGATTTTAGGCTAAAGAATCGTAAATACTCATCCGTGCTGTTGCTTTTTTTTTTTTTTTTTTAAACAGCCGATATTCACGTCCGCTGCTTGAAATGCTTCGAACGCCTCTCGAACGCGTGTAGCCAAAGACATGATCATTAACTATGGGTGCTTTTGTTTTTATGGTTGAAGATGTTAAGGATAAGAAGTATAAGAAAACAGAGTTTGTGGAAGTGAATAAGGATGAGGAAACAAAGCCTAAAGAATATGCTGCTGCTACAATTGTGTCAACAGCTACAAGTGCATATGGAGTCATTGAGAAGAACAAAGGCAATGAAGTCAGAAGCTCGACTATAGCCTCCATCAAAAGCACAACTCAGAGCCCCATATGTCCACGTGCTTTATAACTGAAAAATAGTTATTCTGTTTTACAAGACTAACATAATAAGCAACAATCCTTTTAGTTCTATTAATTCTGTTTTCATCTTCTTCTTCCTTTTGCTTTTGATCATAGTGTATAAACAGAGGGAAGAGAAGAAATTGAAGAGTTGAGCTCTCAGATGAATGTATTACTCAAACCGTTCATGAAATACATAATACAGCATATTACAAACACTCGATTCATCAATATTCTTCTTCTTCTTCATCTTCTATTCGTTCCATTTTCTTCACATGGTATCAGAGCAGTCCTAAGAGCTCACGTCATCTTTGCTATACCACTCAAAGCAATACAGAGCTTGCAAAATCCAGACGACGTCAAGGCAAATCAAAGCAACTTCCAAGTTTTCTCCAATTGAATCGATTTTTTTTTTTTGGATCTTGAACTATGCAAGATCAACGGGTGATCATGATTGTGAAAGTACATCATCAAAGTTTCTGAGAATGCAAAATGACAGCAAGAGCAAAGAAATATCCTTTTTCGATTCATGTCAATATATCTAACTTTGTTACGATAAAGTTCGCTAAAGATAACATCCTACTTTGGCAAGCGCAGTTTCATAGATTCTTGCGAAGTCAAGATCTTTTTGGACTCATCAATGGAGAAACACCACCACCAGTTCAAATGTTGTAGGTTGAGGTTGAAGGTCATGAATCTGAAATAGTGAATCCTGATCATACAAATTGGGTAAAAACTGACCAACTAGTATCATCATGGATTAGTGGAGCAGTATCTGAGAATATTTTGAGCTTGATTATCGGGCTAGAAACTTCATATGAGGTATGGCAAACACTTCTTAATCGCTTTACGCAAAAATCAGTAGCCAAGGAGTTTGAGCTAAGAGGAAAGTTACAAGCTTGCCAGAAAAGAGATCGAACATTGTTTGTTTATCTCAGGGAATTTAAATCCATTTGTGATCAGCTTAATGCAATTGGGGAACCTGTTGATGAGATAACCAAGATGTTTGGTGCTCTCGAAGGATTAGGATCAGAATATGAAAGCTTCAGAACTACTATGTATTGTCTAAAACGTCAACCAGCCTATGGTGAGGTAATCTCTCAGCTTGAAATATTCAAAACTAGTTTACAAACTTATTCCTCAAGTCAATACAATCCTAATCTAGCTTACTATGAATAAAGAAAGTCTGAAGTTCTGCAGAATTCTAGCTTCATAAACCAAAGAGATAATAATTGTGGGGGACACAGTTATGGCAGAGGACGTGCAATAAACAATAGGAATCGTGAGTATGGACAGGGTTTTCGACCATATGCAAATCCTTCTCAAAGGTACCAAGCTACCAAATCATATCCATCTCAAAATTCAGTATCTAACAAGTGTGTGCAGGATGAGAAAATAACAAATAACATTCCTTTGGAATGTCAAATCTGTAAAAGACCAGGACATGCTGCTTTTCAATGTTGGTATCGCTTTGATAACTCATTCCAAGCTGAAGAAATTCCTACTGCCTTAGCAGCAATGCACATTGAAGATTCTCACGGCACTGAATGGTATCTAGATATTGGTGCCACATCTCATATTACTGCAAATCTTGGTATTCTTCATCACTATTCCTCATATAAGGGGACTAATACTGTTATGGTAGGAAATGGTTCATGCCTGTCAATTTTGTGTGTTGGTGATGCCTTATTACATATAGGAGCCAGTTCTTTACCTCTAAATGATGTGTTGATAGTCCCTGAAATTAAGAAAAATCTACTCTCTATTTCAAAACCAGTAGATGATTATCCCTGCTCATTTGTTTTTGACAAATATGGGGTGTATACGAAGGACAACTGCACCAATACAACAGTGAGGCTAGGAAGGAAAGTCTAGGGACTTTATCGAGTTGATCCAAAAATCACAGAAGCCTTCTTCACCCAAATACAGAAAGCTGTAGGAGAAGATGTGTGGCATCAGCGGTTAGCACATACCAATTTCAAAACATTGAAGTATCTGCAGAATCAACATCTAATCCAATGTAATACAAGAACTCAAAACATATGTAGAAGCTGTCAGATTGCGAAGAGTTTTGCATTACCTTTTCCTTTGTCAGACTATGCATCTACTGTTCCCTTACAAAAGATACATTGTGATGTTTGGGGACCTTCACAAGTTGATTCATTTCAGAAATTCAAATACTATGTCATCTTTGTGGACAACTTTTCTCGATACAGTTGGATGTATCCAGTGAAACTGAAATCATAATTTCATGACATCTTTGCCATGTTTCAGAACAAGTAGAGAATCAGTTTGATCGTAGAATCAAAGTCTTTCAATGTGATGGAGGAGGAGAATTTACTAGCAAAAAGTTTCAAAATTATCTACAACAGTGTGACATCAAACAAAATGTTTCCTGTCCATATACACTAGAGCAAAATGGGATTTCTGAAAGGAAACATCGCCATGTTGTTGAGTTAGGAATAGCTATGCTTTATCATGCTAAAGTCCCATTAAAGTATTGGTTGGATGCCTTCATGACAGCCAACTACATTGTCAATCTACTTCCCACCCCAAAGTTACATAAGCTCTCACCTACAGTAAACTTTATCAACGAAAGCCAAGCTATGCACATTTGAGAGTCTTTGGATGTGCATGCTATCATTGCCTCAGACCATATGCACAACATAAACTTGATCCACGATCTCTCACATGTATATTTTTGGGATACAGTGAACGTCACAAAGGATATCATTGCCTTTTGCCTACTAATGAACATATCTATGTCAATCGTCATGTGGTGTTTGATGAAACAATTTTTCCTTTCACCAATCAACTAACAACTGAGTATAATCGGTGTACTAATTTGTACAAACAATGGATCAATGAAGTTACTTTTCTAGATTCCACGAATACAAAACAAGTGAAGTATCACTCAAATGAACATATAGGACATTTGTAGGATAGTGGAATATTGCAGAGTACCCACATTGATACATTAGATCCTGCTGCAATGTCACAAAATTTACCTTTCTTATAGTCACAGTTACATACAGTCTCTAAGGAATAGGCATATCCTATTCAAGCGCTTGAACTACCAACTGAGATCAGTACAGATCAAGTACAAGTCAATCCTCCATCCAATACACAAGGTACACTCTCTGTTCATCCTATGCAAACAAGACTGAAATCTGGGATTGTCAAGCCAAATCCTAAATATGCATGTTTGGCCGAATATAAAGTTCCTATTGAACCAAAGTCAATTTAGTCAGCATTGGCAGACAAGGCTGGTATCAAGCAATGTAGGATGAAATGGATGCTTTATATAAAAACCAGACTTGGGAATTAGTTCCTCAAACTGATCAAATGAATATCATAGGGTGTAAATGGGTGTTTAAAACTAAGCTTACATCTGATGGGAGTCTTGACAGGCTCAAAGCTCGATTAGTAGTTAAGGGGTTTCATCAAGAAGAAGGAGTTGATTTCACAGAAACATTCAGCCCTGTCATTAAACATGCTACTATTCGCATTGTTCTCTCTGTGGCAATGATAAAGCATTGGCCATTTCATTAGCTTGATGTTAAAAATGTCTTCCTACATGGAACATTAAATGAGACAGTGTATATGGAGCAGCCGCCAGGTTTCACACATCCTCAAAAATCTTAACATGTGTGTCTCCTCAAGAAATCCTTGTATGGTCTTCGCCAAGCATCACGAGCTTGGTTTGATAAATTTAGCATTTTCTGCTTGAAAATGGCTTCTCTTGCAGCACAATTGATCACTCACTATTTGTGTTTCATAATGGCTCAGATACAATACTTTTGTTGCTCTATGTAGATGATATTGTGCTCACTGGTAGCTTCGATCAGTTACTTTCCAAACTGATCCAGTCTCTGAGTCTTCAATTTCATATGAAAGATCTTGGCTATCTTCATTACTTTCTAGGGATTGAAGCCAAACATACATCACAAGATTTGTTTCTTTCTCAAACAAAGGATGCTCTTGATCTACTTTCTCAAGCCAACATAAAAGACTGCAAACCTATTTCCACTCCTCTGTCTTTGAGATCAGCCATCATGGCAATTGATAACATTCTCTTGACCAATCCACTTGAGTATCGCAGTCTAAATGGTGGACTTCAATACCTCACCATAACTCGTCCCGATATTACCTATGCCACAAATATCTTATGTCAGAAAATGCAGCGGCCAACACTAGGAGATTTCATAAGCTCAAAAGGGTTCTTTGATATGTTAAGGGAACTGTTAATCTTGGTATTTTTATCCATTCTAATAGCTCCATGAATCTATATGGTTTTTGATGCTGGTTGGGCTGGATGTATTACCACCAGGCGATCAACCACTGGCTTCTGTACATATCTTGGTTAAAACCTCATTTCCTGGTCAGCTAAGTGACAATCTACAGTATCTCATTTCTCAACAGAAGCTGAATATCGAGCTCTTGCCTCAACTACTGCTGATCTTACATGGGTCAGTTTTGTTCTTCGTGACATTGGCATATGTTTGTCTACACCAACAATTCTGTTTTGTGATAACAAGTCTGCTATTTCTCTTACTCTTAATCCTATTCTACTCTGTTAATTCTGTTCTCATCTTCTTCGTCCTTTTGCTTTTGATCATAGTGTATAAATAGAGGGAAGAGAAGAAACTAAAGAGCTGAGCTCTCAGATAAATGTATTACTCGAACTGTTCATGAAATACATAATACAGCAGATTACAAACACTCAATTCATCAATATTCTTCTTCTTCTTCGTCTTCTGTTCGTTCCATTTTCTTCACAGAAGAGATGGGTGGAATATAGAGATTGCCACACGGAGTTTATAAGGACAGGAAATGGTTTAATAGTGGCTTTTGTTTTCATGCGAAAGAGTAGTTTACCTAAACTACCTCCCTCTTACAATGAAAATCACGTTGAAAAGGACGGTAAATGTTTTAACAGAGGCTTTTGTTTTCATGCTAGAAGTGTGACCTACCTAAATTCCCTTCTCTTAGAATGAAAATCATGTAAAATGGACGGTAAATAGTCTAACAGACGCTTTTGCTTTCATGCTAAAAGAGTGACCTACCTAAACTCCTTCCCTCTCTTAAGATGAACCTCGAGTCTTGACTTATGCCAGAGCGTAGTGGTGCTGTGCACTCATTGTTTTTCATGGCCCGTAGGACTAAGAAGGTCACCCTTGAGGAAAGGACACCCGAGTAAAATCATGTCCAAAATTTGGACATCATGAAGAGGACGAGGGTTCATGTGCGTCAGTGAAGATTGGGAGGCCAAATGTTCGGTCCCACCATGTTGTCAAAATGAAAATCTCACCTTATATATCTTACCAATCCACGTAGCGATATCGAAATTCTATTTGCAATACATTGAGACCAAAATTGTTGTTTCTTCTCCACCAAACACAAATACATATTATATGCAAATCCTTTTCTACGTTACATAGCGAACATATATGGTTTGCTAAATCCAACCGGGGCGGTTGGGGTTTAGGCCTGTCCTAGGGGCTCGATTGCATCAACGACTATTCCATTACTTTAATATCTCATTTGATTACAATCTCTCATTTGAGAGCTCGAAACAGATCTAGGCTACTTGGACAACTATGAATCTGGGATGGGTCAGTCCCTTAGTGGGCTCGTGAATATTCTCTTGTTCGCCATGGGCCTGTGTTCTGTTTCGCCCTGCTTTAGTAGGTTTGCCCTAATGCTTTGTAGTCCTTTTGGTCTCGTGGTCTTTTGGATTGCTTTTAACCTAAAAGCAGTTTAGGTAATTAAACATTCTAATTGAGCACAATTTAGGAAATTACTTTATTGACTCAAATAAAGATCGGTGGCGCCTGCCCCGGGGGGGGGGGATGATGAGGATTATGGCTGCGTTTGGGAGTAACTTTCGAAGGAGCTTTGAGCATCAAAAGCCCCTTGGGCCAAAATAATGGTGTTTGGCAAAATACTTTCGAAGTCTCTTAATGGGAAAGCAAACATTTGCAAGGCTGAAAGCGGGCTTTTCAGCATTCTCGGCATGCTGGGGGCTGACACTGTTCATTTTTTTTTCCCGAAATTGTCTTAACGAATTTTTTGTTTTTCTGGGTGCGTGCCCTTGTATGAGACACTGTTCATCTTCTCCGGGCCGACGATTGCTAGAGGGATGCCGCGACCTAGGTGATCATTGTCAGAGAGTTGGGCAACCTTCACGAGTTGCAGATCTGGTTGCGACCAGATGTGATCGCCGGCGACTGTCACTTGCCGCACTGCGACCTCTGCACGAAGCTCGCCGGGGCCGTGCGACCCATTTGGTCGCAGGTCTAGTCGCGACTAGATCTGGTGCCGGAGGCTCGAGGGGCGACCAAATGCGGTCGCTGGTGACCATCGCCTTTCACACCGCGACCTCCGCATGGAGCTCGCCGGGGCTACGTGACCCATCTGGTCATAGGTCTAGTCACGACCAAATCTGGTGCTGGAGGCTCAAGCGGTGACCAGATCTGGGTCGCACGACCTCGCCGCCCCCGGATCTGGGTCATGGCAGCGTTGTGCGACTTCCCACGACCTCCCCGCCCTAGATCCAAGGGCGGCGAGGTCGCGCACCCCGCTGCGACCCAGATCCAGGGCGACGAGGTCCTCCAGCGACCTCGATGCCTCGGATCTAGGTCGCCGAAGGTCGAGACGGCGTGTCGCGTGTGACCTCGCCGCCCCAGATTCGGGGTTGCTAGAGGTCGCAACAGCGTCACGCGACCTCGCCACCCCAGATCCGAGGTCGTTGGAGGTCACAGGCGGCCGCTACCCTCGGTCAATTTTTTTTTAAAATTTTTCTTTTGATAATTTTTTTTTTTACCACAAAACTCCTTTGTCAATGTAATTCCCCAAACACCATTTTGCTCAAAGTACTTTACAAAGGGCTTTGAAAGTATAATTTACCAAACACAGTTTGTATTTTGGAAAACACCTTTAACTCAAATGTCTTTGCATTTTCCTAAAAACTTTCCCCAAAAGTGGTTCCCAAATGCACCCTATATAAGGTTAAATGTTTGATACACATAGGGCAAATTATACCTAGTGAAGATCTCAACTATGAGAGAGAGAGATGCCATAATCTATTGACGTGATGCAAAAGGATTGTGGCCACTATGGGCCCATTTGGTTTGGCTTTAAGGAAATGCAAATGGTTTTGGGCTAAAGGAGTTTTCCAAAATGCAAATAGTATTTGTTAAACTAAAAATTTGAGAGTGCATTAAGAAGCAATTTTGGCTTAAATAATGTTTGGCAAAATCACACTATGTAAAACATTTTTACTTTAAAAAGAAAAAGGAAAAAAAAAAAACATTGCCAGCAAATTCAACGGTCAGCAAGAGAGTGGTGAGCCTCTAGCAATACTCTCGCGAGGCCAAATTTGGCTGTCGGCGAGCAAGATCTAGTGCTAGAAGCCTCGCCTAGGTCATGAACCCAAGTGACGCTGCTTGGGCCCCATGACCTAGGGGACTGTTGCCTAAGGTTGAGCAACCTTGGTTGAGGCTATTGACACAACATCTGGCTCATTGTCAATCATGTACAACCTTGTCAATGGACTTAAACCTAGCCTGTGACGTCACATTAGGTAAGGATGTTTATGGAATTATGATAATTGAGCAAAGGCAAAGTTAGAAGAAAAATTTGTATTTGCATTTTGGAAATGCATCATTCCATAAAACCTCTAGACTTGCTTTGGGCCAAGACCTAACGCAATTGCATTTTCTCATGGTTGAGCAAAGGATGAATTAAATGCCATTTGCATTTACCCAAAATATTTTAGAGTCCCGAAGTTCATTTACAAAGTGAAACCGAACGAAGCTGTATGTTTTCCACCGTCCCATGCCTTCTTTTGTCCTTGAATCGTCTCGTCTGTGTTTTGCAATTCCAGTGCGAAAATTCAATCTCATCGTCGAGTTCATAGTCGCATGCAAGTGCTGGATGGGCTTATGCAAATTCGCCACACACGATACGGGAGCGAGGTAGCTTCTGCCTAGTTTGGAGCCGAATATTTTCCATTTGCATAAAATGTGGCGACCATATGCTTTAGATAAACGTGAAAAACGAAAATATTTAAAGTGATCTTGAAAGAATCTTCCAATGTTGTTTAATTGATTTGTTATTCGAAATAGAAGGTAAACTCAGTTTATGAAAAAAATTAAGAGAAATACATACATTATATGGAGAAAATAACTAAGAATGTTAAATTGTAAATGTCCCAAAGAGCCTCATAATGTTAAATTGTAAATGTCCCAAAGAGCCTCATAATGTTAAATTGTAAATGTCCCAAAGAGCCTCATCTGCTATCTTTTCCCCTAACTCAAGAGGTGGTGGGGTCGAACTCCTCGTCTCCCACGTTCCACAAGGTCAACACAATCGCTCTGTGGATCACTCGACTACAATCACTGATTGAGAGGTTATGAAGTAATTAAATAATTTGTTAACTCATTAATTAATGCAATTTCTAAGCATCTTCCTCACCTGGCGGTGCCTCCTCTCTCCCCTTTTTGACCCTTTTTTCGCTGTGTTTCTATCATTGATGAGACCTTCCTTGCTCCAGGCTTTTTCGAACTTTGATAGAGCTGTCTCCCCCTACTTTCGTATTGACATCTCACGATTTCGAGATCTACATGTCGTTTCGACAACTCCGTTTCGTTCTTCTTAATTCAGAACAAGCGAAATTGATTAAGGTACGCAGGATGTCTTTTGTCTAAAGCCTAGGGTGGGTGGGTGTGCTGACCACACAAGCGAAAGGAGGGAGAAAGTGGGGTCCTAAATTACACTTTGGGTTCTTGACAAAGTCATGCAAGGAATTAGGTTTTTGTTATCAAAAGCTTCGAGCAATCCCAATCTTTTAATTAGGAAAAGAAAGTACAACTTGATTTTAATTTTTTTAATTGTGATTATGTGTCACGTTTGGGTAGGCAGTCCCCCCTGTATTTCTGGGTGCTTGTTTCTTGAGTGCCCAACATGCAAGACTATTGAAATATGCATCGAGTACTTGTGGTTTTTGACCACACATCTTTATAGAAAGAAGACTTAGTTTGTTGTGTTTTCTTTTTAAAGGTTTTCCTGTAGATTAACGCGGTTTTGCACTAAACTGATTATGCGGTTACGTACCGACCAAAAACAAAATGCGGCTACAAAATTAATTAGAGAGGAGCGGTCGTTGCAAATATTATAGGTGTGTTGATTCTTAAACATAGTTCACACATCTTTTTTTTTTTTTTTTTCACTGATGTGTAATTTTAATGTTAATGCTAATGGAATGCAATTAATAGCTCTTGTTTGTGGGTCATACGACGGCAAGTCATACGTAATTACTACAAACTAAAGGTGGATATAGAACCAATTGCTTTATTGAGGAAAAATGGTCCAAAAAGTCCTAAACTTATTATATATCGACTAATTCAATCCTGAACTTTTTGACTAATTTAGTCATAAATTTTTTCACAATTTTTCAATGTAGTTGTTCTAGTGAATTTTGGCCGGAAAATTGCTTGAGGGGAAGTCAAGTCATCATTAGAGAGATCCTATGAGTAGGATTGAATTGGTAATACTATAAAAGTTTATGACTTTTTTCGTACTTTTTCTTAATTTAAATATATATGTGCCAATAGATCCTCAGAAAATGATCGGTTGACCTATCAGGCAATAATTCGAACTTGATAATCTAGATAGAAATGGATTCTCGCACGACATGAGGTTGCAGCAAGCTTAAAGTGCGAAAAAACAAAGAGTTAAGCTGTCTTATGAATGAAAACATAACGAATGATTACGAAAGAAACCATAATTGTTTTTTTTTTTTTTTTTGGTTGTAAGAAAAATGCCACTCATATATGATAATAATATTTGAGAGATACATAGAAGGCTTTCAAGCCTAACAAATCCCAAGTAAGTATGGAACAAATCAAAAGCCAAAAAGCAAATAAAAAAGTACCATTTTTACAAGTGGAAGTGCATTGTCATTCCTCAAGAATAGATCTGATACTGTAATCGATCGATAACCAATCACTAGATTTAGTGATGAGCACACACTGAGATTTTTCGCTCCATTTGCAACGGTTTGCGGTCCACATATAGGTTCAACGTACTCATCATCATCATCGTATAGAGACACCAATATCAAAATGTTAAAAGAATACAAATCAAATACAAGTAAGGAGCCCCCAAATCTATAGTTAGATCTAATTCAAGAGAGTAAAACCCTTAAAACTCGAAATAAATCTAAATCAGAAGAGAAGGGCGGCCTAATCTTGGAGAGATTGTGGAGCTACGTCATGAACATTCTCTTTTTGTGGTTGTCGATTGGATAAATGGCCGAACTAGCTCTACATTCACCCAAAATTTCAAAAATTTATTCACACACACAAATTCCCACAACAGTTTGGAGAGAAGAAAGACGAAAAGTTTCAAAAGAGAAAAGAGGAAGACAGAGAGGGAGAGAGGGAAGGGAGGGAGGGGGAGGGGTAAAGAAAGGTCCCTCTCTCTCCCTCAGGAGGGCACTAGAGAGAGGCAATGGCTTCAAGGTAAAAGAGGAGAAATCGTATCCTAGAGTTTAGAGCGAGAGCGGCGCTTGAAAAAAACCTTAATTTACGAAACAAAATATCCGTATTTAAATTACTTCGAGAAAAATTAAATAAAATTTAACATCTTTTAGGACAAGGTGGGGAATTACAAGTGGCGCAGAGAATTTGACTCATGAAGGGTGGACGCACTAACCTTGGAACCATGTTAAAAAAAACTCATCCCAGAAGCTTAAGTTGATAGACGAAGATAGACTATATAAATATAAAAAGCTTTTAGGATCCATTATTGAGTAATGCAGGAAATATTTCTACATTTTGGGTAACTAATAAGAAAGAAATAAAATTACACATGTATAAGAGAAATCGATGTGACTATTATGTTGACAACTGAGCAATTATTCAATGAACTAATGGACACAAAATAATCTAAACAGTAAATTATCGTAATAATTACTGATTCACTTTTAAAATTTTCAATTTCACCAATATATTCTTAAATTTTCGCATGAACTTCTAATATAATCCTTCCAAACTTCGGCTAACTATCTTAGAAAATTACTAACGTAACATTTAGTTATCATTAGCCGCTCTACGTAGTTTTTTGACGTTGACAGCTTGTGGGTCACCACGTTATAGGACTACATTGATAAAGTTTAAAAGTTTAGAACCGAATTGATAATTTTTCTTGAACTGATCCCCAGAAAAAAGAAAGATCCATTCATCAACGCATCCAACAAGTCACCGCAAAAGAATTGCTCAAAGAACCCTTGTTGCTCCCTAAAAGTCGCATTAGAACGTCATTTCAAAGACGCGCACGTGTTGGGTTCGCCTGGCTTGAGTGAAGCTCCTGTCTCTGGTTCCTTGACGCGGTACAAAGACCGGACAATCTCCGGACGGCGCGGTGGAAGCTGCGTTACGATCTATTAAAGAATCTTTCCCCCACGTCTTTTGACTATGACTTCGTTGAAAATTAGGGAAGACGATTTCTAGAAACTGATGCATGATGGTTCGCTTTGTTTACTTCTTTTTGACGTCAGTCTTTTATGTTTTGTCTGCAACAAGTTCTGTTTCAAGGAATTCAGAAATTTGCATCCTAAAGGCGCACATACATCACATGACATGACGATGCAATGTCGCGAAGACATAGTTTCATTACATCGATAGCAAAGTTTTGATCATATCAACCTTCCACGTGGTGTTGGTGTTACGTAAAAGAAGTGTTATTCAAATTTTGAATTTATCATGAAACGGGGTTCCATCTTCTACTGTTATGTCGGCTGATTGGCAACAGATGAGACGGGGCTAGATAGCTAATGCCAATGCTTTGATTGCGGGAGTTGGCATGTTGACTTTTATGATTAGTTCACTTAGCGTTTGGTAATTATTCTGTTTTCAAGTACAATTTTTGTTCAAAAATGATTTTTTTTAATTATAATCTCAGAAACAATTTTTGAAGACCGGTAATTGTCCAAATTTCTATTCCCATGATAGAAATGTGTTTGGTAGGTTTTTAAAATTCTTTCGTCTATTTTAATTTTTTAATATTTTTATTATATTTCTCTTTTTTCTTTTTCTTTTTCTCTTCTTCTTCCTCCTCCTTTGTAGCCAGTCGTCAGCCATGACGGTGGCCGGCAACCGGCTGAGTGAGGTCTAGCAAGCTCGCCGGAGGCTCGCTTTGCCATTGTGAGTCTCGGCCTCGCCAGATTTGGGCGAATTTAGCCTCGCCTAGCCACTGATGAGGCTCTACCTCACTCAGGTAGCGCAAGGTTGGTCTCGCCTTAGTTGGGCGAGAGGTCAGCCTTGCCCAAATCTAGGGAAGCCGAGCTCGCCCTGCCATCGGCGAGACTTGACCTTGCCGAGCCATCACCATGCTAGTTGATCATTGGCCATGGCCGAGGCTGGCGACTAGCCATAAAGAAGAAAAAAAGGAAAGAGAAGAAAAGAGAAGAGAAAAGAAAAGAATTAGACTTCAAGGAATTGTTCCCGGGACAAGAAGCAACTTTTTTCCGCTTCTTGATTCTATTCTAAATTTATTTCTGAGAACAAAAACATGAATTTTTATTTCCGAGAACAAAAAATTTGTCAAATAAATTTCTTTTTTTCTTTTATTCTTGGGAATAAAAGAATAGAATTAATTGTTCCTGGGAGTATTACCAAACAGATCCTTATATGTGATAGGACGTGAGGCATGATTGACATCCTCGTGCTATCGCCGTTGCATGGAATTGAGATCTTATGAATGAGTAGTAGATGAATAAAAGATTATTCAGTGCTCTGCAAATGAAGATTATAATCTTTAGTCGAGGTAAGTTTCTATAGTGTGGTGGATTTACCATTTTATGCGCCACAAAAATCCGATATTTAAAATAAGTGAGATCCTAAAGGAAAAGTCTATGTTAGAGCATGTTAACATGTCTAGTTAGATAACCTTCATTAAAAAAATTAAGTCGATAAGTTAGGTCTCGAATGTAATATAAATGAACCAACTCTGAACTTATCCAATGTGGGACCTCGTCTATACCTCCTCACACATGTACCTCAAGGGTTAATAAGGTGTAGCTGTAGATGTATAAATGATATCAAATGTGATATACTTTTTTCCTACTTTTGATCTGGCCAGTTATTCCATCGTGTTTACGCGATGTATTTGCAACTTTAGGTTACGTAGGTCTCACGAGAAGCGCAACGATTCGAATGCTAGCATTGACCGGGTGTGGATACACTCTCGGAATCGTGATAGATTTGTTTAAGCCAAGGAATTACTATTTCTCAATTTGAATTATGCCCATTTCTATTAGAAAATTATCCACGCTGCTTGGGTACGACGAGAGGCTTGTCTGTAAAGTTGAAACTTCTACCTATTTTCTGACTTGGCGTGTCCATGGACACTCCAAAGTTTTCCTAATTCATCAAATAAATTCCCAACATGGACTTACAAACCGCGGGGCCCATCCTCCCCAAAAGAAGCAATTATAAAGAATTATGATTATTCTGATTAATGGACTCTATTACTAGGTTGGAAAACCATGATTGTACTAAAGATTTAGTTCTGTCGGATTTTCTTTGTTAGGATAGTGCGTATGCCGATTGATCACAATTTGCAGAGATCCCACGATTATGCAAAGACGCATTTCAAGCTGTCCCAATAAATGTCTAATGCCAAATAGTAAACACACTCGCATGGGAAAAGAAAAATAGGTTTAATTAGATAATGGGGAGGGAGAGAGAGAGAGAGAGAGAGAGAGAGAGAGAGGGGTTGATTTTGTCACGAAAAGTTCGGCTATTTGAGCATTTTTCGCATTGATAATTCAAACTGTCTTCTAAAGGGGACATGAGTGGGTCACGCATTACCAATTCTTAATATTAAGCAGATCAACTTCCTAGAGCAGTGGTAGGGAATTCGGGGCAAGACAAGATTTTGCTAAATCTATAGTGTACAACTTGAGAAAAAGATGGAACACGGGGAAAGCTAATTTATTCCATGATTATTTTTGCTGAATCTTACACATTAATTATTGGGTTTGGGGACACTGTGAAATGCATTTTATGTCAAAGAGAACGAAAAGAAAAGAAGAATAAGAAAAATCTATCTATTTGCAACGAATGTCGTCCAAGATGGATACCCAATTTAAGGGTTCTTGTTTCAATTCTCAGCTAACTCTTTTTAATAAATGGCACTCACATGGCATAAGTTATCTATTTCTATTTTTCACATATTGAACGGCTTCATTTCATGTCTCGTTTCTTGAATAAGCAACCATTATTTTTATTTTTTATTTTTAATATTAGTTATGAGATAGAAGAAGCAGAGAATTCTAGCTAGGAGTGTGTTGATTCAATCTCTTCATGTATTTTTGAGTCGAACATTTAAGCATAGATCTTTTATTGAGATGGCGCATTGATATGTATATCATGATATATGTTTTATCTCCCATTCGTAATCAGCTTTTTATTTTGGAAGCCTTTGACAACAATCGTGTTGAAAAAAACGTAGGATGTAACGGTTGAAAAGAAAAATTAAGGACACGTGTCTTTCATTGGAGAGAGATTTGCTTGAGTGGAAAATAGACTGGAAAGATTTTTTTTTTTTTTTTAAATTAAAAATAGATGGCTAGGTACATCGGAGTTGTTTGGTTCACGCAAACAGCTAAAAGCAAGATTGCTTTGTCGCGTGGCTTTAAAGACTCCTTCTTCCATTTTAATTACAACCCTCCATCGTCATCTTCATAACCCCCAAAAACAACGAAGAAACCAGGCAAACCAAACCCTAAAAACCCGGCTCGTTGCTCTTTTATCAAACTCCCTCATCTCCTCCAAATGACCCCACAAACTCCCACCATCCGATCATAAATCCACTCGAAGAGATGAGCTCAAACCCTAGCTCAGGTGCATCTGCCAGCGGCGAGATCGCCAGCACCGCCGGTGGTGGAAGCGGTGGACCCTGCGGAGCATGCAAGTTCTTGAGGAGGAAGTGCATCACGGGATGTGTTTTTGCGCCCTACTTCGACTCGGAGCAAGGAGCGGCTCATTTCGCGGCAGTCCACAGAGTTTTCGGGGCGAGCAACGCTTCGAAGCTGCTGCTGAACATCCCAGCCCACAGGCGGCAAGACGCTGTCGTGGCAATATGCTACGAGGCGCAAGCTCGGCTTCGAGACCCTGTCTATGGATGCGTCGCCCACATCTTTGCTCTCCAGCAACAGGTAATAAAACCTATTTACAAGAATCAATCCAATTTTTCACCTGGATCGAATCACCGATTCTTGCTCCAAGTGGTTGACTTTTTCTTTTCCTGGAAGAAAGAAATGATCGAGTCTAACAACACGTAGACTGACTAGTTTCTGACATGATCAGGATCATTAGCTTCCTAGGGTTGCAGAAACTGAAACTCGAGAAAGAAGAATCATTGGGAAACGGCGAACATTTAGAGCATGCCGTGATATATGGCAATAGCATTATATGCTTCGCAGAAACCCAGAAAAATTTTCCTGATTATTGAGTTATACAAATCATGCGGTCGGCGGTTACGACGAGTGCGTGAGAGTCTGTGTGCTTTCATCAGAGCGTACTAAGTTTCAGTGTCTCATGTATCTCGTCTTTTCACGGTTATTAAGGAAATGGTCGGTTTCAACGTCCGGATAGGTTCGCCAGAAAACCACTGTGCTCTCATTAAATGTCTTCTTCTCTCTCCTTTTGGTCACGTTGCTTGTCAAGATAATCCACTAACTCAGCAGAGTCAACGGCGTTGAGGTTCAAGTGCAACGGTGTACTCTCTGGATATCTGTCATCGGTTTTCTTTCCCTATTCCGTTGGCGCACGTAAAATGATCTGCGAAGATACCCTACCGCTCTTATGCTCTCTTTAGTGCCTGGTCTATTTCCAACGTCACACATTTTACGTTGTTTATAGTCATGACACATACCAAATCCTTCATTAATGACTTTTGAGATGACATCTTTCTGGCGATTGATGGATTCATTGGTTGTTTCAAGATTTTGATAGCATCCTGAACATGACTTATTTAGAGTTTTTCACTTACATATCGTATGCTACGGAACGCACACTTGCACGAGAGCTAGCAGAAGTTACTATTTGATTATGATTGGTGATTATTTTCTTCTATTACTGGGGAAAAATAAAGAATATAGTTAGCTTTTAAGCCTTCGAGAATGCCTTGGAGAAGGCCCGGAAGAGGCTAGGGTAAACTTTATTACGGTTCAACATGGATCTAATTACTGAAGTTGTGAATATTATGCTGCTTTTAGATTTAGACAAGGCATATATATAATGCACATTTAAAAGAAGACTATAGTCGCCAAGAGAGATATTAATGACTGTGATTTGGGGCTGATAACATGCATTCATCCAAAAGCCTATAAAACGGACATATCTTTGGGTTTATAAATATAAAAAATTTGAGACATGTCAATTCAATAAATATAAATTTTTATATTGAATTTGGTTTATCAAGTAATTTGGTAAAGATAGGTGGGTTATTAACTAAAGTGTTTAATGAGCAAGTACCACCAAGATTGAGTCTACTAGATCAAGCAAAACGATTCAATTTCAAGAATTTGTGAGATTCACACTAATTCCTAATGAAAACATAATTTTTTATGGTTGTGTCCCCTACATGGTCTCTAGAACATATTTATACAACATTTTCTTGTGTTTATTAGAGAGGGAAAATGTTTAGTTTCTGGTTCGAACATGAGACTACAAATTTCTGGTTCTATCCGGCAATTTCCTTACCCAAGGCCTATCTAATTAACTCTAAACATATGATCTTCCTATGTACCCAGGTGGTAAACCTACAAGCTGAGCTCTCATATCTACAAGCCCATCTTGGACCACTAGAGCTACCGACGCAACCTCTGCCACCCCTTCTTCCAATGCAGTTGCCGGTGGCGCCACATTCTCTCTCTATAGCTGACCTTCCAATTCCGTCGGCCTCGCCATCCATGCCTGCCCAATATGATGTATCGTCACTTTTTGATCCGACGGTGCATCCATCTTCATGGGCTGCTGGCACGCTACTGCGAAGGACAATTGATCCACGTCAATTCAGTGGCGGCAGCTCATTACCAACCACAATGGTCGAAGGAGAGGGTGATCTTCGAGCATTGACAAGTGAATTTCTCAGCACACAATACCCTCCCCGAATGCCTGATACTTCACCGACGCCGTGCCCCTCTAAAAAGGACAAACCTTGATGATGGATCGGGCGTTTGTTCAAAGCATTGCATAGCTCATACAAGCAACAACGCTTTTTTCCCATCTTGTTCTTGTCGTAGCAATCACTTCAGTAAGTGATGATACTAGTTTTTCTTTTTTATAACTTTTTGGTACTTGGCTTAATTCTGTGCCTATTCTTTTAGAAGAGTTAATTAGGAGTGTATGAAATCAAAATCGGTTGTGTTGCATTAGCCCCATGTTGCACCAAAGAAGCATAACAAGCAAGAAAACGTTTTGAATGATGCTAAATATATCAGAACTGATTTACGAAATGCGTGTTCTAAACCACGAGGTAAACTCTTTTTGAGTGCTAACTATGATCCACTAAATTAAATTCCCGCTTATAATTTCCATCACATGGTACGTTAGTTATAAATTTCAAGTTTTGTATACATAGTATCAAAAGTTTAGTTATAAATTTCATGTTATAATTTCCAAAAGTTTTCTTTCTATAGATTGGAGGGCATGGAAGTGCCGTCTCCCGTTTTGATAAACTATAATTGGAGGCAGATTTATTCTCTTGAATGTTTTCTTCAACAAGTCTCTCTTTCGCCGGATCACTAGATGTACCTTTTTCTTTTCAATATGAGTTATCATCACATCCAATCAAAAAGAGCAAAACACTTCACTAAGCACCTCTCTCAGTCTTTATCTCTATCTCTGCCGCTACTCAACAATTTGCCATCTCAATTGCTATTGCTATTGACCTTTCAATTTGGTCGATGGCAACCTTCTCAGCGTCAAGGATCTCTCCCTCCCTCTCTCAGCGTCAAGGATCCCTCCCTCCCTCCCTCCCTCCCTCCCTCCCTCCCTCCCTCCCTCTCTCTCTCTCTCTCTCTCTCTCTCTCTCTCTCTCACTCTCATTAACCTCGTTGACTGCGATCTGTCTTAGTTGTTGAGATCTCAATGAAAACGATTAAATTGCAACAATATCTCAATTACGGTGCCGAGACATCCCTAAAATATATATGGTGATTGAGAGAGAGAGAGAGAGAGGTCGCAGTTGCAAGCGGCACGGTCCTATGATGATTTCTTCGGTGGCAACTGCGACTTAGCTGGCTGTGATGGCGGCAGGAGACGTGGTAACCTAGGGTACAACAGCTAGAAACCTGTGAAGAGTGGGGGAGGAAGGGGAGGGTTTTTGGTGGCAATCTATTGTTTGCTGTTTCTGTAGTCAATACAAATGAGCGACACAACAAACGAGAACATCTAATTGGACAGTGAATCTGCATTCACTATCACTGCATTCAATGCTAGGTCCATTTGCTTTGCTGAAAATAAACGATCTGAAAAATATTTTTCTAAAAATAATTGTTTGTATCGGCTATAAATGTAAATGAATAAAAAGTATTTTCATTGTCTGCTGTTGACACTTAAATTTTGACTAAATATTTAGGATTAAATTGCATAGGAATTTGGGGATCAATTTGACCCTAACAAAAATGATTTTCACCTTATCTAGGTATGGACATTTTTTGCATATACTAAGTTTTGTTTTATTTATTTTTCTTACCTTTTTTTTGGATAATCATAAAAAAAATAATAATAAAAGGGGACCACAAGGATTGGGCCTTCATGCCCAGTCCCCCCTTCTTCTTTTTCTTTCTCCCCCATGAACCCACGACCCAGCCATTTTTCCTCAGCCGGGCCTTGCCTCCCTCTTCCTCTCCTTCCTCCTTCCTTCCTCTTCCTTGCAACCCACGCGCGTAGACCGATGATGGAGGGAACACGCCTTCAATGCAATAGAGTAGGCCATGTAAGAGCAAGTGGGTTGCTGAGGGGACATTGGTTCGACAGCACCAAGGTCGGTCGACACATCAAAGACTAGCGGCCGAAGCTCCATCGACCAGCCCCCCTCCGCCTATAAGTAAGGTGTTGGGTGGAGGCCAAAGGACTCACAAAGAAAGAGAGACTGAGGGCAGTGAGCTCGATGACTTCCCTTGAGAGACATCGGGGGAGGCTTGAGAGCAAGCAAACCTGAGAGGGAATGGAGAGAGCAAGCTGGAGAGGAGAAGAGGAAGGCCAAATCTAAGGCTGGTGGGACAGAGCTCCGAGAGAGAAGAGCAGATCTAGAGGGTGGAGGGTGAGATTTGAGAGAAAGAGTTCTCTCTTGGCCAAATCATGAAGACCTTTGGCCCCGCGAGACCTTCGTCGCATCACTGCCGCCTGACATTATTTGTCGTTGCTTTGACATCACCTGTTACACCAAGCCTGATGCCACCATTGTTCAACCCTCGACGCTATCCCTGCATTAAGCTGATCGATACTGCTGCTTACTGTTGCCGCCCCTCTCGCATTTTAGCCTGAGTGTGCCCTCAGCTGCGACTAACAAGCCTGGCCTAATGCTACCGCCGTGCAACTACTAGCGATGAAGCCCAGTCACGTCACTCCCTTCACCACCCACCCATAACTTTCATCGGATCGCTACCGATCTAGCTCTCGGTGCCACCTCAACTGAGAAAACTCGGACCAGCCGAGCTGTTGGTTGCACCATTACGATCGAGAGGTCTGGGCTAGCCATCGTTGCCTGCCGCAATCATCTCCGTTAGGGCTCATGGCGAAGGAGTTGGGGGGCTACGAATCAAGTCGAGAACAGGTTGTATTCGGGTAAGGTTTCACCTATTTGGGTCAGCTGGGTCCAGTTGCATAAGGGCTTGTTTTACCTAGGCTTTGCAAAGTTGTGGGCCTGTTTTGTGTATTTAAATTATGGGCTTAGAATTATTTTTTTTAAAAGAAAATAGAGGAAGCTTCGATTGGGCCGCGCTTCAAGCCTATCTGGGTCACTGGCTTTAGCAATTCGAGTCAGTCCCAACTCGGGAATTTGACCCAAATCCATACTTATATAATATAGTATAAATTATTTTACATTTTTCCAAAAGTAAAAAAAAGTGAAAAATGATTTACATTTCCAAAAAATAGAAAAAACATAAAAGAAGTTATTTTATTTTATTTTTTATTTTCTACACATACATGGAAAAATCCTTGAAAACCAAAAACCCCGATATTTAAACAAGATTAGATACCGAAGGGCATTAGTGATTAACTAGTGTAATCAAGTCCCCGATCCTAATTTTTCTGGTTATGCAGGAGTAAAATATTTCTCCCAATATTTTGCTTGGGTTTCTAATCAACCCACCCCAAATCGATTGGTGGCGACCCATATTTGAAATTAATTTGCAAGTTAAAAACTCAAATCATAAGTCGTGAATTGGTGGGCTTGGGAAAGTCTATGCTAAGCCTAAACACTTAGCGAGCCATTAGCTTAGAGGGCACGGAAAAAAGAGGTCGCAATAGCTTGGCAACTCCACTGGAGAAAATCTTTTGTGTACTTAGGCCTTTTTATCTTGTTTAAATGCTTTGCTAGCTTGGGGTTTTTTTATTTTTCTTTTGTGTAGGATAATAGCTTAAAGATTAATTTTAATTTTGTTAAAATAGAATGTTTAGTGATTATAAACTGCTATGCATATTTTAATTTTTTAGCACTACACATGGCACACACAATCTGGTCGCTGGACCTGGGCTACTATAGGATATTTTATGATGGTGTTAAGAAAGATACGACATTGAAAGCGGACTGCGATATAGAGGTTGCCATTATTTTCCCCGAATTTCTTTAGGTAGAGCTGAGGTTAAGAAGGTAGGATACCAATGTGAGACTGCGACGGGCAGACACCTTTTTAATTTCTCTAAACCTTCTTAGTTAGACGTCGAGCCGCACATATCATGTGCATGTCTATGTGCTTGTCATTTTCTTTAAAAGTAAGATGATTTATTTACCCTTTTTTACTCAGTTTTTTTTTTATTAGCCCATGGCAATTTAAATCGGTTTTTCGGGTTCCAATTTATATGCGATGGGAAGAGATGATATCCAATTTATTCCCACACTTAAACGAGAGCTCTTCAAATGGTAGGGTTAATTGGACCAATTTGCCCAAAAGTGCATGAAAGCCAAAATTGGTCATCTTCAATCGTCATTCCAAATCCCTATTTATCTTGAAGTCTTATAGGCAATAACGCATTTTTGGTGCCCTAGGACTTCCACTTTTATGTATGGTAGGTTCGAGCTAACCCTAACTTTGGAAGAATAGAACATCACTATTGGAATGCCTCTTGAGAATAAGCTTGTTAGGCCACCAACAGGTATTAATCCGCTATGTGGGTTAGCACAACTTTTAATAACTAAAATTCATGTTGTAAGACAAATTCTTGAAACCAACCATAATACCCGCCCACTAGCATTTTTGATTGATTGTTTTGAAAATCAACCCATGATATGAAAAAGTGAGATTTTCCTCCTAGTTTTTTTTGAGTTCAACATTTTCCCTAATAAAAAAGATGCCATAAGTCCGTTGATGGCATGGGTGGTTGATAAGGTCTCAAGGGGGCAAAATTATGTCAACATGATTTTAGCCGAAACATTCTCGTCCCTTAATTGTTTTAAAGAAATCCTAGAAAAAATCATGCGGGCTTCCCTTGAAATTTTACAAGTCTAGTTCTTTTCTCATTTAAGCGAAGCTGGATGCCTCATGCAGTTATTTGAAATACATGATTTCGAAAATCCACTAAGGAGATTTGTGGCTTTAAGATCACACATTCCTAACCAAAGTTGCTTTAACTAGATAAATTCCCTAAGGGACCCCACTCCTGAGGCATTCTTGTGGTATGCTAGTTGGTTCCACGAAAAGAAAGCTTACTTTGCTTACAAATGTTGCAATCCGATCCCGTTGCTCGGTCTCACTAGCGCCACTCCTTATTACCCATATAGGGTGGCACGTCATTACAAAACCCTTCAGGAGATCCCGCCGCTTCTAAAAATGAAGATCTCTCCACTCTTTTTCACCCATAAAAGCCGTGACTACACATTCGAGATTCACATTATCAAGGATATATGGAGCAAGTGCTATCGCAAAAGGATCGTGTTGACTGAAAGGCTTGAGGGACAGGAAAAGGCCCATCACACCTCTAAATCCTACATCAACAACCATTGTATCCTGACAAGATCGCGATTGTTGGTCCTTAAGCTAATTAGCAAAATTAGTCAGCATGAGCAAATTGAGCATATGCAAAGGGGCTTGGGAATAAGCTGGGTACATCTCTCAAAGCCATTCCAAGAAAGGAAATAGCTGTGCAAGACCGAAGCTTTCCGTCACATATATAATAACAATCACGTTGCCATAATGTCAATATTTCGAAAGTTCTTTTCCTAGTCCCATTGTTTAGGGACTTTTATTTAATATCTAGTATTTTGTAATATCGAGTATTTTGTTTTGTCATTTTAATTCTAAGTTTAAATGTTAGAAATATGATGTCTATGAAATCCTCTTTTGATAAATAAAAATAGTTGGACCATTGCCATGGGTCAATCTTTATTTGTTGTCGTGCCCATTCATTTCTTTGTGACATTAGGTTATTATGAATCGTCAACCACCAGTCGCTCGCAAATGGCATCAAGCAATGGTGGCTAATTAGAGTGATGTACAAAATCGCCTTGCTAATATTGAAGATGGCGTAGGACAAATATCCATTGTCCTTCGACAACTCTCGAAGCAAATGGAGTCCACTTTGGCCAAACTCAACCTCGTAACTGCTCTAAACACACTTGTGACACTTGTAAACTTACCAAAGGATGACCAACATGACAGACACTTTGCAAGGATCATGAAGAAGCTGAGCCAGCTGTAAGGTCAAGATCCCATTGATCTATCTAATTATGTCACTGTTAAAATTCCAGAAGAGCTTGAAGTGTCCGAATGTGAGGGGTACGCCAATGTCTCTTGCCCAGAGGCCTACTTACAAGCCTACCTAGTCCAAAAGATGATTCAATCATACCAATCAAATTTGACCCCACCTTGCGGTGGTACATTGTAAAGATGATTAATCTCCTTAAAACTTAGGGGGAACTGACTAATGCTTTCCACCAAGAATATAATGTTGACATCAACATCGACATCACCTTGCCTCATGAAGATTCAACAGTTGCAGAGATGAAGGAAAATAAGTTCTTAAGGACACATGCCATGTCAGGGAGGAGACAGATTGCCTAGTTTGACCCGCAGGTAACAGAAAAAGGATCGATCAGAGAAAATATTGATGTAGCCTTGCATGATAAATGGACTACCGAGCAGTATCCTATTATTGAGAAGCTTCTCACTAAAAAAGGCAAGGAGCATGTGGATGAGGTCAATACTGTAAAACCTATTTCGAACTAGAGCACGGCTATGCAGCTTCCTAGGCTTACCACAAGAGCTAGGGTCGAAAGAGTGCCAACTCTCATCAACTTAAGGAGCAAAATTCCCCTATCTCCCAGTCTCTTGGACAGGCTTAAGCTAGCAAAACGAATGGCTTTACTCAATATGTCAGGATTAGGTGTCAAGAAAAGAAAGCTTAAGCAATTCGAGCTAATGCTTACCACTAAACGTAGGTAAAATCTAGCAGCCTGTGAGCTATCACGCCAAGGCTTCAAACATCGCTCGTGGTACATTCCCGAAAACTACCGGTGTTATACAGACGAGGTCAACCGTTTATCAAATAATTGCTTCCCACCCATACATAGGGTTCAAAGCATGTTAGAAGGGAGAAGATTTTCTCTTCTTTTACGCAAACGGAAGCATAAACAATTCACCCAATCAACAAATAAGGATAGTTTTAACCACACTCATATATATACATATGCATAAGAAGATTGTCATATTATACAAGCTATAATCAAAACAGCTTAAACACACCAAACTAAGTTTTGTTGCTCGCCACATCCGATTAGTCCACAAGTGCGGCCACGACCTTCGCCAAAAAGGGGTTTGGGGTAAACCTAGCACCTCTAGTACTATGAAGGCAATCCAAAAAGTATTACTAATCCCATTACCACCTAACTATCTATAGGCTCCAAAATCCATGGCTCCGGCTCGACGATCATATCGGGATCAAGCTCGGGATCATCCGGATTCATGGCATCCCAACTGATGCCTCCCCCTAATCCTCTGACACCCAAAGGTCCATCAAAACTGCGAATATGACCATGCCTCTCATCTTTTACCCAAAAATACCCAGTTACAAAACGATAAGCCACTAGATTAGGAGATCCATCATCGACCCGGACGGTCGTGACGTAGCGTGTGTAACGCGCATCAGTCTCCCCTATCGGATACTCAATGACCTCCTAGCTATGCTTTACGGGGAGTCTGAATTGGATTTGGCAAAAAGGCTTCGTCATTCTTAGGGCCTGTAAACATTCAACAAACAACAGTAAAATAAAACTCAATGAGTGAACTTCCTAGACCTTGCGTAGGGAAGCCGTTCATCTCATAAACGCCCTAAACATGCAATTCCTCTAGCGATAGTAGATCAATAGCAAAATTTCTCTTGTTTTGCCCTAACTATTTACATGAAAGCATATCCACTTATTCAAGGCCATCATCGACAATACATAAGCAATTCTCATAACACTTTCCATGTTCCTAATCAATCATACAAATGCGCCGTATAGTATAGTCATGCGTCTATGCCATGCAATAACCCGGACATGATCACAAATACATCTCATGCACTTTTCACACAACCATTTCTAGATTATTACAGCCATTTAGGACCCAAGGCCAACCCAAAGGTTCGTAATCATTTGGCATAACCAGGCATCGTCTCGTCCCATCAAGCATGGCATCGTCCCACATAAACATATCAAGATGGTACTCTTGTAAGGAGTTTCGTTCTGAAATCCATCCGTGAATGGCATCCCATTGGGTTGGGGGTATCCAAACTTAATCAGGCATCGTCCCACGTAAACACATTAGGACGAGTTCTCTACCCCACATAAACGCATCAGGGTCTTGAGGTGATCACACGATTCATTTCATATCTTTCTCATTAACCAATGTGATGCCCATGCAGTATGCAACAACCTATACCATATGCCATCACGTCACCCGCATGCCTTATATTATATCATAGAAAAGTACCACCTTGAAATAGGCTAGTGAATCAACCTAGAGGGGGGTGAATAGGTTGTTGCGGAATTCTTTTGGAATCTCTTGCGGTGAAATACGTTGATATTAAAGATATATCAATAATAATTAAATTACGTATTCATAAAGTAAATAGAGTAGAGTGAGAGAGAATTGACACAAGGATTATAGTCGTTCGGCTTAGACCAAGCCTACGTCCACTCTCCACGCCGGGCAGCCAACCGGGCTGTAATCACTATGTAGCAAATGAGAGCCGTTACAGTAAACGGACTAGACTTCTTCAATAGACAGTCTCTTCTACAGCCTTCTGCTGCTTTCGCACTATATCTCACTCTCTTTGATACACAATTTGAATATGAAAGATTTTAGAGAACAAGTGATTTTGGAGATTCTAACATCGAGATTTTTCTACTAGTCTGTCCTTGTTTCCAAGCAATGTCGATCCACCTTAAATAGTCTCTGTGCCTTCATATCTGTTGGCACTTACCAAAACATTCATCCAATCAATTCGTTGGACTGAATCAATTTAAGTGATCTCCTTGTCCCGAAAACGTAAGTAGACAGCAGCTCGTCAATCTGTTCGCCCATACAATCAGGATCTTGAGTTCCCAAAATTAGATTCTTCCAAAAATAATCTTGATCTTCAACGGATAAAATCCGAAGAATCAAATCTTCCAAGCTCTTGATCACAGCCAGATATATTCCATGGTTAGGATTAGGAAATACGAAATCCAATATCTTACTTTCCTTAGCCATAAGAATAACCTGTGGCCAGCCTGTAAAAATTGCGAACTGTCTTCAGACGTAGATTTGGGTCTTGAGGGTCAGCAGACTGAAACTGAGTCTTGAAGGTCTTCAGATGGAAACTGGGTCTTGACTGACTTCAGACGGAAAACTTCAGGCCGAAATTCTGGGTCTGACTGTCTTTGAAAACCTTTAGACCTTAACAACTTCAGACGTAGCCGACTGAATCTTGGAGTCCTTAGACTGTACTGTTGAGGCTGTTTTGTTAGCTTCAAAACTCCAAGGGATTTTTCTTCAACAATCTCCCCCTTTTTTATGGTGACAAAACCCTCGACAGATTTGTGAATTAAAAAACCTGCAAGGAAAAACTCATATATATTTTGAGGATTATTTCTACAAAACAGAGTGTTAGTCCAATAACAATTATCCTCACAAAATATAATAATCCTGCAATCAAATTCACAAGTCTAGATCCAAATCATCAAATCAGCATAAGATCATAGAAGTTCAAACAACCCAATCGAAATCCAAAATGAAAACAGTCTAAATAAAATAAAATTGAACTTCAAAATAGATCAAAATAAAAACTCTCAAAGCTTCCTCAGCTTCAAAAAACTTCAAATCTTCAAAACCTGCAATCAAATCTGCGCAACTCTCTCCCTTTTTGTCTCATCAAAGAGGTAGAGTGAAATGAGATAAAGTTTTGAAAAGATTTAGGGGCCTGCAGGGAAACGAACAAGTTGAAACTTGCTAAGCTCCTGGACTGACTTGTCAAGTTTGGCAAGATTTTCCTTCACCGAAGCTAATTTCGCACCGGTCCGATTTGACTCCATTTGAGCTCTCAGTGCATTGATCTATTCTTGCATGTTCACTGAAGTACTCAGCAGCGCCTTTTTCAAGTCTCTCATTTTGAAGTCCATCCCAAAAACCTGCTTTTTCAAGTCCAACATAATATCCAACAGCTGTGTGAATGCTGTGGAATTGGCATTGCTTCCACTTGGACCAGCGAGAATGGGTTTGAAAACTAGGAGCTTCCCTTTCAGCCCTTTCCTTCTCGGCGGTGAGGATTCTTCATGCTCTGGGAAGTGGGATGCATAGACCTCCTCAAGATCAGCACCAGACCTACTCACATCACTAAAATGTAGTGGCGATATTGTTCCTTGTTCTGCAGCAACTCCCCCTGAATGAATGCTAGTGGGTGGAGTAGAAAATTCATCGCCAACATCCATATCAGCACGAGGATGTTTCTCGGTCTCTTCCTCAGCAAAAGATGGCTCAAATGCAGCAGCCATATCCTCCTGCATTTTGCTTTCTTCCTCAAACTTCCTTCTTTTTTTCTTCTTCTTCACTTTCCTCTCGTCTCTCTCTTTCTTCTCTTCTCTGTTCTTCTGCTCTTCTTCTCTCCTCTTCTCTTCTTCTTTCTTCTTCTCTTTTTCTCTCCTCTTCTTCTCTTCTTCTTCCTTTCCTCTTCTCTTCTCCTTTCTTTTTCTTCCTTCTCTTTCCTCTGTTTCTCTCGCTTCCTTCTCCTCTCGCTTCTTTTCTCGCTCTCTCCTCGGCCTTTGTTCTCGGGATTACAGGGGCTCCTCAATCTTAGAGAAAGTGGACAAAGTCATGGCATCTTCTTCATCCTCCTCGTCTTGCAGGATGATCTTTCTTCTTTTCTTTTCAGCCATGGGCTCTTTGCCCTTCCTTTTCGATGAAGCAGTGGGGATCTCCCTTGAAGGTGTTTCCCTCCTCAACCTTTCCAGTGCTGCAGTCAGTTCTGGAAATTTCATCTTCATCACCATTTTCTCACCAATGAGCATCGAATTCAACTTTGTTAGGCATAAAGATGCAGGAACTTGAATATCAAAATGCCTAAACAATTTGGTGATGATTGATGAATAAGGCAAATGACCCTTATCCTTTACCACAATTCTATACATATGGAAAAGAATGACATGTGGAAGTGAGAAAGGTCTGCCCTGGTTGATGGCAAACATCAGCTTTGCCTCTGTTTTGGAAACATCAGTCTTCGAGATTGTTTTTGGCCGGATGTAGTTGATGACAACTTTATGCAACAAAATATTGGTGGCATTCATCCTAGTGTATGATATCTTGCCTTCAACAGTTCTGTCTCGTACAATATCCAATGTTGCATAGGCTGTAGAGACTTTGATTGGCTGGAAACCCCTTCTTTCCACACAAATAATGTTAGCCAGCAAGTCAACGTCAACAACATAATCTTTGTCCATGAAAGAAAAGGACAAATGATTTGCATCCAAAAAGGATAGATTCGAGTAAAAGTAAGCCGCCAATTCAAAGTGGGCCACAGTCATATCTGTGCAGAAATTCTCCAATTGCAACCTAGCAAACTTCCCTCTTAAATTAATCCTTATCGAATCTAGGAAGTTAAAATCCACACTCCTTGGATTGACCACACCCCTCTTTAACAGCTTCGCATAAACTCGTTCATGCTCCCTCGACCAAAATAAGCTCCCCGGAGGACAAACAGTATTAGCAGCCACACCAAAACGAGGTTCAAAGTGAGAGAAAAGTCTCTCATCATCATCTAAAGTCTCAGCAGGAGCATTCTCAAGTGGATCACTCGAGATATTTTCCAGCGTCCTCTGTGCAGTGCCTTTATCAACGACATTCAGCTTCTCCATCTCCATCAAAAATGCATACTCACTCCTAAACCCTCTTTCCTTCAAATACTCCTCGATCGTCTTAAGGCTAACCTTCCCATCCTTAAGCCTTTTATAGAGATCGTAAGCAACATTTGGCTTAAGAGTTCTTACCGGTTCTACTTCGGTAACAACTTCCTCAGAATGTTGACTCTCTCGCTTCGTTGAGGCGAATCTTCTTCCGTTAGGTCCACCCTTGTAGGACCCTCTTGCTGTCTCTGTGGTCCCCGCTTGCGATTCTGGAGGACTTGCGAGACGACATTCTTGTAGAGCAAGCAAAGTTTCAACTTGAACATGAGGAAAAATGGAAACTTCGTGACGAAAAAGGGATGAAACGGAAACGGCAAAAGGAAATTTTTAGGGTTTTGAGAGTGAAAGAGTATGAGGATGAATCGCAAAGGAGTAGCTGAGAGTAAAAGTGACGGTTTGAGAGTATAAATAGTGAGAGAGAAATCACCAGAATACGAATCGTCGCCAAAAAGTAAAAGAAAAGAACTGCCAAAAATAAACCGTAAAAAAAAAAAAAAAAAAAAAACTGCCATTTTTGAAAATATAAACCGCCATTAATGCATGTCGAAAAGAGCGAAAAGAGATTTTGAAATACTGAAAAGTAATTACAAAAAAGAAATTCGTAAAGAGATTAAATAATACAGAGTCTGACGGATGTTCAGACTTTACCTTTGAGTCTGAACCCTTTTCAGACTTTTCCTTTGCGTCTGAGCCCTTTTCAGACTTTACCTTTGCGTCTGAGTACAATCAGACTTTACGTAAAGTCTGAAACACTTTCAGACCTTACTTTGAGTCTGAGCCGCCTTCAGACTTTAGCGATGAGTCTGAACCACCTTCAGACTTTAGCGATGAGTCTGAATATCTTCAAAATTCACAATTCCTAGTCTTGAACAAATTGATTCAAAGTGAGCCTTCTCAAGAGGTTTTGTGAATATATCCACCAATTGATTCTTTGAATCTACATGCTGAATCACAATATCTCCATTTTGAACATGATCTCGAATGAAATGATGCCTGATTTCAATGTGCTTTGCTCTTGAATGAAGTATTGGATTCTTTGTGAGGTTGATTGCGCTGGTGTTGTCACATTTGATTTCAATATGTGTTTCATCAACTCCAAAGTCTCTTAATTGCTGTTGCATCCATAGAATTTGAGAGCAGCAACTTCCAAGAGCAATGTACTCTGCTTCAGCGGTTGAAAGAGCCACGGTACCCTGTTTTCTTGAGAACCAAGACACCATCTTGTTCCCCAATAATTGACATGTACCTGTAATGCTTTTTCTATCCACTCTACAACCAGCAAGGTCAGCATCAGAGTATCCAAGGAGAGTGAAATCTCCTTTCTTAGAATACCATAGACCTAGCTTAGATGTAATTGCAACATATTTAATGATACGCTTAACAGCAGACATATGAGATTCTTTAGGATCAGATTGAAATCTAGCACAAATACATACACTAAACAAGATATCAAGTCTAGAAGCTGTAAGGTAAAGAAGTGACCCGATTATACTTCTGTATAGCTTTTGGTCTACACTCTTCCCTTGTTCGTCTTTATCCAGCTTTGATGAGCTTGACATAGGAGTTTCTGTTTTCTTGCAATTCTCCATTTCAAACTTCTTGATAAGGTCTTTTGCATACTTCTCTGGATAGATGAAAGTTCCTTCACTTGATTGTTTGACTTGAAGTCCCAAAAAGAAGTTTAGTTCTCCCATCATGCTCATTTCAAATTCGTTCTGCATACACTTTGAAAAATTCTTGCAAAGTTTCTCATTAGAAAAACCAAAAATAATGTCATCAACATAAATTTGAACAAGTATAAAATCCTTGCCTTCTCTCTTTATAAATAAGGTAGTATCTACTTTACCTTTAGAGAAGCCATTTTGAATTAAAAAATTGCTTAACCTTTCATACCATGCTCGGGGTGCTTGTTTTAAACCATATAAGGCTTTCTTTGTTTTGGTCTTTTAGGATCGTCAAATCCTAATGGTTGTTCCACATAGACTTCTTCTTGGATGACTCCATTTAGGAATGCACTTTTCACGTCCATTTGGAATAACCTGAAATTTTTAAAGCAAGCAAAAGCAAGAAGTAATCTTATAGCTTCTAACCTTGCCACAGAGCATAGGTTTCGTCATAGTCGATGCCTTCTTCTTGTGTGTAGCCTTTTGCTACAAGTCTTGCTTTATTCCTTACCACTTTTCCTTGTTGATCAAGCTTGTTCCTGAAAACCCATTTGGTGCCAATGATTAATTTTCCTTTTGGTTTAGGAACTAGCTCTCAAACGTTGTTGATTTTGAATTGGTTTAGTTCTTCTTGCATTGCTTCGATCCAGCTTTCATCTTTAAATGCATCTTCTATATTTTTTTGGTTCGATCTCAGAAATTAGTGCAAGAGCACTAGAAGCTTCTCGTCTTTTAGACCTAGTACGAACTCCTTCATCAATATTGCCAATGATGAGGTCTGGGGGATGACTTGACTTTTGCTTCCAATTTGTAGTTGGTTTGTCACTTTGGTGAGCTCTTCTTCAGTTGAAATTTCTAAATTTGTTTGAGGCTCAGTGTCTAAGGCTTGATTTTCTTCATGAGAATTTGTAGACACTTGGCCAAACTCTAAATCTTCAAGTTGAGTCTGATTTTGTAACAAATCTTCGAACTTCACATTCATGGATTCTTCCACAGTTTGAGTACGTTTGTTGAAGACTCAAAGCTTTGCTTGTCATGGAGTAGCCAAGGAAAATTCCTTCATCTGATTTTTCTTCAAACTTACCAATTCGATCACTGGAATTCTTTAGGATAAAACATTTGCAACCGAATACATGAAAGTATGAAACAATTGGTTTCTTACCTTTGAGCAATTCATAAGGTGTCTTTTCCAATATAGGTCTTAGAAAAATTCTATTTATAATATAACAAGCAGTAGAAGTAGCTTTAGCCCAAAAATGAGGTGATACATTACTTTCGATTAAAAGAGTTCTTGCCATTTCTTGCAAAGAACGATTTTTCCTTTTTACAACACCATTTTATTGTGGAGTGTATGGGAATGAAAAATTATGTTGAATACCATTGTCATCACAATATTTGGCAAAATCATGATTTTCAAATTCTCCACCATGGTCAGTTTTAATACTTGAAATTGCATATCCTTTTTCAATTTGAATTTTCTTTGCAAACTTAGTAAAATGAATCAATGCATCAGATTTATTTGCAAGAAAGAAAACCCAAATAAAACGAGAATAATCATCAACTATAACCAAGCAATATCTTTTACCTCCAATACTTTGAACTCTTGTTGGCCCAAATAAATCCATGTGTAATAGCTACAAAACACGATTAGTGGATACTTGATTTATAGATTTAAAGGAATTTCTAACCTGTTTACCGAGTACACAGGGAGTGCATAATTCATGCCTTTGATACTTGAGGTTAGGAAGTCCTCGAACAAGCTTTTTGGATGATACTTTTGCAATTTGCTTCAGATTGACATGTCCAAGCTTCCTATGCCAGAGGATGACTTCATCTTGAATTGATATCAAGCATTGAGGACTGTCGACCTTATATCTAGCAAATAGATATTCCCATGTCTTCGACCGCAAAGGACTCGTGAAAGATCCTTGCTTGATCCGAACATGTATCTTCTTGAAAATTGATTTTGTATCCCGAATCGCATAATTAACTAATACTCAATAGATTGTAGTTCAATCCTTCAACAAGAGAGACATTGTTGATTGTGAGATTTCCAATCATCACGCCTTCCTTGGCCAACAATCTTACCCTTATTGTTACCACCAAAAAGACATTTCCTCCTTTAATATGAGAGAATTTTGTAAAACAACTTGAGTCTCCTCGTCATGTGTCTTGAACATCCACTGTCCAAATACCACTTGACTTTCTTCTTGAAGGTAACCTGCAATTAAAAGAAAGACTCATGTCTTCTTTGGTACCCGATCTTCTTGGGTCCATCATGGTTAGTAGTATAAACAGTCTTTGCCCAGCTCTTCTTAATAGGTCTCCAAATTTTGGGACATTCCTTTTCAAAATGATCTACACTTTTACATTTTGAATAAGTAAGAGCATTTCTACTCAACATGCTTTACAAAAACCTTTTGGAAATGATTTTTATAAAAAGTTTTTTTTGGCATATTTCTAATTCTTTCCTTTACCTTTGGGAAATCGATCAAAGGAACGGTTTCTTGTGTCATTCCTAGACCGGATTTATTAAAGTAAGGTCTTTGGATAGAAAGAATATTATCCAACTTTTCAGAACCTATTGAAAATTTCTTTGAGACTTTCAATAAGTCTTATTTCAAGCAATCATTTTCTTTTGAAAGCTCATTCTCATTTTTTTTCGAAATAGCAAGAGACTTATCTAGACTTTCAACTTTTTCAAGTAAAATTTTTTCTCGTTGTTTCATTTTGGAATTCTCCCTTTTTAATTCAGAAATCCTTTTAAGAGAGCCTTTAAGACTGAGACAAAGTTCATCAATGTATTTTGATACTTTGATAGGAATTTTTAGATTTCTAACCTTGATACCATTGTTTGAGTCTGAGTCTGAATCTGAGTCTGAGTCTGAGTCTGAGTCTGAGTCTGAGTCTGAGTTTGCCATAAGACATATATTTGCATATTCTTCATCACTCTCCTCACATTTAGTGTCACTCCACGTTTCAGCTTTGAGTGCTTTCTTGAACTTTTCAGGTTTTCCTTTCTTTTTCTTCAATAAGGGACAGCTTGGGTCCGATGTGTCCCTTTTTCTTGCATTCAAAGCAAACAACTTCTTTGCCGGTATCTTCTTCTTCATTTGATCTCCTTTGAAATCTTTGATTATTTTGTTTCTTTCCGTTGAATCTTCTACCTTTTCTATTCAACCTTCTGAACTTTCTAATCGAAGTGCCAATTCTTCATCATCCAAGTCTTCTTCGAATCAGTAACATCATAATCATCATTAGATTTTAAAGCAATTGACTTCTTACCTTTTGTGTCAAATTCCTCATTGAATTGCTCGACTTCATAGGATTGAAGTGTGCCAACCAATTCATCTACCGAAAGAGGCATGATCCTCTCGTGTTTCTCTTATAGATGTTTTGACATGATTCCAATCTTTGGAGAGCCCTCTCAACAATTTATTGACCTTCATAGGTCCCGAGATTGGCTGTCCTTGGTATGCCAAGCCGTTTACAATTTCTGTAAATCGACTGAACATATCCGTGATGGTTTCTCCTAGCTTCATTTTGAAGGCTTCATATTGACCAAGAAGGATGTTGATCTTGGTTTCTTTGACTCGATCTGTTCCTTCATAGGTGATGTGCAATATGTCCCAAACTTCTTTGACTGTTTCACAAGATGAAATTCTATTATACTCAGTAGGAGATAATGCACAATAGAGAGAATAAATAGCCTTTGCATCAAGAGCATGTCTCTTAGAAATTTCTGCTTGTGGTAATCCTGCTCCATCAGCTATTTCTTTTCCTGTGCTTGATGTAGCTTTAGGAATAATTCCGTTCTCCACTACATCCCATTCCATAGGATCTTTAGATCTTAGGAACGCCTTCATCTTGTTTTTCCATATGTTACAATCCTTGCCATTGAAGTAGGGAGGTCTGGTATTGCTTTGCCCTTCAATTAACCCTGGAGCCAAAACACTAGCCATAGATCTTTAGCTTCAGAAGTAATAACACTTCTAACAAATAAACAACCTGCTCTGATACCAATTGAAATAGGCTAGTGAATCAACCTAGAGGGGGGTGAATAGGTTGTTACGGAATTCTTTTGGAATCTTTTGCGGTGGAATACGTTGATATCAAAGATATATCAATAATAATTAAATTACGTATTCATAAAGTAAATAGAGTAGAGTGAAAGAGAATTGCCACAAGGATTATAGTGGTTCGGCTTAGACCAAGCCTACGTCCACTCTCCACGCTGGCAGCCAACTGGCTATAATCACTATGTAGCAAATGAGAGACGTTATAGTAAACAGACTAGACTTCTTCAATAGACAGTCTCTCCTATAGCCTTGTGCTGCTTTCGCACTATATCTCACTCTCTTTGATACACAATTTGAATATGAAAGATTTTAAAGAACAAGTGATTTTGGAGATTCTAACATCAAGATTTTTCTACCAGTCTCTCCTTGTTTCCAAGCAACGTCGATCCACCTTAAATAGTCTCCGTGCCTTCATACCTGTTGGCACTTACCAAAACATTCATCCAATCAAACCGTTGGACTGAATCAATTTAAGTGATCTCCTTGTCCCGAAAACGTAAGTAGACAGTAGCTCGTCAATCATGTTCGCCCATACAATCAGGATCTTGAGTTCCCAAAATTAAATTCTTCCAAAAATAATCTTGATCTTCAACAGATAAAATGCAAAGAATCAAATCTTCCAAGCTCTTGATCACAGCCAAAGATATTCCATGGTTAGGATTAGGAAATACGAAATCCAATATCTTACTTTCCTTAGCCATAAGAATAACCTGCGGTCAGCCTGTAAAAATCGCGAACTATCTTCAGACTTAGATTTGGGTCTTGAGGGTCAGCAGACTGAAACTGAGTCTTGAAGGTCTTCAGACGGAAACTAAGTCTTGACTGACTTCAGACGGAAAACTTCAAACCGAAATTTTGGGTCTGACTGTCTTTGAAAACCTTTAGACCTTAACAACTTCAGACGTAGCCGACTGAATCTTGGAGTCCTTAGACCGTACTGTTGAGGCTGTTTTGTCAGCTTCAAAACTCCAAGGGATTTTTCTTCAACACACCTAACTTCACAAGTCCATAGCATATAGGTCGCTGATCAAAGTAGGATAAGTCATTGCAATTGAACATAAATCATCAAATTCACTTATCACATGTCATCATAAATTGTCCAATAATTCATCTCTTGTTAACATAACACATCACACTTCACATTTAACACTTTAATAGCTTATCGCATAACTAGTTATCGATAAACCGCTGTAACCTATCGACTTAAATTATGATAAGCTATCGCTTAGAACATGATAAGCTATCCATGAAAACATGATAAGATATCCACAAAAACATGATAAGCTATCGAGATAACCTATCAGGACCCTATGACAACCTATCATACAAAACCCACTTATCATATTAATAAAACATCATTTAACCTTAATCTAGCCCTAAACTAACTCCAAAATGCAACAACAACCCTATTCAAGTGCTAGAAAGCCACTCACACCCAAGTCCTAGCTTTAAAAAGCGTCGGGAGAGGAGTGGTAAGACCAGGCAACTACTGGGGCTGGTGGTCATGCCTCCAAAGCTCTCATGAGTGGGCCAGACAATGTCCCAGGTGGATGCACAGCAACAATGGGTGGTGGTCGGTTGCCTATGAGGGAAATATGAGGAAAAATTAAGAGGATGACTTGAAAATGAGATGCAAATGAACAAGGGGTGGTTCAACTATGGCAAATAGAGAGAGAAAGATGAACTTGAGAGCAAAAGTGAGAAAATGAGAGTGAGGGAGAGGTATGGACGAATTTGGGGAGAGAGGAAGAGTAGCCCATGCTTGGGCTATTGGATGGCCAAGACTGCATCTTGCCATGTCCCATCCAAGATCAAGGGCTTGGATCACTTCTGACTTTACTTCTTGCCCAAGTCTCATTAATATCATTTAATGAACCACTTATGTCATTTAATGAACCACTTATGACATCACCTCCCTCATCTTCAGCACATAAGTGCTCCATCTCAGCTCCTTTCCCATCTTACCCTTTTGCCCTTAGTTGAATGAGAAGACAATTTGGTCATCTCACCAAGATTGGGTACTATTCACGCACGTGAGGTGCATTAAAAGTCAAAATCTTACATTGAAGGCTTGATGGACTTGGAGGACCCATGGCTTTACCATGGCAACCCACCTCTTAGGCATGTGGGCCTTGGGCCGTCCATGATGGACTTCAGCCCATGGGATGCCTAATCGTGGGCTTGGGCCTATTGGGTTGCCTAACACAGGCTTGGGCCCACTTGGACCCTTGCTCATAGCTTGTTTCCACTTTTCCGAACTTTTGCATCCCGTCGATGAAAAGCCGAGTTTTCATCTCAAGGTGGCATTTTCGGCGTTTTTAGGGTCTACTAATCCTTATTATAATCCTGTTTGAAGATTGGACGTTAATGTAATTTTGTTTTGAAAATTGGGGTCGGATTAAGGATGTCAAATATAACGATACCACTTGTCCTATGACCCACTTGCAATATTTCCAGGTTGAAATGAGTAGGCACTGCAACTAGGCGCCGTTCATAACTCAAACTTCCAAGAGAGTTTCATGGGGCCCACGTTGCAATGGTTCTTCATAACAAGAATCTACCTCATAAGGGATTGAAGTGAGCTATCTTCTGCATTCCTGCATCAATACCAAAGCAAGATTGAAACTGAATTGCCGACGAAGATTTGGTTCGCATAAGAAGAAGACCAATGGAGGATTTCCGAGCATATACAAAAAGGTGAGAGGCTTTCGTGATGCAAACTAACCCTCAACTGGCCGAGGAAGAAATGATAAAGCTATTCATAAAAGCCTGACCCCATAAGTATCGCTTTTGGTTGCATGGATTGTGTTTCCATAACTTCAATGAAATGATCCTCTCATGCGAATACTTTGAGTCTACTGGGGCGAAGAACTCAAAGGCGCTTGATTTTAGGGCTAACACTATCAACTATCAAAATGCTACATTTCATAGGGGTTTCATAGGTTTTGGTTGTTTCTATAACCTCGTGTTTTGTATCCCGTCTAGTATGTTACTGTTACACTTTCCATTCCAGTAATTTAATTTGTTTTCACTCAGTGAATGTACAGTTCTAATATTTCGTTTTGAGAGTATGAGGTTGTATTCCAAACTGGCCCGGTGATGCTATCCAACCATGAAAAAGAAATATCATCCAAGGAGAATGCTAAGGGCTGGGCTTCCTCATGCTTCCTCCCTGTAAAACGAAAAAAAAAAAAAAAAAACAATTTTTTGAAAACAAAAAAAAATTATTTCATTTCCAACATTTTTAAAGTAAGATGTCAAATTTAACCCTATTTATTTTTCTGACTTACTGTCTTTGTATCTCAAAACATCATCCCCTTGACTTGGCATGATAGGAGGCATTTGAAAATGCATGTCATGTGAACTTGTTAGATTCTAAAATACTCTTTAAAAAAAGTAGGGACAAATGGAAAAGATCACCTCGTTTCAAAAAATGGTACGTCTTATTCTCTGAGCATAATTTTAGGAATGACGTTCTCTCTCTTCTATTTACAGGAGACAAAAGATAAGACATAATAGGCACGAGCACACGGTTGAACTCGAAGCATGCATATCATGGTAGCTTAAGGCAGGGTAACGTGGAAATCCTCCTCCATTTTGCTTTCGGCCTCCCCAATTTTGTGAGTCGTCCTTGGGGCTTTGGACCTCGCACATGCATGACTCTACCTCAAGTCTGAGCAATGTCTCCTTTGCATGACGTAACCTAAGAGATTAGACATTGTAGTTTCATTGATGGGACATTCAGCTTCGACAAGCCAAGAAACACAAGGAAAGAATTACTTCGCTTCCTTTGAATTGGTTACTGTCAACAGGGAGAAAATCCAAACAGTTGAGACAATCTCTAGCCCCCTATTCCAGATGATGACTTAAGAATTTGAAAACCTTACTTCTTATTCCAGATGCATACTCTCCCAAGAAGTAATTACCATCAGAAAACTAGAGGTTTTGACTATCCATCTCAAATTCCATGGAAGCTTGAGGTACATGACTTTGCCCAATGCTGCTAATGTTCATATAATCAAAGGCAAAAGAAAAAATTCCATAGAAGGAAGGTGTTGAAGATGGATCAATGACCATTGGTCGCCCATGCACGACCACAATAAGAAAAGCCAATCAAAAGGGATGTTAAATCATGAGAAGACAAAATGACTATCACCAACATTCGAGACATTTTAAGAAGTCATCAAATACGAACTTTGAGGAAGGGTAATTTGGTATTGTTTCTAATATTCTCTCCTCTAACTTCGCTTTTGACATAGTTTCTCTATTTGACAAAAAGCATCTGGATTCAAGAATCAAACTTAATGAGTTAATTTGAGAAAATCAATACCGGCCAAGCAAGCATATGGGAGTGACCCATATCGAATTCACCTAACCTAGTGTGAAAAGATATGTCGTCCTGAAGCCGGTTTGGTTAAATGAAAAAAGAAGCGCCATATAAACCTTACCAGCGTCTTAGCCTGGTGGTATGGAGAATGAATTGGTCTAGACACGGCTGGAGTTCAATCCCCAAAAACGGCAACGAGGTTGCCATTAAAAAAAAAAAAACTAACAAAAAAAAATTGCTTCTCTTGGTTTTGTAAAAATGGGAGGGTACTTAACCTAACGAAACCAAAAGCATAGGACTTCACACCTGCTTCAAGATTTAGGATCACAGGTCTATTTAGTTGTTTACAAACCGATAAGTCATTTACAAACCAAAGAAGAAAAATGTTGTATCGCTCCTAGTTTTTCAACTCCTGAAAATTCATACACTGACATATTCCTATTCGTTGTAGGATCATAGGTACGAATAACAAATCAATGAGAGGCATGTCAGACTTTGATCAACTCTCCCAAGTGAAATGGTGTCTCAAATATTGCCAAAGCAAATCCCAAGAAGATTGCAAACCTCAATTTGCATTTTTGCTTTCAGTCCTACTTATTGATCTATTTCTACATCTTCTCGTATGTAGATGCAAAAGCATACGCATCCATCGAATAAAAAATTAGCCTTGATTATTTGTTTGTGTTATTTCCCTTTTTGAATAGGGGCAATCCATGAACATTCATTTTTTTTAATAATCCCCTTTGTTATCAAGATTTAACACATCTGTAAGAGCAATTTTGTTAAATGCTTTTGATGAATCTTTTTTGCGTAAAATCAATTATTTGTTTTAGGAGTACAAAATCCCTCATATTTAAAAAACTCCACGCCTTTTCCAAACTGATTTTGCATGATGATTTTGTCTATCTAACTCACTGATTCCACTGAGGATTATCAAAGTAGACGGCTGAATGAATGACATGGGAATGATCGAGCATGCTAAATGAGGTGCATTCGAATGATAAAAGGCAAGCCATATCCCCTACATAATCCCCAGTTTATACACTTGTGAGATGAGCATAAGAGGTTCCATGTCTATGGGGTAAAGGGTTCTCTTGTAAATAGTATAATAATCAAAGTGATAAGGGGCATTTCGTTTCTCCACCCTAAACACTACAGGTTATCCATTGCTTACCCCCTTTGATCTCCATACACTTATGAAGTTTCTTTCATACCCCTATAAGAACCACCTTATACTGGGGCAAATTAGAGGCAAGGCGGCATCACAAGGTGAGAAAGTGGATAAAGATTTTCTTACTCGCACTTGCATCAACCTTTAGGTGTCTTTATTGCATATGAACACTCACGATAATTTAAGTGCCCTAGAATGACGAAGAGGGATTCTTCCTTTATCCTATACACTTGTATACGTTGTATAGCTCAATTGAGTTTATAATTTCACCCTCACATTGAGGCAAAGCATGAGTCACTACTATTCAAGCAACATGATCTGGAATGCTGACTGAAGATGAAGACCCAAGAGCCTCATCGTAGTGTTTTGTTTAAACTTGCCTAGACTAATCCTCGAACAACAAAAATGAAAAACTAGGAGCATAAAAAGGTAGTATGCCCGGTAAAAGTAAGGCAAGTGCCCGTGGATGGGAAATTGAATTAAAAACTAAGGGCATGAAAAAGTAATGTGCCTAATAAAAAGTAAGGCCAACACCCTCAAACAAAAAATGAATTTCATCCAAGCAAAACTGCTGTCGTGATTCAATTAATGGAGCCTCCATGAAGATAATATCCATCAGTGAGAAGAAAGACTAGTGACAATGCTAAGACAATCACCAACGTCCACCCTTACGTTGCATCCTTTTGTAAAAGTCTCTTCAAATTATGGCACTTCAATTAACATAGGACTTCACATGTTTATAAGCATTGCTCGAAGAAATATCAGCAACATTATTTCTATCTCTTTTCACAGGGTTCTTGACTTGTAAATCCGGAGATGATTGTGCTACATTTCTTTCATAAGCTTGACTTTGATGATCTCCTTTGATAAGCCATTGACTAAGTCTAAATTACAGTCCCGACAAAGATCTTTCATATTAGTAAAGTCGTACTGTGACATCCCAAATTTCATCGACCGTCATTAGCTTAATTAAATTATTAGAAACTTAGATTTATTTAGAATGGGCAAGAAAGTGAACCCGATGGACTTTGAGGAATGTGTGGGCTTGAGAGTTAGTGGGCCACACAATTATTTTAGAACCAAGCTTATGGATTTGGATCAGGAAAGCTGGGCTTGGAATTGGCTGGAAGTGGGCCAAGGTTCGGGATTGTAAGATTTATAAGTTTAGTGGGCCGGATCGTTTTAGATTGAGCCTGTTGGGCCATGAATAGATAGTTAGGCCCGAGTGATTATATTTTTAGTTAAGACTTATAAATTATAGTTAAGGTGATTTGATTAGTGAATTACTTATAACTTTAACATTTTTGTGATTGATTTCTTTATACACTAACCTTGATTAGTCGATGTGTTATGATTTTGTATAATTGAGATAAAGTAGAAACAAAAGGCAATTAGATAAAAATATTTGAAGCTAATGAACTAACTAATGATATCGATTAACTGTTAATGGACATCGATCGATAGATGGCGAAAATTTTCGTGCTTGAAAGCCACGACACCAAACCTCTTTCTTTTTCTCTCTCTCGTGTATCTCACTTGACACCCACGGTTTTCTTCAAATCCCTAGAAACCGAAGCTAGCAATCCAAGGAAGCATAATCATTGCTAAATCTAATCATTACACTAACCTAGGACTAGCTTTTTAGATCTATTTCCCCACATAAGAACCGAAAATTCTCTCTCTCCTCAAAACCAAGAAACCCTCATCTTCTTCTTCATCTTTTTCTCTCGGCCGAGCAAGAACCAAGAGGAACCAGCGAGCTTTCTTCTTCTTGCATGCTGATTTTGAGTGTTGATCTTGAAGAATCTTAGTGTTGTTTAGTAGCTGAAGCAAGGTAAGGAAAGATCTAACTCTAACTTGAAAGTTATCCATTGTTTCATCAAGGGAGCTTGTGAATCTAACCAAACAGTGATGGATATAGTTTGTAGTTGCTGTTTTGTGATTAATCTAAGCTTAGTGAGTGTTAGATTGAAGGTAGAAGCTATTGCATGTCACTCTTGAGTCTTGCATATTCGAAATTCTTGTATAAGTATGCTGTTTTGTTGAGCGAAGTGATGAAATGGATGCCGAGCGTGTTGTTTTGGTTGGAAACGTGATGAGTGACTCACGGATACAACAACGCTTCAAGCTGAGCTGTGGAATTGATCATTTGTTAGAGAAAGACATGCTGAAGTTGCTTTGAGTTGCTGTGATGAAGCCTTGAAGTATTATAGAAGAGGATTGTGGATAGATAAGTGGTTTAGTTGAGTTAGAAGTGAGAAGAATTGTGTATCTATTCTGTTCTAGGAGAAAATGAATAGATAGTATTCTGTTTGTGTTTAATTTTCTTTATCTATGTTAATAGAGATAAGAAAGAAATTATTCTACATAATAGAACATCTATAAGATTGAGTTATACATGTAGTTATGACCACATAGATATATAAAGATAGAGATAGAAGTGAATTTAGTGAAACTAGTAAACTGTTTTTGTGAGAATTGGATTGACCTTTACTGATTATATGAATTTTCTGTAATTACCTAGTTAGAATTGAACTTCGAATCCTTAACAAAAATTGTAGAACACATCTTAAGGAATAAAGTGTCAAAATTTGAGATTAAATGGATAATAATTGATTAGTAAAATGATTTTTCTTTTTATATAGAAAATCTGGACTCGGTACAGGATATTAGTAAGAATTATGTCAATTGTTACTCTTAATACAGTGAGAAATAGACTTAAGTTCCTTCATGAAAAATGTTAAGATATGCCTTAAATACAACATACTAAAATTTTGTAATATTTCGATAAGAATTGATATGTCTTTCATGTTCAAAACCGAAACTGTCCATTTAGCCAGTATACTGTTTGTACCCGAGAACACATATTAGGTGTAGCAACTTATATATTGGACTTGTATGATGAACATATAGTCTACTAAACCTCATAAGAGATGTTAGTTGTGTATGGTTAAGTCTTATATGTCGATAGAGGTATAAGTGCATATAGAATCATACGTGTGCAATGAGTGCGGTGCATAGTGCTTGATTATGGGTAAATATTTGTCCGGCATGGTATGGGACATGTCGTGATGGATTTTATCTTATAATTTGGACACGCACGTGTGCTAAGTTCATGAGAATTAGATAGATACTTTAGCGTCTTTTCTTTTGCATACGATATATGCATTAATCAAAGGTGTGGTGTGAAACGTGTGCTTAAAATGGTGAACGGACCCATCGGTACCAAGATACTGGTGATGCCCCCGGAAGTTTGGGATGCCCTTGTGTGTAATCAAGAATGCCTCAATAGAGAAATACCGGAGATGCCTCGGAGTGAGATGCCCTTGTATGTGATCAAGGATGCCTCGGTTGTGTGATACCGAAGATGCCTCGGAGTGAGATGCCCTTGTGTGTGATCAAGGAGGACCTCGGCTGGGTGATGCCGGGATGCCTCGGAGTGAGATGCCCACAATTAGAGGTATTGTGGAAGTCCGGATAACGTACTTTCCGGAAGTGACTCGATCAGGCTGGTAGTGTCCCGCTTGTGACTGATTCGAGGGTGGATTTTATACACACTAAATTTAATTATATTTGGCGAGTGAGTTCATCTATTATGGTTGCATTATAGATTGAATTTGTGAAGGGTAAGTATAGAGATGGATGCATATAAGGTGATTTCTTACATGATGCATTAGTATTGTTTATGCTTGTGATATACTCTCTTAGTGTCCTAATTGTTTGATGATTTACTTGTAACTTTGATGGCTATGGATTTTTTAAGTTAGAGTTTTATCATTCTTTACTGGGCAAGGTTGTTTTGCTCATACCTTACAATTTCAGATTGAAAGCATGGACGTACCTCCAGTAGTACGATACGAGGTGGTAGCACGCCTCGACGTTTCTTTTCATGACGTGTATGATCCCGACATTGACATGACTTTTTCCAAGTATGAGGCAACCCTTTGGATGGACGGCGGTAGAGCTAGTTTGATTCCCATGAAGTTTATGGCATGGTTCCTTAAACATGAAGGAGAGATGTTCGGTCCTTTACCTTTTGGTGCAGGTGGACCTGGAGCAGGGTTCGATGGCGCCTAGATGCCAGTGATCGTATAGAGGCCAGATGATAGACTTTTGTTTTTTGTTTTTTTTTTTTTTTTTGTAAGACGTGGGCTTGTGTGGGAAGCTCGTGGAGTAGACACCCTCATCCCTATCCCTGACTTATGTTGCGCCTTGCTTTTGCTTTGTACATGATGTATATATAGGCGAGGAACGTGGAAAAGAAAAAGTTCAGGTTGATAAATTTTGTAAAGCCCTGATGATGATAAATGAAAGGAAGTCTTTTATGATCTTGTTTAAGTGCATATATGAAATTGATTAATATTATGAATTGTTAGAAGGATTGCAGGATAACCTCATACTATAAATTTAGGATTTTAAATAATTCATGTTATACATGCTAACCTTCAATGGTAAATACTATATGTACCAAGAGGGAGTTTATAAGATTAATAAGATGTCTTTTATAATTATAATTCCGCTTGCGCTTAGTACGTGACGCCCTGGGACGTCACACGTTCCACTTGCGAAGATACTTGGACCCCTATTGACATGATGACAATGAGATAGTGTAGTTCTTATAAATCCTATATTAATTGTCATAATAAAACAACATTTTTCATGAGTTTGAGTGGAAAGTCCTTTCAGATTGAAAGTCTCTCATCTATCATGTTCAAGACATCCACATTCTGATTGAAGATTGTCTTTAAAAAAATTTTCCTTGTGAAACTTAGATTATGCAAAACTGACAAAATTGTCATGCATGAACCACATTTAAGTTCATGAATTTACAACATGTACAATCTTGTGTACATATTGTGTGTTGTTTAACAGGAGACATACTCTCAAAGATCAGAGATATTGCCTAGTAAGCATATCTCTACCCTTATTTCCAAAAACCTTATGTCTGACCGAATGTCTCATTGCCCTTGAATACCTGCCACTATTCGGGTACTCTGTCTTATTGATACTCGACCTATTCGAGTTGTCTTTAGAGTTTGGATACTTGCAACTGTTCCAGTATCCCATTATCTTTGAGTACCTGCCATAGTCTAGGTACTCCCTCATTAACACTTGACTTGTTCCAATTGTCCTCGAAGTATGGATACTTGTGATTGTCTAAGTATCCCATTATCCTTGTGTACCTACTACAGTCTGGGTATTCTCTCTCATCGACACTCAACTTGTTTGAATTGTTCTCAGGATATGAATACTTGTGACTGTTTAGGCATCTCATTGTCTTCGAGTACCTAACACTATTCTTTCTTATCGATACTTAACCTATTCAAGTTGTCCTCAGAGTAGGGATACTAGTGACTGCTCAAGTATCCTATTGTCTTCAAGTACTTGCCACCGTCCAGGTACTCTATTTTTATAACACTCGACCTGCCCGAGTTGTCCTCAAATTATATCATTGAATACTGGTAGATGTTCAAGTATTCCACTGCTTTGTGTGTCTGCGATTACCCAAGTATGCTCTCTTATCACCATAACACTTGCCATGCCTAAGTTGTCCCCATATCGTATCATTAAATACTTGCGATTATCTAAGTATTCCACTACTTTGTGTATATGTGGTTACCCAGGTGTTCTAGCCCTTCTAAGTGCCTGTGGTCATCTAGGTAAGTCTCATGCTACATTCAAAATTTATGTTACCAGGAGGTAGGAGACTTTCACCAATTACCGGGAGGTAAGAGGCCTTTATGAATATCCGAGGCAATGTCCTCAATATTTTATATACTAGGAGGTGAGAAATCTTCCCAAGTGTTAGATGTAAGTAGTCACAAGTACTCTTTCAATACTTGCGAATGTCAGGTATTTTTCAAAAAATATCACTAGGGAAACGACACGGCGTGCTTCCATAGCCCGAAGTCCACCTATATCGACCTGGCGCCCTTCCATAGTGTAGAGTCTGCCTACATCAACCCAGCATGCTTCTGTAGCCCAAAGTCCCCCTTTATTGACCCGATGTGCTTCCATAAGCCAAAGTCCCCTCTTCATTGACCCGGCATGCTTTTGTAACTCGGAGTCCTCCTACATCGACTAGACATGCTTCCGTAACCTGAAGTTCACCTACACTGACCCGATGTGTTGTGATAGCGGGGAGTCCCCCTACATCAACTTTGCATGCTTCCATAACCCAAAGTCTACTTACATCGACCCGGCGGGCTTCCATAGCCCAAAGTCCCCATTTATTGACTCGGTGTGCTTCCATAGCTCGAAGTCCCCCTTCATTGACTAGTGTGCTTCTGTAGCCCGAAGTCCCCCTTTATCAACTTGGCATGCTTTCATAGCCCGAAGTCCTCTTACATCGACCTAGCATGCTTCAGTAGCCTGGAGTCCCCTTACATCGACACAGTGTGCTTCCATAACCTAATGCCGCCTACACCATGCTTCCATAGCCTGGAGTCCCTCTTTCATCGATCCGGCGTGCTTTGGCAGCTCAGAGTCCATCTTCATCGAACCAGCATGCTTCTGTAACCCAAAGTCGGTAAACAAATTGTTTCTTTGACCAGTGATCGAAGAAAGGTTTAAGTCCTGGAAAGGTAATTTCTCGTCAAAGCGATCAAATAAAGGTTTGGGTCTTAGACAAACAACTTATTGTTCTAACAAGCAATCCAAAAATGTTTGGGTTTTAGAAAAGTAATTTCCCATCAATACAACTGAAGAAAGGTTCGGGTTTTAGAAAGGTAACTTCCTCGTGTCATCAGGTAAGATGATATCCTAATATTTGCAAAACTCGGGGTTCTTGCTCCATATCATTCATTTTTGGTAAGTAACTACATGTATTTTATTATTTGTTGTAGTATGTATAATGCTATGTTATTGTTTTTTTTTTTTTTTGGCATAGAACACCTGGTCCCAAACAAGATATAATCTACTGTATATGTATGAACAAAATTTAGGTATCAGTTTATCTTTGCATGCAACCTCTACAAGCTCACTTTCAAATAGGGGCAACTGTTGACACCTAAATTTTAACCAAATATTTAGGATTAAATTGCACAGGAAATTTGGGATCAATTTGATCCTAACAAAAATGATTTTCACCTTACTTAGGTATGAACATTATTTGCATCTACTAACTTAGCTGGGGCATTCACCCCTCCATCTTTGATTGATTATGCTGAATGTTGGCTACTTGCTGCCTTTGACGTCCCTACCCAAGGGTTTCGCACTGGCCTATTCCCTGGGGTTTTTTTGAGGTCGCCCCTTCTTCTTTTTCCTTGGAGGATCTCCTCCCTCCCTTATTCCTCGACCTGATGGTTGGTGAAGCTACTGTGTCATCGTGCTCCTCGCCTCCCTTGCTGTATTGCTGCCCATCTCGTTGTTGATTGGTGATGCTTCTATTGGATCTCTCTCGAGTCTTCGCTGAGGGTACGGCTTATGATTCCAACTTGGCGTCCCTCCTGTTCCGTTCCTCTTTGTGTCTTTTCCTTGTGTGGGCCACAGTGTTGTGTGCTCTTCCCCCTCATCTCCTTTATTGGCCGCTGTTTTGGCCTTCCTTTGTTGCTTTTTTTTTTTTTTTTTTTGTATCTCTCTTGCAGCTCTTCCCTTCCCTTTTCTCCCCCCCCAGGGAGCCCCCTTCCACTCGTTTGGACTTCCTGTCTTTTTGAGTGTAAGCTGGTGCCGAGGTCCCCTTGCTGTATAGCTGTATAGCTTTTTGTGCAAAAGTCTATATACTACTTACCTTTTACCAAAAAAGAAAAACATTATTTGCATCTACTAAGTTTTTTTTTTTTACCCTATTTTTCGGATAATCATAAAAAATAAATAAAAAGGGGGCCACTGATCCGGCTCACAACGCCACCTTGACCGAGAAAACTCGGACCAACTAGGCTGTTGGCTGCGCCACCGTGATCGAAAGGTTTGGGCTAGTCGTCATTGCTCGCCTAGGTTGCCTCCATTAGGGCTTGCGGCGAAGGAGTTGAGGGGGGCTACGAATTGGGTTGGGAATAGGTCGTATTCAGGTAGGGTTTCACCTATTCGAGTCACTGGGTCCGGTTATGTAAGGGCTTGTTTCACATGGGCTTTGCAAATTTGTGGGCTTGTTTTTTTCAATTTAAATTATGGACTTAGAATTTTTCTTTTTTTTTTCAATAAAAGAGAGGAACTGGCTTCAGACCCATCTAGGCCGTTGGCTTCAACAATTCGGGTTAGTCCTAACTTGAGAATCCGACCTGGATCCGATTTTATATAATATAGTATAATATTATTTCAATAAATATATTTTAATAATAAAAATCAAAAAATAAAAAAAGAATAATTTATTTTTCAAAGATCAGAAAAATCCAAAAATATTTTGCATTTTTCCAAAAATTAAAAAAAGTAAAAAATGATTTACATTTCCGAAAAAATAAGAAAAAGCATAAAAGATGTTTTTTTTCCTACGCATGCATCGAAAAATCCTTAAAAATCAAAAAAGTCTTGATGTTTAAACAAGAGGAGAAGTACACTATCAGTGCCATAAGTTGTGTACGGTGCTCACTTTGGTGTCAAAAGTTTCCGTCGGATCACTTAAGTGCCAAAAAGTTTGGAAAACAATCATTTTAGTGCCAACTCCGATCAGCTTGACCGGAAATCCGACGTGGCACCTTTGTATTAATTTTTTACGTTGATGTGGCTCGCCGAAGAGTTTAGTCAGCATGTAAACCACAAAACGACGTCGTTTGGCCGTGTATCCCGCAAGTCGAAACCCTAAATCCTCAAATTGAGAGAGAGAGAGAGAGAGAGAGAGAGAGAGAGAGAGAGAGAGAAGCCATGGCTGTCGTCTTCTTCCCCAAAGAGCAACACCAACACTAGCCACTCTCTGAGCAAAGCCCAATCCACCATCTCCATCTGTGCCCTCCTCGTTTCCCTCGCACTCCTCATCTTCTCTCTTTGTGCACCTTCAACTCCTTTTCTTCCTCCTCCTCCTCCGCCCTCGCCTCCTATTCTTCCATCGCTTCTTGCCCAAGAAATAACCTTAGCCTCTCCTTGCTCACCTAGTCGAGCAACTATGATGGAGGCTGAGCGACGGTGGTCGAGCACGGTGGCCGAGCGATGGTGGCCGAGCAACGGTGGTCGAGCAAGCTAGGTCGGCAAGGATTGAAAAAAAAAAAAAACCCTAATTTCAATCCAAATGAGCTGTGCGGCATCGTTTTTGTGAAGCCATCCACATCAAACGGCAAAACGACGTCGTTTTCTTAAGGAGGACACAAAACGACGTCGTTTAAAAGGTTTCTCGATTTGTTTTTTTAAATATAAAAGCTAGGTAATCATTTTGGCTGGAATTTCTTGCCGGTGGCACCAAAGTGATTGTTTTTCCTCCAATTCGGCACTTAAGTGATTCAACGGAAACTTTTGACACCAAAGTGAGCGCCGTACACAACTTATGGCACTGATAGTGTACTTCTCCCTTTAAACAAGATTAAATACCGGAATGACATTAGTAATTAACTAGTGTAAAATATTTCTCTCAATAGTTTGGTTGGATTCCTAATCAACCCACTCCAAATTGATTAGTGGTGACTCCTATTTAAAATTAACTTGTAGGTTAAAAACTCAAACCATAAATCGTGAATTGGTGGACTTAAGAGAGTCCACGCTAAGCCTAAACACTTAGCAAGCCATTAGCCTCCTTTCGCGCCTGTGCGTAAGAGGGCGTCGAAAAAGGAGGTTGCAACATTCGCTGTTTGTACATAAATTATTGCCGATAAAACAAAATTATTGACTATTATTCCAAGCATAAGTGATCATTTTTAGGAAAATATTTTGAAAATTATTTAATTTTTGCAAAACAAATGGACGCAACTTTAGTGTTCCCGTGCCTCTAATGACCAAATTCACTCTCGTAGTCCTAACTTAGTAATTTATTTCCACGAAAATCCAACTATATACGTCATCAATTTAATGAAGAGTTGACTACCATGGATGTATATAACTAGATGAACGTAGAATTGTTTCATGATTCGGATTCTATGATCCCCCATATCTCTCTTAGGTAAGGTGTCGGAGTGTCTTCCTGCACTCTTGTCAACAGCGACCATGTTGACCATGCCATTCCTAAAATGTGATTCATGTCCTAGTCTTTTCCTGAGGTCTGGTGAATCATTTAGTAAACAAGATATGAAATATCCCAATTAGAAAATCTCTGTGAATGAACTCGGAGGTGGCATTGTGTGATGTCCCAGTCTGCCATATAGTAACACTAGATCTTTTCACCTTTAGCACAAGCAAAAGCCAAAAGTACAACATCAAACGAACAATACAATAATGGATGGACATAATAAGAGATCAAACATCATAGCTTTTCATTTCTTATCTTATTTAAGAACATGGGTGTTTTTCATTGGGCTACATTAAGAGGTCAAAAAGGTATACTACTCTTTCATGGCATCGACACTACAACCATGGTAAGGCCCCACAAGCTATCTACATCATCCATCACCCAACTACAACGGTCCTATCCCAAAAAGTGTCAAGATCATGCCCCAAAATTGAATCCCTACCACCACCAGCTTCCTCACCTACAGCTCCCTACCACTACTGCCCTCATCGTTGCTACTGTCCTTTGGATACTACAAAGGACCTATTAGAAGTCCTCCAAACTTGGCGTAAATCGCCACAAAGCGGAAGGCAACGTGACTAGCGGGCGAGCCTATGTCTACCCAAAGCATGGATGTGTACCGCACAAAAACCACAGAAGGGCAAGTCGAATCAATTAACTCATATATAGCTGCCCCTCAAAGTCTAAAAGGGTGCTGTAACGGGAAATAGGGTTGGTACGAATAGCAACCATATCTATAGATTTGAAAAATGTAAACATCAACAAGGGTGAGCTAATGACCACCAAATGAAATATCCAAGCCTCTATACCATACAATCCACCCATCACAAGTACAAATAACCTAAGACATGTGACTTACTTAACAACAATGGCATAAACAGTACTATACGGGACTAACTAAGAACAAGTAGACTAGAGCAATAGGACCCAAGAACTCCAGGCTCACGGCATAAAAACTTAATGACCTCCACAAACGACTTTGCCACACATATGCAATTCACTCATTTTAGTTCTCACTTTTCCAAACAATCTTTTCCTTCCAAGACACGTGGAAATCAATTTATTGTTCGGCCCATGCAAGGAAATCCCCGGTCTAACGGCCGGTTCGCCATTTGTTTGCCGCAATTTATGCCGGTTTTAGTACAACATCCAAGGATAATACAAAATACATTTCTTTTGGAAAGGGTCAGGGTTAGGGTCACCTAACTTTAACATTAAACTCCTACATTCAAAAGCCTACCTATACATTATTCAACCACCAATTCAAGGGTCGATGATTTCCGACATCATCACATATCATCATGTCCACAGGGACGCTGAACCTTCTCAAAGGTTCGACTATTTCACCATTTACACAGCGTATCATGCTATGAAACGGTGGGGAAGAAACTCAGGTAAGCTACGTCGATAAATAAGAATTTTTTTTTTAAACCACTAAAATTATTAACAAAAGATATAGAATAATAGGGATATATTAACTTGGTAAAAATTTAATGTTTGAAAATTATTCACTATGTATGCAGGAATGTATCAGTCCCCATTGACAACTACTAGACTAATTATATATCTGAGATATCATGAACTACAAAGAAAATTTTGGATGTCACAACCATCCTCTAGTACAATGAAAGATGATGACAAAAACACGAGAGACGTGTATCTTGTTTGCAATTTATCTCAAGGTAATCATAGTGCATAGATAATCAATACTGGTGCCTCATTGAAATTAATTATGATTTTATGACCCTCATCAGAAAGCTATAGTGCAAATGAAAGATGATGCGATAATTGACATTGTTGGTTGCGTAAAGGTGAAGTTGAAGATGAAAGATTGAACAATCAAGAATCTTCCAGAAGTGATGCATATTTCTACCAGGATACTTAATTCGGGAAAAGTACTAAAAAAAGTCATAAACCTTTTATAGTTATGCTAATTTAGTCCTAAACCTTTTATTGGAACCAATTTAGTCTTAAACCTTTTGATTTGGTGCCAATTTAATTTTTTCGGTTAATTTTGGTTGGATTTTGTTGACCGGGCCCGATCAGCTAACATGGAATATTTTTTTAATATTTTATTTTATTTTATTTTCATTTTTTCTTTTTTCCCCCCTTCTCCTCCTCCTTCCACCAGTTGGTTGTCGAACCTCACTGACTAGCTAAAGGCGACGGCCGACAAGGTCAAGCCGGCCACTGACGAGGCTCGAGCCCTCGCTAGAGGCTAGAGCCCTCGCTAGAGGCTACAAGGCCTACTCGCATTGGGCTCGAGAGACCTCCCTTGAGGCCGGTGGCCATGTGAAGCTCGACTTCACCTGGGCGACCTCGCCAGAGGCTGCGCGAGGCTTGACCTCATTGGATCTAGCAAGGGTGAGCCTCGCTAGCCTAGCACAAGCAGGCCTCACCAGTGGCTGGTGATGTAACGACCCGAGTCCCACTGTATAATATTGTCTACTTTGAACACTGAGTCCTCACGGCTTTAAAACGCGTTATACAGATTAAAGGGACCTAAGCCTTATAAACTAGCCTAGGACTCCCCCCTAAGCGATGTGGGATAGGAGACATGCCTTTGACCTCACCCACATACTGCCAAGGCAATTTCAGTCCATCCCTTCATACTGCCCCGGCTTTGGGTCGTCACATTCTCCCCCCTTAAGGCACAGTGCCCTTGCTGTGGCCCTACATGTGGTTGGGAATCGACTCTAATACCATTTGTAATGACCCAGGTCCCACTGTATAATATTGTCTGCTTTGGACACTAAGTCCTCACGGCTTTAAAACGCATTATACAGATTAAGGGGACCTAAGCCTTATAAACTAGCCCAGGACTCCCCCTCTAAGTGATGTGGGACGGGAGACATGCCTTTGACCTCACCCGCATATTGCCAAGGCAATTTCAGTCCATCCCTCTGTACTGCCCCGTGTCTGGGTCGTCACAGGTGATGTCGAGGTCCGACGACTAGCAGGAGGAAAGAGGAGAAGAAGGAAAAAAGTAAAATGTAAAAAAAGTAAAGAAAATTAAAGAAATATTAAAATATCATTAGATGTTGTCTACATTAGTGGCGATCGTGTCACGTCAGTTGACTAACACCCAGTTAGCAAAATCCGACCAAAATTAGCCAGAAATAACTAAAGTGGCACCAAGTGAAAATGTTTAGAACTAAATTGGCACCTATAAAACGTTTATGACTAAATTGACACAAATATAAAAGGATTAAGACATTTTTGACACTTTTCTCTTCTTAATTCTATGGGAATTATGACAGATGTTAGCATTACTTTGACCAATGACAAGTATTTATGCAAGTTAACCCATGAATCTATGGGGATCGCCAAAGGAAAATGGTATGGAAAACTATGGAAATTATTGGAAAGCATAGTAATCAATGTTGAGAATTACATCTTAGAGCAAGTGGAAGAAAATTCTTTGATGCTATGGCATCAAAGACTGGGTTAAATAAGTAAAAAGGGCTTATTATCCTTACCTCAAAGATAGTGAATGGAATTTCAAGCTATTGTATGGATATCGAATTATGTGAACATTGTTTACATGGGAAACAAAATTGGGTATCTTTTGATCCATTGGAGGGAGAGCGAAATGGATTCTATATCTGATCCATAGCAACATCCTTTTTCCCACACCTGTTGTATCGTTAGGAAAACTAAGGTATTACATTTCTTTTACTAATGATTTTTTTCAAATATGTGTGGATATATTTTTTGCAGAGAAAATATGATGTGTTTGAAAAGTTTTGCTAGTTTAAAGCTTTGGTGAAAAATTTATTTGATTGGAAAATCGAAGTTTTGTGGACTAATAACAGAGGAGAATCCTGTTTAGTGAAATTTGACTAGTTTCGTGCCACCAGTGGCATTATAAGACAAAAGACAATGCTCTATTTACCTTAATAGAATGAAGTGGCAGAGAGGCTTAATCAGTTAATGATGGAAAAGGCAAGGAATATGGTAAGTGGTGCAGACTTAGTAACTAAATTTTGAGGGAAGCGATTTACCATGTGCTACACGAAGACTAGGTATCCTGCACTAAATTTGAAAGATTAGACACCTTTTGAAACGTTGTTATAGAAGAAGCTAGACATACCCATGTTAGAGTGTTTGGCTATGAAACGTATGTACATCTGCCAAAGCAAAAAAGGGCAACAAGTTTAAAAGCAATTTAGAGAAGTATAGCTTCATTGTGTCCAAGGATGGTGTCAAAGGATTAAAGTTATAAAATTCTAATACTAAATGTATCATTTATAGGAGGGATGTGGCGTTAAGAGAATCTATGACAAATCATATTGTTGTACAATTTCCTGAATAACTACAGACAGTTGAGTTAGATGTTGTTTGAAGGAAGAGACAGAGGCTCACAATCTAGAATAGAAAATTCAGATTCTAAAGTTGACGAGCCTGACGAGGTGGCTGGCATATAGATTCTGAAATTGAGTTTGAAGTTGAAGCACCAACTGGACCGATCTAAAGGAGTCGACACGGCTAAGAAGACTTGACATCCAGATTTTTTTGCTTGACAAAATAGTGAGCCCTAGATGCATGACAGCGCATGCCAGGTTAATGAGCTCGTCGTTAGACTATGCCATTTGCATTACATCAAGTTGTCATTGAGCAACACCATTTCCATCGCATTGGGGAACTCACCTACGTCACCAAACTGTCGCCATTACTCACCATCGACAACTCCGACATCCGTTTTCATTGTGCGTCGTCACATCATCTCCAGTCAATATTACCTTCGGCAACTGCCACTCGGACGGCTAGCAAATTGATCGAACTTTTCTTTGTGGCACAAAGACCACAATCGGTGTGGAAAGAAACCGCCTTTCTTTCATTCTCCTCCCTGTAGAATGTTCAAGTCGTTGCCACGTCTCTCATCCATCATACTTGAACTTCTCCCTTCACTGCCGCATTTGCCACAACACAACGCCACCTTTCTAGCTAGCATGAGATGAGGAAGCAAAGTCAACAAAAGCTGCCCAAAATGAAGACCAGAGTGGTAGTGGCGGAATGAGAAGAGAGAGAGAGAGAGACTACTTCTTCTTCCACTTTCAGAGCTCATCGTCCCTCACCTCACCCAACAACGCCAACCACGACAATTAGAGAAGCTCATCCGTCTTCAGTCCCCCTTCAATTCATTACAGCTGGCAAGCAGAAGCAGTGAAGACCATCCCTCACCATCGCAGCCGCACATATCGCCGCCATCACCCTCGCCTTTGCTCTGCCAAGCCGCCATAGCAATGCACTAGGACTCAAGTAGATATCCTCCGTTCTATTCTATATCAATCGTTTGTCGTGTGACAAAAATAGTTTCTTAGAAAATTCATGAATGTCGTTTAGATTTTCGTTTAGGGCGGAAGTTTCGATCACATTACCTCGGTGCATAGTTGAGTTTGAAGTAGTCGAACTTGTGATTGGATCGTAGGAGCATGGTCGACCGATATTTAGCACATGTGGGAGCTAAGGTAGTTAAAACTCTAAATTGAATCTATACTGGGACTGAGGGCAGGTTCAATTCTAGCTTGGCCCTAAAGTTTGCTAATTTTGTGCTAACTTATGTGGTGCGAATTTGATAGGGTTTCTTCATAAAATCATCCCTTGTTGGCTGTTCTACAACATATTTTAATTTCAAAATTGTTGGACTTCGTATGGCAAAAATATATTTGAAAAACTTTGGAATTCAAAATCTATTTTTGGACTTGCTGCACCGACCTCTCCTCGTTTTCTATTTTCTATAGATTTTTTGGTCTAGAATTGTAACATGGTCCTTCATGAAAGTTGTAGAGTACATCCTAGGCTACCACATATTAAATTTCCATAATTTTTTTGGTCTCATTTGGTAGGCGAAATATTTATTTTCCTACTCAATTTTGTTCTGGAAATTTTGACTGTTTTGAGCCCAGCTTGCAAAAAATCATTTAGAACTATATGAGCTAAATCGGACTTTGAGTCCTTCAAAAAAAAAAAAAGTCCTCTAGGTCTTGTCTTCCTTGTTGAAGAAAAATCCCTTAAGTGTTTTGAAACTAACAAAACATCATCATCAGTTAAGTATGAAGAGTTCCAAACCCAAGTGGTTCCGTCAGAAGATTTCAAAAACCAGAAGTTTCGGTCTGAAGATCTCCAAACTCTATCTAAGTCTGAAGTCTATCAGACTTAGTTTTACGATTTTGCCCAAGCTGACAGCGGTTCATTCCAATGGTTTAGGAATTCAAAGATTGGATATTATCTTCCTTAATTCATTCTAATTCATAGAAGATCTCTGGCTGAAACCAAGCTTAAATATTTCTGGATTTATCTCGAATTAATCCGTTGAAGAGCAAGCAAGATTTGGAAGGTTCTACTTTTGGAAACTCAAGATGCTGATTGTATGAGCGAACAAGATTGACGAGCTATCTTCCGCTTTTATTCGATAACATGAAGATCACCTTAATTGATTCATTCTAACGGGTAGATTGGATAAACTCTTTTGGAAAGTGCTAACAGCTAAAGGCACAAAGGAGTATTTAAGGTGGAGTCGTAGTTGTTTGAGTAAGAGTGAGCCGATAGAAAAATTCGAAGTTCGAATCTCCGAAACTTCTTGTTCTCAAAATCTCTTGAGCTTGATTTGTGTACAAATGAGAGACACTTACAGTGAGAAATTGCGAGAGCTGTAGCAAAGACTTTCTACTAAAGAAGTCTAGATGGAAAGCTGTAAAATTCTCATTTGCTACATAGTAAATATAGCTAGTGGGCTGTCAGCGTGGAGAGTGGACGTAGGCTTACAATAAGCCGAACCACTATAAACATCGGTGTCAAAATCCTCTTACCTTACTCTCTTTACTTTGTTGCTGCATGATTTAATTAACTTTTTTTTTTAATTTCAAGCCAAGGGATTTGGGTTAAAGGTTTGAAAAGAAATTTATAGACACCTATTCACCTTCTTCTAAGTGTATTTACTAGCTTTTATCAATTGGTATCAAAGCAGGTTGCTTATGTGTTGGAAGTGTTTATACTTTCAAAGCTAAAGATCTATGGCTAGTATTTTGGCTCCAGGTTTGATTGAAAGCCAAAGCAATACCAGACCACCTTACTTCGATGGAAAGGAATATAACGTATGGAAGAACAAGATGAAGGCATTCCTAAGATCAAAAGATCCTCAGGAATGGGATGTAGTAGAGAAAGGAATTGTTCCTAAAGCTACATCATCTACAGAAAAAGAAATAGCTGATGGAACAGGATTGTCACAAGCCGAAATTACAAAGAGACAAGCCCTTGATGCTAAAGCTATCTATTCTCTATATTGTGCTTTATCTCCTACTGAGTATAACAGAATTTCATCTTGTGAAACAGCTAAAGAGGTTTGGGATAGATTGCACATCACTTATGAAGGAACATATCGAGTTAAAGAAACCAAGATCAATATCCTTCTTGGACAATATGAAAGCCTTCAAGATGAAGCCAGGAGAATCCATCACTGATATGTTCAGTCGGTTTACAGAAATTGTAAATGGCTTAGCATACCAAGGATAGCCAATCTCAGGACCAATGAAGGTCAATAAGCTGTTGAGAGGACTCTCTAAAGATTAGAATCACGTAAAGACTTCCATAAGAGAAACACAGATGATCATGCCTCTTTCGGTAGATGAATTGGTTGGCACACTTCAATCATATGAAGTCGAGCAATTCAATGAGGACATTGACACCAAAGGTAAGAAGTCAATTGCTTTAAAATCTAACGATGATTCTGATATTACAGATTCAGAAAAAGACTTGGATGACGAAGAGTTGGCACTTTTTATTAGAAAGTTCAGAAAATTAAATAGAAAAGGAAGAAGGTTCAATGGGAAGAGACATAACAATCAAAGATTTCAAAAGAAATCAAATAAAGTAGACGATATCAATAAGGATGTTGTTTGCTTTGAATGCAAGAAAAAGGGACACATCAGACCCAAATGTCCCTTATTGAAGAAAAAGAAAGGAAAACCAGAAAAATTCAAGAAGGGACTCAAAGCTGAAACATGGAGCAACACAGAATGTGAAGAGAGTGATGAAGAGTATGCAAATATATGTCTCATGGTGAAGTTAGACTCAGACTCAAATTCAAACTCAGACTCAGAATCAAATTAAGACTCAGACAATGATGTCAAGGTTAAAAATTTAAAAATTCCTATTAAAGTGTCGAATTACATTGATGAACTCTGTCTTAGCCTTAAAGCTTCTCTTGAAAGGATTTCTGAACTGAAAAAGGAGAATTCCAAATTGAAACAACAAAAAAAGACTTTGGTTGAAAAAGTTGAAAATTTAGACAAATGTCTTGTTGTTTCAAAAGAAAATGAAATTATTCTTTCAAAAGAAAATGCTTGCTTGAAAGAAGACCTTTTGAGAGTCACTAAAAAATTTTCAATGGGATCTGAAAAGTTGGACAAAATTCTTTCAATTCAAAGACCTTATTTCAATAAATCCGGTCTAGGAATGACACCTGAAACTATTCCCTTGATTGATTTTCCAAAGGTAAAAGAAAAAATCAAGAATAAGCCTACAAAACATTTTTACAAAAATCATTTTCAAAAGGTTTTTGTAAAGCCTGTTGAAAGAAGTGCTCTTAAATGCTCAAAGTGTAATAGCTTAGAACATTTTGAGAAGGATTGTCCCAAAGTGTGGAAACCTGTTAAGAAAAGTTGGGCAAAGACTATTTATAGTGCTAACAATGTTGGACCTAAGAAAATCTGGGTACCAAAGAAAGCTTGAGTTCTTCATTTAAATGCAGGTTACCATCAAAAAGAAAATCAAGTGGTATTTGGACAGTGGCTGCTCAAGACACATGACAGGAGACTCAACGTGCTTCACAAAACTCTTACAAGTGAAAGGAGGAAGTGTTTCTTTTGATGGTAACAACAAAGGAAAAATTGTTAGTTGTGGAACCATGAAAATAGGAAATCTCACAATCAATCATGTTTCTTTAGTTGAAGGTTTAAATTATAATCTTCTTAGTATCAGTCAGCTATGTGACACTGGATATAAGATCAACTTTCAAGAAGACACTTGTTCTGGAACAAGCAAAGATCTCTCACAATCATTCACTGGACGAAGACATGGAAATATCTACTTGCTGGATATAAAGTCTGACAGTTCTCAATGCTTGATATCTATTCAAGATGAAGCTATTCTCTAGCACAGAAAGCTTGGACATATCAACTTAAAGCAAATTGCAAAAGTTTCATGCAAGAAGCTAGTCCGAGGACTTCCTAACCTGAAGTATCAAAAACATGAATTATACACACCCTGCGTGCTTGGAAAACAGGTTAGAAACTCTTACAAATCAATAAATCAGGTATCTACTAAACGTGTCTTACAGCTATTGCACATGGATTTATTCGAACCAACAAGAACACAAAGCATTGGAGGAAAAATGTATTGTTTGATAATAGTAGATGACTATTCTCATTTTACTTAGGTATTCTTTCTTTCAACTAAATCTAAAGCATTGTCTTATTTCACTAAGTTTGCTAAGAAAATTCAAATTGAGAAAGGTTATGCGATCACAAGTATTCGAACTGATCATGGAGGAGAATTTGAAAATCAAGATTTTGCTAATTTCTGTGATAATTCTGGTATTCAGCATAATTTTTCATCCCTATACACTCCACAATAAAATGAAGTTGTAGAAAGGAAAATTCATTTTTTGCAAGAAATGGCAAGAACTCTTTTGATTGAAAGCAATATTTCTCCTCATGCCTGGGCTGAAGTAACTTCAACTGCTTGTTATATAATTAATAGAGTTTTTCTAAGACCCATTTTGGAGAAAACCCCTTATGAATTATTCAAAGGAAATAAACCTATTGTTTTTTATTTTCATGTATTTGGCTGCAAATGCTTTATTTTAAAGAATGCAAGTGATCGAACTAGTAAGTTTGAAGAAAAATCAGATGAAGGAATATTCCTTGGCTACTCAATGTCTAGCAAAGCTTTCGGAGTATTCAACAAAAGGACTCAGACTGTGGAAGAATCCATGAATGTGAAATTTGAAGACTCTGTTCAAGATCATGCCAATCAGACTCAACCTGAAGATTATGAATTTGTCCAAATGTCTACAAATTCCCCTGAAGAAAATCAAATCTCTGATGTTCAACCACAAGCTAAATCAGTGGCTCCAACTGAAACAGAGACTCAGCAAAGTGACAAACCAATTACAAATTGGAAGCATAAATCTAGTCACCCTGCAGATTTCATCATTAGTAATATTGATGAAGGAGTTCGTACAAGATCCAAAAGGTGTGAAGAGTCTAGTGCTCTAGCACTTGTATCTGAAGTCAAGCCCAAGTCAATAGAAGAAGCCTTAACTGATGAAAGCTGGATTGAAGCAAAGCAAGAAGAATTGAATCAATTCAAAATCAATAATGTTTGGGAACTTGTTCCTAAACCAAAAGGTAAGTCAATTATTGGAACTAAATAGGTTTTTAGGAACAAGCTGGATCAACAAGGAAAGGTGGTGAGAAACAAAGCAAGACTCGTGGCAAAGGGCTACACACAAGAAGAAGGAATCGACTATGATGAAACCTATGCTCCAGTGGCAAGATTAGAAGCAATAAGATTACTTCTTACTCTTGCTTGCTTTAAAAATTTCAAATTATTCCAAATGGACGTGAAGAGTGCATTTCTAAATGGAATTATCCAAGAAGAAGTCTACGTAGAACAACCACCAGGATTTGAAGATCCAAGAAAACCAAACCTTGTCTTCAGGCTGAAGAAAGCATTGTATGGTTTAAAACAAGCACCCCGAGCATGGTATAAAAGGTTAAGTAACTTCTTAATTCAAAATAGTTTTGCTAAAGGTAAGGTAGACACTACTTTATTTATCAAAAGAGAAGAAAAGGATTTCATACTTGTTCAAATTTATGTTGATGACATAATATTTGATTCTTCTAATGAAAATTTCTGCAAGAAATTCTCTAGATGTATGCATGATGAATTTGAAATGAGCATGATGGGTGAATTGAACTTCTTTTTGAGACTTCAAGTCAAACAATCAAAAGAAGGAACTTTCATTCACCAAGAAAAATATGCAAGAGATTTCATCAAGAAGTTTGGAACGGAGATTTGCAAGAAGACAGAAACTCCTATGTCAAATTCATTAAAACTGGACAAAGATGAAGAATGAAAAAGTGTAGACCAAAAACTTTACAAGAGCATAATCGGTTCACTTCTTTACCTTACTGCATCTAAACTTAATATTCTGTTTAGCATTTGTATTTGTGCTAGATTTCAATCTAATCTTAAAGAATCTCACATGATTATTGTGAAGCGTATTATCAAATATGTTGCAACTACTTCTAAGCTAGGTCTATGGTATTCTAAGGAATGAGACTTTACTCTCCTTGGATATTCTGATACTGACTTGGCTGGCTATAAAGTGGATAGGAAAAGCACTACATGTACGTTGTCAACTATTGGGAAACAGGTTTAGTATCTTGGTTCTCAAGAAAACAGAGTACTGTAACTCTTTCAACAGTCGAAGCAGAGTATATAGCTCTTGGGAGTTGCTGTTCTCAAATCTTGTGGATGCAACAACAATGGAGAAATTTTGGAGTTGAAAAATCTTGCACAGAAATCAAATGCGATATCACTAGCACCATCAACCTTACAAAGAATCCAATACTTCACTCAAGACGTCGAAATCAAGCATCATTTCATTAGAGATCATGTTCAAAATGGTGAAGTGGTGATCCAATTCGTTGATTCAAAGAACCAACTAGCGGATATATTCACAAAGCCCCCTAGAGAAAGCTCACTTTGAATCAATTCGCTCAACACTGAATATCATAAGGTCTGAAGAGGTTCAGACTCTAAAGTAAAGTCTTGAGATGTTCAGACTCAAAGGTAATGTCTGAAAGTATTCAGACTCTAAGGTAAAGTCTGGAAATTCTCAGACTCTGACGTAAAGTCTGAATGCGTGCTATTTTATTTTATTTATTTATGACGTATTAGATCTATAATTGCTTTTGAAATTTCAAAATCTGCTTTTTATCCGAATTCTGACATAATTATGGCAGTTTGCTTTTTCAAAACTGGCAGTTGATTATTTTCTTTAATTTTTGGTAGTTTCCTTTTTTCTTTGCGACGATTCAGTATCTTTTTTTTATTCTTGCTATTTATACTCCTAAATCGTCGTCTTCATCCTTCACCACTCAAAAGACGCTTCTTTTACTTCTCCTAGAAACCCTAAAGCTTAAAAAATCTCCACTAGCATCCATGTTCGATTTGTTTACTCAGTAAAAATCCGACCTTTTTGCGAACAAGTTGCATATTCGCTCTCGGATCAAGCATGTCTTCTAGAAAGTCTTTGAGGCTCGCAGGAAAGAGACCACAGAGGAGACACGAGGGTCCTACCAGAGTGGACCTTACAGGCGAAGAAGATTCACCACAAAGGAAAACTCCAAGTCAACAACAGTTCGAAGAGGAAGTTATTACCGAGGCTGAACCGGTAAGAACTTTGAGACCCAAACTTGCTTATTCTTTGTACAAAAAGTTGAAAGATGGAGGCATGGAGTTAAACCTGATCGATGGTTTCCTTAAAGAAAGAGGATATCGAAATGAGACAATATTTTTGCAAGAAATGGAAAAATTGGGAGTTGTTGGAGAAGGAGTTGCAAAAAGCACGTTTGAAAATATACCAAGTGACCCACAGTTTGGAATCACCAATCAGCCTATGGATGATGATGAAAGGCTGTTTTCTCAGTTTCAACCACGGATGGGTGTTACAGTGAACACCATTTGTCCTAAAGGGAGTTTATTTCGCTCTAAAGAACAAGAGCGAATTTATTCAAAGTTGCTGAAGAGAGGAGTAATGAATCCAAGAAGTGTTGATTTCGATTATCTTGATTCAATCAAGATAAATCTGAGAGAAGAGTTTTCGAGACTGTAGCTTGAGAAGTTCTGTATTGATGTGACAATTGGTTAGCCAGAGTTGACGGCCTACTTTTATTTGAACTTGTCATTCTTAGAGGCAAACAGGCTGTCTTTTACTTTTATGGATAAGGAATATGTTGTGGATGTTGATACTCTTGCTGATTTGGTCGAGGTGGAAAGAGGGTGTTTCCAATCGATTAGAGTATCCACAGCTTATGCCATCTTGGAGATTGTGCGAGACAGAAGCTTGGAAGGCAAGATATCCTACACTAGGATGAATGCCTCGAATGTTCTGCTTCACAAAATTGTTATAAACTGTCTCAGACCCAAGGCAACCTCAAAGACTGATGTTTCAAAGACTGAAGCCAAACTCATGTTTGCTTTAAATGAAGGCAGAAGCTTTTCCCTTCCACGTGTCATCTTGTTCCACATGTACAAGACTGTGGTAAAGGATAAAGGACAATTGCCTTATTCATCTCTTGTCACCAAGTTATTCAAACATTTTAAAATCCAAATTCTTGCCCCACTTTGCTTGACCAACTTAAGTCTCATGCTTGTTGTATACAAGATGGTGATGAAGATGAAGCTTCAGGATTTGAACAAAGCTTTAGAAGGCCTGAAAGAAAAGACACCTTCAAAAGAATTTGCTGCTACTACTGCAAAAAGAAAGGGCAAAGAGCCCATGACTGTTCTTGAGAAACACAGAAGGAAATTCATCCTACAAGATGAGGATGAAGAAGAAATAGATGATGCCATGACTCTTTCAGCTCTTACAAGATTGAAGAGCTCTGTCAGTTTCAGAGATAGCAGTCAAGAGAGAGCAAGAAGAGAGAAAGAGACAGAGAAAATGAGAAGAGAAGTAGAAGCGAGAGAAGAAGATGAGAGATTGAGAAGAGAAGAAGAACAGAGGAAAAGAGAAGAAGAAAGAAAGAGAATAGAAGAAGAAGAGGAGAGACAGAAAAGAGAAGAAGAAAGAAATAGAAGAGAAAAAGAAGAGGAGAGACAGAGAAGAGGAGAGATAGAGAAGTGAAGAGGAAGAACGAAGAAGAGAAGAAGAGGAGAGATAGAGAAGTGAAGAGGAAGAATGAAGAAGAGAAGAAGAGGAGATCAGGAGAGAAAAAGAAGAAAGGTTAAGGAGAGATGAAGAGGAAAGCAAGGCTCAAGAAGACTTTGCAGAAGCATTTGAGCCACTCTCAGCTCAAGCACAAACTGGAAAAGAGACTGAACTACATCACTCTGCTGGAGAAGAGACAGAAATTGGCGAAGAATACTCCACTCTACCTACTGGCAACAAGACAAGGGGAGCTGCTGAAGAAAAAGGTACATTATCGCCACTTCATACCAGTGATGTTAGTAGGTCTAGTGCTGATGCGGAAGACATCTATGCATCACACTTTCTGGACCTTGAAGAATTCTCTCCAACTAAAGGACAAAGAGTTGAGAATGAACCACCTAGCTTCCAGACTTAGAGAACATAGTCTGCAAGTCCAAGCTCAGGTAATGTCAATTCAACAGAATTTTCCAAACTATTGGATATTATGTTAGACCTTAAGAAGCAGGTTTATGGGATGGACTACGAGTTGAGAGATTTGAAACAAGCAATGCTGGCTACTTTCTCAACTATGCAAGACCAAATCACTGCCCTCAAACTTCAAGTGGAATCGAACGCGAAGGGTACTAAATTGGAATCTGTAAAGGAAGCTCTATCCAGCCTTGAGAAGACGGTCAACTCAATGAGTGAATATCAGCTTGTTCGCATTCCTAAGCAGCCCTGATTTTCATCAACTTTACTCATGATTCCTCTGCCTTCTTTTAATGGGACAAAAAGGGTGAAAGTTATGCAGATTTGCTATTTGCTGTTGCTATCGCTCTTTTTTTTCATTTGTTTCGTTTGTTTTTGGACAATTTATGTTTTAGACAATTGGGTGTTTGAATGTTTGAACTTATGACTTATGTACTGGTTTTATATTGGATTTGTGGATTTGTGAACTTGCAGGATTATTTATACTTGTGAGGATATTTATGCTTCTGAACGAACATCTTTCTGTGGTTGCAGAAGTGATATGAAGTATTTCTCAAAAATTGTATGAGTTTTTTTTTTTTTTTTTTTTTTGCAGGTTAAGAGTTTTACAAATCTGCCGAGGTGTTTTGTCACCATCAAAAAATTGGAGATTGTTGAAGAAAAATCCCTTAAGTGTTTTGAAGCTAACAAAACATCCTCGTCAGTTAAGTCTGAAGAGTTCCAGATCCAAGTGGTTCTGTCTGAAGATTTCAAGAACCAGAAGTTTTGGTCTGAAGATCTTCAGACTCTATCTAAGTCTAGAGTCTGTCAGACTCAGTTTTGCGAATTTGCCCAAGCTGACAGCTATTCATTCCAATGTTTTAGGAATTCAAAGATTGGATATTATCTTCCTTAATTCATTCTAATTCATGGAAGATTTCTGGCTGAAACCAAGCTCAAAAATTTTTGGATTTATCTCGAATTAATTCGTTGAAGAGCAAGCAAGATTTGGAAGGTTCCACTTTTGGAAACTCAAGATCTTGATTGTATGGGCGAACAGGATTGATGAGCTATCTTCCACTTTTATTCGATAACATGAAGATCACCTTAATTGATTCATTCCAACGGGTAGATTGGAAAAACTCTTTTGGAAAGTGCTAACGGCTAAAGGCACAAAGGAGTATTTAAGGTGGAGTCGTAGTTGTTTGAGTAAGAGTGAGCCAATAGAAAAATTCGAAGTTCGAACCTCTGAAACTTCTTGTTCTCAAAATCTCTTGAGCTTGATTTGTGAACAAAGGAGAGAAACTTACAGTGAGAAGTTGCGAGAGCTGTAGCAAAGACTTTCTACTAAAGAAGTCTAGATCGAAAGCTATAAAATTCTCATTTGCTACATAGTAAATATAACCAGTGGGCTGTCAGTTTGGAGAGTGAACGTAGGCTTACAATAAGCCGAACCACTATAAACTTCGGTGTCAAAATTCTCTTACCTTACTCTCTTTACTTTATTGCTGCGTGATTTAATTAACTTTTTTTTTTTTTAATTTCAAGCCAAGGGATTTGGGTTAAAGGTTTGAAAAGAAATTTATAAACACCTATTCACCCCCCTCTAGGTGTATTTACTAGCCTTTATCATCCATCATATTAAAGTTTCATAATTTTTTTAAAACTGTTTACTTTGATAACAGCCATCGTTTCTAAAGGCACGCAGGACATCCTATAAGGCTAGTTTAGGCTTAGGATGTGGGACCTTCTTTACAATTCACTTAAAATCCATATGGATGAGTTTATATTAGTCTAGGGAATGAAAACAAATTATGATTCATTATATACATGCTTGAGTTCCTAGATAGTAGTGACGTTAACGTACTTTTAATTTAATTATAAAATTTTTGCATCATGGTGTCAATGTGTGACTAAGAATGTCGTTGGTCCTTGGACGCGATGCCCCTAGTTGTAGTAAGGATGCCTGGAGGGATAACTGGATTCTTCCATATTCCTAAGGGGCGTAACATGATTCCCTTAGATGCCCTCACAATGCCGGATGGGTGCGAGATGCCCGAGGGATAACAGAATTTCCTGGATGATGATGGCAGCATGAAATTATATTGGATATAACTTTGGTATTTTTAATTGAACCATTAGTTATTTGTTGGGGAAAGTTATTTGTATTGGTTTGTCATGTATTTTGGAAATGTTCTGAGGTAAGTTGATGTCCATGCGATTTACTGAACTTTCTATTGAAGCTTTCTTTGTTAGTACAATGATTGATTTTTGTGGTATAGACCAATGAACCTTCTACTTGCTAGATTGTGACTCACTGGTCGTTGACTTTGTCTTTTCAAATCAATGGAATGTCGATTCCACCTACCTCCCCAGTGGTCTATTGTAGGGTGCTAGTAGACTTCACGTGAGAAAAGGACAAGTTTTTAGACCCCAATTTTCCGAATACTGTTTTTATCTGGACCAAATCTAACATGGTCGTTGCTGTAGGGCCCTCGACAAGGTAGGTCACCCTTGGGTTCGTTAGGATGTACGCCCATGTCAACAGGCGCACGGTGGATCCTCTCCCATTGTTCTTCAATGGGTCATGAGATGAAGGCAACCCCACAACATAAAAGGAAGATAGGAAGAAGGCAAGATTTTTGGAGCTAGGAAGATTTTGATAGTATCAAGGGCCAAGGTTAGGCGACACATGTATAGTTAGGTGGGGATGGAAGACTAATATACAGTCCAGTGTAATCAGTAGTACTAACCTTTCGAATTCTCCAATGCACCCCACTTGTCGTTTGGATCTCCAATGCACCCCACTTGTCGTTTTGTGTGTGTGTGTGTGTGTGTGTGTGTGTGTGTGTGTCGAATGCACCCCACTTGTCGTTTGGATTCTCCGATGCACCCCACTTGTCGTTTTGTGTGTGTGTGTGTGTGTGTGTGTGTGTGTGTGTGTGTGTGTGTGTCGAATGCACCCCACTTGTCGTTTGGATTCTCCAATGCACCCCACTTGTCGTTTTGTGTGTGTGTGTGTGTGTGTGTGTGTGTGTGTGTGTGTGTGTGTGTGTGTTCCACTTGTCGTTTTGTGTGTGTGTGTGTGTGCGTGTGTGTTCCACTTGTCATTTTGTGTGTGTGTGCGCGTGTGTGCGTGTGTGAAATGAAGTTGTCTTGTCTATAGAAAATCACGTGTATCCCATGATTACTTTTGTTCCTCATGCTTCCGCATGCTTAAGAATAGTAAAATGAGAAAGATATTGGCATTAGTAGTTCTACAGTAGTCGAGATATGCTAGGGTTGTCACAAAGACCACTTGAGATGTATATAATATTTGTCAGTAATGACAATTGTGCTCTAATAGTTATAGTTGATGATCTAGGTACTATCAAGGAAGTAAAAGGCGCAAAAGATGCCAAACAGTGGGAGAAAGCTATAAAAGATGAGATTGACTCAGCAGATAAAACGGAACATGGAATTTGGTGAAACCACTTTCTGATCAAAAGACAATTGGTTGCAAGCGGGTGTTCAAGAAGAACATGTGTGCAGATTCAATTGCAAATGGATATTTACAAATAGAGGGAGTCGATTATGATGAGATTTTTTCTCATGTTACTAAATTGAATTCCCTAAAACTTGCCTTATCAATAGCAACCGCATACAATATGGAGGTAAAGCAATCTTATCAATAGCAAGTACATACAATATGGAGATAGAGCAACTCGTTGTCAAGACAACATTCATCCATTGTGAATTGGAGGAGGATATTTACATGAAACAACTAGAAGGGTTTGTGATCAAAGGAAAAAAGACATTTTCTTTGCAAAGTGAATGAGTCTTTGTATGGCATAAAACAATCTCCAAGAACATGGTATCAAAAGTTCATCTCACATTTCTTAAAACTGGGCTTTGTTCGTTGTGATGCTAATTATTGTGTCTAGGTGAAGAGGTTAGAGGATGATTTTATTATCTTAACCTTATATGTTGATAATATGTTGCAAGTAAGGAATAGTTTGAGAATGATCCACACTGTTAAAGGGCTAACGGCATAACAATTTGAGATGAAACATCTAAATCCGAAAAGTTTCATGTTGGGCACGTAGAGAACAAGGGAGCATGAGAACGGGAAATTGTGCCCAAGTTAGAAGAAATATATTGAAAGTGTGTTGAAGAAGTTCAACATGGCAAACTGTAAACCAGTAAAGACCAACATGTCTACAAGTTCCAACTTATCAGCTCTCTAGTATCCCAAGACTAAAGAGAAAGTTAAAGAGATGGTAACAGTTCCATATGCAAGCGCAATTGAGGGCTTGATATATGCCATGATGTATACTCATCCAAATATTACTCAAGCGGTAGGAGTATTAAGCAGATACATGTCTTATTTAAGAGAAAGAGTATTGGGAGGTAGCAAAGTGGGTGCTTCGTTATTTTTGCAGTACATTTGACTTTGCACTATGTTATGAAGGCATGAAAAACTCAAAGAGACAACAAGTGCTCTAACTAAAATGCTTTGTGGATGCTAATTGGGAAGGTGAGATTGATTGCAGAAGGTCAACTAACGGAAACAATGTTTCCTTGCTTGACGGAGCTATGAGTTTGACTAAGAGACAAAGCATTGTTGTTTTATCTACTATTGAAATAGAGTACATTGCCCTTACTCATGCTCCTAAGGAAGTGATTCGACTGCTCAAATTGTGTAAAGAGCTTGATTTTACAGAACGAGGAGTGTAGATTAGGGATAATAGCCAGAGCGTTATATTCTTAGCTAAAAATCATGAATTTCATGGAGGAACAAAGCACATCAATATACAATATCATTTCATTCGAGAGAAAGTGGAACAGAAGGATGTAGTCCTAGAGAAAGTTGACGCACCGGTGAATAGTGCAAATTTTTTTACCGAAGCATTTAGTACAAAAAATTTTGAATGGTGTGCAATTGTGTTGGATCTAAAATGCATATCAATTATTTATTAAGTGGGAAAATTTTGGGGATGTGGTTCATACTCGCCATCAACAGGAAGGCATGGGGTTCCACTTTAGAAGGGTTTGAGGGGGCAGCACTTCCGATCGCCATAGGGTTTCATAATTTGAGCCCGTATTTTATTAGTAATTTGGGTTTTAACCCATGAATAGCTACTATTGCATATATATAATCTCTTTCTCTTATGATTGAGAGTTATAACAGAGAGATGAAATATGCTACTTATAATGAAAATCATCTACTAGGTATAGCCTTAATTTAAAAATGAACCAAGACAAATCTTATGTTTCGATTTTTCTTTATCACCTCTACTCTCTATTTTGCTGTATTTATGCACCTAATCCTCGTATGGGTGACACAAGGCATAACTCAATTTGCAATTCAAAGGGCAAATGAAACTTGCAAACACAAACAAAGGCTCAACACGCTTGAAGCGTGTAGAGATAAACTCTTAATACTATTCTCAAAATTTAACATTGGAAGTTGATTACAAAAGAGAATAACCCGGATATAAATAGCCTAAAAACTCTAAAGATCTCCTAATATTAAATATATCAGATGACTAATAAAGAAATAAAGTTACCTAAGCGTCTAAAATAATAATCTAAAAATCCTAAAAACAAGGAAAATAATTCATTTCGTAATCTTGAAATATATCATGTTCGACGTCATTCTTCCCCACCGGGTAGAAAACTTGACTCCGGCAAGTCGTGAGATTTGAATCATACTCACCATAATAGTAAAGGTACATCCTCAAATTTTAAAGTGTTTAACAATAAACACGTCTCTCCGCCTCACCACCAAATTCTCAAATCGCTTTTCCGAGAGATTTTTGAAACTAACTTCGATGGATCTTCAAAACATGTGGCTATGAATAAATCAATCCTTCATTGAATTTCACACCCTGTCTAGTCCTCCTAAAGATGACATTACACCCAGCTTGAAAGCTTTCCTCTAAATTCGAACTTCTTTGTTGCAAGTTAAGTCATTATCTTTGAAAACTAATATCCTCAATGGGTTCAATATCTGGATCGACTTAAGGTGAATGAGTTTCAAGAATCATCTCTTATTTGTGGTGAAAAGACTCCTCACGTGGAATTCAACTTCAAGCTATAAATCCTCCAGCTTCTCAAAAGGAAATTCACTATAATTTTCCTTTTTAAATCAAGATCAGGAATCTCATGTGACCGCTCTATTACTATTTTTTCTAAGTAATGTGGTCATCAACTGTTGATCTCAATCAAACATTTTGGATACTTGATACCTAGAAGGCTTCATCGTAGTACACTGTAACATCCTCGATTTTGACCCTTATTTTGGTCCCGACTAATGCGCTAAGGATCGGTACACTGATGGCGAGAATAGGCCATGAATCAACCCGAGGGTCAGTTATGGACCAAGGACTAGCCATAGGGCCGGCTAAACAACTAGCCAGCGGAGTGACTAGAGGACCGCTCGACTAGCCCAAGGCCTGGCTCTTGGACTTAGTCGTGAGCCCTTTACACGATAAAGGAGAAGTCCAAACTCGGTTTCACCAGTTAAGCTCGGTTGCACCTAGTTTTGTCCTGTCATGGCTTAAGCACGAATCTCAAGCCAAATAAAGTAGTCGGTCATTGTTAGACATGATTAACTCCCGCCCAATGAGATGGCCTTCTAACTTATATATTTTCCAAGTTGCATTCATTGCCTTCATCACGTAGTAATTTGAGGAGCGTGGACTAAGCATGAACACTTGGCCTTCGATTAGTCAAATTTTCCTAGAAAATGAGTGTGAACACATGTGAACGCACTAAATGAGAATAATGAGTGTAGAGGCTTATGTGTTCCAAGTAATTACTGAAGGGAGGGTGGCACATAATCTAAGGGAATGATGGTAAGTAATCTTGTAGGGTGCCACCTCCCCTCCATAGATTTGCCACATTTGGGCTCCCTAGGTTTTGACTTTGATTTCCAGTGTTTTTCTCAAAACTGTTTAGACATTCACTGTTTTCCAATTTTCTAGAGCTTTTTGTTGCTTGAATCTTAAAAAACTTCCTTCATGTAAGTTGTTCAACACATCTTGATCTATAACATACTTAAATTTCATATTTTTCTAAGGTGAAATGTTTGGGACAAGGGCCCGATCATTTACCAATTAGAACCTATTGAGTGTAATAAAAGCAATGACCAGGTTGTCTTCTCGATTTTTTATAAATTATTTCCTTTTGAATTTGGACATACTTCATTCATAAAATTTTTATAGGACATCTATTCCTATAACCTATTAAAATTTCAAATTCTTTTTGTAAGGATTTGGATTTCAAAATGAGTCTTTCCTTGCGACCATTGAATTTGCTTGACCAACGAATTGTTGGGTTATTTTCAATGATTTGCTGCTATTTCCATAAACCGATTTAGACTTGGCTTTCTTCATGAGAATATCATTTGAGATCTTCTCTACAACATATTAAAATTTTATAATTTTTTGAGCCCATTTGATGGGATAATGATATTTATTTTTAAAGTTGTTCAAAATTTGTTTTTTATCTTGGAATGGAGAGCCACACACCCCAAACTTGGAGGGGAAGGGGCTGCACGCCCAACTTGACAAGCAAGCCCATCTAAAATCTTCTTGGATTGGAATAAGGATGCATTAAATACTTTTGGACCTTAGTGCATTAATGCAAGAGATGAGTCATATGCTTTAGTGTCCCCTAAAAGAATATGCCATAATGACATCTAACCTGAAATTTAGAAAGCAAGTTGTCTATTTCATCATTACAAGACTTGGGTGGCCCAATAAGAGAAAGAACAAGTGTGGCCCTAGGGATTAGGCTTGCCACATCTTTCTCCTTAGCCTTGCCACCGTATCAATCTAGGCTTGCCACTCAAAGAAATCCTATTGATCCATTTGGAAGGGTAATGATGAGAGATTTGCCTATAAATATGGACATTTCTCCCATTATCACACCACACTGCCCTACTTCTCCCTCACTTACTCTCTCTTGCCCTCTCTCCGTCTCTTGGCCTTACTTGCCCACTGCCTCATCAAACGGCCCTCTATAGGTAAACCATTTATAGTTTATCGAGGTTCATCGAAGGTAAGTAAAATCTCTAACTCTTAGTTAGGGCGATAGCCTACATCGTCGAGTTTAGTAATGTGCTCACCTGTATAAGCCACGTGTATGTTTTAATATTCTTTTATATGATTTGCTCATGTTTGCATGTTTGAGTGCATTCATACCCTAGGACAAGGTTGAGGTTCACTCGGCTTGAAATCAACGTTAAGTCGGGATGGCCTAAGCCGCGAGGCCTTAGATTGGTATTGAAGTATGCCAATTCCAAATCTTGATTGGTGCGGAGATTGGTCTAGGCATGTGGCTCAAGCCACAAATCAAGAATCATGCCCGGCATATTACATGGTATGATGTTAAGAGCCATGGCACACTCACTTAAATAAGCATGCCTTTGGGCCATATATGAGTCGACTAATAAGAAAAGTAAAAAAACTTACTTGTGTGATGCATTTTATGATGCACTTAGATAGGAAAAAGTGCCTGTCGCTACATAACTTTGGCGGCGATGCCTCGTTCATTGAATAGAATGCCCTAGTTGAGCTAGAATGCCTAGGTTTGAGCCCGGATGTCTTAGGTAAGCTAGCCTTGGGATGCCCTAGTTGAGTTAAAATGCTTGGGTTGACTCCGAATGCCTTGATAAACTAACGCCAAGATGCCTCAGTTGAGCCAAGAAGCCCAGCATAAAGCTGGAAGCCTCCAACGAGCTGAGAGAGTCTAGTCAAGCCAAAACAACGGTAAAAGAATCATGTTATGAGTGCTAGTATATGCATAAGCATGATATATTGATGTGTTCATTGATATGCTGAAAGTAAGCATGCATTGAAGTATGTGGTAATGGACATCTGTAGCGATAAGTTTGCCATTGATCCGCCATCAATATTATATTGCTAGTACTAGATTTTGATAATGAGATATCCTTTTGGTAGAGAATTAGGGATTTTACTTACTGAGTTCATGACTCAACCCATTATTTTTCAGAATTATAGGTATGGAGAAGTTGCAATCTCGATAGAGGAGCTAAGATTTACCCTAACCTTTTTTAGCAAAGAGCATGTAGTGGTTGTAAATATAACGATTCGTGACAAAAGGTCTTGTAAATATAACTGATATAATTATGTGTTTGCAAGTAGTTGTTTTCTTGGCTATTTGTTGTTGTGTAGGTGTTGTATGCACGCTTCTGTAGGTAACGGGACGGTGACATGTTTGGGACATTGCCAAAATAACCCTTGCTGCTTGGGACCTTGAAGATGGAGTTGGAATCGTTACATACACACACGGCTAGCTTCACATACTTGAAGGAATATTCAGGCACGCTCCCCTACAGCTCACGGTCCTCCGACATTGTCAATTAAAACGGATCTATTCACAGTTCATCTGCAAAGATTCACTGTTTCGGAACCTTTCCCCAAGTTCTCACGAGCACTTTGCATTCCCTCCAACAATCTTCTTTCAATCTCTCACACCATTAAAATGCTCTATCCGTCAACTCATGCTTTACAAGCTTTACCTTGCCATGCTTTATGATATCCGAACAGTGAACGAACTTATATAGCTTTGGAAGCCAATCAATAAATTCCCGAATACTAAAAAATCCATCTAAATCAGGAAGGTATAGTCATACCCATCAAAAGGGAAAAGTGCCAAAAAAGTCCTAAACCTTTTGCCTTTGTGCCGATTTAGTCCTAAACCTTTTTTTGGTGCCGATTTAGTCCTAAACCTTTTTATGTTGTGCCAATTCAGTCCTTTCCGGCGAATTTTGGCCGGATTTTGCTGACTGGACGCCGGCCGGCTAACGTGGCCTTATCGGCGCTGACGTGGACAACTTTTAATAATATTTTATTTTTTTTTTTTTTTTTCCAGCCGGTCGCCGGTCCGGCGACCGCCAGGCGACGGCCGGCGAGGCGAGGCCGACCTCGCCGGCCACCTCGCCGGATCCGGCGAGGGACGGCCATGGGCGAGGCTCGCCCTCGCCGGATCTGGCGAGGTCGAGCCTCGCCGGATCGGGCGAGGTCGGCCTCGCCCTCGCCGGCCGTCGCCTCGGCGGTCGCCGGACCGGCGACCGGTTGGAGGAAAAAAAAAAAAAAAAATAAAAATAAAAATAAAAATAAAAAATATTTAAAAATATTAAAATATTATTAAAAGTTGTCCACGTCGGCGCCGACAAGGCCACGTCGCCGGCCGGCGTCCGTCGTGAAAATCCGGCCAAATTGGCCGGAAAGGACTGAATTGGCACAACGTAAAAAGGTTTAGGACTAAATCGGCACCAAAAAAAGGTTTAGGACTAAATCGGCACCAAAAAAAGGTTTAGGACTAAATCGGCACAAAGGCAAAAGGTTTAGGACTTTTTTGGCACTTTTCCCCCCATCAAAACCAACGTATGGAGGAGAATGAAACAGTGCGTGTAGAGGAATTATGCTATGGGGAGGAAATGTCTTCTATCAAAGAAAAATAAATAGGGATTAAGGATAGAAGAGACTACGAAGCAATTTATTGTAGTTCGATTGTTCCACCTAACTTACTCCACCATCTCAACTTTAACAGCTCCATAATAAGACTACAATCCACCGTGCAACTCTTAATGCCTTTGACAGTGTTTACAGAGTAGGTGCATCCATACGAAGAGATTGTAGTTCATTCTACAAGAAAACGCACTTTAAGTTTAAAGCACTCTTTTATAATGATTATACCAAAGGTCTCTTAGGCAATACACTCAAATTTCATCGAGTTTTTCACAGATGAATAAGCACGAGAAGTAAGAACAAATTTCATAGCATTTTTTAATCCCTCCGGCCGCCTTCAACTCTAACTTCTACGTATATCGCCCTTCCATGTTCTCTTAGAGAATATTGACTTCACCGGATTTTTATAAATAAATAAGCACAAGAAATGAGAACAAGTTCCAGATCATTTTTTGTCCCCTCGGCCACTTTCTTCGATTCTCACTGCGACGCATATAGATAGCCATCCAAGTTTCCTCATATTAGAGATTTCTAATTGTTGACGCCTCAATTTTAATTAGTTTTTTTAATTAATTAGGTTTTTTTATTTCTTTTATTTTGTCCCTTTTCGGATAATAAATAATAAAATAACAAAAACAACAAAAAAAATAAAGAAAAACAAACAAAAATCAAAAGCAACAACCCATTGGGGTTGGGCCTTGCGCCCAGCCCCCTTTTTTTCCTTCATGCAGGCCTCAGGCCCTTTTTCTTTCTTTTCCTTGGCCCGGCCCCCCTCTTCTTTCTTCTTCCTTCTGTCGTCTTCTTCCTCCAGCACCTCTGTGCCTCACGCGCAGAGGCCAGTGACGCGCCAGAAGACAAGCTACGACGAGGGGGCTAAGCTGACACTGGTTCAGCCGGCGGAGGAAGGTCGGTCGATGCACCAAGGACCGCCGGCCTAGCCTCCGTCGACTGGACCTCCTCACCTATAAATACCGAGGCACCACCTCTATCCCGAGGAGAAAGCCAGCGAGCTCAGAGAGATCCCCTTGAGAGACATCAGGGGAGCTCAAAGAGCAAGCAAGGGCAAAGGATCGAGGACTGCAAATCCTCGAACCTCCCACTGAGAGACTTCAAAGGGGGGTCGAAGACTTGCAGGCCGAGATCCGAGGTCGGGGTCAAATCTAAAACTCTGAGAGGAGGAGAGGCCATCTGGACGTCGAATCTAGAAAGAGGAAGACTCGTGGTCGCTACGTCGGACTCCTGCTGTGTTGCCACAACCCAGCAAGCGACCCCCTGTAGCCGGGTCGAGTCGCCCTCCAATGCCGTTGCTGCGCTAGATCCAGCCATGTTGCCACCGTGAAGCCCTCCGATTTGACACCTCGCCACCGTTGTTCCCCCCCCGACGCTAGCTGCTGTCTCCCCCATGAGCTGCTTCTACTCCAAAGCTCGAGAGCCGGCGTGAAATTGACGCTGTTGTCGTAGTAGAATTTCCCGGTTGTACTTGGGCCATCGTCACTACCACCGGCACCGTGGATAGGTAACTACGGATTCCACTTTCTCCGTCACCGTCGTTCCCACCATTGTTCCCCCCGAAACCATACGCCATAGCCGTCGCCTGCTGCGTCATCACCATCCCTTCTCCCAGACTAGGGCTGGCGTTGAGCAGTTCGCCGTCACCCGTGTGTTGACACCTATTATTAAAATTTATCTTTTAGAAAATAAAAATGGAGCATTTGGTTGTAGAGGTAAAATTTAAAAAAAAAAAAAAATTGAACCAAATTGCCTCATTTCAAAATTCAAAATTTCGAGAATCTTTTGATTTTGGAGCCACTATTTTGTTGAACGGTTGAGCAAATATGTGCAAATCTTCACCTGCAAAAACAAATTCGAGCGTTTCCTCTATAAATAGAGGATACAAAGCTTCGGTGAAGGGGGCTTTCTTCGTCTTTGTCGAAGAAGAAAAGAATACACGAGTGAAAAGAAAGAAGAAAAGTGAGGAGAGTTTCTCCTGGTAAAAAAGAAAGGAAAAAGTCTTCGGAGAGGAGAAAAGTGAGAGGACAGCAAATAGGGGTTGCAGAGAGAAGAGTCAGAGAGAAAGTGACGTGAGAGAGAGATGTGAGAGCAGAGAAAAAGAAGGAAAAAAAGCAAAAAAAAAAAAAAAAAAAAGGAAAGGGAAGAAGTCTTCTTCTTCGTAAGTTCCCTGCCTCACCTGCGAAGCCCCCACCTACAACCTCCGCCTCCATTGCTCGCCCGCAGCACCCACAGCAACACCCCACCAGTTTTTGCCGCGACTTGTAGTAGCCCGAACCTCTTCCGCCGCATTTCGTCTGCAGCACGACGATGCTGCAACAGCTGCAGCTAGCCCCGACGTCACACCAACATCACCCAACTTTGCTGGAGATCTGCTCCTGCTTAGCCCCGCGTTCGTTGAGCCCCTCGCTGCATTGATCTGCAAAGCGCTCCGCCAGTCACTGCCCTGCACCACCACCGTCTCCGCTCGTGCTAGTAGCCCACACGTCAGCTGCCTTTTGCCGAAGCCCTGCACTGTCCGCGACCATGCCACAGCTCCCCAGCTTTCGCGCGCTACTCATCCTCAACACCAGATCTAACCAGCAGCTTGCCACCTCGCCGCGCATCCGCCGCCTTTCGCTGGAGCCCACACCGCCTGTGCCCGCCGCTGCAACGCCCCAAGCTCCTCCACCTGCTGCCTCCCTTGTTTTTGTTGCAGGTCCGGTTGCTATTCGAGCCTTGCCAGAGTTCTGACGAACTTCTGCTCCGAACGGCGACCCATCATCAAACCATCATCATAGCTCGGTCACCGTGGTTTCTTCACCATACCTCAAGGCGGCCGTGAGTTAGACTAGGTGAATTTTTAGATTAAATTTAGTTAGAATGTTCGGGTTCATAGATTTTTATTCTAACTTGATTTGTTCTGATTTATTTTCATCATCATCCAATTAGAAAATTTGTCATATTAAGTCATAATAATCAAAAATATTGAGCCGCGAGACGTCGGGTTAGATTTTTTATTATTTCGACTTTTTATGGCAAAATTCATGAATTTCTTTGCATCATTGATTCATATTAAAATAATATGCCATTGATTTACATGGATGGATTTTTATTTTGGCGTGTTATTATTATTTGCTCATCACATATCATGCATCATATTAGGTATTTAGGTCTATACATATTTCATATTTGAAGCAACGCATTTTAGTTTTCCTTTAATAAAACCAAGACAAAAAAAAATGTTATTTAGGTTATATAGATTTCATAATGTGCACATTACATGTTGCATTTTAATTAGTGGGTTAGAGGTTAATTTTTTAACATTCTCATCATGTAGTATTTTTTTAAAAAAAAAATAAAATAAAAAATAAAAAATGCCAAAAATTAGCATTGCATCATTACTTTACTTTCTTTTTAATAAGGGTTAATACCTTGAAAAACCCCAAACTGGTACACCTGTGACAAATTTACCCCAAACTATTTTTTTGACCACCAAAAACCCTAAACTTGTATATCTTTGACAAATTTACCCTAAACCGGTATACTTATGACAAATTTACCCTCTGTTAGTTTTAGTTAAATTTTCTTGTTAAATTATAAAGTTAAATGACACGTGACAATTGACCGGTATACCAATTTGGGATTTTACACTCTATTTGTCACAGTTTACAATTTTTGTGATTTTTTTGTGGTATTAATCTAATTTAGCGGGGGGTATATTAGTCACAAATTACCAGTTTGGGGTTTTTTTTGGTCGAATAAATTAGTTTGGGGTAAATTTGTCATAAATGTACAAGTTTAAGGTTTTTCATAGTTAGTCAGGGTAAATTTGTCACAGGTGTATCAGTTTGGGGTTTTTCATAGTCAAAAAAATAGTTTGGGGTAAATTTGTCACAAGTGTACCAGTTTGGGGTTTTTCAAGGTATTAACCCTTTTAATAAACATTATTAGGTCATTTCAAAAAAAAAAATAACAAAAGAAAACACAAAAGTCATTTACTTGGTTAATTAATAGGTTAGTTCATAATTAATCCCATTTCATGTCATCATTGTTTAGTGTAGGTTGCATACATTAAAAAAAGAATCATAAAAAAAATCATAAAAGAACATGCATATAGAATCATTATGTCATACATCCCATATCATGAAGCGCATGCATCTTTAGGATTATGTAAATAAGATTGCATACATATATTAATAGTTCTAGTTATGCCATATGAATTGCATCTCACATATCATTAAAGTAAAATTCATGCATATCATAGGATTACATTTAATTAGATATCATGTCATTTAAAAAATCATGTTTAGGGCATGCATTTTTATTAGCATTTTTTTTTGTAAATATTTTTTTAGAGATTGGACCTTAATAAAGTTGTAGTTTATAATTTCTTATGAATCTGTCATTTTGGTTTATTGAATGTTATTTCATTGATTGTGCACCCGCATTGTCACGCCCTGATCCTTCGATCACGTGCCCATCCCTCCTTGGTCAATTACATGTCATCTCGACCCCCTTTTTGGTCGACTCATCATATACTATCTATAAGTCCATTCATATTTGATAAAGTGTACTGCTTGCACTAAGCTGACATATATAGTACACCAGTATACTGCTCTCGCTAAGCTAACATATCAGAGCATGTAGGATGATATAGTATACTATCCTGATCATTTGATCAACCACCAAGTAGCCTTCAAATATACAGTGGCTTTACGGTCCTACTCGACCACTTTCAAAATTCAATGGCTTTATGGTCCCACCCGACCTTTCCGAGATTCAATGGCTTTATGGTCCCACTCGACCTTTCCGAGATTCAATGGCTTGATGGTCCCACCTGACCTTTCCGAGATTCAATTGCTTTATGGTCCCACCCAACCTTTCCGAGATTCAATGGCTTTATGGTCTGACCCGACCTTTCCCAATAATTAAATCAACATGAAATAAAGTTCAATTAAATAAACGGACTGCACCACGACAATCGTACAAAATTCCAATCACCGGCCATCCCAGTTGAATTTCCGAAAAATAAATAATTAAATAATTAATTTCGAAATTAAATAATAAATAAATAAATACAATAAATTCAATTTAGCACAATATAAAGCTCAATTAAATAAACATCTGCACCATGATCATCAGTATAAAATCCCGGTCACCGGCCATCCTAGTTGAATTTCCGAGAAATAAATAATTAAATAATTAATTTCGAAAATTAATATTTAATTACTAAAAATTCCACCTAGGCCCGATTTGCTTAATTAACACCCGATAAGGGACAGGAAAAATCCCAAGAAGCATCCAATAAATAATAGGACATGCTTACTAGTTAAATGCACAATCAATTTAATTAACATGCATCACAATTAACTAATAATCACTAATCTACTCTAATCTAACCACCTAATCCTACTTAATAACACTAATCAACCCTTAAGCATCATTAGTCTACTAAGCGAGGATTAGATAGCAAAACTTACCTGATTAAATATTTGCTCGGACCAAATCGACGAGTACGCAACAAAGCTCAATTCTCTTCAAAGTGGTTCCGACAACCAGGGTTAAGATGGGCCCAAAAACAGGCCACGGGGCCTTCAAACCCTTGCTGCAAACTAAAGAAATAGGCTGCCGAGGAGCTTAATTTTGAGCACAGCTCAGATTGGTTTCAACCACCGGGAGTGGTGATACAGGCCGCAACTGAAACGGCTTTGAGTCGGGCCTAGATGAACAAATGGTGGGGATAGTTTCAAGTTGTTGGGTGTGGAGGATGGTTCGGTGGGAGGCCGCACGTGCAACACTTGATCAAATTGAAGTTTCGTTGAAAGCCAAAATAAGACGGTCCTTCAATCTCACAAATTTTCTTCGAATCCGACTTTTACTTTATTTTCTCGGCATTCGATATTCTGAACAAACAAATCCGTTTGAGGCCCAATTTCCATAAGTGGAACCTTCCAAAACTTGCTTGTTCTTCAAAGGATCTTTCAATTGAGATAAATCCAAAATCTTCGAGCTTAGTTTCAGCCAGATGTCTTCCACGAAATAGCAAATCATAAAAGATATTATCCAATCTTTGAATTACCAAACCGTTGGATTAAAATGCTATCAGCTTGGCCAAAGTCGTAAAATTGAGTCTAACAGTCTTCAGACTTTGATCATCTAGAGATCTTCAGACGGAAACACTTGGGTCTTGAACTCTTCAGACTTAGGCATTTGAGTCTTGGATTCTTCAGACTTAACTGACGAGGATGTTTTGTTAGCTTCAAAACACTTAAAGGATTTTTCTTCAACATTCTCCCCCTTTTTAATGGTGACAAAACATCTTGACAGATTTGAAAAACTCTTGACCTGCAAGGAAAACTCATACATAATTTGAGGAATATTTTATATTACTTCTGCAACCACAGAAAAATGTTAGTCCAAAACATAATTATCCTCACAAGTATAAATAATCCTGCAAGTTCACCAATCCAAACTCAATCGTTAAAAGCATTAGTTCAAACACCTAGCAGTCCAAAATCTTAACAAAACGGAACATAATGTCCAAACTGAAAAACGAAATAGAAAGCGAATGAAAGATCAAATCTACATAACTCTCCCCCTTTTTGTCACATCAAAAGGAGGTAGAGGAATCAATAAAAGAGAGATATCAAAAAGTCAAGGCTGTTTGGGAATGCGAACAAGCTGGAATTCACCCAGCGAGTTGACTATCTTCTCGAGGCTGGATAAGGCTTCCTTTAGAGATTCCAATTCAGTACCCTTCACGTTTGATTCCACTTGAACTTTAAGGGCAACGATTTGGTCCTACATAGAAATAGAGGTAGCCAAAAGTGTTTGCTTCAAATCCTGCAACTCATAATCCATCCCATAGACCTACTTCTTAAGATCCACCATGATATCTAACAGCTTCGAAAAATCAGTTGAGTTGACATTTCCACTGCTTGGACCTACAGACTTTATCCTCTAAGTCTGGAAGCTGGGAGGTTCATTTCCAGCCCTTCAACCTTCTGTGGGAGAGGATACCTTAACCTCTAGAAAGTGTGATGCATAGACATCTTCTGCGTCTACACCAGACCGACTAACATCACTAGTATGAAATGGCGATGATGTACCTTGTGTCTCAGCTACTCCCCCTGTCTTGTGGCCAATAGGTGGAGTTGAGTATTCTTCGCCATGTTCTGTCTCTTCTCCTGCAGAGTGATGTGGTGCAGTCTCTTCTCCATATTGTGGTATCGCAGAGGATGGCTCAAGGAATTCTTCAGATTCCTCTCGAGCTTTTCTCTCTTGTTCTTCTCTCCTCATCCTTTCTTCTTCTTCTCTTTTTATCTTCTCTTCTTCTTCTCTTCTTCTCTCTGTCTCTTCCTCTCTCCTTGCTTGCTCTTCTCTACTTTCTCTGAAACTAACAAAGCTTCTCAATCCTCTAAGTGCTGCAAGTTCACAAATCACAAATCCAAACCCAATCATTAAAATAGCAACAGTCATCAATCCCTTCATAAGTGACATGCAACCTATCCCAGACTTTTTAGCTGTTTCACAAGATGAGATTCTATTATACTCAGTAGGAGATAAAGCACAATACAGAGAATAAATAGCTTTAGCATCAAGAGTTTGTCTCTTAGTTATTTCGGCTTGTGACAATCCCGCTCCATCTGCTATTTCTTTCCCTGTGGATGATGTAACTTTAGGAACAATTCCTTTCTCTACTACATCCTATTCCAGAGGATCTTTTGATCTTAGGAATGCCTTCATCTTGTTCTTCCATACATTATATTCCTTTCCATCGAAGTAAGGTGGTCTAGTGTTACTTTGACCTTCAATCAAACTTGGAGCCAAAATACTAGCCAAAGATCTTTAACTTAGGAAGTAGAGACACTTCCAACAAATAAACACACAAGCTCCGATACCAATTGATAAAAGCTAGTAAACACACCTAGAGGGGGGTGAATAGGTGTTTATAAATTTCTTTTGAAACTTTTAACCCAAATCCCTCAACTTGAAATAAAATCAGAGTAAATTAAATCACACAACAAAAAGTAAAAAGAATAAGGTAAGAAGATTTGAACACAAAGGTTTATAGTGGTTCGGCTTATTGTAAGCCTACGTCAACTCTCCACGCTGGCAGCACACTGGCTGTAATCACTATGTGGCAAATGAGAATTGTACAGCTTATGATCTAGACTTCTTCAGTAGAAAGTCCTTGCTATAACACTCGCAAATCCTCACTGTATGTATCTCTCCTTTGTACACAACTAAGGCTCAAGAAATTTTGAGAATAGGGAGTTTCAGAGATTCTAACTTCGAATTTTTCTATCAGCGCATACTCTTCGAACAACAATGACTCTACCTTAAGTATTCCTCCATGCCTTCATAGCCATTAGCACTTTCCAAACGAGTTCATCCAATCTAACCATTGGAATGAATCAATTAAAGTAATCTTCAAGCTGTCGAATAGATGTGGAAGATAGCTCGTCAATTTTGTTCGCCCATACAATCAGGATCTGAGTTTCCATAAGTGGAACCTTCCAAAACTTGCTTGTTCTTCAACAGATCTTTCAATCGAGATAAATCCAAAATCTTCAAGCTTAGTTTCAACTAGATATCTTCCACGAAATAGCGAATCATAAAAGATATTATCCAATCTTTGAATTACCAAACCGTTGGATTAAAACCCTGTCGGCTTAACCAGACTCGTAAAATTGAGTCTAACAGTCTTCAGACTTTGATGAGTCTAGAGATCTTCAGACGGAAACACTTGGATCTTGAACTCTTCAGACTTAAGCGTTTGAATTTTGGATTCTTCAGACTTAACTGACGAGGATGTTTTGTTAGCTTGACAACACTTAAGGGATTTTCCTTCAACAACCCGCACCTACAGCCCCCATCACCGCCACCACTTGCCATCGCTACCATCATCAACGCAAGCCGCCGCCCCATCCCGTCCATCGGCGCCGCGTTTAGGCGAAGAGAGGAGGAAGCATCGCGTCGGGTCACGACCCGGGTCGGATCCGAGTAGGGTTCCGTAGAGCAAGCGGGTCGTCAGAGCTCAAAACGGGTCACGAATCCGAGTAGGGTTTTAGGAATCAGGTCACGGCTACAAGCCGGGTCGGCGACTAAAGACCAGGTTGGGTGTGGGTCTTAACTGGGTAGGGTTTGGCTTCAAGGCGGGCCGGGTTGTGTGTGTGGGCCAATTCATTGTGTGGGCTGAGGTTTTTAAGAAAAAAAAAAAAATTCAAGTCTGGCTTGCGTTGTGGGCCCGTTCGCGTTCTAGGCGATTGGCCCAGGTCAGACCCAACTCAAGGATCCGACCGGGTCGCTTTTTTATAATAATATAATATAATATTTTTCAAAAAAATCAAAAATAATAATTTATTTTCAAAAAAATTTTAAAAAAATTAAAAAATATATTTTATTTTCAAAAATCGAGAAAAATAAAAAATATATTAATTTTCCAAAAAATATTAAAAATATTTATTTTTCGAAAAATCAAAAATATTTCATATTTTCAAAAAAATGCCAAAAATCCAAAAAGGCCAAAAATTCATAAAAAAAAATCCATAAAAATCCAAAAAGTCTCTTTTATGTCCAAAAAATAGAAAAAGACCCAAAAAATGTTTTTCCTCCTCAAAATGTATGAAAAATCCCTAAAACATCCAAAAAACCTCGGGGTTTAAACAAGATTTAGGTATCGAAAGGGCATTAGTGATTAACTAGTGTAATCCAGTCCTCGATTCTAATTTCTTTGGTTGCGCAGGAGCGAGTATTTCTCCCAATATTTCGCATGGGTTTCTAATCAACCCACCCCAAATTGATTAGTGGCGACTTTGTTTTAAAAAATAACTTACAGGCTAAAAACTTACACTATTAAAGTTGTGAATTTATGGACTTGGGAGAACCCGGGCCTAATAAATTTAACCAAACCATTAGCCTCCGCAGGTGCCCATACCTAATCTCAGGGGTGCCCAAAAAAAGAGGTCGCAACAAATGGTTCAAAGTAGTCGCCATATAGGCTATTCATAGCTCAGAACATTCACCTAAATCTAATTAGTGAACCTTACCTAAAATAGACCAACTGCGTACGTGAACTTGCTTGACACTTTTTCTACTTAGCCAGAAATCGTACTATGACTTCTCCATAATATCTCCTATGGATTCTAAGGCCTGCAATAGGCACCAGGGTACCATTTTGCAATTGAATTAAATTCATGTAGAGCGTAATCTTCGTTTCCAAGTACATTGAGTGTTGTCCACTCCGTTTGTAGTGTGAACTTCCTTTATAATGCGATCCATCCATATTTGGCAATTTCACCTAATCTCAGTCTATTTACCTTCTTTGCTTAGGCCTTTCCAAGCTTATCGGTATTCATGATATCCAAGCTGTTCTCTTCCTATATGGTCCATCCAAGCACCTCCACAAGTACACGTCTCTCGTTTTCACCAAGATCCAAAGGTTCATCCAACTCAAACACTTTTTGCTCTCCATTTACAGATTAAGGAAGTGTTCCACTAGCACTGGCGTCCGGTTGTTAACATAATGTGTATGAATTTGTATATGTAGAGAAGATTTCTTCTGCACGATCAAATACACATATTAGTGTATACAAAATAGGTTGTCATCTTCAAAATACAAAGGGTGTTCTTCCCAAAATATTTTGTATATAATCGACAACATTATCACAACATTGAAAGAAAAAAAAATAAAACATGTTCATTACCAAAAAAAAAATAATAATAAAACGTGTTTCCGGAAAATACTCGGAGGGAAGAATTATGGGTAACGCAAAAGATTGCCATAATCGCTGGGTTGCAACATTCAATTCATTGTATTTGTTTTCAAACGATGCAAGCCCTATGTTAAAATTTTCAAGGAAATTCTTGGTATGATGGGCTATGCGAAATGCTAGAATTCGAATCCATAATTACTAATTTGCAACGATTAAACTAATTAAAACTCTTATTAATATCACGAAAAACTCCAAATTGATATACAAATGACAAATTTACCCTAAACTTATTTTTTGATCATGAAAAACCCCAAACGATATATCTTTGATAGATTTACTCTAAAGGCCACAAAAACCCTTAACCAAAGTATACTTGTGACAAATTCACCAATTTTTTTTTTTGGCAAAAGACTTCAAACTAGTACATTTGTGACAAATATATCCTCTATTAAATTGAGTTAATATTACAAAAAATCACAAAACTAATACAACTGTGACAAACGAAGAGTAAAATTCCAAATTTCAAATTGATACATTAGTCAACTATCAAATGTCATCCAATTTAGCAATTTAATAGTAAAATTTAAACAAAACTAATAAATGGTAAATTTTTCACAATTGTACCAATTTGGGATAAATTTATTAAAAGTGTATCAGTTTGAGATTTTTGGTAATAAAAAAATTAGTTTTCAGTAAATTTGTTATATGAATACCAATTTGGGGTTTTTTGTGGCATTAACCCTTAGAATTCATAGTAGTTCTTTATCTATTTGTCATAAAGCTCATGGTATTAAAGAGTCAAGCATAGTATCCAAATTTGGAAGTAAAAGGAATGGGAAGCGCAAGAAAAACTTTCTTCACTAGAAGTTAGAAATCCATATAGCACTCAGTAAAGACCCTATTATCGATTAGTCCATCATATTTTTTGCCAAGCCGGCCCATCATTTTGCAAGACTTGATTACCATATCTTTTTTATGATCATTTAGGCTTGGCTTAGGCATTGAAGAGACACCGGTAAACTCCCATGGACGGCCCATCCATTTACAATCTATCCCTTTTCTTTTCCTGAAAAAATTATGATTGTCAAATTTTCAATCTGCCCCAAAAGTTCTCATTTTTGGCCAATTTCGAAGAAGATACAATTCAATTTCCATGAAAAAGTCACTTTTGGTGAAGGACATACATTTTCACACGTCCATGGGTATTAAAGACACTTGAAACTTCCGATGAGGGAAAATATAATTTTTTTTATATAAATCACTTGAAAATCGTGTTGGAATCACGGAATTTTGAATTGACTATTGAATCTGACACTGACTTGTCTATTGAAATTGCAGAAATTAGGTGTGTTAACATTTTTTCGAAGCACGACAAAGGAAATTGTTGAATCTTTGTAATGGGCGTGACGAGCCAGAAGTCCAAAAATTCGCATGCCCTTTTCAAATAGCTTTATATCCACTTTATATGTGCGCTTCTAGAAAGGTGATTGAGGGGGCTTGCAAGTGGCGAGTCCCATACATAAATGGCACGAAAGCATATGACAGGGTACACCGGCTGTCCACAACACCATAAGCTCCAATCGCATGATTATGGTTCTGATACATTCAACCTATTACTTGGTCAAATCGAATCCCTCCACCGGTCGCAGAAGAGCCCAAACTTTGCCGGCACTTCGCTTGTTGCGCCGTTTAGCTGGCGTCCACCAGATTCTTTTGGCTATTTCAAGAAAGGATTGAGTCAGTCATGGCCCAAGATAAGGACAAGGAGGACTGGGTCAGTGTCTAAGACCAAATCCCTCTCTTTTTCACTTATTAAATCAATAACTATGACCTGAGTGGACCTTACCAAAAAAAAACTATGACCTGAGTGGAAGCGAATCCGACATGGTTTAGTGAGATATTTCGTTGTTTCTTTAGATGAGTTCTCCTCTAAGAAAAGAGAAAAAAGATGTTAAGTTTCGTGAGGTAAAGAATAGATTCATAGTTCGATCTTTGACAATGCTTGTTGGACTTTGTCAACATCCAAGTAATTCATACCGAGGATCTTGGCAGCATGTCCATCCTACCTTCTGTAAACATTGCCTAGTGAGACATTCTAAGTTCAAATACATAACTACCATGTCTGACTCAGTCGATTTTTTTTTTTTTTAATTCTCTTGATTGCAAAATGATAATTGTGGTGCAACGGTTCATGCTACTTTGATTGAGAGTGTAGAAACAGAGAGAGAGTGAAGAGATTCTAATGGTAAATTGCTTTCCTTTGTCTAAAACAGAAGAAAAAATAACAGAAGAGAAAACAAGAGATAATTTAAGCTCCTTTTGTTTCATAGAAGATAACTAATTTGAAGAATGTTTTCCTAAAATTAATCGCTTGAAATAATTAATTAATGAAAATTATTTTCGTTATCAACTAGGATTTATGTTTACATATTTTTGCGGATGGTGAAAATATTTGTATCATTCATTTATATTAAAAAGTGATACTTGCAATTATTTTTAGGAAAATATTTTTTAAATTACTTATTTCATGCAAAGCAAACATTGAGAAAAAAGAGAAAAAGTTGAAGAGAGGAAATACTGAAAAATACCATACATTGATGGGTGGTGAGGTTTATATTTCTGATTAATGTATCACAACTTATGCACACCATCTAACACCATGCAATGGGTGGTGAGGTTCCATATTGGCATAAGCTTAACTAAAATTAAAAGCGGGTGATTTCCGTGTTTTAGGATGAGGTGTCACTAATTTTTCTACTAGAAATCTCTACCAAATAACTTCACATTGAAATTTTTTATTATCTATTTTTATAAAAAAATTTCAGTGAGGAATTAATAAATTACTAGTTATTTCTGTGACTAACCCATTCTTCCCTCTTACTTATCTCTCTTTTCCTCGATGGGACTCATACATCGATCCTTTTAACCTTTATAATTTCCATCCGCCGACCTCTCATCTCTCCATATCCACAACACCTCTCTCCAAGAAGTTCTAGACTAGTAAAGAGAACTTCAAAACCATGACCGATTCTTTAAGAATTTGGCTTAGCTCTCTCCAGCAAAAGTGCAAGTCTTTCCTTCAAGAACCGAAGCTCCCAAACAAGGCATCCACTCGGCACAAGAGATCAAGAAATCCCAAGACACCACCGCCGCCATCATCTTCGAAGTTCCACTCATCAACTCCGTCTTCATTCGCAGCAAGCGAGGTCACCGCCCAACTGAGACAAGTCTTCGAGCTCATCGATGCTGACGGTGATGGCAAGATCTCGCCGGTGGAGCTCAGCCGAGTCCTCTCGGGCCTCAGGCACGTCGGGGCGGCAGCGGCGGACGAGGAGGCACAGGTGATAGTCAAGGAAATCGACCGCGACGGTGACGGGCTCGTCGACCTGGACGAGTTCTTGGTCGCGGTGTTGAGCGGGGATGACGACCTGATGGATGCCTTCTTGATCTTTGACGCCAACAAGGACGGTTTGATATCGGCCAAGGAGCTGCAGAGGGTTTTGCAAGGTGTGGGAGGTGAAGCTAGTATCGAGTATTGCAGGCGCATGATTAGAGGGGTGGATAGGGACGGCGACGGTTTTGTGAATTTTGAGGAGTTCAGGTCGATGATGAGAGGGTGTTTTTCTTGATTTCCCTGAATTGAATTGGAGGTTTTCGTTTTGCGGGCTGAAACTTTGGAGACTATTTTGGTATCAGAGCAAACGGAGCAGTTGTTTCTGTTTTTTTTTTTTTTTGGTAGGTCCATGATGTCGCGACCTCTTTTTTTTTTTTTTTTTCCGGGCGCCTGCCGGATCGGGTACGAGCGCCTAAGGAGGCTAATGGCTCGGCTAAAATTAATTAATACATGGACTCTCCCAAGTCCACCAATTCACGACTTTAAAGGTCTAATTTTTTTAACCTGCAAGTTAATTTGTAAAATGAAGTCACCACTAATCAATTTGGGGTGGGTTGATTAGAAACCCAAGCGAAGTACTAGGAGAAATACTTGTTCCTGCGCAACCAGAGAAATTAAAATCGGGGACTTAATTACACTAGTTAATCACTAATGCCCTTTCGGTACCTAATCTTGTTTAAACCCTAAAGTTTTTGGATGTTTGGGGAATTTTCTATGCACTTTTGAAAAAAAAAATTAGCCTTTTTCTCATTTTTAGACATAAAAGGGATTTTTGGATTTTTTTGGGTATTTTTTGGAAAAATACAAGTCTTTTGGGTATTTTATGAAAATGCTGGACTTTTATGAATTTTGACATTTTCTGGGATTTTTAGCAATTTTTGGATTTTTTGGACAATATAAAATCTTTTTGATTTTTTTGATTTTTTGGAAAATAAAATATATTTTTATATTTTTTAATATTTTTTTAGAATAAATTATTATTTTTGCATTTTTTATTTTTCAGAAAAATAGAATATTTTTTAGCATTTTTAAACATTTTTTTAAATTAAAAAGGTTTTTAATATTTTTGAAAATAAATTATTATTTATTTAAAATATCATTTTATTTTATATTAAAAATATTATAAGAAAACCGACCAGGTCGAATTCACGAGTCGGATCCGACCCAAGCCAACCCGATTTTTTTTTTTAAAGAACAGCGAAACGGCGTCGTGGAGGGCCGGCCTACACGCAACCCGCGGGCGCCGGGTCACACGTCCAACCCGCTCCACGACCCGTCCCGCTACCTGTCTTCCCGGCAACCCTACCCGACCCGGCTCCAAACTCTAACCCGACTTCCGCCGCCCCTTAAATCTCGGAAACCCTACCTGGGTTTCGAAACCCGGATCTACTTCGTGACCCTGAAATCGCAAACTTTAGGGTTTGCGAATCCGCGGCGCCGAAGGGGAAAACGGGTGCATTACGGTGACGACGGCGGCTATGGCGGCGACGGCGACAGCTACGGTGACTACAGCGGCGGTGAGGCTATGGGTTTCACCTGTTTGTGGCGTGACGACGACGAAGACGACGGCGGCGTCGTGGCCCGTCGCGATTTCCCCCTCCCGTGTCTGTCTGCTTCTCTCTCTCTATCTCTTTCTCTCTCTGCTTCTCCGGCGAGGCCTGGATCAAAGACCGCGAGTCCTCGGCCCCCCTGAAGTCTCTCAGTGGGGTGTCCAAGGATCGCGTTCTTGATCCTCTCGCTTCTCCCTCCGCCTCCGCCTGTCGCTGTGTGTTTGGATCGACGGGGGGAGGGGGCTATTTATAGGCCAAGGACGGCCGGCCGATGGAGCTCGACCGGGGGGGACTTCCGTGACTCCAGCCGGCCGGACCGGCGTCCCGTCCGACGCGTCCCATCAGCCGTCTGCTCCTCCCTGCCCCCACGTGCATCACTGCTCATTGTGCGGGCTCCGGCGTCATGTTCAGGCGCGTGACGCGCACGCGGCCGGGCGAAGGAGACGGTGAGCCTGGTCGGGCACGGGTTGGGCCGGGCATGAGCTGGCCCGTGGAAGCCCAAAGGGCTGCCTTCCGTTTTTGTTCTTTTTTCGGTTTTTCTTCCGTTTTTTTTCTGTTTTTTCAGTTTTTTTTGGTTTTTTTCGGTTTTTAATCAAAATAAAATGAAGTAAAATAAAACCCAAAATAACAGTAATAATAATAAGAAACTAATTAAAAATCCAAAAATAAAATGAAATTAAAAGCCCAAAAATTAGGCGTCAATACACGAAAAATGCAATTTTATAGCCAGACTATATTAAAATGCAAAATTTTACCATTGTTCTGTTAGTTGATTACTAATTGCATATATGTGTAGTTACAGATATGATTAATTGTGGAAAAAAGCTGTTTCGGCTCTCAAAATCCACATCGAGATCCGTTTCGGACGGCTTTTCTACTTTCGTGACTTTTTTTGGCATTATTTATATTTATTTTCTGATTATTTAGTAATTCGCAAGATTAGAATCATGATTGTAGTACTTACCGTTGTGCTTTATTAGAACACCGAGGAGCCCCTTTTTTGAAAAATGCGAAAAATGAAACTTCCATGCGTACTTGGGAGTTGTGCCTCGTGCTTATCATTTCCACCGTGCCAATGTCTACGTGTCCTCTCGATGTGATGACATTAACATTGTAAATAAATACATCTTCCAATATTTTAAGAGGATTCAATTCTTTTTTCACATAGCTGATACAAACAAAAGAACCACCCGCCGTGGTGACTCTACTGGATAGGCTTCAGACTTCCTTTCGCTGAGAGGTCTGGAGTTCGAAACCCCTGTGACGCAAGTTGCAGGGAGGCTGGCGTGAGACATTGGTGACTTACCCGGTGGCATGTGTGTGGTGGCTAGCACGTGTCGCCCCCAGTGGTTTATCTCCGGCTGCCGGCCGTACGGGGTTCCCTGGGTCATCAAAAAAACAAAAAAAAAAAACAAAAGAGAAATTTATTCCTTTACCAGGTGGCACTTATATGAAGACTTCTAGTACATAATTGGTGTAACCATTTATTGATTCATTAATTATGTCAAGCGAAACAAATTTCGAAAAAAATGTATTTCACTAAATAAACACATCACAAGTTATGAATCTTTTTCACTAAGAGGACGACATATGATCGGGTCCATTTTTCTAACCCCGTTATCTCCATTCTTTTGTTGTTCAATAATTCGAATCCTATCCGTTACTGAAATTATTCTTATCTTCTGCCAAAAAATGACATTATAGACAAAATAGACAAACCAGAACCCAGCAACACAACTTTTTGGCCTTTTCTAAGTTTCTTTTTGAAGAAGAAATTGAAGTGAAGAATGCTGTGCGCCAGAAAATATCCTCTTATCATCTTCCCGTCTTCCTACGTCGTCGTTAGGGAGAAAAAGAAAAAGAGATAGAACGAAAATAAAGGGAATTTGTATTATCCATTAGTGTTTTTTTTCTGGGACCGGTATCCAATCTTGAAGCAAAGGTGATCAAACTTGCATTAGTAAAAGAAGCTGTGATGAGTAAAGAAAATTACCGAACCATAGAGCGTAAAAGTTTTATACAAACTTAAGTAGATTATTGTGTTTTATAGAGTACTATGAATCATGGGATGCATAGAACTTATGGCGACTAAAGAAATTATGTCCTATTGAGAAAAGTCACTTAAAGATATACAATGGCTAAATTACTATTGGTGATGAAGATTATGAATTTCAAAGGAAATTACAATTCGGTAGTTTATTTTATAATTTTCTACAAAATATTAAGAATTAGGACAAGATGAACTTATGCCGATAAAAGGGAAATTATGTCCTACAATGAAGAGCTAGAACATGATAGTAACATACAATTAGTGAGGACAATTAGGTATGGAAATATTATTATAATTAAACTTATGAAATTTTAAGAAATCTTACTATCATTTCAAAAACATTACGAAGTACCAAGTAAAGTTACATGGAATGTTACGATCGAATCAACCTCAAAATATATGAGTAAATAAGGAAAATTGCTAGCAATATTAAGGACGATCGAGAATGGCAAAAGAAAGTTATGATAACCGGAGCCCTATATTTAAGATAACTTAAAAGAAATTTGCTATCCCTGGAAGAAAGGTATACAAAAGTTATGTGAACGTTACGAAGGATTTGACTTCATAAGAAAAATTTACATTTAGAAAAATTACAAACAGAAAAGGAAAGTCACGGTCGCTGAAGCAAAACTTACGGGAACCTCAGAAAATTGATCATCATTTGAAGTGCGTTACAAATTAGTACGAAGCAAAGTTAGGACCAATCAATTGAGAAGTTTACTACACTTACGATCTTTGTAAAATATAATTATGTGTAACGTGATTGTTCAAGCATTTCTGCATCGCTTGGTTACGATTTTGAGATTTTTTTTTTTTTTTTTTTTTGGTGAAGGTAAGAAATGTAATAGATAAGACCAAACTATACAAAAGATCGGCGCCAAAAACTAGCACTCAAAGAGCAAAAGTTGGATGAGTGAAAGGGAGCTAATGTAAGAGACAACATAGGCGAAGAGGAAGGGAAAGCCAGACAACAAGTCGGCTTAGCACAAAACGCAACACAGCTAAAGACAAGCCGGAGGCAATAAAATACAACCAGCGAGATCAAAGCCTAGGCGCAAAAATAGAGGTATCAAAGCCCCAACATCTCTGAAGTCTTCTATTCCTATAAGAGTTGGGCACATTCTTGAAGATCAAAGCTTTGTCCTTAACAACCTTAATAAGATGGTTCTTTATGATATTGGCCAGTGAAATCACCTAGAGGAGGGGTGAATAGGTGATCGCGGAATTCCTTTTTGAAATCTTTAATTAAAGAAAAATTTAATATAACTAATGCATCAACAAAAGATAGATCATGCAATCATAAAGTAAATAAAATAAGGTAAGAGATAATTGGCACAAGGTTTATAGTGGTTCGGTTTATTCCAAGCCTACGTCCACTCTCCACGCTGGCAGCCAACTGGCTGTAGTCACTATATAGCAAATGAGAGCTGTTACAATTCACGAACTAAACTTTTTCAATAGACAGTCTCTCGTACAGCTTTTTGCTGTTATCGCACTAAATGTAACTCTCTTTTGATACAAAAATTGAACACGAGAGATTTAGAGAACAAGTGATTTCAGAGGTTCTAACATCGAGGTTTTTCTATCAAATCTCTCCTCATTTTCGAGCAACACCGATCAACCTTAAATAGCCTTCGTGTCTCCATACCCGTTGACACTTTCCAAGAATTCATCCAATCAACCCATTGGACTGAATCAATTTAAGTGATCTTCACGTCGCCGAAAATGTAAGTAGACAATAGCTCGTCAGTCCTGTTCGCCTATACAATCAGGATATTGAGTTTCCAAAATTAGATCCTTCCAAAAATACGCTTGTTCTTCAACAGATAAAAATCCAAAGAATAAATCTTCCGAGCTCACGATCACAGCCAGTGATATTCCATGGATAAGATAGGGAATATATTATCCAAATCTTACTTTCCTTAACCATAAGAATAACCTGTTGCCAGCCTGTCAAAATCACAAACTGTCTTCAGACTTAGATTTGGGTCTTAAAGGTCTTCAGACGGAAACTGGGTCTTGACAGTCTTTAGACGGAAAACTTTAGACCGAACTTTTGGTCTTGACTGTCTTCAGACAAAAAACCTTTGTGACTTGAAATCTTCAGACTTAACCGACTGAGTCTTGGATTCTTCAGACCTTACTCTCGATGCTGTTTTGTCAACTTCAAAACTCCAAGGGATTTTTCTTCAACACTTTAAAGCCAATATAACCACAGCTTCACCACGGAAGATAATATCATCTCTTTTCTTCCAAATAATATGGCACAAAGCCCCAAAAGAAAACCGAGCCAATGAATGGAAGAAATCCTTTCTAGAAAGGTACTTCATAAGACAAAAAATGATATCCGTCCAGGGCCTATTGCGCCATGGAATGTTACATCTAGTAGCCCAAAAAAATGCTAGAGTCGCCGAATTCTGATATTCAAAGAACAAAAGATCTATAGAGTCTAGTTTAGCATTACAAAAAGCATAGCAAGTGTAGTCGATTCTACCATGAGACAGGAGGAAGGCTTGAGTAGGTAAACGATTCTTAGTAATAAGCCAAAGATGGAATTGATACCTAGGAGCAATAACATTGTTCCAAATAAAGGAAGCCCAGGGAGTGCGGCTCTTCTTTTTTCTCAAAACTTCCCATGCCAAGGCAAATGAGAAAACACCAGAGGAATCCCCCCCTCTAGATGAATCGATCCCGATCCAAGGAAAGAACCGGAAGGGTGATACCCCGGCAATCCAAAAGGGATTTGAAGCTTTGACCCAGTGGTTGGAAGGGATCAACAATAGTCAAGTAATTCGGAAGGCCGGAGCCATCAATAAGAGATTGTGGGAATAATCCAGCTAGAGGACCAATTGGAAGCCAGTAGTCATACCATAGGGACACCGACACTCCATTACCAATTTTCCAAAGGAAAGACAACCTACATTCCTTCCTTAAATGCAAGATATTTTTCCACGCCTAAGAGCAAACAGAAGGAATAGGCAAGACCCAAAAGTTGAGAGTCAGGTTGATATGCTCTTATTTGCATGCGATCTCCTTTCACCTATAGACCGCAACTTTTAAATTAACCTTTTAATTTAGCATGAGAGTCAGGTTTCACCCTAATATATTTCGAGTGTTCTTCGACTTTCATTTGTCACATTCCATGTGTCATTAGGAGGAATTTGCACTCCCTCTATTTATAAACTTAAGTATTTATGGTAGACTTTCTAACAGTAATGAAAGAGAGGGCCTGATAATTTATGAGAACCACTTAAATTATTCATAAAGGACCTCGTATTTGCATAACATTAAATTCTCATATTCACGTTCGAAAAAATTTGTCCGTGCCTTATGTTGAATTTTGTCACGTTCCTTCAGGTGTTGTAAATTGCTTTTCTAGTTCGTAATCGTATTAGACCGTTTTCATGCGTAAGTTACTTTTGCGTTTGTTGTAATATATCTTAAAAAAGAATAACCTGTTCATTTCGTAAATTCCCTAGTACATAAAAGTTTGGAAGGCAGTCGTAATTGTTCCCTTTTTTATGGTTTTTGCTTATTAAAGTTTGTAAATTACGTTCGGATACGTAAAATATCTCATCGGTAAATGAAGACAGTTGCCCCTGTTCAAACAGATTCTTTACTCCTAATCCTAAGAAAATTGTTATACTCATTTTATAAAATAAATAAATAAATAATTGTTAGAATATCCTTAAATTACGCAGAAATGATTATATTCATGTTTGACACATACATAATACATATATAATTAAATGAAACCCAAAAAAAAAAAAAAAAAAAAAAAAAAACACTCTAGTCGATTCTTGAGTTCATTTTGGAAGTGGAATGAAAGGAAACAAAAAAAAAAAAAAAAAGGAAAAAAAAAAAAATCCCAAGTTGATCCTAGAACCATCCTGGGAGGCCAATAGGGTCAATTTCAGTTTCAAAACTCGGGAGAAAAATAAACTTGGGAGATAATTACCAAAAAAATCATAAAACTTTTGTAATTATGCCAACTTAATCATAAATTTTTTTTTACTAATTAGATCTTAAACTTTTTGTATTTGTAATCAATTTGATCAATTTTGATTAGAAATCGTTGATATGGATGTCAATCGTCTTATATAGTGCAACCAACGCTGGTATAGATAATTTTTAATAATATTTTAATATCATTTCAAATTATATATTTATTCATTTGATCTTTTCTCTTTTTTTCTTTTTTTTTTTTCTCTTCTCTTCATAGCAAGGCTCCATTTCGAAAAGAGAAAAGAAAAAAATAATAAAAAAATTATGAACCCACATTAACATCAATCATACCATTTAAGATAGTCGACGTTCATATCGGTGATTTCCGATTAAAATTGACTATATTGATAAATTGTCAAAATATTTAAAAATCAAGTGATATAATTGAAAGGTTTATATTTGAATTGATATAAACATAATATGTTTAAAACTTTTTAGGTTGGAGAGTTTCCTCTATTAAAAGTAGGGGAAACATAGCCCACCGAAATTTGCAGTTCATTGATACCTGCTGTGAATGTCGCACTCATCAATCAGCTTTTGATTTAAATCTCTTTTGTTTTTTCCATTCTTTTCACTGCTTACGTACAAGAATCTCTCATCCATGAGGAAGCATCGAAAGTGACAATTACTTAATCGTCGGGAAGCATAAAGGAGGACTATCCCTGAGAAGTCACATTACAATCACATTCTCAAATTCTAATCGAAACATAGTTAGTAATAGTGTATTAGAGGATCTGAGGGAGTCCGTGTCATTGCACGACTTGTGTTACACATTTCGGACTAGATCACCATTTTAGGGCTGGTAGAGAGGAAGAAGAACCAAGGCCATGAACCACCCAAACCCTAATCCAATGTCCCATCGTGTGATAGAGAGCTCAAAAAAGAGGTACAATTTGCGCCTATACTGAACTTCAAGATCCTGGAAAGACATGCTCATCTCCATTCTCCAGAGGTGTGTAAGATCTGGGCCTAACCCAATGGGCCTTATCCTAAGGAATCCCACTTGAATTTCATTCACCAAAACCACTAAGAGAAGAAATTTTATAATTTAAGTGCCCAAAAGGGCTAAGGAAATGATATGCTTCAAAAGCTTATTTTATATACATCCATCTAACTTCTCACATCCCAAGCTGCTTGAGCGTGACAGATTATTTTGCAATATACGAAACCTTCGTACTTCCTCAACCCAAAAAAAAAAAAAAAAAAAAAAATACTACAGACATAGTAGGTAAGTAATCATTATGTTTGCTTGCTTGCTCTTACCAAACCCTCTCTCTTTTTTCAAGTATAAATTAGTTATATAAAAAATCACGCAAGTCAAAAGATTATAGTTGGTAGAAGCCAGAAACCATGTGGGAGAACAAAGCATTGTTTAAACCTCGATGACTTGTGGAATGTTTAAGGAACAAGAATCCAGCGAGTTATAATTTTAAACATATTTAAATAAGGAACATTATACAGACCTAGAAGGTGATTCCTCCGGAGATAGTTAGCATCCACTAAATATAATAAGCTGTGAAAACAAAATGTTCGCCAATTATGGCCGAACAATTTTTAAATTGTTAGCAGCAATATCTTGTTCTTGAAGATTTGCGTGTTTGATTGTTTGGCACTCCCACAGAGGCAGGAACCACTGCGTAGATGCTAAATAAAAGAGACCGTACATTATGATGTTAATGTCTAGCTACATAACAATAATTAATTTGAGGAAGGCTAAGTACGATTTTCTATGCTCAATATGTAAAGGGGACGGATTTCCTCTTTAAAAATAATATTGTGCTCCCTAGGGCACCACTTGTGTAGAACACGATTTCCACGGTAGGGTAAAATGCCAATCTTTAGTGAGGGATTGTACGCATCTCTTGGATTGCTTAGAGGGTGCCTCAGTTATCTTTTGTCTTAGAGGAGCAAATCAAGCTGTGGATTGAGCAGTGAAGGCCCACCAGAACGAGTCTTTGCCTATTAATTGGCTGCCTATTATTCTTCATTCTCTTTTTTCTTTGTTATGTAAAGACGTGGGACACCGCAATGGTGAATTTCCTAATGAGTAATGAATGAAGTTTTACCAACCAAAAAAAATTAGCACGTTGCAAGAATAGTGAGATCTCAAGTTCAATTTCTGTACTTTATTAGAAAGTGAAATTAAAAAATTTAAACTGATAGGAGAAGAGAGATTGTATAAATATGAGGCCCTTGTATAACCCATGGACAAAAAATGTGCTATATTTTTTATATCTATTCTCATGCATAAGTCGGATTAAGAACGATACATGAAATTGATATACAGGAGGCTGCACACGTGAAATGAGCTAGGGCGACACCTACTTCAATAACATGTTACAAAGTTCAATCCAAAAACTTCAAATTTGGTAATAGTGCTAAAGCATTCTCACTTAGTATTAGAACTTGTAATTCATCTTACCTAGGTTGCTACCAAAGAGAGTTTATATTGGCTTCTCTATATACGTGAGTCTCTCCATGGAAAGAAGTTAGTGTAGCATAAGAATGGAAATCACATAACCGAATAGAAGGTTGATTTGGATGGGTTCAAAGACGAGTAGGAGAACGAGGGACAAGCTCCGAAGGATTCTCGAATGGCGGAAATGGCTCAAGAGCATTCGGAGTCGGATCACCAAGAGTACCTGCCTCATGATTAGTACAAGACAACTCTAGAGATTGAGGGGCAGGAGTAGAGTAAGAGGTATCATTTTCAAGAATTAGATCCGAAGAAGCATATGCCAACAATGATGTAGCGAGTGACTTAAAAATGACTAAAGAGGAAAACATCTTGTTTTCATTGCAAGGTAACACGATGAAACACCCGAAAACTTTTGAATACTAGATCGCTATATCTTATATCATTTGTGCTCAATACTGTGTCCTAGAAAACAGCATAAATGTGGACAAGGATCTAAATCTGGGCATTCATAAAGTAGAAGATGCACAAAACAAAAGTGGCTAAAGACGTGAAGGATTTAATTGGGAACACAACTTATATAAAATTAGGGATGAGCAGTTTCGGGTTCTTTACAAGTTTCACTTAAAACTTGGAATGTACTGATCGAAACAAGTTCTTCATTTTTTAGAAGCCAGAACTTTCTTTGCGTATCCTAGAGCCTGAACCGACCTATCTTATCACATGTTTTAGGATCAGTTCCACGGCCTAAGTTGTTCCTTTTTTTTTTTTTAGTTAAACAATAAGAAAGTGAACACAATAATAAAAATGAAAGGTTTTCATTTGTCAATAGAAACAATCCATAAAAAAATGAAAAAGTAAAATAAATAAAAGATAAAAAGTTCAAAACACATAACATAAGCCTAAATTATAGAGCTTCAGTACTTAATCATCCATGAAAAATTGTTTCAAATTCTAACAACATGAAATCAAAAGAAACAACCAACATAGTTAGTCAGTTAAAAATATTTTTAAATTAAAAATATTATTAATTAAACTAGAATAATTATTAGAAAGCCTCACCTCGTGTATTCATTCCACTTCAACTTGTAAACTCTATTTATTCATAATAATCTCCTCATTAAGACAATCCATACCTAAAGGAAAAAAAAGAGAGGAGATTAAATAAAGTATTCGCTCATTAGATATAGATAGAATTACAATATAAAAATATAATCTTCTCATCCTCGATTCTCCTAGGGTGATTCCCAATTCTCAATTTGGTTTCCCCAAAAATCGGGAATCGACAATTCCTTAAAATATAGAGTAGGAAACCAAACTGAGGTGCATAGAAACCTAAAACTGAACCGGTTCCCATTGGTTCGATTCATAATTCTAACCCGAGACCATACTTACCCCATATAAAGCCTTATAGTCTTTCATTGCGTGACATACCAAAGTTTACATTTTTCTCTATACATTAAACCAACTCTAAGCAATCTAAAGGGGTCACGTCGACCAAAAAAAAAAAAAATCCACATAGCTCTCTTGATCTGATTTGCAACAGATAAAGCAAGAAAAAGAATTCACTTGGGCTTGGTGTGCACAAGTCAAAAGACCCACCCACTTTGCGGATTAATGTATGGAATTCTCTTTGGACTTTGAATTCAAAGGTCCAAAAAGTTTTCCTTTTACCGATGGTGGCATTAATTCTTTAATTAGCCTTTAAATATTGTGATCTACGCATGTATGCAGTGTGGACAACTTGACCAGAGGCAAACTTGAAACAGTAATAACTTGCATGCTCCACTGATAAGTTTCCTTTGGCTCAATAATATGTCGGTAAATATTGGCCCATTCGTCCTTATAACGATGAATCAATACGCATGCTGATCACAATTGAAGGTGATCGAACTCGGACATGTATCCCGAATGTGCAGTTTGCTCGCACAAAGGTGCGAGATATGATTATTTACTCAAGCAATGAATTCATCATTCTAAAACCTTTAACTAAGACATTTTAGCAGTGAATCAGCGTTGGCTATACACGTTGGGCAACATTTTTAGAAAAATTGGCTACACGGTCCATATAGCCTATATACATCAATGCGTATATATACTAAAGATTAGCCTAGCTTCAAGGGAAGCTAAAAGGATGAAGAATACTTGAAGCATGTGAACCCTAACACGTGAGGTGAAAGAATGAATAAGACACGAATGTTTTAGATTGAGGAACTCGTAAATGACTGAAAGAGGAATATGGAGAATCGAACTTGAGACCTTTTGCCTGCGGCATCAATCTGTAATCCCTCGGCTTGCAATCCCATCGGTCAAGGCTTCATTAAAAGGAGTACTAAGATGGTGACTTTAAGGGTGAATGTCCCGTTCATTCATCAACTCTGTCACTCTACTTCAAGCGAGACATGGGCATTACGTATGCACCATCCGTCGCCATCGGCCTCAAAAGTGAGGGCTCACGCGTATTGCCCGGATGATGCGAGAAGCCAGGAGCGCACCATGCTATCCATCACATCGCGCGCCTTCACTTCACGAAACCCTAGCATCTTACACCTCCGGCTGCTTCCACATAGCGATGACCACGCAAATCCCATCTTAAAGTCAAGTGCGATCAATTATTATAAAGTACTTAGGCCGTCGTAGAACCACAATCTACGTAATCATTTTTTTGACATTTTCGACTGCAAACATCAAAGACAACTACTTTACCAAAAAAAAAACATCAAAGACAACTACTTACCAAAAAATACTATTTAACTTACCAAATAAAAAAACATCAAAGACAACTTTAAGCATGTTCACTTCCATGGAATCACTCCAAGATTGGATGAAGAACGAAGGGTAGAAACGTATTATCGAAGCATATATATCACCAATGGATATCCAAGAACCTTTTAGATATTTGCAAATCTGGGAAAATATAGCCCTGTTTCTTTCGAATTCCGATATATCACTTCGATGAAATCATCTAAAAGAGGAAATTTCATCTTGAAGTTTTCCTGGAAAATGAGACTAAGAAGATTGAAGTTGCACCGAGCATAACACGCAACTAGTAGATAGAGCTCAACCAACGAAAAGAACTTAGCACAAATTAGGTTCTTGATAGGAAGCATCAACAGATTCCAACCTAAATGAGTCGTTGACATTTGAGAAACGCGAAAGGGCACGATCGAGGCTGATGAGGATGACCAAGAATGATTCCAAAACAATCACTATCCATCACATGACAGCCTCAGTTTGGTCGGCTGGATTAATTGAACTAAGCCCCTCTAATATAATAATCCCACCCCCCCCTTCGGGGCCTCGATGCTTTAACCTTTATATCTTCCCCAATTAATTAACTCGAGTTTGAAAGTTTCCAATTGGCCAGTCATCGAGCATGACAATCTCGAAAACCCACTTGAACTCAAAAGCAGCTAGTGAGAGAGCGAGAACATGCAACATCATTGTGTGCTAGATTCGAAGTCACGAGTGCTCTCCACATGAATTACGTGTGGTCCATGGCCTCTAACAATTAGCTTTAGTGGTGTTTCGATTTGTTTAATGGAGGAAGAGATTAAAGGGTCTTCATTATTTTATTAAGACGGTAATTGACCGGAACAAGGGTTTCCAACACTTTCCTCTAGGGTTTTGTTTAGCTGTGCTGCGTATCTTCCTTCTTCTAAAGGGAAGAAAGGGAAGACTATGTCTTTCTTGGTTTCCTGAATTTCTTCATACTCAGAAGATGAGAACTGAAATTTTTATAAGGGAACGCCGTGAAGAATACGATGTCTAGAGGTCGACTAGTGAGCTGAAATTTGTTGCAACCCTTAATCTTTTCTAGGATCGATGTTTGTATAATTACAATGTCCTTAATATGCTGATACTTGCGCAAAGTAACAAAGTTGACCAGGATGACGTACTTAATAGTGGTGGGGGGTTAAAATGGATATATACTGTTGATCAGCAATTGTCCAGATACTATGAATTCCTCACTCTAGCTTCGAGCCATCTGAAGTACATGGCTGAATCTCCCACGAAGTATTGCATTTTTTGCTTACCTTGCTATGTGAAGACTAAAAAAAGTTTTATAACTTGAAAACAGTTTCAAGATTGGGATAAAGAACAAATATCGCTGGGCTGATTTGTTTTAACATAACTTTGGAAGTTCCAATAATCTAATCAGACATATGTTGTTACCATTGATCTTGTTTTCCAGAGAGGTTTATCTGCAGTTTTGGTAGCACTGTCAACGCTGTCAACGCTGCTGCCTTGCGACACTGCTATGTACTACCCTAACAAGTGACAACCCTCACCATTTTTATGGCCACCAAAAACACAACTCTTGACCCCACAAAGAAAGGGAAAGTGGCGGCAGCAGCAATGCTTCTCGATGGAGCTTGGACGGCAGCAGATGACGGAACTTGACGTGCATGCTTGTAATGTAGAGGACCAAGCAAAGGGAGAAGAAAGAGAACGGAAGAAAAGAAATAATGATGTGTTTAGTCGCCAAAATGTATTGTTTTTGCTTGCTAAATCCACCTATAGAATTTAGTGGCAGTAGCATTAAAGCTGTAGATTGGCATTAGCTAAACCCTTTCTTCGTGTTTTCTTTTTTTTTTTTTTTTTTTTTTTTTGAGGGGGGTGGGTGGGAAGAGAGAGGGACGAGAGCAGCGAAACCTAACTACTCTTCTCACCTTTGAATGTTGAGCAAGTTCTACGAGCAAATGCAGAAATTATATTGTTCGATGCCCAAAATTAGAGTTTCTTCCCTTACTAGCAAATATTAATATTTTTTAGCAAATGAAAAAAAAAATAGTAAAAAAATGAACGATGGCGTTTTTTTCATGCAATACTTGGGTAACTTTCCAAATTTTTATAAGATTATCAACTTTCTTGTAGCTTAAAAATTACTAATTCTTGTACTAACTTACCAACTTTTATTTGCATAAGATACTAACGCTTCGAATTTACTAATCCCTACACAGAATTATGAACCAAAATTAGAGTATTGTTTGTTTGATTAAATTACAAATTAGATTTATGTTAACAACTTTCATTTGAGTTACTATTAATGTTTAATTTCTTTTTAGTTGAGTAACTTTTCTATTAAGTTAACAACTTATATTTGCCTTCGTTAGCAACCTTACATTTACTAACTCTTTTAGTAAATTAGCACGACTCGCCAACTTCTTTCCTATCAAAATACCACATAGTAATTACATTATCAACTCTCATTTGAAATTTGCACTGATGCTTATCTATTTTTTTCTTTAATATGCCAACTTTTCTTACCACTTTCAAAATTTTATTTGTAGTTCTCAGCAACAACTTAAGTTTACTGACTCATTTTAGACATTGCCAACCATCATTAGAGCGACTTATCAACTTTCCTCCAATTAGATTACCCCCTTACTTTTAGTTATCAATTTTTCGCATCTTTTACCAACTTCTATTTGCTTGTCCAAATAATGCCTTAAATTTACCAAAACTCTTTTTTAAATTTCTAACTTTAATTTACGTGATTTATTGAAATTTTCAATTATTAAAGTTATCTAGTAGTTGTGGTTGACTAACTCTAGATGGAGTCAGTCACAACATTTATTTAAGTTTTTTTTTTTTTTCAATTCTATCACATTGAGTTACTTAATAAAAAAATGGTAAGTCATTCCAATTAATATCAGTAATTTCATATAATAGTTGGCAAATTAAAGCATTGTTATTAAGAAAGGTGAATAAAAATTAGTAAAAGAATTTTTTATCAAAAATAAGAGATATTGATAATTGAAAACCAAATAAGCATCAGTAACTTACTCAAATAAGACTTGATTTTGCAAATATTGTGAGTAACTCAAATCATAGAAAAAAGCTGGCAACTGATGAAAATATTATTGATAACTTAATAAATGAGTCAAATCGTAGATAAAAGCTGGCAATTGATAAAATTATAATTGATAACTTAAGAAATAAGTAAATGCCCAACCTACAGAAGGGGAACACCAAGAAGTAACAGAAAAAGTGCATTGTTTACTAAATATCTCTACAACAAGCCTTTGTAGTATATTGCCACCAATTATAATTAAATCATCAATTTATGTTCTTAATATTTGTCAACCGATATACGAAATTCATTACGGGTCATGAAATGCCTAATTTAGCATGGAGACACCAATTTACAAATTATACACACGAGATATTTCGATAAAATGGCGAGACGTTGAAAGTACAATACAACAATTGAAATAGGATACATCTCATCCAAGAGTGAAGTCAAATAAGGTATACAGGCCCTGAACGGCATCTACCTCCTCCGACAAAGGGCATCATAGGGTTCTTGGGTTTCAGCGAAGTTTAAGGTAGGGGAAAGGTGGATGGAAGATAAGGGGGACGTCGAGGGGTTGGTGTATCTCGTCTTTTCGCTCACTCACCACTGACCTTCCCCAGTTTTATCTTCTTGGTCATTCAGTTTTGTATTCAATGATCGTATTGGACCCTTTTTTTGGCCCACTCCATGTCCGCATATATTCATCTGAAGATCCCTCTCGTGCCCGCCCTCTGCGGATACCAGCCTTTTGTCACCCCTCTGTCAGCGCCTCCCACGCCTGTCTCTCTTCTCTCTCTCTCTCTCTCTCTCTCTCTCTCTCTCTCTCTCTCTCACGCTCACGCTCACAGCCACGGCCACAAAGTGCGGAATATTATGACGCAAACAAAGGCACAACGCACGGGCACTCTTCACGACGCGGTCAAACCGTGCAGTGTCTGCGTTTGGTGGTAGACGACGCCAGCTTGTGGGTTCGACCAGACACCCAGCGCACAGCAACGCCCATGCACGCACGACTCGCACAGAGAGACAGAGAGAGAAGAGAGAGAAAGCGATTTATTGCAGCGGGGACTGCAGCAGAAAGGGTGCAAAAACTTAGGCGCAATTAAATGGGGCAAACATAAGCCAAACATGTGGCATATATGTGTCAATTTCATATGTAGTAATTGTAATTTACTTTACAGATAGGTTGATTTGTTTTTTTTCCGCTTTTTATCAAGATTATTTGTAGAACAATATCTTTTTCACCAGTGTCAAAAATCCAAAATCATCAAGTGAATGGGTCCTTGACAAAATTTAGATACTTCCATGCTAGAGTTGGAAACTTTCTTTTGGGGAACCAATTTGTTGAATATGGCTTTTATCGGGTTTAATCACCGTGTTTTTAGAAAAGTAAAAAGATTTCAATTTTATGTAAGTATATATTTATATTTATATATATATATATATATATATATATATAAATATATATAAGTCTTCAATTTATGTATAGAATGCAATCAAGCCTTAAATTTTTCCAGGTATGAATTGTAATCAAGTTCTAAGCTATTTTCAAAATGTCCGTCTCGTCCACGGCTCCTACATCTTGCCTTCTCCTGCATAATCTTTGACTACTGTGATAAACATACACAGTGATCAACACACTTTGTTTGGCTAATTGGGTCAGGAGGGAATAAGGAGAGAAAGCAAAAGAAAAGAAGCGAAAGGAAAGAACCGAGAGGAATTTGTTAAATCTCCCTGTCTTTTGGATGCGCATAATGAGAGTGCTGATGTAGATTGCATTAGAGAGTGATTAATTTAATAAACCCAAGTACCCTTTGTCCTTTTCGGGCCGTCAACTTTTGCTAAAGGTGGCCTTTTGAAATCCGAAAGGAGACATGAGTTGTCTCTATTTCCTCCATTTTCCTCTCCATGATTTTGGAGAGGAATTTTTTGTGCTCTAGATGAGCCGTGTATCCCTTGTTTCTGCGGCTGTTCGATTTGCTTTTGAGTGAATCTTTTAGCCTTTGGCCTCCCTCTTGTCTTGGCCTTTTGAGTTAAGTAATAGGCGAGTCTTGGTAAAACGAATCGGTACTGTCAAATTTGATGGAATCCACTAAAGTTATATGCTTTCTAGTGATATCTTAACTACATGCAGCGCAAAAAGAAAAAGGAAACTCCACCAATTCCTCTCATGAACGATGATTGTATCTATTCAATCATGTAAATCTCTATGCCTTAACCCGTATTCTTCCTTTTCGAATTTTCGCATGCGTAGCTACTGGAAAGAAAGAGAAAACAAACAGGATCCTTGGGAGATATATGTCCCAAGGGCCTTGCAAATCACTCCATGGAAGCTCTTGCCTTGCAGGCCACGAGCATGTAGGTTAAGAAACTGAACATCAAGCAACCACAGCACTTTGGGCATCCGACAATTAAACGATAAAGCAGCCAAAAAGAAAAACTTTGACCTACTAATGCCGCTCGTTGTTGCCCCGAAAAAAGTATATATTTATGCTTCTTTTTTATTTCACAAAAATAAATAATTTAGAAAATATTTTTTTTATATAAATGGTTGATTGTATCGTTTGAAATAATTACTTATTGTAAAATGTTTTCATTATCAACAATAATTTTTGTCTATATATTTTCATGGAATATAAAAAATATTTTCATTTATTTATTTTTGTAAGCAACATAAGCAAATTGTTTTTAGGAAAAAAATTTCAAAGCATTAGTTTTTGGCGTGACAAGCGAGTCGAAATATTCGTGGTCAATGTAAAGAAATAAGAATTTTAATATGGTATGGGGATAGGCTGCGTGATCTTTTGATTAAACAAACCCATTTTTACCAATGGTGGCTCTATGGAATCTGTATCATTGGTGGCGATCCAGATTATGTGACTCTAAATCTTGAATATTTGCATTTAAATATTGTAAAGACACAATTAATTTGTGCAAAAAGAAAGGATCAATATCGAGATGATTCGTGGTTAGGTAGGACCGTGAAAATCACGTTCATTATTATCCATCAATTTGATTTGAGTGGGCGATTCGTAGTTAAGTCGGATAATTTTCTTTATTTGAAGGGAAAAGAAATATCTTGTAGTGGTTTTAATTGTCTCTATACATCAAATTTTCGGTTAACTTATGTATATTATCCGACCAAGACAAACGAAGTTTCATGTTTTTGTCCGTTCCAGTAGGAAGGTAATATTAAAGTCATAGGATTCTCCATACGAAATTTGCATCAGGAAGGTCATCAAGTGGCTCTTTAATCGCTTTCGCTAAATAGCATCGGTTTGTTTTTATCTTGCGTAAGGAAGTCAATGCAGCATTTTGAGTCTGGCTCTATGATTAGTGCTCAACATATATTGTAGTTCATTGGCTGTATCGTTTACCTAATTAGGAGCTTGGCTGCTTCAACGAGGATAACAATTCAGTGGCTAGTCATGGAAAAAAAAAAAAAAAAAAAAAGTCTTGGGTTTGTTTGGTATATAGTTGGTTAGTTTTAATTTTATTTATTTCTCTATTTTCTGGAAATAACTCGTTTGATAAGTGAAAATATAAGGTCTATATGAATTTAGATTTTTTTTTTCTTATATTTCACGGAAACTATTAGATTAAGATTTTTACCTGTTATCTTAAACCCTCTCGTTTTCATTTAGAGAATGAGGTCAGATTCATTTCACTATGCATCCAAATTGACCGAGGTAACACGTTTTCTTTCGATGAGTCTCACATTTCGTTAATTAGCACAGCCCCAATGAAAGATTAATTGTAAGAAATTCTCAGGAAAAAGTATCAAAAAAATCATGAACCCATTGTTATTGTGCTAATTCAATCATAAATCCTTTCAATTGTATCAATTGGGTTATAAGCATTTTTACAATTTACCAATTGAGTCCTAGCCAACATTGACTGAAATCACTAATGCGAATGCTAGCTGTCCTACGTGGCTTAGTCAGAGCTAACATGGATGATTTTTGCAATTTTTAAAAATTGAAGTTTTATTATTTCTTCTTTCAACTTTTTTTTTCCTTTCATTTTGGCCACCAAGCTCAACGGCCAGAGGGCGAGGGCCAACAAGCCCTCACCAAATCTAAGCAAAGGGCCCCTTGCCGACCGCAAGTCCCGACCATCACTAGCCAAAATGAAAGAAGAAAGAGGAAAGAAAAAAATTAAAAAGTAAAGAAAAGAAAATATTCAAAAAATTATTAAAAAATTATCTACTTCAATACCATCCATATCACATAAAATGACTAGTGTCCACATCTACAATTTCCATCTAAAAGTAACTAGAATGACTTAATTGATATAATTAGAATATTTATGACTAAATTGGCATAATTGTAATAGATTTATGACTTCTTTTGTACTTTTTGTGAAATTCTTATATACTTCAAGATCGACATGCATAATATTGCTGGCTGCACAGCCCACCCACTCTATTTATATCACGAGATTACTAATATTTCAAACATGTCATTCATTTCTAAGAAGATAAGAAAATTCATAATACTTGTCACTCGATGATTAAATTCAACGAGCAACATATGTAGAACATTGGCTTGAAGCTCTTGGAAAACCTTCGTGATTGACTAATGCAATGCCTTTTCGCTAAGTTCATGTTGGAAACACTGTGATGATGCGATCGAACACAACTTTCTTGAACCGAAACCCAATCTATTAGATTAAGGAAAGTGAGTCAATTTCATACCTCTCTCTTCTACTCAAATCCGATAGAGATGGACTTATCCATCAATAATGCAGTTTATACTTTTCTCTAGGCTCTAGAAGACTTTAATATAATCGAACTACTTTGAGATAAGCCAAGCTCAATATGAATAGAATCCAATTTTATAAAAGAAAAGCTCGACAAGAAATCCTATTGCTCGTCCTTTACACGCTCAGCAAGATTGTGGTGCAGAAATCCTGGGATATTATGTCATTCAAACTTGTCCAATCCTTAAACCCCACCAGATTATGGAGCAATTTCATACAGATTTGTCAAGATGAGGTCAAGAAAGAAGGGGGTATAAAGATAAAAATGATAATAAAGAAAGGTAGAAAGAAACAAGGAATATCCTAAGCAAAATCAGGGGACCCTCATTCACTTTCATCACCATCGTCAACGTCAAACACCAAAGCATGCCCATTATGTTGGAGAGAGAAAAAGAGGGATATGAGAATTCTTGCATGGATTTTATTAACGAGTGATTTAGACATACTTATCAAACAACTAATTTGAAAAATTACAAAGAGTTCTCATGTTCTATATAATCATTTAAAAAAAATAAGTTAATTCAAGTTATGTATGCTGGACATGTGCATTAAAAGAAGTCTTTACCATGACTATTATTTGTCCCCGTCAGGTGCAATTGGCTCAATTGACTTCTCTTATATCTTCAACTATACATCACAAAGTCAAACCCTAAAGCAAATTAACATTTGCTCACTTAGGTGCTGCTACTTATAAGAGCTTCAAACCAGTGATGTATGGATAGGATTGCAAATTTTACATTTTAGCATCATCAGCAATCCAAATAATTGCAGTTCAAGTGCAACATTTCGCAAGACAATGTGGACTTGAACATCGTCGATGCCCATCTCATCTTCTAGTTAAGGAATTATTACATGATTTACAAATGATGCAAATCAACACGATTCCCATAATAAAGTTGTTGTTGTTATTATTATTATTATTATTATTATTATTATTTAAGAGAGAGAGAGAGAGAGAGAGAGAGAGAGAGAGAGTATAGGAAAAGGAACCTTTTTGGTGTCTAGAGGTTGGAGCCTTGGAGGTGTTTTTGAGTTTCCTAGAATCAAGAGTCGCCCTTAAGACACGCTCTGACTCTTCTGATCCACATTGTCCCTGAGCTAAGCGTTGGTCCCACGCTTCTCTCTCCATTTCCCCATCTCTCTCTCTCTCTCTCTCTCTCTCTCTCTCTTCCTGCAGGCTGCAGCCACGACTTCTGTTCGAAGACAGCACGCTTCGGCTCACCTCCCACCTCCTCCTCGAGCAACTCAGAACAGCGGTGTCCCCATAAGACATGAGAAGGTCTCATGTCCTGATGTGTACACGGAGCAAACTTACACATTGGATCAGTAAATTCGCCATCTCTCTCTCTCTCTCTCTCTCTCTCTCTCTCTCTCTCTCTCTCTCTCTCTCTCTCTCTCTCTCGACACGGTCCTCGAACTCGGCCAAACTGCAGAAACGATGATTTAAAGATGCAGTAACTAAGGGAATTTCCCCGCTGTCTTCTTAACATCAAACTTTTGATAAGCTTTCCATCCCTACATCAGTTTAAATCACAACTCAAAGAGCTAATTGGGAAATTTCTACGAGTTCAAGGACTTCATTGCATAAATTACAAACTTAAACGTGGAATATATTAGGAAATTACCACAATGAGCTTATTGTAAAACATTGCTTTATCTGTCCAGGGTTAACTTTTACATGATTGTAATTTACTGGTCATGATTAAGTGTAGGATGTGGAGTCCAGAGCTTGTGATCACGCAATTCCTCTTTTCCCATGTTATATCTTTAATGAGAGGGTAGATGAAGAAAAGAAAAGGTGATAGGTCTTTCTACTTGTTGTGAACCTCACCATTCTTATTTTTTATTTGACTCGACATTGAATGGAACGAACTTGCAGACCCCTCAATTTCTTCAAAGTTTTAACAAACCACGGCCAATCCGCCAGGGTTAGAGTCTCGAAACTCCATTCGCCCATAGTCACCTTTAACTCGGATCAAAAAGCTTGACCTTTAAAGAAGATTATTAAGTTTTGATTAAATTATTCATATAATGATATATGGAAAAGAGGTGTGCTGAATGGAAAACAATAAATATTTTGACAGGTGTTTTCTTGAGGGACCAAGGCGGATGCATTTGTTCCAATTTCCACACAACTGACTTTTGCAATTAGTGCTCCCAAATTTGGTAAACCCCATCAAGTCCATTTGATGTAGTTTTGTACATATTGTGCTTTTAATGTGTGGTAACCACACCATAAAATCTAGTAATTTTCTGTTTATGATAACCCATTTAAACTAAAGAAATAATTGTGTGACGGTCTTTAATTTATCATGAGAATAACAGTTTATTCTAAATCATAAAAAATCAAATAAAAAATAATTGTAGATTATTGGGAAATCCACTCCTTTAAGAATTTATGACTCATAACAAGCTGTCATTTTCATAATGGTCCAAGAACTGTTATGCTAGTAAAGCCCTTTTGAACTACAACATCTTAAAATTGGATGACATCGGTTCTTCGAAGAATGTAGTAAGTTGCTACTACCTAAAAGGTGCTATCATTCTAAGGTACTTTTAACGAAACGAAGAGATTTATACATACATACATACATACATATATATATATATATATATATATATATTTGATGATAACCTTAGACCGACCAATTGAACATTTGATTAATACATAATCAATAAAAAATTACTTGAAAACGATGGAAACCAAGAATGTTTTCTAGTTTTACATCAAATGGCACACGTCTTGTTTGTGACTAATATTGAAGCAACTCATACTCCTTCCAAGTAGGAGTATCTAGTCTCACGTCGGGATGAAACTCAGTCGTAACTCCATAACTAGAGCAATCGTGGAAGAGTGATATCAAACAACATCTAAACATACTTAGTAACAGATTGAGATCCTATGTACTTGGAATGATGCCGACACCACAAAATTGTTCAAACACCATATTAGAATCTCTATCATTTTGCCCTTTTTGCCTTGCCACACAACCATTTGGCTCGCTCTCCATCACGTCAGCTCATCACTCGCACCCCTGCCGTCATCCCAATATCGCCTTGTGAGAGCTCGGCCCTCTCTCGCTCTCACATTCATATCACTTTGCCCCTTGCGAGCTCAGCTTGGTTGGGGTCGCAAACCAAGCCGCAGGCACAGGGTGTGCGAATGTTCGCGGCCAGCGAGATTGTAAGAACAACATCACAAGATTTTAGTTCTCAAGACCTCTCTCATTTAATATGAGGTTTGATACGTTATTAAGATGTACATATGAATTATGTTAGAAAAATCATGCATTAAAGGATTAATGTGATATAGAATAGTTAATGTATTCTAATTAACTCATAACTCATTAATTTAAATTTTCGAATGAAAATTGATTCAATCGAATACGTTGATGGGGTTGAATTTATACTCTCGTGCTCTTTTAACATACGTTAACAAATTCTCATCTCAATCTCATAACCAATCGCCGGATCTTCCGTGTTGTGCACACCGGTTAACCGAATCGCCATCACCTTAGCAAATTGTGGAGTTGAGGAAGGGCAATAATGATGTGGACCCCACTCGCAAAATGGAGAGAGAAGGAAGGGGGCGGGCCCCGCTCCCACCGCCCATGCGCACTCTGATCTGTCCGAAACCCCCAAACCCGAAAAAACAATTCATCAAACCAAAGCGCTTCAGCTGTGAGAGAGAGATTGACCTAACCCTAACCCAACCCAAAGCTCCTTCCCTCCTCGTTTCTCATCCTCTCTCACTCTCTCTCTCTCTCTCTCTCTCTCTCTCTTCCTAGCCCCAAACCCTTACCAGCAAGACAACCTCCTCCTTTCTCAGCTTCATGGAAGACACTTGAGAAACCTAAGCAGAACAAACCCCATCACCACCTCTCTACAGTCTCCCTCGAAAGAGCACTTCAATTCAGTTCAAGATTTGGTGGGTCTAGCGTGATTCATCCTCAAGAAAGCTCTCTCTCTCTCTCTCTCTCTCTCTCTCTCTCTAGGGAAGCTCATCCCCACCAGCAGCTCCCAAGCAAGAATTGACGATAAGGAAAGAAACAAGGCAGTTCTGGGTTCCAAATTTCTTGCGTGGAAAAGGGTAATAATTCACCAAGTGGTATTTTGAGCACACGCGAAAGAGACCGCAAGCAAAGCCAGAAAGAAGATATGGATCCAGTGACAGCTCACGGACGTCCTCTTCCACTTCCTTTCCTCAGCCGAGACCTCCACAGCTTTACTCCTCATCACCAATTCCAACCCCACCACCAGCAGCAGAACTCCGAGGACGACGACCTCAGCAACAACAGCAGCTTCGGCCACGGCCAGAAACGGGAACGCGACGACTACTCCTCCACCTCTGCTGCCACCACTTCCCCCACTGCCGATGGAAAAGAAGCTGGAGGAGGAGGAGGAGGAGGTAAAGAGGTCACGAGGAGGCCAAGGGGACGGCCAGCAGGCTCCAAGAACAAGCCAAAGCCTCCCATCATCATAACCCGGGACAGTCCCAACGCCCTCCGCTCCCACGTCGTGGAGGTCGCAGGCGGGGCTGATATCGTGGAAAGCATGTCGACCTTCGCGAGGCGACGGCAGCGTGGGGTTTGCATCCTGAGCGGGAGTGGCACGGTCACCAACGTCATCCTCCGGCAGCCGGCCTCCCCAGGAGCGGTCGTGACACTGCATGGGCGGTTCGAGATCCTTTCGCTGTCGGGGTCAATCCTGCCACCCCCGGCCCCGCCGGCACTTTCTGGGTTGACTGTGTACCTGGCCGGCGGGCAGGGGCAGGTGGTTGGGGGGAACGTCGCGGGGCCCTCATGGCGTCAGGGCCGGTGGTGATAATGGCAGCTTCGTTCGGGAACGCTGCTTACGAGAGGCTCCCGCTCGAGGAGGAGGAGGCAGGGGCGGCGGCGCCGGTGCCGAGTGGTGGTCAGTTGGGATCACCTGGAATGGTCGGACAGCAGCAACAACAGCAGCAGCTAATGCCTGCAGACGCGAATGGAGCGTTATTGCATGGTTTTGCACCGAATCTGTTGAATTCATGCAATTTGCCCGGTGAGACATACTGGGGAGCTGCTCGCCCTCCTCCCTATTGAATTAACCCAAAGAATGAAATAGATTCACCCCAATCTTCTTTTAATGTGTCCTTCGGATCTGCCTCCTATTTTCTTTTTCTTTCTTTTAAATTTGACTTTCTTTGTAGTCGCCTTTCCTTTCTACTTTTTTTTCTTGTTACTTACTAATATGTGTTGGTCTTGATATTAGTCATATGGTGTTCCACCTCCTATAATTGTTTGAAGAAGGATGTGTAAATTCAAAGAAAATTCTTTTCTGTTGGATTTTGATTTTGATCAAGGCAGCTCTCTTTCATCCAGAAAACTTCAAAATGAAGAAATGGCAAAATGTAGCCATATTTCTCGCTCTCTCTCTCTCTCTCTCTTCTCCAGTCCTTTTGTTTTTGTGTTTGCGGTTCTGGTGATCGCTCATGTCACAACTATGTATGCCTTCACTCTTTTCTGTGGTAAAGAAGGAAGATTTTGGACCCCAGAAAAGGTCATTATAGAAACAAAAACTAAAATGAGGAGGTACCCAAAGTTGGGGATAGTTATAAGTACCGAATGTGGGCACTCATGAAAGCAAACACTTGACTGCACACACACAAGTACCATCTTTTTCCCCGTATCATCATTTGAACCAAACCATAAGCCCCTAGGTGTGTCCTCTCTCTCTCTCTCTCTCTCTCTCTCTCTCTCTCTCTGTGAACCTGTCATGATGATGGCATTTCTGTACATGTCCTCATCATTGCTATTCAGTTTTTTTTCTTTTTAAGGGCATGCATGTTCCTACTCAAAGCAAGCGAAGCTCCTATTTTTAGTGTGCGATCTTGAATCTGGGATGAGCTTTTCTCATATGAAGGGTGAAGTTGGTCTCTCTCCTTCTCCCCCTTCTTTTTCGTTTTTCTCTTCCTTTTCCTGCAAGCCTATGGAGAATGGGAGGGTGGGGTGGTCTCAAATGGTAGCAGAAACGAATGGGTCACACGTGCGCTGGCTCTGCGAGAGAAAAAAACAAAAGGGTTTCCTTTCCGAGGCTGCATCCGTTCCACTGCAGTTCCAATTAAAGAAGAGACAATGACCAAGACACACACTGATCCAACCTCATCAGGCTTTTTAGCTCACCAGTCACCATCTTCTCTCTCTCTCTCTCTCTCTCTCTCTCTCTAGGACAATCCAGTGTGGTGTGTTGCATCGGTCAGAGGAGTGAAGTTCGGGAGGGAATCACTGGGCGAGAGGTCAGTTTATCTTATTGAATGCAGCTTTTGTCTTGTTGCTTCCTATATGACACGTTGAGGGGTGGTTTCTTTTTACTTCTCTGGTTGATATCGTGGGTTTAATCCTTAATTTTCTCATGTTTTTACGGTCAATCTAATTGTTTCTGTTGTTCTTCTCATCGCTTCTTGGTTTCTAGGGTTTTTCTCTTTACGAACATAAAACACTAACTAGAAATTTTTAATTTAGTTTATTGAGAAATGTTGGGTGTTAGCGTGGTTTTCTAACAAATAGTACTAACATGACCGAATAATAATATCAGTCATTTTCTTTAGAGTCTTTCTTACTAGAGTCTTTTTCTTAATGTTCTAAGTTATTCACATTGCATAAGATAGACGCATGCTCTCTCTACAGCTAGTTTTACATTTATAAGACCTCTCTCATTGAAAACTATCTATCATTGAGATCATCTTAATTGATTGACTCAATTATCTTAAAATCATGATTTGCCGGTGCAAAATTAATCTCAATAACTCATCTTTCTCTCATAATGACTTAACAGGATAAAGAATTTCATGTCATTTTAGGAGATGCTATATAGAGGTATAATCATCAATTAACACTCTTTAGGGATAAGTCGAATTCATTACCTATATTTTCACTATGTAGTAGGTTATTACTATCACAATGGTAATAGCGTAGGTAATAATCCCATTATATGGTGACTAAGGAGCACGGTTCCCTTCAACAACTGCATAAGTAATACAACAACACACCCAGTATCTATGGTGAATTCGTGGGTAAAAGCCTAGGACATAAAGTTAGTTAACTCATGGCAGAAAAAAAAATTAAGAGGATTCATATTCTCAAAAACATGTGATATAATGAGACTTCCTACGTCCTGTGAGATTTCTTAAAATTTCGAAGGACTCGTCAAAATCAATGTAAAGTAGAATATGAAATCTCAATAAAGTAATGACATCATAAACAAAACAATTGAGATAAGTACATTAGCTCAGTTGTTTAATTGTGAAATTAATCGAGTAATAAGGAGAAGGCTATTTAAAATGCAAGTGTGAGCTGAGATTCGCACTATAAATTCAGAAAAGGATTCATTCATTGCATGGCCTGAAAGATATTCATCATGTCATTAAGCAAAAACCCTAGTAATAAAAAGACCCAAAAAAAAAAAGATTAAAACGGGGATGTAACTAAACGAAGTTCTCGACTCTAATTAAGCAGTGAGAAGTATGATATGTCCGGGGTCCATATACGTCTCGTTTGCTGGTAAGCTCGGAAAAGTTTCGTAACAGTGGTGAAAGCTTGAAAGAGTAAGGCTAGTGATTGAAGAATCTATCAGCCTTGACTCGACTTTAAGTTTTCAAAATCATGCCGAATTCATGTAATAAACATGCGTTTACGCCCCTCGTCAATCTTAATGACAAATGCAAAGTGCATCATCAGCATCCACATCGTCATGTCATCTTCATCATCAAATATGTCGGTTCAATCTCAATTATTTTTCCCCAATTGAATACGGTTCTACAATCGAACTAACCCAGCTGTATCTAGGCTACTCAAGTTTCGTCAACATATATTGCGGGAGCAGGTTTAGTTTATAATTAAAAAATCAAATCACTAAATAAGTTCGTCCACATTTGCTCTCCCCACGATTCGCTATTCTGTTGTTCTGAAGTGTCCACATCTACATGCACGTAAACTGGAGGGTCAATTTGAAGGGTTTAAATTTCCCGTAGTCATCATATATAACAACTAAAATCACTCTCTAACCTCCAATATACTCCATTTTACTTTCTCATACGTAATTTAGTAAGCCAGAAAGGATTTAATGCAATTAGAAGAGACTTAATCTGGCTCAACGATAATGACATACCGAAGCACAAGTCACCAGAAAATTTTCTGAAAAGATGCATAGATCATGATGGACCGAGACTAAGCCGAATTAGCAAGAGCACTCCCTCTTAATAGGTGATCTCAAAATTCGCATTGCACGGTACGGACTTAATCTGACTAAAGTAGCTTCGTGAGGGATGTATCAGAGGGAGAGATTTGTAATGCAGTCATTGTTGCTTGAACAATGGCAACAATAGAGGAAGCCGCTCTGGGGGCTTGACTAGGAGATGCTTATCGCCGGCTGTCTTTACTGATGACATCGCCGATGAATAAAAAGAAAGAGGTGAACATCAGATACCCGTCCGTACCAGATGCATCTTATCGCAAAGTAATAACCCGCACGAGTCCATCTCTTCCGCGGGTTTCTGATGATCTGCTCATCTCATCCATGCTGCTAGTGTTGCATTCCCAAGTGCGACATTGTCTCGTTAAATTCCAAACTGCATCGGTCTCGACAGTATGTTATGTGCACTCTTACCTAATTCACAGTGATACTTCTTTCAGACACCTTGGTCAACAACTTCAGTAGCCCAGTTAAGCGGGGAAGGTAAAAACGCAAGGTCAAAAGGTTCACATTCAACCCTAACATTTGCACTCATACGCAAGCTTTGATCAATGAAGATAATACGAAAATATCCAACGTCTTAAGCATCCATTGTATGTTCCCACAGAAATTATTAACAAGGAACTAACAAAGAAAACATAATTACAGGAAAAAGAATGTTCGAAAAAGACTTATTGCAACTTTTATAGAATAATCGCTAGTTTAACAAAAACAAAGAACCGGAAAGAAAAAATTGAAAATAGATTGTGAGAAAAATGACTGAGAGCGACATGCATGAGGGTCAATGAAGCGATTCTGTGATGACAAGCCATGATCCTGTTGACCCTGCGTATAAAGAACACTTGGATACTGTATCAACAGAGCAAGTCGCAAGCACAAATCCTCAGTCCTTGTTGTGGGTTTCCCCATCAGAAAAAGATTGAACATCAAAGAATGCTGATATTCATTGCTCATGACAGGTACAACAAGTGTTTATATATACAGGGGATGACATGTCAAGTGGCTCCTTGCACAAATACACTGTCAAAAGAACTTGACTTCTCTTCAATCCCCAAGCCCGAAAAGAATACAAAGCCCCTGACCTAACAACTTTGTCTGCTAGACAACAAGATGGCTGAACCAACGCATGAGGGTACCCGTCTTTCTAAAACCAAAACTGCTAGCACATTTGAAGTCACCCAATTTCCCCTAATTCGAACAAGAACCATCTCTATATCACCGGCCAAAGTACATATACACGTACATGATATCCCTGACCAACCGATAAAGTAAAACATCGTATACCAGATCAGTATTCCACCCGCAGCCGCCTTAACTCTGCCCGGAAGATCTGGCTTGAGTTCAAAGTCTTGCAGGCAAGATTTCTTATGTCTTCACGCGAACAGTCACGTGAGATACGAACTAGTTCCCACAAGGCACCACCACTAACCATATCCTTCGCATTCACTTCTGCAGTTTGTTCTAATCATCAATTTAAAATTCATACTTGCAACTTACCAGGAGGTAAAGATAGTTCCTTACCATGTTGTGCCAAGTGGCATAGAGCAAGCTCTATGTGGCGCCTAATTGGAGCTGCTTCATCATTGGCATTGTGCACAATCCATGGAAGTGCACCATCTTCAATCAAAAATGATCTACCAGTCCTTATCCCTGTGGTTGGCAATGAAACAACATCATCAGGTACTCTATGCAAAAGCTGTATCAGATCATATCTATTCTTTACAACAATAAGAAACTTAAACTATTTCACTATAACCAACATGCCCCAGCCCTCAGAAGCTACTATTCTTCCTCTGGTGTAATCCAGGAGATACAATAGGTTGCAAAAGCACATATTTGATAAACAACATTGACCTTTAGCAAATTGTGACTCATGGAGTTAGTCAACTAGCATTGACTGTCTATTAGAAGTCCTCAATATCCATAACTCTACCTACTATCATGCCCCAAGATCTGTGGTGTACCTTGAGTAGCCAAACGGGACTCGCATTTTGCGAAGTTGGCAATGCCGCGAGCTACTTGAGATAATACATCAGGATGTCCACATCTGACAGTCCCCAGCAAAGCCCGTATACCACCTTCAGTCCTCAGCTTCTGCTGGAGTTTGTCTGGTCAAGGAACATATTGTTCTTAGCATGTCAACTAAATATGTAATCAGGAAAGATTGAAGAAACAGAATTGCAACGCAAACACCTTCTTCTAGTGCATTCTCAATAAACTGAACCGTATCATGTACCATACTGTAGAATACCCAAACAGACAACATAAGCAACTTAAAATCTGGTCATTGCTGGTTGTAACAAGGCCCTAGGGGGATAAAACAAGAAAGATAATGAATTTAATGGACTCTACTCCTGATATTCAGCACTCAAATTTCCCAAGTTTCTTAACTTGGCCACAAGCCTGTTTCAAAAGCCCTGGCAAGAAAACGATAGCATAAATGTACTTATGATAGCCATCGTGCCTGTGGTTAAGGTCCCATCATTTCTCCATGAATGACCAGCATATAAATGTGCTTATTTCCAATAACATGATTCACAAAGGGTGTAAATGGCTAAAACTCTTCATCGCTACTTATTAAGATTTCCTATCCTCTCGACCTTCCATTTGTTATTGAAATTAACAGCTTGAGTCTAAGTTCGAATTTAAATTTAAGCCAAGCTAAAGTATATTTGACTCAGTCAAAACATCACCTTAATCAACTAGTTGCTTGATTTTACATTTTTGGGGCACTTCCAACTATGGATATTTTATGTATGAAGGATATCAAAGCTTGCACATTAAAAGAGTTGAAAACCTTAATTCATTCTCTGATTTAAACTCAAAGCCCAAAATGACCTGACTTCCCAACTGAGCACTGGTTTCCTTTGGATAATCACATCCAGTCAACCTTGGGCTTAAGCATGAAGCACGATCAAGCTTTAGTCAACCTTTCAGCAGCAGGTGCTCAGGTTGAGTTCAAGCTGTTACTTTGGGGGGCGGGGGTGCGGCGCTGGTACAAACACCAGGGATTTAAGGGTTGCTGTTTAACAAATTTGCTTCAACTGTATAGGTTTTTCCCTGACTAAAGTAAAATCTGCATAATTTTGTTTTTCTTTTGAAATAATAAAACATCAACAGTCTACAATTAATTACCTTTTTACCGGTAAAAGGAGGATAATAAAAATAGAAAAGCAGGTTCATATGCCTAGCAAAAAAAATATTTTTATAAACAATGTCAGGCTGCTGTTCTTGCATCTTTATGGTTAAGAATAAATGCAGCCAAACTTGACAATGGCCATACTTCTCTTCAACATCTGCATATTATTTTTATAAATCACTTTGAGAAGCACTATAGGCACTGTAATACTTGCTTCTAAAATACAGGGAATTCAATATTAATTAAAAGTGGATTTTGGAAATAATAAAGGAAAGTGCAGGATGATTTACAAAGACGAGAACTGTTAGCAACTAATCATGGAAAACATGTCAGTTTAGTGTTTTCTTAACTCCTACATCTCTTTGACCAAAAAAAAAAAAAAAAAAAAAAATCCTACATCTCAAAGTTAAATAAACTGTGATGATTCTCCTTTGTCCTCAATGATGTCAAATGAAACTAATAATTATCAGTTAAGTTTAGAAGGTAGGAAAATCAATAGCGTCCAATAAGCTGAAACTAACTCCCCATACCGATGCTGTCGTCATCAAATTATCGACATGGTATATCAAAGATGAACTAGGATGACAGTGTTAGCTTGCATAAAATTATGCAATCCGACATGATGTCAAGTTTTAAATGATAAGTAGGAAGCCAGTACAGAACTTATGACAATTCTCGGAGCAAAGTTGCGTGAGCTAATAATGGGTTCCCAAATGATGGCCATAAAATAAAGGCTTCCCATATCAAGCACTGAACTTCATGTATCATCATTCTGGAGCTCTCATATTCAATACAAAGAGAGTGAGGATTCAAAGCAAAGGGATCAGGCCAGAGAGATAAATGTACCATTGCCACACAAATTTGCAATAGCCCCAGCAACCATCCGCAGCGTTTGTGGATCCTCTGCATTAGATGCTGTCATAGATAACAAACTGATTCCCCCTTGAACCATTATGAGTTCTTGATTGGCTTCTGCACAAATGCCAAAGCAACAAAAAAGAATATAATGGAAGTCAAGCAGAACCCTGAACAAATACTCCCTATAGAACCTCAAACAGCAAAGATTTTAAGGAGTAGGAGGAGGAAGAAGAAGATTCAGCTGTTACCATTCATAGCAAGATTGGCTATAGCACCTGCTGCTACCCTGCGGACAGTTTCATCCTCATACCGTCTCAAGAGCATGAGCAATGAAGTAAGACCACCAGCTTCCACGATCCTTTCTTGATTTACTTCTGTAGAGTGCATACACAAGAACATTGATTAAGTGTAAAAACAAGGTACTTTTATGAGTCTAAACACAATGAAATGAAAGAAAATAGCCATTAAAGTTCCAACAGGACTATCCCACCCAAGAATCAGAGATGAAAAGATTGTCACAAGCACCAAAACATGTCGTTGTCACTTATGAAAAAGAGTCAGTTCTCTAATATTTCGTTCACATTTCAAAAACATGAAGACAGTCAGACATCAAACTCGTAAAAATTATAGGCGGTTCTCTCCCTATAACTATTCGCCGTTAGCCTCCTGTTTAGACTGAATTTACTTCTTTATATGCCATCCCATTGCCACAGTAGCCTATATCTCCTTTCCCAAGAAGCCATTTTAAACGACTCAACTTCTTGATAAACAGCCGGCAATTGAATTTATGAGGAGAATTTGACAGGAGTACGTATGCTCTAAAGCATCGGAGAGGTCGACTTTTGACATCTGGTCCAACTACTCAAAAAGATGAAATTACAGAAAATTTCTCCAACATAAGAGGGACAATCTCTGTACTCAGAGAGGAAACAGAGAAACAGATTGTTGTCCTCGAAAAGGCCTTAGAAAGATTTTGGTAAGTGAAACTATGTAGGAGCAGCACGTGCTCTTCAATTAGAAACCCAAAAGAGCAACCACATAAATGGAAAAATTCAACTGAGTAAAGATCAATGAACCGAAACTTGAACACCACAAAAACGACACCAACCTAAACAAACAAAGGCCACATATCCATCCCAGCCATATTGATTGAGAAATTTTATTATGATGATACAGACATGCCTCCCAGAAAAAGGGATGACATTCAATTCACATCTGATAAGAAGTTTCAAGAGAGATGGAAATCCACCTTCAGCAGCAAGGTTGGCCACCACCTTCACAGCATGAATCCGTACATTGGCATCATCTGACTCTAGGAGAGACAATATCTTCTGCAACCCCACTGTAGATTTGGTTGTTGAGTTGATGAGTTAGAAATGTACAATTTTACTTTCATAGACTAATTGTTCAACTTCTCGAAGTTTGTCCCTTACCTTGCTCAGATAGTGTGGCAGCTGATGCCTTCTGCCTATTTCCGTTGCTTCTATAATGGGGATTCTGATCTTGAGATGTTAGAGAATTTAAACCATTAAAAGAATCTCTATATGCACCTCTGTCAAGATATCTTGGCTGCAGAAGGAAAAACATGTGATCAAAGGTCCCACTGATGAACATTAATTTGTGATAGTAATTTCATGCCAGCGAACATAGTCTTTTTAAAATGACTAAAGAAGGTGTTTCCTCACAATGGTAAACATACTGTGAAATGTCAGTATTTCCTCATTATTTTCTACTTAACAGGGATCTTGTATATATCCTCCAAGTTAAAACCTTTGAAATCGTAAATTTCAAAAGATAAAGAATAGCAAGATATGCCTTAGTTTTCACCAAAGAGTACCTGATCGGTGTCAAGAGTCATTTGCAGTAATTGACTTCGAAGCATTATAACTTCTTCCTCGAGTCTCTTTTTTTCGCGAACCTCATCCTCTAGATCCTTGTGAAGCCTTAAAATTTCACCACCCCCATTTTCCTAGATACATCACATCCAAGTACAAAGCAATTATAAGTTACAAAATGTCAAAAACTGACAGCTATCTAAATATCCAATCCCCAATAACAATTAACGTGTAGAAGATACCTTAGGTTGTAAACATCGTGCCAATCGACTCTTGAGATTATTAACCTCTTCCTCAAGTGCCTTTCTTCGAGAAATTTCATTGTTAAGTTGCCTTTTAATTTCAGAAGCTCCCTCAACCGACGAACCCAGGCCCTGCAAAAGAGAGTTTGTCTAAAAATTGCATGGTCCACCATGAAGATTATATGCACTCACATATACAAAAGCATGAAACACAGTTCAGAATAAGTTTATTTTCATATGGCAATAACAAGAAAGGATACATTAGAACTCATCTCCACTTGAAAATTCCTTTTAGGAGGTAATTGATGTTGATGGATGAATTTTCATTAAAACTATTAACTTGTCCTGAATAGGAGACTGGTATAGATCTTAAAACAGAAGCAAGGGGTAGTAGTTACTAGTGGAAATTAAGAGTTCAAAATGTTTCAGACAACAAAACCATTTGGTATCACTGACTGAGAAAAGTAATATTTCAAAATTTAAAAATTGCATAATCACTGAGTGACACAGCAGTGTGTAATATGCACTCACAGATGCCAGTGTCTATGCAGAGAAAATGAGCATGACCTGCAGTGGTCAGGAAGTGCTTGCTTAGATCACTAGACATGAGTTTCCAACTACTAACAACCGGAGTGCCAAGATATGGGGCAGGAGAAATACCTCTTCAATGTGTTTATCATCGAAGAAGCCATCTCGGTTATGTTTGCGCTGATTTGACACCATCTTCTCCTCCAGCTCCTTAATAGACTCCATGTATTCCATCTGACATTTCAACTTCTCCTTCTACATGGGTTAATCATCAAATCAGAGAATAAGCCTAAAACAGTCTAGGAAACCCAAAGCAAAGGCTCCTATTTGCAAGAGCAGAGCCATCTGTTGATAATTTTTGGTGAAATTTGAAAAAAGATGCAAAAACTTTAACTATCCATGGAGACACTACCGGCAGTTAAGCATTTTAGGTGTTTATTTATACACCAATAAATAAAACGTGACATACAGTCACAATGGCATATAGATAACTGGACAAACCTCTAATGCATCTGCAAAATTCCTCTCGACTTCAGATATTCTGTTCTGAGCTTCTAGATTTATTCTTTCAACCTCATCTTCAAAATCTTTCTGAAGTCGCTCATTTTCAGCAACAAGCTTGTCCACCTGAATCTCAAGCTTTCTTGAAAGACTTTTGTAATCAAACTCTTCCTTTATTTTCAACATGTTCTCCACCTTCATAGCCTATGAAAGAATAAAAGGGGGGGAAAACAACAGTGAAAACTGAAATGCCCACAGGTCAACTAGTCAAGGTATAGATGTCTATATTAAGTTACCCTAAAAGGAGCACAACAAAACAGTCAACTAAAAATATTCATATAGAAACAAATCCAGTCTCACAAAGAGAGGTAATAATGACTAAGTGATTTTGATACTAAAGAAAGTGCATTAATAACTGCGTTACAACTAGCTGAAAAGATCAGTTATTAATTAAGCCCAACTGTTACGTAAGATCTCACCCGTTGGCCAAACAAAATGGTGCTTGTAGTCTCTCCTCTATGGCGTGGAGATGGACCAATAGTCACGACAAGTGATGTCCTTGCTGTACCTGAAACCAACATAATGCATATCAACATTTTAATAACTTAACTCAGACAACAGAATGCATATGTAAATGTCAGGACTTCCATCTCTTCGCTTCTATGTCACAGCAGTTCTTTCTTTCTTTCTTTAGATGAACCACAGAAGGAGATTAAAACTGTTAGCAGAATACATAGCAAGATGAAAATTTCCATCAGACCGGGAATTATAGATTCAATCATTTGTCCTAATTGTACTTTAAGCGGATGGACGTGAATACTTCACCAAGTACACTTTTTTATTCTGCCTAGTCTCTTCCTCTCCTTCAAGATATGCTTGAAGTCCAGCAGATGCTTATATTCATCCAGAACATAAAGCAGGAAAACAGCTTACCTCCAAAAGAGTCTCTGAGCAACCTCGTTAGCTTGGAATCACGAACTGGAACATGGGAACTATTCTCTGCAAGGGCATTAATGCACTTTCCTAGTGCACTCAGTGATAGATTAATGGACTTGGCTTCCTCTAACATGTGACCCTCACTTCCTGAAATTCATTTTTGTTCAAACCAAGTAAAAATTTGGAAATATCTCCATAAACTATTCAATAGATAAGAGCATATGATACACACTGCAACGATGAATAGGCATGACTACACACAGACAAGACAACCTTAAATGAAGCAATAGCAGCCTAGAGATTACTTGATCACCGTGATTCACCCATTGTACAGAAATAAAGTTCAAGAGTGAGCCTTCAATTGGTGTTGAGACAACAAGAGAAAAAGATTCTCTAGAAACTAATTTTATCAGACAAAATACATCTTCTAACATAGAAGAGACGATTTACAATTACTTAAGAGAAGGAAACAAGCATTGCAATCACCATCTTTTTTCAGTTTATTTTCTCTCATAAGCTCTTTTTTCCTTGATAGGCTTCATGAACTGATATTAATCTTATTAGAAATTATAAGATTCAAGATGTCATCTGATTGTCAATCATTACAATCAAAGTGATCGTAGAGTTCTGCTACTGTGTCAAACTCATGTGCTGGCACACACACAGACACAAAATATAAATCACTTGACTTCTTTTGTTTGACGTATCATGATTTTGGGGAGCGACACATAGGTTTTTTTGAGAGTGAAGATTCCCAGTGGCAGAGAGAGAGACAGCAGTAGTAACCTTTATGCAGATATATAGCAACGAAAAGGCTAGATCAAAATGCGTACATACCTGACTTGTGAATACGCTCTGAACCTGCCAAATCTACTATAACCAGCTTACTTTTCCGCACAAGTGGCTTGGAAGGTTTAATAAAGTGAGAAGAGTTTCCATTCTCAATTGAAGGAGCATCTTCTCCTCCCGTGACTGACCTCTTGACATGTACCTAGACCAATCAGACCGGACATCACTTAATCATAACAACTAGCTAAATGAAATAACTATTAGTGCATCATCATGAAGATTGCTAGAGAAAGTATCTTAGAAATTAATACAGCTGATAAATATGACATCATAATTCAATTAGTAGAAGCAAACACTAAGCTAAAATAATTACCATCAGAAGAGCATGGCTACGCGAAGATTCAGTATTCAACTTCGTATTAGCAGCAATGCGATGCGCTTCTCCTATTCTTAGTAACTCGAGAAAACTTTGCTGGTCATTGATTTCCACATGGGTGGCCCCAGGCAGTGACACATCCCCAGTTTTTGGATCTTCCACAATGTGAATATTATCATTTGAAGGATCAAGAAGATCTTGTATGTACTCCATGTAGAGCTAAACATGATTTGACGACTGTTAGACAGGTCGCTCAAGATTATAATTTCACATAAAAGGATGAACAAAAAACACTTTGAAAAATCTAGAAGGAAATTAAACAGATTGCACAATGACACGATCAAGATTATAGCAACCTGTAAATATGATACAGAGATAGAATCAGTATCTGGAGAAACATTCGCAAGAATATCCTCCATTGAGCGGACCATAATTCCACGATCAGCAGTATCTTCCTCCCCTAATCGTCCCAGAGTAAAAGTCTTGCCAGTTCCAGTTTGACCATAAGCCATCACAGTCCCATTGTATCCATCTAAAACACTCTGCATAATTGCAAACATCAGAAAAGAAATAGCAGGGAAAGAAAATCCATAACGTTTTCTGTTTGATGAGTGAAAAATCAGTAAAAATAAACCCATGGCTATGGTTACGCAAAGTAAACAGTGCCGATAGTCTTTTTAAACACAATATCAGAATGACAGGTGGACAAACAAATCTCCCTTGCAGAATCTACATCCAGTAAATCCTTTAGCAGGTCGTTTTGTTTATTTGGAATCTCCACAACTAGTACCACAGATCAAAACATACTGTTGCTAAGCACTATTGGCCATATATTTTGATATTTGACTCATTGGTTTTGGAAATTACAATCGCTAGTCTTGTTTCAAAATCTTAACTTTTGAAAGTGTGATATGTACGCTTTTTGAAGATTTAGAGAGAATATGTCATTCTAACACTTGGAAACATTCTTCACATTTATTTTGACTTGAAAGCCAAACCCATCTCCTGTTTCTTTGTCCCTGATATGCTCTCACCCCCACCCCCCCGGGGCCCTTTTCCCTCTCTCAAATTGTGCAGTTTTGCTTACAGTGTAAAAAAGAGAAGATCCAAATGGGCTGAGAAGAATCTCTTAATTAAAATAGATGGAGGATCAGAGCAGTTCTTTCAACGTTTTGATATTGGAAGCTTCAGAAGCCACATCTTCCAAAAATAACTAGAAACGCAGTATTCATCCAATATTAAAGAGCCAAACTCTCAAAAATAAATGATTTTATTTATCCCACCAATTTTTAGCCTTAAAATGTCTTGAAACCTTTATAGAGGGACTTTATAATTATTTCAGGTAAACGTTTAAAAATGTGAACAACAAGGTTATTAAAATCACTTTTTTCAGTAAGATCACTGTGGTCTATAAAATCAAAGTGCAAGAGACAATCCTGAGATTGTAAGATTTTACAAACATCAAGGAAATGCTGGAAATATGCCATCCTTATGGTTGTAAATGAAAAATGCACTAGATAATAACACTAAGCATTAAAAACAGCAGAAAATTATCATTCATGAATATATAGAGCAGTTCTACTAATAAAACTGCAGTATAAACTGAATACCAACTACTTGACAATTCCATAGTTCAAACTTTCAAATAAAGAGTAGGTTAGCTTCAACGAAAAAAAAAATTAGACTAACAAATAGATAACATCAAAAGCACACAGGATAATGCAGCAATATTTAAATCTAGAATAAATAGTGATGAAAATTTTCTCAGCATATAATTTACCAAAAAAAAAAAAAACTTTTTCTCAGCATATAGATTATGGTTGCAATGTATTATACCATCTCTGCTATCCTCATCAACTCCATCATAGAGTCAAAATCATTCTATCCTATATAAAAGAAAAAAAAAATTAGACTCCACCTCCATTTACAAGAAAACATAAATATTTTTCCCATCAATAATTTTTCCAAGGAAAAAACCAAGAGCTAGGGCAAATTCAACAAGGCAATCCTCCCACAACCCCAACAGGATTTTAATTATGAAGAGAAAGCAGAAGCGACCAAGGCCAAAAACCCCCTTGAAGAGGCAATTTAGTAGACTTAATATTATGGCAAATTTCTCAAACGAAGATTATGAAACAATTAAAGCAAAACACATATCATGCCAAGCACCACATACCTCAACAACAGGCTTGGCAACTACTTCATAGACACGCTTCTGCGAGGCATATTCAGTAAGAACCTCATCAAATTCATAAGTGTCGGAATCCCAGTTGTTTTTCCTCAGCTTCAACCTCTTAAGCTGAATTGAAGCAAACACATGTCAGTTGCACTAAAACCAATGCCATAACCAAATCAGAAGAATTGTGAGATGAAAAATGAATAATGGGAATCGAAATGCTAAATTATAAGATTGAAACTAGGATCACCTCTGGCTGCAACTCCACGCAATCAGCAAAGTCCGCATCTGCTGACATCTCTTCGGCATTCCGTGGCCTCAACCTTATAGCTACTCGAACTCTTCCTGGAACTGGCCATGACAATGGTACAGAATTTCAATTCACATTCAAGAATTTCGTTGGTCCAGAGTATTATTCATCCGGGCCGAACCCCCTAAATATGAATTCGAGTCCTTGTCAAAGAGAATAGCACAACAAGAGGGTTCACCTCTACAAGGTACAGCACAACTGAAGAGACCAACGTGCTAATTTCCAACTATATCTGGAAACTTAGTTCAGGTCGCTACACCAATAAAGATGCAAACTTATAACCAATTATCGATAAACTTGAGGCTAACACTTCTACGATCCAAGCAAAACATGATACGAGTTAGTAAATTGATCGCACTGCCTTTATCCTCGTCCAAGAAATTAAACTTTAGTAGCATACTCGTACAGAGGAAAAACTTTAGTAGCGTCCTCAGTACGGGCAAAAAAGAACTCTTCTCCACACTGAGGATGCACACCAAACTCTCAAACAACATCCAATTAAAAGGAGCCCAATTCACTTCACCATGAACAAATCAAGATAACAAGAACAGAACATCGCCCACATAAACAGCAAATCGAACGCAAACTAACCTCCGTCCTGATTCTTAAAAGAGCCTCCCCCGCCGCCGCCGAGCGAGGCCGGGCTACTCCGGCGGACGGCGGATCCGGGAGACGAAGACGGAGCGAGCTTGGGTTTGAACGAGGACTGCCTCCCGTTCGATCCCGAGGGCTGCGCCCTCAGCGCGCCCCGGGGGACGCCGCCGTTCCGGTGCGCGCTCGATGCCATCGCCTCTCGGGTGGGAACGGAACGAGCGCCGGTCGTCGTGGAGGGGAATATCCTCGAGAGCGCTCACATTGCCGGAGGGGCCCGGGGAGAGCTCGACGGAGGACGCGCCGGAGCGGGGCGGCCGGGGAGGAGCTCCGGTCCGGCCGGGGGCCACTTCGGCGGCGGCCGGCCGCGGCGGAGGAGGTTCGCCGGCGGCGAAATGCGGCGGCGGAGGCCCGATTGGAGCTCCGATTCAGCTGGCTGCGTGCACTGCCGTCTGCACTGAGCTGGGAACGGAAGAGACAGAGACAGAGACAGAGACAGAGAGGGATTTGGGGGTCGTGCGCGAGAGATTTCAAATAAAAGGTGAGAGAGAGAGAGAGCATGGAGGTGGGACCCGACCCGACCCGACCGGAGGACGGCGCTTGAAGCCCAGGACGAGTAGATTTCGGAAGCGACGGGAGCTGGTTTTGCATAGAGCGGTACGAACAACGAAATGACGAAATTGCCCCTCGGCCCGTGACCCTTTCTTTTTTGGGGAAGCTTAACGCGCGCGCTCGGCCGGCTTCGCTCGCGCGTGCTGCGCGTGGGGAGAGCGGGAGCCCGGCGCGATAAAAATCTATAAAAAAGAAAAAAAGGAGAGTCTCTCGATTTTTATCACGGTGACTACGCCGTCGGAGACCACACAGACTTTATAGGAAAAAAATCATCAAAAATCCTAAACTTTACTTAAAATGATAAATTTATCTTAAATTTTTTTGTGATATGAAAAATGTCAAGTTTTGTCAACTATGACACATTTAGCCTAAACTTTTTTTCATCACACAAAAATCTTGAAATTCTATTCGTGTAACACATTTTTCTTAAATTATAGGACATTTTGATCTTTTACTTTTTTTTTTCTTCTCTCTTCCCTCCACCAGCCATAGCAAAGCTAGCAAAGGGAAGCCGAAGTGAGGTGACGGCTGCCCTCGCCAACGTTGGGCGAGGGTCACCCTCGCCTGGTCTAGCTAGGGCCATTCTCATTGGCGTCGGGTAAGGGCATCCCTCGTGCGACTCCTCGCCAGGCTCTAGGTGAAGGAAAGAGAGAAGAAGAAAAAATAGAAAAAATTAAAAATTAAGAAAAAGACGAAAATGTTTTTGATGGGATAAATATGTCACGGTTTGCAAAATTTGAAATTTTTTTGTAATTTTTTTCCTATATTTCATTTTAAAATAGGGGAATTTTCTTTTTCGAGCGATGAATTTATTGCGGGAAAAAGAGGAAATTATTTGTGGGTGCTGTCTGACATATGCGTGTGAATGCTTGTCCGGTCGTTTTCCCTAATAAAATGCATTTTCATTTTGTTTCCAACCTTTTAAATAGGGCAAAAGGGAAGAAGCGTGTTTTCCAATTTCCAAAAACCACGAAACACAGTCTGTAAAATATTACATTTGAAAGGTGCAAAGTTCTTTGATTTAGACAAAAGTCGCGTGTCGCTACTCCGGAATGAAAGGAAGTGTGCCAAGTAATGCATTAAAGTCTAGAATTTGCGGAGGTTATCTAGTTGCCTTTTATCGATCTTTTTTACTATATGAGAGTGATCGTGATTTCTTCATAAATCTTAATTAATTTCTTTGAGCTTTTACAATAGAAAAGCGATTGAAATTTTAAAAGAGAAAAGGACAACGATGGAATAAAGATGTTTAAGATGCCAAAGTGAACTCATTTATTCAATTGTACACAAATAATACCACTTTTGACAGGATATTTCTCGCCATCTAAATCCAAGTACATGCAAATCTTACCTTTCTGCATAGAAACAACCTTGTTATAGTAAAAAGAAAAATAGATTATAAATGGCCTTGTGTAATCCAAAGATAGGTTTATTATAACACTAGTTTCATTTCCTTTAATCCGGTGCCTCGAAAGAGAAATACATCAATTTGGATTCTGCTTCTTAGTTTGGCAGCCCCGGATACGATTCTTTTTTAGCCACTCGCTACCTTTGAATAAGATTCAATCTTACCAAATCCTACAAAACTAAATAATGCAATGAAAATTGGAAATAATCTGTGTTCCCGACTTCTTGCTCAAATCAAATTATTTCAATTCACACCGCATCCTTTTGTTTTCTGATTTTTTTTTTTTACTTATGATTAATTTAGCCAAAAAAGTTTAAATTTCATCCCCTTGGACATGTAAAACCCATTACGAAGGAAACTGTGACGGAAGGTATTTTGGGTCTTCAAATTTTCGAGTGTTGATGAAACGAAAAAATAAAAAAGTTCATGATGTCACCTGATATTGAAACTGTCATTTTGAACATAATTAAACGCACTTTCGAGTCATCAGATAAGGTTTGGGCATTGGGAGAAATGAAAAAATAAAAGATAAGATATCATTGTCGAAAGTTCAAGTTTACCAAATCAAAGTGATTGTTGGTAACCTAATAACATGAAAGTTGCAGGCCTCCATGACCTTGCATGTACTAACGGCATCAAGTTGCTATAGTTCGAGGGCAACTCACTGTCTTGTCGGTCGACTAGCGATTGAAAATGCCAAGGTTTCGTGCGTTGGATGCTCTCAATGATCCCCGACGTTTCTCCTGTTTCTTTGTTTGCTTGTGCACAAGTCAAGCCGACTCATCGTTTCCTTTCCTGACGTGCTTTGGGCCGTTTTTGGCTCCTAGAAACATCATGTGCACGGACAGCGGCATGTACTGCCGATGGTTCCTTCAACGAAATCGGCAGTGGTTTGAGCATCTGAGTTGTCCCTTCTGGGGTCTCTGGTTTAGCTTAGAAGTGAGGTGGGAATGAACGGTAGCATTGGAGGACGGATGAAGTCTACGGAGAGTCACATTACATGTGTATATGGACATGGGTTTTGCTTTCATTTTCCGAGTTTTTAGCAAGAGCAGTCGCCGGTGCAAGGTTTGGGTGTTGGGAGAGACCAAAAAAAAAAAAAAAGTGGGGGAGAGAGAGAAGGTGGGGTAAGGTGTCGGTGTCCCGAAAGTTCATGTTTACCAAATCAAAACTTGGTAAAGCCAATAGAATCGGTCAAAGTTGTACGCCTTCACATAACCTTGCATGTACTAACGGTATCGCTGTAGTCCGAGGGCATCTCACCATCTCGTCTGTCGAACAGCGATTGGAAAAGGGAAAGCAGGTCTTGCGTGTTGGATGCTCTCAATTATTTCTGACGTTTTTTGCTGTTTCCTTTGTTTGGTTGTGCACGAGTCAGCCGATTTCATCAATTCCTGATGTACTTCGACCCATCTTTTGCTACTAGAAACATCATATGCACGGACGGTATGGACTGCCAGCGTTCTTTTTAATGAAATCGACAGTGGTCTGAGCATCTGAGTTGGCCCCCCTCTGGGGTCTCCGGTTAGCTAGAAGTGAGGCGGGAGTGAACGGCAGAAATGGAGGGTGAAGTTTATGAAAGAGTCATGTGTCTTTGCTTCGATTTTTCGAGTTTTTAACACTAGCTCTAGAAAGGCTCTACCCGATCGAGTGTTACTCTAGTCAACCATCGGTCTTGCTGTTGAACCAAGAACAAGATTTAACCAATCGATTTTGAGTGGTCTCCACAAGAATCGATCAGATTCCCGGTTTCAAGGGCCGGGATGAAATTGAAACCGATGAAACATGGCCTTTTTCTTACATAATATTTGGCAATGTAGAGATAGTTACTATATTCTTGTACATAATCATTTTTAGTTTTAGTTACTCTATTCTTGTACGGAATCATTTTTAGTTTTTTCTTTTAAAAATATTTATTTCCTTGCAAGGTATAGAAGAAACCAAAAAAAGAAATAAAAACACACTATCGATTCTCAAATTGACTTCAGAATCAGCCTAAACTTGTTCCAATGCCAAGTGAGTTGATTCTCGGCTCCACGAAATGGAACCAACTCTACATGATCCAATTCAAGAAGTGACCTACCTTTTAATCGAGAAACTAGTTTTAATAAATAGGGATATATTCACTAGAAGTCTTAAAATTTACCACAAAAGTGTAATTAAGTCTTAAGATTTACAAAAAAATGCAATCAAATTCTAAAAATTGTCAAATTGGTATAACTCCGTCCATATAGACTAATGGAAAATGCTAACATGATTTTTTAAAATGTTTTTCTCCCAACATGGCAGTGATGTGGCTTAAATTCTAATTTATTTAACTAAAATATTAGTTAGATAAAATAAAAATTTATTTCAAAAAACACAATAAAAGAAAAATAAATTAAGTTAAAGGCAAGGGTGGTAGGCCCTTGCCGCCGCCGCCACCATCACTGAAAAGGGCTAATTGGGGCCATTGGGCCCTCAGCCAGGACTAATGACCCTAATTGACCACAGACGAGGGTTTGCACAACCCTAGTCCAGATTTGGGCAAGGGTCCTTGGCCCTCACTGAGCCCTCACTAGGCCCTCATTGGCTCTTTTCGGCGATAGCGTGAGTGTCAGCAAGGGCCTCACCTTTGCTTTTGCTTTTTTTTTTTTTTGTGTTTTTTTTTTTTTAATTTATTTAATTAAGTTTATGGTTAAAAAATTAAAATTAAATCTAACACAATGTCGTTTTAGTCTAGCATTTTATGTTTTAGTCATGTCTCATGTAGGAGAGAGAAAATATTTAAAAAAGACATGTTAGCATTTTTCGTTAGTCTAAAGGCGCGTTTGATAACGATTTTACTCCTGCGAGTAGATTCTGATTAGAAATGATTTTTTTTATTCTATTCCTAAGAACAGATTCTAAGCATTTTAAGCCGTTTGATAATTGTCCAAAATCTTTTATTCTTGAATAGAATTGCTTTTGGTATCGTGCTTATTGATTCTGTTCCAAATTAATTTTATTTCATTTTAAAATAATTTTTATACTTTTTCTATTCTTTTTTTCTTTTTTTTCCTATTCTTCTTCTTCTTCAAGCCTGGTCGCAAGACTGTCGATCGGCCGACGAGGGCCGACGACCTCACTGGAGCGTTGTCGGCCCTCGGCGAGGCCGGCCCTTGTCGCGCTCTCATCAATCGAGCCTTACTAGCAACAGGGCGAGGCTCGCCCAACCTCGCCGGTGGCCAGGCTGGCCTTGCTAGGGCTGGGCGAGCCTCGCCAGGGCTAGGCGGGCCTTGCTCAGCCTTGTCGATGGCTGCGCTTATCCATGGCGAGCTCATTGGAGTCTTGCTGGTGAACGGCGGATGGCGCAAACGGACTGGTTGATGAAGAAGAAGAGAAAATTGAAGAAAAAGAGTTGTTTTAATTCTTAGATTTGTTTTCTGGAACAAGAATTAACTTTTTTAATTCTTGATTATGTTCCAAATCTACTTCCGAGAACAAAAAAATAGAAATTTATTTCCAAAAATAAAATTTTTACCAAACGCGATTTTATTCCCAAACTAGTTTCAAGAATAAAGAATTAGGATCAGGTCCTATTTGGATGGTTATCAAACAGAACCTAAATGAACGGAGTTCACAAAATGGCTCAATTGTACTAATATGGTAAGGTATAAAATTTGATTATACTTTTTATGAATGTTAGGATTTAATTGTATTATCATAATAAGATTTATAATCTTTAGTGCATGAATCTCTCCCGAATATGTCATTTTAGATAAAAGAAGGGGCCCACGGATTCTAAAACAGGGACGGGGTCAAAACAAGTGAATTCCAGCCTTTTCTAGGGTTGGAGCTTTGCGCCTGCACTGCTCGCTGCTCTCATCTTCTCGCTCGCCTCCTCTCTCTCTCTCTCTCTCTCTCTCTCTCTCTATCTGCAGCCGGAGCTGCTCGCGTCCCGACCGCCATAGAAGACCGCTCCGAGGTCGCGGGTTGCTCCGCTCCGCGCATCCTCTCTCGTCTGTCACTCGCCGGTTCTGGCGTTCCGCACCGCAGCCGACGATCCGCCGTCTGGGAGCGCGCGTTCCGTCCCGCGGGTTCGCCGGCGAAGTGACCGCCGTTGCTCGGGGCTAGCGACTGTGCCGCGGCGATGGACGCTTTGAGGAGCTACGGAGCTCGGTTGAGGGAACCCGCTCTCGAGCCGCCGCGTCTCAGGAGGAGCGATGCTTGCAAGAGGTACGTTGCTCATGCGTCACTCGTTCCGTGGCTGATTACGTGTGCATGATGTCGTGTCGGATGACGCGACGTTGGATCGAACGGTCGACCGCGTTCTCGGCGACTTGTTCTTTCCGGCATTTGTCTATTTAGGCGGCGCTTTATTTACGGAAAGATGAGCTTTTTGTCCTGTCTCAGTGGTGGCTTTCAATATTGCCGGAAGAAAGCGGTTGAATTTGACGTGTTCTATGCGTGCCTGAGATGGTTTGAGAATAACCTGAAACGAAAATTCGGTTCGGTCTTTGTGCAAGGGCATTGACTTTGTGATTGATTCTCCTCTGATGCGCATGATTGATGAGACCATGTGTAAATGATAAGTAGAGTGAGTTCGAGGATTTTATCTACCGTGGAGATCTACTCCGATGACGGAGAATTTAGAAATGATGAAGTGGGAACATTGGAGTTTACGGACTCGTGCATGGAATATTGATTTTTATAATGCCACCAGATAGGTAGTGGCTTAAAAGAAGTAATTTTGGGTGACTGTGTTAGAAAATTGTGCGCTTGATCTCTTCATTTCGTTCTATGTAAGCGGATTAGGTGGGGGCATTACAAGTTTTGCGTCACCCAAAACGATGACTTTTTTTGGATATGCAGAGTAATCTATCCTTTTATCAAGACAATTCCACAGGATAGTTTTACTTTATTACGCGCTCAGGTGTCTTGGGAAATATTTCGGTGTCTGATAACCCACTTGGACAGTTTTATCTAGTTTTAAGGGATGTTATTTGAGCATGTTACCTTGAGTTGTGTATTAATTTAGATAGTTTGTATATCTCTAACAAAGATCCTTATCATGTCAAGCAGGAGGAATGTGCAATGGAGGTCTCCACGAGCAGCTGTTGTGCCTAATTTTCATCTCCCTATGCGTAGTTATGAAGTTAAAAACAGGTAGGCCATCTGAGGACGATGATGGTGGGATTATCAGGAGTTTGCTGCAAATGATGGATATTTTTTCCTTCTTTTCTTGTTTGTTTTTCGTGTTTATCTGGGACATAGTTCTACTCCTTGCCTGCTTTCTCTATGTGCTTCCATGTGGTGGTGGCTTTCAGTTTTCCAGCATCCTACCGAGATATACTATGGTTGGAATTGTATAAGGGAAATTTATAGCAACATATGTTCCCCAGTTCTTGTTCTGCTAAGAACTTGATAAAACATATTCAGCTGGCAGCCAATGTTCTCTTCCTCACTTGATTGAAGTGGCATTTGCTATCATCAACCCAAAAGTTCTCCTGCTGTGTTTGTCAGAGTTCTTGTGCTTTGCTTTAGCAAACTCTATCTGATTAGAGGAAGAAAATGAAGAGTGTTTGACAGAATTGAGAGAAATTTTGTGATATTACATCTTTGAGATAGTGCATACCTTGGGAACCTAGGTGTCTGTCATGCTGTCCGTGCTGCATTTATTTAACAGTGCACGCCCTTTTCACTTGGATATATTTTGTCACTGTAAGCGTAAATATGGATGCTCTGGTTTCTTATAATGCGTCAACCAGTGTTTGAGTAGTTGAGCTGTAATAGGTTGCTGTGATGTGGTTGATTTTGCTCAATCGTATGGTTTGCATACTCCTCATATGGCTTATAGGTGCCAATATATTTGAACAGAAATCTGGGAAGACATCAAATATGCTGAGAATCTAGACCAAGGCTTTAAGATTCGGCACATTGCATCTGCTGTTTCTTAGAAAAATTCCAATTGAAAATATTGGTAGATTTGGATGCTTCTCCTATGCTAGCACAATCTGACTTTTTTTCAGTTGGTTCTGGTAGTGTTTTACAACAAGGGGGTTGGAGGCTTGCGTTGAACCTGTAACTTGACCACTTAAATGCTATTATGTAATTCGTGAAGAAGATTACACTTGCGCAGCCATTTCTTTTTCTTTTTTCCTATTTTTGAGTTCATAATCCTCTCTCGTTTTCATCATGAAAAGGATTGCACTTGTCAACTGACAAGATGATAACAGGTTTTGTATAGCCTAGTTTTACACAACCATTTTGTGCTAGTTTTAAAATGGCTACATGGTCATAAAATGCAAGTAACTTTATTATTATTATTATTTTTAATTATTTATACTTGCAGGACATCAACAGATGATATAAAGGCTCTTCGATTGATAACGGCCATCAAGACTCCATACCTACCTGATGGCAGATTTGATCTTGAAGCATATGACGACTTGATTAACATGCAGATTGTACAAGGGGTAGAAGGTGTAATTGTTGGTGGCACAACTGGTGAGGGTCAATTGATGAGTTGGGATGAGCACATCATGCTAATTGGTCACACGGTTAATTGTTTTGGGGGATCAATAAAGGTGATTGGGAACACTGGAAGCAACTCAACCCGTGAAGCAATTCATGCCAGTGAGCAAGGGTTTGCTGTAGGAATGCATGCTGCTCTCCACATTAATCCGTACTATGGGAAAACCTCCTTGGAGGGCTTGATCTCGCACTTTGATTGTGTGCTGTCTATGGGCCCCACCATCATATATAACGTGCCGACAAGAACTGGCCAAGACATTCCGCCCCGTGTCATTCATGCCTTGGCTAAGAGTCCCAATTTGGCGGGTGTTAAGGAATGCGTTGGGAATGACCGGGTTAAACAATATACAGATAATGGCATTGCTGTTTGGAGTGGAAATGATGACCAGTGCCACGATGCCAGATGGAACTATGGGGCTACGGGAGTTATCTCCGTCGCCAGTAACTTAATTCCAGGTTTAATGCGGGAACTCATGTTCGGAGGGAAGTATCCGTCTCTTAACTCGAAGCTCATGCCTTTGATAGAATGGCTGTTTCATGAGCCAAACCCCATTGGCTTGAATACTGCCCTTGCCCAGCTTGGAGTAGCGAGACCGGTCTTCCGTCTACCTTATGTGCCGCTTCCTCGGGCTAAGAGGGTGGAATTTGTGAACATAGTTAAGGAGATTGGGCGGGAGTATTTCGTGGGAGATAAAGAAGTTGAGGTCCTCGATGATAATGACTTCACCTTGATAGGTCGGTACTAGTCTGGTGCGATCTGCATCCTGGAGACTGGTTTTTTGCTCGGAAAATGATGTCAAAGAAAATACAATAGAGAACACTAAAGCGTGTAGGAGCTTTGGCTTGTGATGTTTGTGAATCCAATATGGATCTGTGGTCGTGACTACTTGAGTTAATGAAATATATTTTGTACCAGTAGATTTGGTAGACAATAACAGGTGTGCTGGTTGGTTGGTAAACTTTGCTTTGAGGTATTACCTATGTTAAACCAACGGTGTGTCGACCCTTTCCACTGTAATTTCTTTGGATTTTCGGAGATCAAGGGAATTTCTATCTTGCATTTAATTTGTGGTTATCGTTGGGTTCCAAGTCTTGATTAATCCGAAAAGAAGTCTTTGTCTGTAATCATCACGTTGCTTGGTCGATGAAACAGCCTCTCTCTTGGCGGAGAAGTAGCATCTATCATTTACACCGGTGAGGCTGCCGCGGCCCATACTATTTTGATTTTTTCGCGAGGATGGGAAATTTCCTTTGTTCTTTTTGTTTGGTTTAGGTCGTTCATAAAAAATGCTTCGATGAAAAGCAAATTCCATGTCGAACTTGAAAGCAGTGTCCAGTAGCAGAGCCTCACACCCAACATGCATCTTTGGAATATAAACTTGGATATAAACCCTTCGGATGGATCAATACAGCTTAGTGCTTGCTAGCTCGATTGCTTGCTACACTAGAGAACTACACAGATGATAAAACAGACTACGTGCAAAAAAAATTAATATGAATACGCTCACCGAGAAAAAGCAGAGCCGTGGATTTTCCATTATTCCATCCCCACACCCCTAACGTTTACTCTAGTTTAGAATTCATAAAGGTCGATCGTTCGGTCGTCGTCGTCGTCGTCGATCCATTCGAACTTTCGTGTTGTGTGCACGTCTTAAGAGTCGGGTTTCAGCTGGTTGGGCGAGTGAACTTGCTCTGGAGCTGAACGAGCAGAGCCCTGTTCTCTCGATGGAGAAACAGAGCTCTCTGCCTCAGCCGCTCGTTCGCCTCCATGATGCTCCGGTTCTCCACGTACAGCCTCAGGTTCTTCATCACCATCGCCTCCTTCGCACCCACCAGCCGCCTCCTCGCCTCCTTCTCTTCCTTCGACGATCTCCTCGTCCTCCTCTTCCTGCAACAGTAGAAACAGGGTGTCCACGTTTTTACTTAATGAAGCCGCGAGAAAAGAGGATGCATTGGAAACCGCAACCGAACGCGCGCCCCGAAACCGGTCCTTTTCCCCACGAAATCCATTTACGTAAAAGAGAGGGAGAGGCCAGCGGAAAGGACCTGCTCAGCGAGAGGACGCGAAGATGACGTTGCTTCAGTGGCCGCCGGCGGAGACTCCACCTCGAGGAACCCGCACCCATGTTCACCCGCGTCCTAGAGAGAGAGAGAGAGAGAGACAAGGGTGGGGGCAAGAAGAGTAATGAACTGATGGAGATCGGGGGGTCGTTCCGTTACAGACGAACCGGGTCGTCCGCTGCTCACTGTGCGATGAGGAAAAAGGAGGAAGGAAGAGTCGGATATATAAAGCTGGAGCAAGAGACGTGTTCGCTCGTGTTATTCACCGTCATGGTCCATAGAGAGAGAGAGAGGGGGTAGTATTTTCGTCGCAATGATGACAGAGGGAGACTCATGATTACAGAGGGGCAGCTACTGAGGAAAGAAAGAAAGAATGCAGGGAAGAAGACGAGGAAGGGCGGAAGATTGGCTCTGCTTTTTCTCCTTCTCCTTCTCTCTCTCTCTCTCTCTCTCTATATTTCTAAAAAGATAAACTGTGGTGCTTTTCTCGTCATGATGGCGAAGGAAGAAGAACCAGCAACGGTGAAAACGACACCCCCCGGTTCTTCCTTCCGCGTTCCGCCCCCACCCTCGAAGTAAAACCTTTTTCATTGCGCCTTATGGTTTGGGGGAAGTACATGTGAGGCCCATTTGCTAGTTCCGCTTGTGCCGAGTGATAAGTATAGTCTGAGTGGACAGTTTCTACTCTAAAATCGAGAATCACTCGTCAAGACTGATTTCAAAATATTAAAATCGAGAACCATCCATTAATTTCACAGGTCCATCAGAGAACTGGACTGTTAGTTTAGTCTTGTACTTGGACAGGTTTATGGAATTAGTCTCACCAAATTTCACACACTTGGTGTAATATTTTTCAGCAAGCTAAAGTAAAATTAAAAATAAAGAACTTTCATATTCTTAGTCGTAATATCAGTAAAAAGATTGAACTCTATTAAAAGTTGAGAGTCGAGACTATAAGTTGATGGGTATTGAGTTTGAGAGTAGAGGCCGTGAGTGAGAGATCATGAAACGACTTAGATGAGATAAGGGTTATAGGGTTTTCATTTTTCTACAATTATTTTTTGGTCGGAAAATTTTCTTAAAAATTAAATAGTCAGATGGGCAGGTGGGTGGTTCCACACCTAAAACTAATAACCGAACCAGTACCCACTACCTCCAATAAATTGGAATCAAGAATCGGACTGGCTCCCTACCACTGATTCCAATCCGGTCTAATCTAGTTTTGAGTGATTTCCAATTCTTTTGCATACCCCTACTTGTGCCACCCTCTCCATCGCCGTCGATAAAGTCGTGATTGGTGCTCCGGGCCAAGCCGTCCCGATTTTGTCTAGATTGGGTCCCCTCGCAATCGTCTCCCTCTCCCTCCCCCTGTTTTTGCCCTGGGTCGTCGAGTCCGGCAACCCTGGAGGGGTTGCTGCCTCCGGATCTAGGAGACCGTTTACACATACAAGTCTTGAAAAGAAAATTCAAGTTCTTAATACAATGATGACAAATACGTAGATTTCACCATTTGAATCCCGTCGTGGAAGTCAGTTTCTTCATCACGTACTTCAACGGCGTGACTTCAATAATGATACTGACAGCTTAAGGTCACAGAGTACGTACATAGTACATACTTTGCCTAACGGTATAATTTCTGATTTTTAGCTCAACGTACAATGTAATTTCTAAATTTTAAATTTATTTAATATAACCCTTGAATTTTTACTGCCTGTTCAATGTAGTCATTAAATTATATAAAGAGGTTCAATGTTGTTCTTCCATTAATTCAAGATCGGAGATAACATTGACAACATTGCATATTTTCATATAATTTAAAGACTAGACTGAGTATTTACTAAAAGTTCATAGACCACATTAAATAAATTAAAAATTTAAGGATCATATTGCACATTGGACAAAAGTTTAAGGACAACATTGAACATACTAAACATTCAAATACCATGTTGCACATTGGAACAAACTTTAAGAATCATTTGTTTCATTTACCCTATAAACTTTATCGGGTATATACTATTTAGAAATGTCATACTATTTAGAAATGTCACTAATATATGATACCAAACCTCTTTTCACCCAAAAAAAAAACCTCTTTATAGCAGCCAATTATATATCTAAAAATGGACGTACTCAATAATCCTTTTCTTTCATTTTTTTTCTAAGAGACATGTTGGTATTTGATTGACGTCTCTCAAGTTTTCGTCCTACTTAATTTTACTAGTTAGCTAAAATGTTTCGGGTCATTAGTTAAAGTATATCGTAATGACTACTGAGTTCGTTCGAGTAGTTATATAGAACCCTAAGGCTCACACGTATATATTAGGAGTTAAATCAACCGTGGACTCTTTAACTTTGCTGTGAGCCATTTTGAAGGTGACTTTCACTTTATAGGAGTTGAAAACTCGTACCCTATAGTGTATAGGAAGACAATTTAGGAAAACGGAAGTGAGATAAATGTGAAAATTCAAAAATATTATTTAATACTCCCAATCGAAGCAATTCGTCAAAAGGCCGTGTTTATAATAATGCCCAAGGTATGTGCCAGTCAAGGAGAGAGGGTTTGGTTTGAAAAGAAGAGGGGAACTTTCTGAAACATCTTCGCTTTTTACACAGCTAAGAATGTCTGCTTGTCGGGCAAATCAAATCCAAAGCTTCAAGTCAATTACAGGGTTTGAGGTTAATCATTGGGATTATTAAGTAATGCTAATTGTGGGGACCATCTTTTAATTACTGCTGAGATTTCCTTGGACTAACAAATCAGAGAGAGAAAAAACAAGTGCAAAGTTACCAGCACTTATATTCGTCTAATCATATTAGTATTTCGGCATGAGCATGTTTACCTAATTGAAAATGCTTAGTATACTGAGAAGTCTTGTTATAGTTTACCCATAAAATAGAAGTCTTGGTAAGTTTCGTTTGGGTATAATAACAAGTGAAGTCATGTATTGAATTATTGTGTTCGTCATATATCTAATATGATATTCTCACTTTCTAGAAATAAAATTTGAGTAAGGTCTTTTGATATGGGTCATAATAGGTGGCTCTAAACTCGACATCTAAGACTAAAGACCGAGCTTAACCTGTTCATGAAATTCTCGCGGTGTTCCACGACCTTTCGGGCGGGCGGACCTCCATGCTCATGTCTTTGACTCGTCAAAAAGAAATGCGTATGGAAAAATGAGGATTCACGGATGGCGTTCTTCCTTGGAAAGCAGGCGCCATGCATGTTGTGAAGCACAGGATGCTTGACCTGTCGGTTCATGTCGATCTACAATTGTAATTTCGCGGGCATATATATATATATATAAAGAAAGGGGGAGAAAATGATGAGACGGATTTGAAAGTACAAAAGGAAGGCCACGTGAGAAGAAGGTGGCTCAGCAAGCGCAGGCCAGGAGAAGATAAAAGAGGGATGAGTGGGAAAAGGAGAGGAAGGTGAGAAGGAGAGCAGTCAATGGGGTTAGGTTCCTCCTTTCGTCCCTTTTCTCCATGCAATCGAGTGCCCCTCCCAAGACCGTGCTCCTTCACTTGGAAAACGATAGCCCATCTTTGGCCTTTCTTCTTCTTCCTTGTCATCATCACCTAGCTCTCTCTCTCTCTCTCTCTCTCTCTCAGCCCACACGCATCCACTCCACTGTAAAAGTGACCATCATGATGATGATGATGATGATGGTGGAGGTGGTGGTGGTGGTGGTGATTTTTGTCCAACTTGTTCTGGTCCACTTCACATGGCTATCCTAGAAATCAGCTGGTTTCCGATCCAAAGTACGGTGCCCGCTTGAATCTTTTGGACATTGTGAAGTTTTATATGTTGTCTTGTGAGAACAATAAGAGATTGTCGGTCATGTGTTCACATGTGATCATTTAATACCGTATGTAATCTCGTCTCAAAATCTTTTTGCAAAATTGATCTCTCAGCAAAGATGACTTGAATTTGAAAAAAAAAAGAAGAGGATGAAACAAAACATTGCGTTGAATTGTCAAACAATTGATTGGATGTAGATAAACTCAATAGATGTAGTAGCTCGATATAACCTTGGAAGCAATATATATGCTGGTAATATGTTGCGTAATTTTGGTGCATAACAATTATATGGTGAATAAAGAGAATTTCCTATGTAGTCTATCATCAATGATTAAGTGCACATAGATAAACTCAATAAATAATCTTAAGAGCAAAGAAACCCATGTAATCCCAAAAGCAATTTATATGCCCGTAAAATGTTGCCTAATGTTCGTGTATTATCTAAACTATTATATATCACTTTTAAGGGGTTTCAATTATTTTATCCTCCCCAGATATCCTCAATTTTTTATGAAGTTTATAACCATGAGTGAATATATACGTTAGTAGTTCTATATTCTCTCAGATATTTTAATCTTGAAATTTATTTCTTTTTTCCCATATATGTGCATATTATTTTTTTTTTGCATTGTCCCTTTTTATTAATGACCTCTTCCTATCATTTAACGGTTCAAATCCTCCATATATAAATGAATTTTTGCTTGAGTTTTCAAATGCCAATTTCTCGCATCATGCAACCCGTTTGCAAATTTGCTCGTGTTAATAGAAAGAAAATAAAGGGTTTTCCTGAGTTAAGGTATTAAACAATTTAAAACTGGTTCTCAAAAAGAAAAGACACCTTCCCATTGGCAATGGACCTAACACTCAACATAAATGAACAAGGGGATATTCCACGTACAGAGTAAAGTGCATTGCTCCTGAGTCATCAATCTTATCTGCAGATGTCAACTCACAGCTTGTCTCATGAGACTATTCATACGCTCAGCTAATCCCGGCTTGAATAGGTTCATGTTTGATCTCACTGTCCTTACTTCAAGATCTTAATTTGGTTTCGTCAGATACCTCTCTATCTTAACAAAAAAGAGTTTTTGCCGGTTCGAGTCCCACTTGAAGTTGGTTCTTCCATTAAGAATGATATGGACAGAACACGTAAAGATGCATTAGAAATGAAAGATAAAAAAGCGGAAGGATAAATCCTGATAAGAATACAATCCTCTTCCTTTATCATCACCTCCCTTGAAGATTGTATCAAGGTGCATTCAAGAGCAGTACCCAATAAACTATTTTATTCCATAATCCGAAGTTAATAATTATTATTAGCAATAGACCAACGTGAGACATAAAATATTTTCGTTTGATATCCTAACTTTTCCATGTCATATTCTTTGATCTCTGTTAGGCTGTTTTACAATTGCTTTATCGGCGGGGATCATTTAAAATAATCCTTGTCTTTTCTAACGTGGTCAACCCTAAGAGCTCTATCCATCTCCTTTATCGGATAAATTTATACCAAATGCATTAGGCTATGTGCATATATAAATTGGAAGGTCCACATATAAGCAATTCGAAAAAGGTGGGACACTCCACCATTTAATGATGGTCCGTTTGAATGAAATTCATTTATTGAGCTATTTATGTAATTGAGGACTATGTCTCCTCATTCCATTATATATATATATACACATCGTATATATCTTGTTGTGGAGTTTGGTGTTTATGTAGTCAACCAGGAAATGAAGCCCATCTTCTCTGTTTTCAAGAATTATCTCAATTGCCCCATATGTGGATGTTTATACACCACATTCTATATTGATGAGGCATAAAGACTTTTCAGAAAAAGTTTTCCTTCCATAGTACATCCGATTTTTTGTTGGTTTAGTGGGCTGGAGCATCAGAGGGTTTCCAACTCAAGAACTGAAGATCTAAAATCCCACAAATTTGTGCATGCAAATCGCTCTAGGTTAACGCCGCCTGCAAATTATCATTATATCCATCGTATTGGAAAATTAAAAATCATAGTCGAGGGGGACAATTATATTAAGAGTCCATAAACTTTGATTCAATATGCGACTTTAAATTTGTTAAATGTAGATCCTAAACTTTAGTTTAATGTGCTCGTTTTTGAACTTCTAATTTGCATGAAGTGGTTTCTAAATGCTCAATTGCCGATAAGCGAACATGATACTATTTCTTACAATTTCTTCTTTACAATTTCACATGCAGCCCCACTTGGTAAGGACTCAGCATGAACTTCTCTCCATTCATGGGGTCCATGTAGACCACCACATCGCCATCGCCGTTCGAATTCAAGCTGGAAATCGCCATGTTCTCAGTGTTAGTCGATCATGCAGTGCAATCGATTGCCCTTCAGATATGTGCAGGGCCTCTCATCATCTCACCTCCTAACTATTACCATCCTGACACTTTACATGCACAATAATGGCGTATGGGAATTTTGTACTATCATGGTACAATGTCGAATGCGACAAGTTCATGAAAGAGGCCAAACCCTATAACCCTATAACTCCCTTTACTTAAATTACGCTCAAAGAAATCACCATCATCATCATCATCATCAACGCCTTATCTTACTATCTGTGCACATTACCCAGATGATAAAAACATGTTTATCCATGGCCAAATGGCATAATTAATGCAAAAGAAGGTGCAGTTTACGTGAATTTATTGACAATTTATATACGAGTTTAAGATCATAAATAAAGGCGAGATTTAAAAGTTTCAACACTTTCATCATTACCCATTTCATGTAATCAAGATATATGATCAACACAAGTTAGGTCTGAAACTAAAGTGTGCCAACTGATTAATAATAGAGATCTCATAGTGCAATGTTCATAGTTCCCTACAGTACAATTTCTCTTAATGATACGATAAGTTGACAGCGATCTTCGCCATATTTATAATGATGACATGGGAATCATGCAGCATTCACGTGGCAAAATGTGAAGATGTCTCGTAAAGGAATTTAAGAAGTGGAAGCAACGGGAAGGAAGATGCATGAATGCAGCATAAATATGGGAAAAGATGGGCTAGTGGGAATTGCTTCTGAAGATAAGACTCGTGGACAAAAGCACCGGTTGAAAAGCATTAACTCGATTCGAATAGAGTCGGCACGGGTTGATTAACTTCATCCAATTCAAATCGACCTAACTCAATCCATATGATTGCCAAGTCGATACAAAGTGCTCATATAAATTGCGAGCAAGAGGATTTGGGTTGTGTTTGGTTCAATTTTGAAAGGATATAAAGCCATTTTCTCAACATTGATCAAACTTCATTGAATTTAAACCGAATTCATCCAATTGCCGAGTCGATATAAGATACTAATACGAATTGCGATAAAAAGGATTCGAACTACAGATTCAACTTTGGAGGCATGTGAAGCCATTCCCATAAGGATTTTTGTGTCAAAAGTGCATTTGCTCAAAGCAAAAACAATTCGGTTAAGGTGTATTTTCGCAAAGTAACTAGGAAATTGAAAGAAAAAGCAGAATTTTTTTTTTTTTGCTCTCTGTCTCTATCGTCTCTGTCAAAGCTTCATCGTCTCCATCGTCAATTGGGGAAAAGTGTTAGCCTAGGTGAGGGAACTGTGTCTTCATCGCCTCATCTCCATCTTCTCCACATGGATTGTCCTTTGCTCATTGCAAGCTTAGGCAAGGCGTTCAAGGTCGTGCAACCTTAGATGGTCGGGGCAGCTCTTGCAACCCCGACGAGGACAACCTCGCCACCTTCCTCCATTTGCCTAACACACCTTCGCCCTCTCTTCTCGTAGCTCGACAGCTCGAGATCTTTCCATCTCGAACTCAGATTTGGCTGCGTGAGGCCTTGGTTAGTGTTGCCTAACCCTTGGCTATTGTTGTCCAACCCTTGACCGGCATCCTTAACCTCCTTTGCAAATTCCCAATGAACAATTTTAAAGTTTTCTCAGATCTGGCCATGCAAGGTCTCCACCGGTGTCCTCAACCTTTTCCTTGGCCGTCGGCTGGCCTTCAAGGGTAAAAATGGAATCCAAGAATAGTATTGAGGACAAGATGAGAAGAAAAAAGTCATGAAGCCCTAGAATTTGCCTTCAAAAAATGCTGAAAGCTAACTTTTCTCTAGAATGATTTACGAATACCTCCGTTTTTTCTCAATGGCTCTAGACTCTAAATGTTCTTGGAAAAACTGAATCAAACGTGGCCTTATCTCCGAATTCACCATATTTCCTTGAATTATATCTTCCCAACACTAATTAAGTTATTCAGTCTTACCTTAAGGAAACCTAACAATGGCAATGAATTATTTGAGTGCTTCTAGAGGCACTAGTAATTGTTTTAAGTCCATGATAAGCTCTGCTCCATGCAAAATTCCACATGAAGCCCACGTGGGCTAATTGGATGAAAGCGGGCTGGCCCATTTGACTTACTTTTTGGGCTAGGCTTACACCTTTCTTTTTGGGCCAGGCTTACAGGTTCACTTCAACTCCTTTTAGTAGTCTCTTCTCTCTTTCATTTTCTGTTTTTGGGTGTTCATTAGAAAATAATTTATGGAAGGTTAACGTTGTGTAACCAGCTAATCGCCATTTCTTATATGCTATAAATCACATCCTACTAAAGCGCCACTTAACCTTTTATTAACTTATTACATTAAGAGAATTAATTTAACACATTCTGTTATGTGTCACCGTTACATGATGTAACCGTCACATGAAATACTTTCATTTTACTAGGAACTTTAACACATAAGAAGTGCACTTCAGGCAATAGTTCTATTCCATAGCTCTTGGTGTAAAGATATCCATGCCAATATAATTTGAAATAATCTTAACTACTCAAATAATTCAAGAGATTTTGACATGATTATTAAATTTCCTCACAAATATCAGAAATTATCAAACGATTGTGCTGTTTATTGAAATTGAATTCGGACATTTAAATCCGACGGGTTCCATGTGGTACATGCAGACCATATACTACACTCACCGAGTACTTTTTCCAAATGCATCTCTAATACTAGTGATCTAGGCTCCAAGTGAACTAAATATCAATTCATAATACACTATATATACATCATTGGGAACCCATTTATTGATTGACTGAGTTCAGTTGAGCTAGAGCTTATTGAAAACCTGATCAGAGTCGAGCTCGAACGAAGTACCGAACCTCTTGAAAATCCAAGTTACACCAAGCTTGATCGAGTAGCGAGTGGTGTCGACTCGATCGCTCTTAATAGATATGAAATTCGGGTATCACGAGTCGAGGCTACTCTTTCGCTAATTTTTTAGAGATCGGTCATTCCAAATCCTTCTCGCCTCCGTCCTTTAGCTATTCTTGGTCGAAAGGGATAGCTATTTCCGCCATCTAATTCCTTAATACGAGGGAAATGTTTATTTTTTCCGAACTTGCAGAATTCCAAATAGGCGTTGTCCCTTCTCTTCTGGCACGAACCCGACGGACATTATAACGAACCAGATCGATCGCCACCTCCATGCTGTCTCGGTTTGCATCCTCCAAATCTTCTTCCTCCTCCTCCTCCTCCGCCTCCTCCGCCTCGGCCTCGGCCTCCTCGTCTCTCTCTTTGGACGAGCCGCGCGAATCAAAGAGGGAATGCCGGCCGTGTCCTGAACCCGGCATTCATACGAACCAATGCCCGTCCTTCCTCCCGCTCCCGGCCGTCCTCTGATGCTACAGCCTCTCCTGTGATCCCGAAATACTTCAATTGCCTAGCCATGAGGATGGAGCAGTAAACTACGTGATGGAGAGCAACCGAGATGGAGACTACGTGAGATTAGAGGACGGAGAGGATGGTGACGGTGGCGTGAGGAATGTGGCACCGCCGGAGAGTAGCGGAAGATGGTGGAGGTGGGGGGTCAAGATCGGGCTGTGCATCTTGGCGGGCATCGCAGTGGTGATCATCGTCAATTGGCTCGGCCCGCCGCTCATGAACAAGGTAGTCTGGCAATGATCGGGTAACAATATTCCACGACCACGAACTCATCTCTCCTTGGGCCGGAAAAACACAGCCGCGCTGACACCGGTATCTAAAATTTTCAATCGATGTAAACGCCGATTATATACAGGCGCTTAGCATTTCAGAAACACACGAGCGAAACTATTGAGAGAATCGCGAATCTGATATGACGCCGACACGGCTCGTTTCGAAGATTTTCTTGGAAAAGCACATCGTTCATCATGTCGGCTAAAACATGAGCTGTTCTTACTGGGGACAAAGGGAGGGTGCGATTCATATTGTCACCACCACGTTACATATGCAGTCAACAACATAGATTGTTTGTGTTTGGTGAATTCTTTTGGCATTGTTGAATAGGCCTCGGCACTGAGTCTTAGTCGTAAATAGATCGAATTCACGTCAGAGTTGCTTGGATGACGATGAAATAGCCTATGCGGTGGACAAAGACGACGATGTCCGGAATAGCGAAAATATCGAAAGCATTATGCATCTGATCACCGGAAATGAACAATAACTACTGTCAGGATGCTTATTGGACTTTTTGATTGATGGTGCATGTAGTATATCCAATTTCTGGTGACTTCAGATACAAGTTCTCCTAGCTTTTGCAGTTTAAAATCCTTCGAACTCGAGCAAAACAACCTGTTTCGGTTCATCTGATTATCTCAAATTTTTTCCGGCTTCGATGTGCATCGTTTTTTCTGATACTCCAGCTCTTTTCTAGGTGATTGTCCCTGCTATTGATTGGGTGACGCGAAGCTTCGACCGTCCGACTCTGGCATTCCTGATTTTCGCCACGACTGCTCTATTCCCTGCCTTGATGGTTCCGTCCACGCCTTCCGTATGGATCGCTGGGATCTCCTTCAGTTATGTGACTGGGTTCGCTATAGTAATGGCCGGAATCACGATCGGCGTAACCCTGCCTTACTTCATCGGTCTGCCCTTCCGGCAAAAGATTCAGGTACATGTATCTTGTGAATTCCTCGAACCGGTCTCCGAGAAGACAACCATTTCTCACGGGTCACCTATCTTTCCAGAGATGGTTGGCGAGATACCCGAAGCAGGCGTCCGTTCTCCGACTAGCCGGCGAAGGGAGCTGGTATCATCAGTTCCGAGCGGTCATGTTGATCAGGATTTCTCCGTTTCCGTATCTACTGTTCAATTACGCCATCGTCGCCACAGATGTTAAATACGTTCCGTATCTGCTGGCCTCACTGGTCGGAGTGGTGCCTGAAGTCCTTCTCACTCTCTACGGGTCAGAGCCCTTCTCCATTTTTTTTTTCTCTCAGACATTCTCGTCGTTCTCGTCGACTCTGCATAGAACTCCAATGCCGGGCAATGCCTGCTAAATATCGACGTGCGAATGTGCTTTAAATCGGCACTCCAGGAAGTTCTATGATTCTCCGGTATGACCAATATCTCGATGTCGTCGGCCTAATGGGATCGAACTTTGTGTTGTTCAGTGGCAAGTTGATTCGCAAATTGGCAGACGCGACGGAGGATCATCACAGGGGCCTTTCGAGGCTGCACGTAGCTGTCAATCTGGTCGGTTTCAGCGCGAGCATGATTGCGACCATGATGAGCAGCCTGTGTGCCAAAGCGCGGCTCGAGGAGCGGCGGAGGAAAGAGGAGATGACGCTGGGTTAACTTGGGAAGTGCACGAACGGACACGGACATAGAACGCGCTCCCTCGAAGAGTTCCGGCTCGGAATTTCGGAAGCAAAAGGAAGTTAAAAGATGCGGATTTCGAAAGAAAGAACACTGAACGGGCACCACATTGTTTGTAACACTGATTGTTTCTGTCGTTAGGCTGTGAAATCGTCGCAGTTTCTCTAATCTAAAGCATTTCGATTCGTTAATTTTCAGCTACCTTCCGAGTTAATCCGAACGTGGAGATGGCAAACGAAACAAAACGAGAAACAGGCCCCCAAGAGAGTTGAAAGGACCCCATCCGTTGATGTCTCATTGCAGATAATGCTGATGCAGAATTTCGGCTCGTGGCTTGGGAATGAACTTGAAACTCGGTCATACAGAAGTTTCCAAATTATGACCAAATATGCAATATTATCCCCACATTTTCTATTTGTTCAATACAGTTTATGAACTTTAGTCCAATGTACAATGTCGTTTCTAAACATTAATTTGTTCAATGTGGTCAATGAATTATTCATAAATGTTCAATGTAGTCACTAACCTATATAAAAATATTGAACATTATCTTTCTATTAATTCAAGTTTAAGAACAATATTGAACGTTTTGTCACATTGAACTAATTGTTCAAGGACGACATTTTACGTTAGGCTAAAGTTTAGGGACTATATTGAATAAATTAAAAATTTAGGAATAACGTTGCACATTAGACCAAAATTCAAGGACTATTGTAACTATAATGGTACCTATAGAATCTGATATGGATTTATTTTTATTTTTTGTGTTAATAGATAAACAAGATTTGTAAATGTCAAAAAGCCGTTCGTAAGAAAAGTTACAGGTCATTTAGGGACTGCATGGTAAAAGTTGTTTCTATTCCCAGAAACACTTTTTTTTTTTTTTTTTTTTTGTTTCGGAACAAAAAAGAAATAAAACACGTTTGGATGCGTTTTTGTTCCAAAAGTATTTTTGTTCCTTAAACATATCTTAATGTAAACAAGAAACAAAATTTTTTTGCTTATTGTTTCGGAACAAATTTGAGAAACACTTCTCTCTCTTCTCTCTCTTTTCTTCTTCTTTCTTCTTTCTTTCTTCTTTAGCCGGTCGCCGGCCTCGGCCATGGCCGGTGACCGGCCGTCGAGGGCCGGCGACCTTGCCGGAGCGTCGCCGCCCCGGCGAGGCTCGGCCTCCCCTTGGCCGGGCGAGCTCGAGCTTGCCCAGATCCGGCGAGGCCGACCTTGCGCCCGGCCCGGGCGAGCTCGGCCTTGCCCGGATCCGGGCGAGCTCGGCCTTGCCCGATCCGGCGAGGTTGGCCTCGCCAGATCCGGGCGAGCTCGAGGCGAGCTCGGCCTCGCCCGATCCGGCAAGGCCGGGGCGCGGCCTCGCCATGGCCGGGCGAGGCCGTCGGCCCTTGTCGGCCGGTCGCCGCCGGCCATGGCCGAGCCGGCGGCCGGCCAAAAGAAGAAAAAAAAAAAAAAAAAAAAATAAGGAAAAAGGAAAAATAAATAAGAAAATAAGAAAAATAAAATAAAAATATTAAAAAATTAAAAGAAATAAAAAAATTATACAAATTTACCAAACATGTTTATATTCTTTTTATATTTCTCGGGAACAGTTTACAAACGCATTTTTTTGTTCAAAATTGTTCCCTAAAGCGAAATACTTTTTCTATTTCGTTCCTTAAAACAATTTTTAAACGAAACGTTACCAAACGCGCCCTTACAAACTTTTATTTACGTTTCTTACTAACCTTAAATTTGTCTACTATTATATAAAATTACCAACGTTTAGAGGACTTATCACTTTATCTTCAATTAAGCTATTTGACTTACCAAATCTCATTTGTTTTTCTCATTACCAATCTTTATTTTTATTTTGTAAATTTACCAATTTTTCTATTGAGCTACAGCATTTTTTCTTTTTTGCCTTTCTAGTCAACTTTTTGAATTTACCAGGGCGTTTTCAAAATCCCCAACTTCAATTAGAGTGATTCCCTTATTTTGCATTACTACCTCCTATTTGAGTTAGTCACCAATATTTTGTTTAGAAATACCAAATTCTCTTATACCTGATAAAAACAAAAACCTCTCTTATTGTTTGGCAACTATTTTTAGACAATCGAACGGGGGAAGCTTAGAAAACGTTTTGGTTCGAAGGAAAGAAGCCAAGGGTCATGGAAAGGAAAGACCAAAAAAATGACAAGCAACAATCTCAACAAAGATTTGGAAACTTCTGCAGAGGACCAACAGGAGGCTTGCACTCACACGAGAATTTTAGTAATTAGAAAGAACTTGGTGAAAAGTTCTCTTCTCAAATGCAGCTTTTGGAGGTATATCTCTGATCTTTTATCAATATGGAGTTAAGGTTATTGATGATGAGACTGATAGAATATGCTATTTGATGTAATCAGAAGATCCTGAAAGGTCAAATCCAAGAAATCAAGGGTGATTGATTGGACATGGAATGAATCCAGCAGATAGAATGGGCATCCTATAGACATGAATGGAAGTAATTCGAGGGGAAGTTGAAATCAGGAACGCACAAGTGAAAAATGATGGATAACAAACTTAAACGTCCCTGAATATGTTTCAATTGTTACACCAGTGATACAATAGAAAAATGAGGGAAAGCTTTATATTTAAGTTATTTTCTAAAGGTAGCATTTATCCATCCTCGAGAATTTCTCTATGCAGATGCATACATGTAGTGCTGCAGTATTTGTAATTATACCTATGAAATGGTATTTTACCATCCAATGAGACGTAACAACAAGAGCAGTTACTATCTCCACTTAGTGTGCTTTTTGGCTGCGAAGAGCTTGGCGCTGAGTTTCCACTATTGCCTTGAGCACTGAGGGCTGCACCTGCAGCCATCCTTCTCTCGGCAGCAGCTGCTCTCTTTTCTCTCTCAGCAGCCTGTGCTGCCTTCAATTGCTCCTGAGTAAGAATGAGAGGAAGAGAACACAACAAAACATCAGAACTAATTTCACAAACTACCTCAGTGTACAATTTTCTGGATGAGGTCAGTGGACCAAATTTTGCATGAATGGGCAGTGTTAGAAAAAGCGGAAGAGGGGCAAAAAAGGATAGATCAATTGCAACTCCTAAAAACAAACAAAAATAGGACTTAGTGAAAGCTTGGCTTCTTGAGATTGTTTTCTTACCTCTTTGGACATTCGAGAAATTCCACTAGGTTGAGACAGTCCTTTCCTAGCAGATGTATCTCCAGGAGCTTTCACATCATTTTGAGAGGCTGCAGCCTCAGCCTGGATTCACCCATTTGAGAAAAGGATGAAATAAGAAAGTGACATGATAGCATGTGGCATACCAACATCAATTGCTAATTTTAGTAGTTACTAAGACTAAATAACACTGGCCTACGGCCCAGGCTTACATAAGAGGCATGGCTAATCCTTGGCCAGCAAGGCAGAACACCACTAGCTTCTATTAAATGAGATAAGTGAACCAATCCATAGATGACATGGGAAAACCTAAAATTTCATCCCTCCTAACCTAGCTCTTAAGTAGGAACCTAGACAAAATCGAGTGAGCTCATTTTTCCCTTCACTGCTAAAGAAAAGGGGAAACCAACCATCATTCTCTTGCAAAAAGGCCAAACAAACACATGCACAAACAATCACCAAAAATGCCAATGATCTTTCAGAAGATATTGTCATGCACCCCAAAAGCCTCTATAATCACACATAATCTGCATCTAGGGGAAATATGTAGAAGAAAACTACAACAATTTAGGGAAAAAATTCCTGTAAGTATCAGAAAAAACAACTAAATACACACCTGAACTTTCTTTTCTTTGGCCTTACGTAGTTTCTTCAACTCTTTTGCTCTGGCTTTTCTCTTGGCATCTTTCTCTGCCTAAAAATCTCCAGCAAAGTTAGTAATAAGATCGAGCATGTAAAAGAATGACTTGACTGCTATAACAAAGGATGACAGAACAACAAACTAATGCAGACAAATAGAAGAATAAGACTGACACTAAAAGACATAAAACAAATGCTCACCTAGAAGACTGATGCCAAATCTTACAGTAATAGATTTTTAAACTTTAAAGTACATCTGTTGTGACCAATGCTACTAATGCCTTCATTTCACAAAATAAAAATATCCACATTTAAGCAAAATTGTAGAATGAATGAACTGATTCTCTTATCATGCAAGACAACACGATGTATTGAAAAAATAATTCGAACCAGAACCAGCTATAAAATGTTTGACAAGATAGTCAGCCAGACAGACATTAAATCCTAAAGTACGATTGCTTCAAGAATAAAACTCTTGTAGAACTTAACCCAAATCAATTGCTGATAGGAAAAGAGAAGAATTGACAACTACTAGGAGCACAACCACAAAGTAATAAGCATGGCGCATGGAATCTACCTGCTTAGCAGCTTGAGATTCCTCCATTTCTTTTGTTAATGCACTGGGTACTTTAGCAGCATGCCAGTCCCACTTATCAGGGTTTGAGGCCATAAAACGTCTGTAAACATTTCTTATTTCCCTTTCACTTGCCAACATATATGGTGTCCGTCCCCTTTCATCTTTTGCACAAGGGTCCATCCCCTCTTCCAGGAGTTCCGAAACCTTCTGAGCATTTCCCAGTTTGGTCGCTTCATGCAATGGTGTCAATCTACCAATCACTTCATTATGGTCACTGTCACTTGATACTAAACAAGTTTCGATGATCTCCATATGTGCCAATTTTTTATCCAATTCATCCTTGATAGCAACCAGTTCATCATGGAGCACAGCACTGTGGCTTGAAGGTGACTTATCTGCTTCCACCAATATTATTTCTTTCTCACCATTTTCATATGCTACTTGGGTTAATTGGTTGTATATACGTTTGGCTTCTTTAAGAGTAGGTCTACAGACATTAAAGGAAATGTTCCGTGCAACAGATTGAGAATGACCAAAATATGGCTTCTCTCCACTGAAAAGAAGCTGGCGGTTATTTGAAGGTGCATAAATGAAAACACTGGTACAAGCATCGAAATAAGGCTTCCAAGAAAGAAGTAACTCTTGAATATCCTGGAACACAGAAGTTTTCGATCTGTTAAGGATGCAGGCATAACTATGCTAAATATGTTTTTCTTCTACTTGATAATCATGCATAGAAAGGGAAAAGATAGTCATTCCGACAGTTTACTCTTACAAGCTCAGGAAAAATCTATGAAGAAATAAGGATAAAAGGCTTGATCACCCGAGACAGATAAAGATTTATGGAATAGTATGAAACTACGAAGCATTAGCAGTCGAACTGGAAAAGACAAGTACAGCAAAACTCCTTGAGGAGATACAATCAATTTGTTCCCTATGTTTATTTACTTTATTTATTTTTATTTTTATTTTTTTGCTTAAAAGGGCTTTTACTTCACCACCAGCAAATAGTTTCTTGTAGAAGCATGATATTACAATTGCAGGAAATTGCTACGTACTTTATGAAAGAGTCTGACAAGATACCTTTTTTAAGGCAAGTTCATTATACCGCCGAAGTGAGGCTCCTGCAGAATGCGCAGCTCTGCCACTTGCATCCTTAAGCGACTGCTTCTTGCCTGCCTTAGCCCTCACAACATATCTATATGCAAAGAAAATGAATTCAGTGAACATTTCTTCCACAAGTATATTGTTAGGAGTGTTATTCAGTGTACAAATCATTAATTAATACAAGTGAAAATGAAAGTTAACTCAAGATGAAGTGAATCTACATCATCATGAAAGTTACAGATGCATAACTGAATGATCAGAAACTTTGAATGTTCACATTGAAATCCGGTTCAGTTTATTTTCTGATTATTTAACCTTTCAGACAGTAGAGAACTGACCTATGGAATGTCTTCTGAGCCACGACATTATTACCATCAAAAACACATCCAGCAAAGTGCCCCCCACTGGCAAGCAAGACAATCCTCAGACGAGTTTTATCCCTTGGTTCACGAACCAGATCGTTCAGCCTCTGAATGATTACATTCGCATTTAACGTGGTTGAGGAGCCGCTGTCATAAATGGCGACTGCTGTACCATTTTCGAAGAGTATGACTTCCGACTCACTCTGAAGCAAGGACTTCCAGATGGAAACTATTTCGCCAGTCTGAAGCTGCAGAAATATCTTCTGCTTAGTAATCGGATCCAAACCCTTGCTAAATTCACTGTGGAGCCTCGGTCCCTGCTCAAGTTCATCTTCCGAACCTGATATGCTTGATATCTCGTAGTCATTCAATGAATCAGACGCCAGCTTATCGAAATCCTCCTCCTCCATTATATCTTTCCCAGCAACGCTCAGCTTTACCTACACACATCGTACACGCCAATTCGTCGATCATCATCATCATCATCATCAAATCATTCGAACGAACGCTCTCATCAATCTGAGCTACGATCAAACACAGCCGCATCTACCTAATCCTCAGAGAATCGACGTGACGAGAGAACGCGGAGACCGCGAAAGGTCAAAGGAGCTCACATTGAGGCGATGGAAATCGGACTTGAAATGCGAGCGCTGGTCGAGGAGCGACTCGAACTCGGCCTTGCAGGTGTTGCACGTCCATCTGGCCAGGGCGGCGCCGTCCGCGCTGCCCTTGCCGCCGCCCTCGCGGCTCTCCTCCGGGGCTCCGACGTCGGAGGCGAGGGAGGCCTCGGCGTCGGGAGGCGGGACGAGGGCGGCGGCGGCGGCGGCGGCGGCGGCGGTCGTCGATGAGGAGGAGTGCGGAGATTGAAGGAGGACGCAGGAGTCGAAGAAGCCGGGCGGCAATTCGAAGACGGACCGGTGGCCCTTTTCCACCGACGGCGCGGCGCTCGTGGCTGCGGCGGCGGCGGCGGCGCCGTGGGGATTGTCCGCCATCGGCGTTTATTTGGGAGGGCAACGGGGTGATGGCTTTTGACTTATCGTCGTGCGATGTGTGGAGACGATGTACGCGTTGCTAATTCTTTTTTTTTTTTTTTTTCTCCCGGAAAAAACCATTTAAAAAGAAAAAATGCTAATCCTCATTCCTCACTTCTCATTTATATATTTTGTTGGATCTTATTCTTATGTTGATAGATTTATAATTGAAGATATTATGTTTACAAATTATAATGACCAAATGCTGATACAGAAAGAAATATTTCGGAACTGTTTGGTTGAGGAAATTTCGAATTTTCATTACTCATTTTTGTCCCACTCCTCATTTTTATCTACATTTATATGTATGTGATATTTACAAGAATTGAATCTCGGATTTGGTACTCTCCGACGTCACCCCCGATCCCTATAGCAACGGGGCAAGATGGCCGTCAGCCTTGAATTTTCATTGTCATTTGCAAGATTTTCCCCTGAAATTTCGTTTGGTGTGAGAATGAAGGGAGAACGGTTTCTCATTTTTGACTGCCGTTGGACATGACTTGGACATGTATCCTCTGTTTTCAGTCCGATTGAAAACAGGGGATGAAAACAGGGGATACGCTCATATCAGCAAATACAGTCCATGGTCCTTTGTCAACACCGTTCTCTCTTGGTCTTCCATCTCCGCGCTCTCTCTCTCTCTCTCTCTCTCTCTCTCTCTCTCTCTCTCTCTCTCTCTCTCTCTCTCTCTAGGTTTGACAGTTTCCTCTCATGACTAACAGCAGACTTGACAATTCGCCGGTTAGTGCAAGTTGTAAGGCTGAAATTTCAACAACGCTAGGAGTGCCCGGTTGAAGTTGGAGGCCATATCATCAATGACGACACTTTTTATCTGAAAGGCTTTCTGTTTGGGAATCGCAACGTAATTCCAACGAACAAACTTCCATTTACAACATACACAGCAAGCTAAATTACTATTTTGGCGTCCAGTGATCCAATGGACCCCGTACTCGGATCTCATCCTAAACCTTCGCAGCCAAAGCGAACTCACACATTGCAGATACCCTCAGGATTTGCGTTCTTGGTGATCCAAGGGTGATCCATTATCTTCTGAAGGGAGAGCCTCTTCGAAGAGTCCTTAACCAGAAGCTGCGAAAGAAAAGGAAAACAATCCAGTAAGCTCTTGAATATGCCTACTGCCACCACTACTGCTGGCAACATAACAAGAGAGAACCGAATGCTAATATGCTTATTACCTGGCAAATAAGATTTTTGGCTTCTGGAGATACATGAGGAACAGGAGGGAAATCCAAATCCACCTTCATTATCCTGCATCCAAGTACGGGTCACACATTTGGTTTCTTGGACGGGGAGCAAATCGAAAGAAATCGTATTTCTACCTCTTAAATGTATCGCTTTGGCTCTCAGCCTCAAATGGAGGGACACCATAGAGGAACTCATAACAAAGTATGCCCACAGTCCAGTTATCTACAGCCTGGTCATGAGCTTTATTTTCTACCATTTCCGGTGCCAAGTAATCTAAAGTTCCACACATGGTGTGTCTCTTGCTCTTCGACTGTACAGACCATCCGAAGTCTGCAATTTTCAGCCTACCCTGGACAAATAACTTGTGTCAACATACATCAATGAAATATTCTTCCCATCATCATCTTTGCCAATGTATTAGAAAATTTATCCCAGCTGACCTATAATGAAAATGACCTAGAATGGCATTAAATACACAAATCCAATTTCATCAAAGCTCAATATCGACGGACTCCAGAAGATAAACAAAGATTCCAAGGTCCTGTTACTGTGAGCTACAACATGAGAAGGTAAATATGCAAATGCTTGTTCATGCAGAAACGCCTCTAAATGACTAGTTAGTTATGCTTAGTTATCTCATAACTGGATAAATGGCTTTATTGTATAGAAATCATACATAGAGATAAAGTAGGACAACAACATAAGGAAGATAAGAGAATTAAGAACCACCACCCAGTTCCAAAGATCTTGCAGCTCAAACTGAACACCAAATCAGGTTCAGCTTTCTCCAAAAAGCAAGAATTCAAAAAGTTAATCTTTCATAGCGTCAGCCACATCCTTTAATGTGTGATTCTTAGAAGAAAATTGTTCTACAAGCAGATTCAATGAAACCCAAACAAAACTTTTTCAAAATGAATCATGTCACAACTTCGAACTTTTTGCCTACCACCTCCATATGAACATGAAGTTAGCATATTTTAATTTCAAGGAAACGAACCAACTACAGAACACAGTACCTCGTGATCAAGCAACAAATTTTCCGGCTTGATATCCCTGTGAATCACGTGGTTCTTGTGGCAGTAGGCCAACGCCTGCGCGAGGCTGGCAATGTACTGAAAGTTCAACAGTAAGAGGCACAATCAAAAACAACAAGGCTAAGGCCATAGCCCAACTCCGAAATAGCATTGAACACGAAGAAAAATCCCGCGAAAAGAAGTAGGGCGTCACCGTGGCGGCGTGCTTCTCATTGAGGCGGCCGTGCTTCCTCAGCACGTTGTACAGCTCGCCTCCATAAGCGAACTCGAGTATCAGGAAGATGCGCTCGCTGTCGTGAAACCAGCCGTAGAGGCGGAGGATGTTGGGGTGCCGAAGGCTAGTTTGAATCTCCATCTCTCTCCTCAACTGGTGGTGGATCCGGTACTTCTCGATCTGCTCCTTGAATATCACCTTCAGCGCCACTACGTACTTGCTCTAAAAGCCGAAACCGATCGAAAGAAAAGCCAAAAAAAAAAAAAAAAATCAGTTCGAAAGGACAATTTACAGAACAAATCGAGACCCCCCCCCCAAAAAAAAAAAAAAAAAAAGCAGTCTTAGCAACCGAATCCAAGTCCGTTCGCTTCAATAGCTAGACAAAATCAGGACAAGACGTAGCGTGCGATCCGACCGAATCGAGGCGAAACTCCGAACGCCCGGAGCGAGGACGCCGGTTGGACTGCGCCGCGACACCGTCCCCCGTTCAACGCGAGAACGGATTCGAACCATCGCCGTCGTCGTCGTCTTCCGCGGATCCCGCCGCCGCCGCCGCCGCGGCGAATCGGGAGGAGAGGAGGAGAAAATGGAGTTTACCTTGATCTCGCGGGCGAGGTAGACGCGGCCGAACTTGCCCTTGCCGAGGGGCTTGCCGATCTCGAAGTCCCGCAGCGACCACCCTCTCCTCGAGCCCCCGTCCGGCTTCATCGCCGCCGCCGCTCGTCGGGGTCGCGCTTTCCGGTGCGAATTTGCTCGGCGGCGGTCTTCGACGTCGGGGGAGAGAGAGAATGGAGGAGGGAGGGGAGGGGAGGGAAGAGGTGGGAATTTGAAATCGCGGACGTTTCGCCGCCCGAACGACGCCGTAAGGGGATCACCTCATTTGATGGTTACATTTATTATTAGTTTTGATTGCGGATTTATTATATTTTCGGCCTTTCATTTTATTATTTACGCACCTTGTTCGGGGCCATTACAAAGTCCGACAACCTTTTAATGAGGATACGTACGGTAATATTTCTGTTTTAAGAACAGTATCTCTTAAAAATATATTTTTATATTTTTATTCCTAGGAACAGTTTCTAAATATTTAAAAGTATTTTGTAACTGAATAAAATTTATATTTCCAAAAGAAAAGTACATTTGGTATGACTCTAAATATTTTTGTAACTTAAAATTTCTTTTAATTTAATTATAATTTTATAATTTTTCTTTTCCTTTTATTTTTCTTCTCCTTCCCCTTCCTCTAGTCGTCATTGGCTAGCCATGCCATGGCTCGGTGAGGTGATCTCGCCCAAATCTAGCGAGGTTGAGCGTCACCCGGCCATCGTGAGGTTGGCATTGCCCGAGTGGATGAAGGCTCGACCTCACCCGGCCACTCTAAGGTTAGCATCAACCTCATGATGGCTAGGCAATCGATGAGCTCGAGTGACCTCGTCAAGCCTCATCTGCGGCCATCGCCGAGGCCGGCAACTTGGTAGGGGAAGAAGAGAGGAAGAGAGAGAAAGAAAAGAAAAAGAAGAAAAAAAGAACTCGTTTCTTGTTTTTTGGATTGTTCTAAAAAATAATAAATAACTTTTTTTTTTGTTTCTTGTTTTTGTTCCAAATCTATTTTAAGAACAAAAAAAATTACCAAACGCATTTCTATTATATTTCTATTAGGGGAAAAAAACACAAATGTTCCTTGGAACATTACCAAACAACACCTAAGTATGCATGATCACATAAATTCACATGTCTAGAAATATACAAAAAAGAAGAAGTTTTAAGAAGTTAATATCATTTAAAATCATAAACTAAAAATATATCACATACTAATTTTAAATTCCAAACTGTTCCACTTATGAAAAAAATTATATTTTATTACTTTTCGTTAAATTGGATTAATATCATGAAAAACTAAAAATTAGAACAAATGAGAAAATTTCAAAAAAGGACCTGAAGTACCTTCATCTTTTTCTAATAAGGGTCTAAAGTGAACATTATCTCAAATAAAAATTTAAAGTGCCAAATCATCTCAAATAATAGTCTTTAGTCAACCACTAACTACGAAGAAATGGCATTTTGGTCAAAAAAATTGTAACTATACTATTTTTAATTTTTTAATTTTTGTTTTTTTTTTCCTCTTCCCTCCCTTGACTATTGCCTTAGGTGGCAGCCGAGGTCACTTGCCTCAGGCAAGGCCATGCAAGGGTGAGGGTTGCCCTCACTAGATCCGACGAGCAATGTCCTTGCTTGAGTCTCGCGACCTTTGCCATGGCCAACAAACGAAAAGGGGAAATTGAAAAAGAAAAAACAATTAAAAAGGAAAGAAAAATAAATAAACATTAAAATATTAAAATTAAAAAACAAAATTCTTTTCAATTAGGTAGGTTAAGCCATTTTTTGAAAATGATATGGCTACTTCAAATTCTTATTTTAGATAATTTAACTATTTTGAGCCCTCATTTAAAAAAACATGACAATTCAGGTCATTTGAAATTTTCCCTAAACATGAGGTAAAATTTTAAATTGATACACCTATCGCTTAGCACGTGTTATCTAATTCAATAATTTAACAGAAAAATTTAATAAAAACTAGGGAAAAAACCACCAAAAACCCTAAACTATGCACAAAGTGACAAAAATACCCCAAACTTTTTTTTTTTTGCACCACCAAAAACCCCCAAGTTTGTCATCTGTGACACATTTACCCCATCGAGGGTATTTTCGTCTTTTTATTTATTTTTTTTTTTTTTTCTTTTTTTTTCCCTCCGCCGGAGTCGGCCCCGAGGGCCACCCTCTCGGCCACCCTCGCCGGGCGTCGGCGAGGGCGGCTCCTCACTGGCGGGCGAGGGCCTCCCTCGCTGCGTCGGACGAGGGCCGCCCTCGCCGACGCGGGCGAGGGCGGCCCTCGCCCGACGCCGCGAGGGGACCCTCGCGACGCGGGGGGCCCTCACCCGACGCAGCGGGGCACCCCGCCGGCGTCGGCGAGGGCCTCCCTCGCCGGCGAGGGCCTCCGCCGGGCGACGCCGCGAGGGCGGCCGCCTCGCCGACGCCGGTGAGGGCAGCCCTCGCCGGGACACCGGAGCTCCGAGTAAAGAGAAAATTAAAAAAAAAAAAAAAAAAAAAAAGAGAAAATGTTTTTAAAAGCAAAATGACCAAAATGCCCTTAAGATTTAGGGTAAATGTGTCACGTAAATGAAAGTTCGGGGTTTTTTGTGTCACAAAAATAGTTTGGGGTAAATGTGTCACGGATGACAAACTTGGGAATTTTTGGTGGTGCAAAAAAAAAGTTTGGGGTATTTTTGTCACTTTGTGCATAGTTTAGGATTTTTGGTGATTTTTTCCCTAAAAACTAATAGAGAGTAAATTTATCATATGTGTACTAATTGAAGGTTTTTTGTGTCAAAAAAAGGTTAAGCTCCACTCCTCAATCACATTATAAAGTTCAAATAAAAATCAATCGAGTCAACAAGTTGCGATCTTGAAAAAAAAAAAAAAAAAAAAGTTGCGATCGATTCTTGATCAAATGTGCAAATTGCTGACATGTTCGACACAAAAAGAATCCTAAATTTGCACCTTCGAACGTAACGTGCTACTTTCAGACGCGATGAATGAGCTGTCATTCTCCCCCAACAAAATTAGAAGCCCTCATTAGAAACTATAAAAGAAAAACCAGAGAAATCAAGCGGTGCGATTAATAGCGTCTGCATCTCATCCATAATTCGATAGTGAAAAATAGGAATAATATACACAATGCGAACTGGCTCATCCGAAGAGCACGATACAACAAATGAATTACACTGAATTGAAATTTATATACAACTTAATCCATCGCTACACAGTCTACATATCTGCATACAATTCAGTCGAGCTCTGCATCAGCGACGGCTTCTCAACAAGCATCGACAGGCATTTGTCGAGGAACCGAGATAAACCTTTTAACTGGAGCCGAACTCTTTGTTCCACTGCTCAAGTTCCTCCCACTTGCTTCTGTGTAAACTCGGTCTAATCACAGTCATCGCCTTTTGAAAATCTTCGTATCTGAGAGGCCTTACCTGGTGAAAACAACATACCAATCATGGGAAACGAGGTATTCAATAGGTAAACAGGATGATGAGGGATTTTCATGGAGTTGCACCAAATGCAATGCTAATTTCGAACTATATCCATAGAAGTCCTTGCAGGTAATGCAGTAGTAAACGGAAAAGTTCCAAACATCGAATTAAATCACAATTTCCACAAACACTGATACTTCTGGGGTGTTGTGTTAGAGAAAGGTTAATGCTAGTATACGAATCAGTGCTCCTTATGAAATACAACTGCAAATATGCTGCATTTTACTGGAAAATAAATGCTGCGGATTTCTCCTCATGGGATTCTAAAACCAGATGGCTGCAGCAAAGGATATTTAAGACATGTGCATGTGGCTAAGGTGAATACAAAGATGACAGGATGAAAACAAATAGTTGATAACGCTCCTTTTATTAGGCAACTCGCCCTACAGTCAGGCGAGGTCTCCTATAATCAGGCAATCAATTTGCCTGATAGTTAGATGATAAAGACAGTCACCTCAGAACATGCATAACTTCATTGTGTGACCTCCAATTTGCGTAATTCTCACATGTTGGAAAGCTTGTAATCTTTAGTTTCTGAGATTGCTTATCAGCTAATTCTTCATGGATCCCTAATCCCAAGGCCAAATTTGAATAAGGGAGGGGTGTTCACTTAGAGAATGTTTAGTGTGTGACTGGGGGGACTTTTTGCCTCCAACTTATGGCACTAGGCATAAAAACTAGGAGCTAGAAGCAAGAAGCTAGGTGTTGGCTTCTAACTTATGTCTTTCAAAGGGATGGGCATAGTTTCGTTTGGTTCGTTTTAGAAGCCACACTGAAACAACCAAACCAATTGAATTCAAGACCTGAAAAAACACTCCAACCAAATAAGGATTTGGAACAGCACTGAACAGAACCTACTTTCGGTAACTAATTAGCTATGTAATCTTCGCTTAAGGTAGATTGTCTAATAAATTAATGATTACTTATTAAACGATAAACCAGTCTGAAAAATTACAAAAAAAAATTCAGTTTAACTTACAGTTTTAAAAAGAGCCCTCATATCCAATCTGAACCAAACAATTTCAGTTCACTACTGTTATTTTAACTGTTTAAAACAGTTCTTTGCTGATCCCTATATATAGTTGACAAAATACTAATTTTAACAATTAAAAAAATTTAAGAGTGTGGATTTTCACCTGATAGAAGATTTGAGGTGTTACAGATTGACATCATACACAAAAAGTCTAATTCAATGGTTAGATAGAAGACTAATCACTAATGCAGGTTTCTGTAGCTGAAGCCAAAAAAGATAAAGAGAGTAAAAACCTCATTAGCCATAGATAAGCTAATTTCTAAGCTCCCAGTTATTGAATACAGTCCGGAAATCTTCTTCTGGCAAGAAAATACTCACTACTAGGTTTGATGCCAAAATAGATCCAACCACTGGAGTTTTTTCATTAGTAACAACTTTTTCTTCACCCTCACACTGGATTTTTTCATTAGTACTAATTTTTCCTTCACCCTCACATAAAACCAAAATTCGCAACCTAACAACTCAGACACAGCCAAATATGTTCCATTTAAGCCCAATTTTTACCAAACCCAATCTCTCTTTTTTTTTTTTTTTTTTTGGGTAACCAAGGACTCCACCATGGGCCCTCCGTGCCCAAACGGCACCAAAGGGCCGGGCCCCTATACCTCAGGGGAGACTAGCACAGGACACCAACATCATGGCCCCAAACCCAATCTCTTTTTTCCCACAAGAATGGAATAAGTATAGAAACTAGATTGATTATACTACCTGATTTGCCTTGACTTTGAGAATATTTGTTCCAAGCTCCCTTATTGGCATCATAGCGGCTTCTTCACATAGGGCTTGCAGATCACTTCCAGAATACCCTACATTGGTAGTTGACATTAATTTTATGGGGCACAGTAATGAGAATCGCCCCAAAGTTTACACCGCGAAGCATCAAGGACTAGCATGAGCAAAGAGCTAACTTACCTTCTGTATCTCTTGCAAGTCTTTCTAAATCTCCACCTGTACATGATATGAAGTTAAACCTTTCTTTCAGCAAAAAAATTAAAGCAGTTCATCAGCTAGAAAATGCTCTAATGACATAACATACATTACCAAAAGCAGAAACCAAAATAATTTTTCGGCGACTGATACAGTGAGAATACATGTAAGTATAAGTGGATGAGCAGGAATATTTTTTCTCCAAAAGGGTAGAAGAGTTTTGAAAGCTCAAAAGAAAAATTCCAAAAATATCATTCAAAAAGAATTTCTTCTAAATGTGAATATTCATGGAAGTGTGGGTGATGGCCAGGAGCTTAGAATAGAAAGAATCAGAGAAGTTTGAAACAAGCAAGTAGTAAAGTAGCAATTTTGGCTTTGTCAGGCACTGATTATGGCTTTGTACCATCATAGAAATCAGGTGACCTTGTTCACAATTTGAGCTTTTCTGACCTAATCATAGATAACTGGTATGTGCAGAAATCGAGTATCAATGAGCCAAGGTGAATCCTTTTTTCTTCTGAGCATCCTACTTATTCTTTGCAGGCCACCATTCGCCATAATAAGCAAGCATCCCACCCTTTCTATATCTCCCAATTTTTAAGGCAAGCTTGACTACATTTCCATCACCAAGATAAAACCCATTAAAACAAATACATCCACAACTGCTCAGCCAAGTAATTCGAGAATCAAGCCAGCAAGAACCTCCTCGCAACGGTCCCACTGGCCACAGTATAGAACCTCTCACCCAAAGCTATTTGTGCCATTGACAAATGGACTACTCCTCTGAATCTATTAGCTATTTGGTTTCTGTCCATAAGTTGACCTCCTGTAGTTTGGGTAGAATGTAAGATCATCCTCTGTATTTATCAGCTATATGGTTTCTGCCTATTAGTTGGCCTCCCGTACTATGAAGAGGAATTTTTATCCCAAAAAAAAAAAAAAAAAAAAAAAAAAAAATCATGAGGTCAAATTACAAATGGCTCAAAGTGCATAAGGTGTCTAGACATCTTGCCCAACAAATCAACAAACACAAATAATGTAGTTCTTTAAAACCGGACATCTATCTTGCAAAGAACAGAGTAAGAACATGTATCCTTACTAGGTAATGAGAATGACTGGCCCTTGAGTTTGTTTCTCAAAAGAAGTCTCCTCACATTTTCATCTGGTAGAGGTATGTAGATTCTCTTCACCTGTTTATTTTCAAATTTCAGAGTAAAATCAGTCCAGTAACTCAACCATTATCGGTCAAGATTCTTCCTATTACATATCCCAAAAGCATTGATTAACAACTGGAATTGCACTTCACTATGCATTCGCTGTGACAATGACTCACCAAATCTCAGTTTTAGGATGATATACCTAGAAAGATATTAAAAATAAGTAATGAGCACTAGAAAAAGATAAGGCTGTTCCTTGACTAAAATCAGTGCATTAACCAAAAAGACATAAATGGCATTCAATAAAAGAGCATGGATGCAGACTTCCATGTCGATCATGACTACCAAAGAGACAAAAATGCCATTTAATAGAGAAATACAGATGCAGACTTTCATTCGATCATGACTACAACAAATGAACACAACTGTGTAACCAGTCACATCACATCCCAAGCATATATAAAGTTAGCAATTACCCTCAGAAGCACAAAATACTATGAGTAATCAACATAAGAGTCATTGCAGACTAGAGTCAATTTTGCCACTATTTCCTGCTCTTGCCAGTTAAAATTACTCACCAGTCTCCTCAGAACAGCATCATCCAATTCTTGCGGTTTATTCGTAGCACCTGCATTTGACACAAGTCATGCTAGTAAAGTGAGAAGAACTGAGCCACATGATACACTCATACATCTTAAAGGCAGCAGTTCAGTTGCCATTAACTTCAAGGAGTCAGTAAAGGACCCGGATATCAGACAGCAAATTTCAAATATACATGATAATCTCCTCTCAATTTGGTGCATTACATATTTATAAATTCTAAAGGCAATATAGATCTCTGCACACAGAAGGTCTTAAGCTTATGCAAATATCAACATACGCACGAGAACTATGTCCTCAATCGATCCAAGAGATGAAGAAGCCTCTAGCTTGGAAATTTTCTGGAAGTAATCATTGCATTTAGATAGCTAAAGTCCAACCCATTGGATTGTTTACAAGTTCATGAATTAGTTGACAAAATTAAGGAGGTACACCTCTGTTGGACTACGTCAATAAGGACAAGCATCAGGAAATAATTGCATTTCCGCTTGTGGTTTAGCCCCAAAAATTAAAAAATAAAAATAAAAAAACAAATGTAATAGCATAAGACATGAGCTGTCTCACCAATGACAATCACCAAGTCGTTAGGATTAGAGGTAACCCCGTCAAACTGTATTAGGAACTCTGATTTCAATCGCCTGCTAGCATCATTCTCATTTGCCAATCTTGTAGACATTATGCTGTCAATCTGTTGAGAATTGAGAAGTATCAATTCCTCAGTCAACTTAAATTCTATATGTCACCATGCAAATATAGAATATGTCCAACAAATCAGACAACATAAGCCAGGTCCATTGAACAAGTTCTCATGAATAAATCAGATCCAAGAGTTCAAACCACCACACAAATAGAGAAAATAAAAAACCCCACGTTATAGCCACATATAATTGCACTTGTTGATGCTAAATACTGCCAATGGTGCCAAATAACCCATAAAGAGATTGCAAATTGACAAATGAGGCAGTACTTAAGATGAATAGCCTTTGGAAAACATTTATTCCTCCGCACATCCTTCCCTCCCTTAACCACCCCAAAAAAAACGGAACAAAGAAAAAGAACACCCGCAAAAGGGAGAAAAGCCTCAATTAGTAGTTATCTTCATTTTGATGTGCTATTTCCCAAATTAAAATGTCTGAATAGTAAGAAGAAGCAGAAACTGACAAGGCAGATTATACAGTTTTGAAGGGTGTAGAGTCTTTAACATACTTCGTCCATAAAAATAACAGATGGCTGTCTGGAAATAGCAACCATAAAGAGAGTCCGCACAAGCTTTTCACCCTCGCCCACCTAGTACACGAATCACAAATAAATAGTCAAATATTACTGCAATTAGTGGAATATAAAGAGAATCCAGGCAAAAAGCTAACCCATTTCGATGTTAAGGAAGAAGCAGAAACGTTAAAAAATGTTGCCTCTGACTCTGATGCGACTGCTTTGGCAAGCATGGTCTTTCCATTACCAGGTGGACCAAATAAAAGCAGACCTGTAAAACGAAGTCCATAGTATTCACCCATTAGGCAAATTCTGGAAGGTCACAGGTTGATTACACGAGCATCTACATATATCAGATGAAATATTACCTCTGGCAGGCCTTCTCAGACCTGTGAATAAATCTCTTCTCTTTGTTGGCAAAATAACCATTTCCATCAAAGCCTGCTTAGCCTTGTCCAGACCAGCTGAAACAGATTTCATTGGTCCATCACTCAAGATAGTAAAACCCAACCAGCAACGTTCAATGATAGAGGAATCAAATCATAAGTTCTTACCAACATCTTCCCATTTGACTGATGGACTTCTATCCACTATTGCAGTATTTATCATTTCTACCAGTTTTGCTTCATAACCATTACCAGACTCCTGCGCCGGTTTTGCACTAGCAACTTTCTCTGTCTGACTCCTCACTAGTCTATTGTTTCTACCAGGAGGAGAATTCTGAATTGTGTACCTACGACCATTTGATGCCTTTGATGAAACTGGAGCAGTATGTGCATTGGGTAAGGTGCTCTGCATACAAGTTAGGAAAAAAATGAACTAAAGGCATCCATTATCTAGATCAATCGCCTGAGGATGACATACTTTGGGATGAATGATGCGCGATACTTATTGGAGTTAAAAATAATGACAGGGAGCAAAGGTCTTTTAATTTTCCAATAGAATTTTCCAATGGAAGGCAAAAACATTGCAGAGAAAATGATTGAGATGAAGTAGCCAGAAAAAGACTAGCAAGTAGAGTCATTAAGCAATTATTTAATTTAACCTATATTTATCATGTTATGACACTTGACCTATGTCTGTCATGTTATGAAAAGTCATTTTCAGGTATTTGAGTAGAAACTTGTAACTCAATTCAAGTAATTGGTAATTCTCTGAGGTAATGATTCCATTCATAATCAATATCTTCACTTGGCATCTGAGGTGCAATGCCGATTGAGTTTTCTTGGAGAAGAAATCTAGAAGAGGTATAAATGCAACAGTAGACATACCTTGCTTGTCGATGCAACACCTGTTTGAGAAAGATGAAGAACAAGTAAGAGATGAAAGAGAGAAAGAAAGGAAAAAAAAAGATGACAGATGAATGGCAACAGTTTTCCTCATAAAAAGTACTCAACATACCGGCTCTCCGACTTAAAGCTTGCAATCTATCTGAGACTTGACCCTGCCATTTTGATATCTTCTGTCGATAGGATTTTACCTTCTCTTGCTCCCTAAAGAATTAAGGAGATCATATGGAAAAATTACTTTTCCAATTTTGTTCGCAAACTACATAGACATGCTGTGCCTCTTTTGTATATGAATTAGTATTACTCCACTCTCTCAGTGAGATTTAGTTATGTTGAGTTATAAAACAATATATATTTTATGTAATTAGTTTTGTTTATTTCACATGCAAAAGCCATAACAATTTTATCTCCATTCAAGAAGACTTAATTCATGAGCTTCTTGTGGATTATGTACTGCAAGGACTCTTCTGCACTAACTGCTGCAAGGAACACTTCCCAAGTAGCACTTACTCTACTACTTCGCAGACATCATGTCGGTTGCCCATTTAGGGCAAACACAGCGTGATTGCATACGTAGCACATCACCTAAAATGTAAACTTTTCCTAATATTACTACCCAATTCGATATTGATATGTTACAATCACCTCTCTCGGAGCACATGCGACTTTAGGGGGAAGCACGAATGCATAAGCGCATACTCCAATCATCACCTAAACAAGATGATTCTAGTAGCTAAAGCAAGCTAAATTCTCCAACAAGATAGTTCCAGGAGCTAAAATTAGCTAAATTGCCCAGAGCAAAGTGGAGCCAATCAATCCAAAAGGCAAACCATACTATCCCCCACGCAAACAGCAACTCTGAGGCAAGAAAAACAACAAGAAACCGCGTTCACACTCCAACGATCGGCTCACCGATCGCTGATATACGAAGGCACCGGCGTCGAGCTGCCTTCGAGCAGGATGCGCTGGGCGTTCCGGTAATGGACGATCGCGTCGTCGACCACCCCCCACTCCTCGGCCCGGACCGCCTTGGCGATCTCTTCCTTGGCCAAGTCGAAGTACCCCTTGAGCTTGTAGGCCGTCCGCTCGTTCGCGACCGAGGTCACGGCGGCCCCGCCGGCGGCGTCCATGGACGGAGGAGGATCGGGGGAGGCGGAGCCCGGCCGCCGGTGGGAGCCGTACGGGGGGGAGTCGCCGTCGGCGAAGATCGAGCCCAGGGAGTCGACGATCCCCCGGAAGAAGCTCATCGCTGCGAGGAGCGGATCAAACCGGGTCGAATCGAATCGAATCGAATCAACGAGAGAGAGAGAGAGGGGGAGAGATTACGTGAAATTGAGGTTCCATTGAAGAGTTCAGGAGCCAGTGCTTTTGATTCGAGGAAGGGAAGGCGTCTGTTTGTTGTCCATCAGAAGAAAAGCCAGCAAAATTCAATTCAACATTCCTTAATTTTTCCTTTTCTTTCCCTTTTTAAGGGAAGAAATCCAAAACCACTACTAAATTGAAACCGATACGACTCGATATGTTAATGTTAAATCATAATTATCAATTGCATAATGCATTTTAGAGTTAATAGTAACACAAATTTATCGATTAGCCAATTAAGGATGAGATAGGGTGGCCTCCGATTTCTTCGTCTTCTATTTGCTCGAAATATAAGTTTTTTTTTTTAGTTATTGGTAAAATGGACGGGAATGGGTGAGATTAATGATGTGGGAGTATTAGATTGGATGAGATAGTTATACAAAGTACAACTCCGAATTAATCAATTCATCCGCTCAATCATAACTCATGCGAGTGAAAACAAATTTCAATCACAACATGATTCAATAGGTTCAAATTTAAAGATGTTTATTTTTTGTGTTAATTATCGGCTCACAAGATTAATAGCGGATCGTCTATTAATATGTCAGATTTTATAAGTTTGTTATTGATTTGAAGATTACTAATCAACTACCTGGCAATTGGAGAGTATTCTTTTGACAAAAAAATTAAAAAGAAGTTGGGGAGCGTTGTAATCTACATCCGTTGCTGTTTGTCATCATCTGAGGAGGCCGTCTGACTACCTCTAAATGCATAAGTTATTAAGCGTCTCGAATGTTGGTTACTAGGTGAATTTATGAATCTTTATTACAAGATCAATTTCAAGAGTCTTAATCATGTAAATGCTCCAATAATCATTTTGATTTGTTAGGATTCCGAAAGTCGATTTCTTTTGTTTCGTATGATCACTCTATTTTGTAATCTCATCATACGCCTACCAAACTTGCTTACATTTGAGTACGCGTAAAATTTTCATCAAGTAACCGAATTTTTTATTTTGATTCTATATTCAAAGTTTTTTTTTTTTTTTTTTTTTTTTTTTTTGTGATAAACCTAAAAGTCATTTATCTTGGCTGATGATGGTATTCCATTAAAAAAAAAAAAAAAATTCTATTCCGATTTCCAACACATCTTTTATTTCACTCAAAACACATCTCAATGGGACCTCAATTAATACGCAGAACCATCCCTAAGCTGTCGATATGGGATTATTGCTCAAGGGACATCACCCAAATTGAATGATGGTGACCTTGCTCCTCGTCGCAACGCCCTTGGCCAAAGTGGACAAGAGCCGTCGGCCCAAGGTTAGAAAAAGGAAAGCAATAAAAAATTCATAATTTTAAAAGTTATCAAAATTTGTCCACATCAATATCCGCTTGCGTATCGAAAGTTGGTCGACGCTAACTAGATTTCTATGTCAAAATTATCCGAAACGATTAAATTGTTAAATCATCAAAATATCTTAAATTAGGTTGGTACAATTAAAAGATCTAAAATTAAATCACCATATTCAATTGTCACGGCACTCGAACGATGTCGGCGTAAACTCCTCGCACCTCGCAGTGACTGTGAAATCACTCTTCAGCTTCGAGGTGTCAATGCATCCATTATAACAGCGCACCTTGCAAGCACATGTGATTAATGCTACGTTTGACAGTTAGGAATCAGGATAAACGTCGCAATCTTTTGGAACAGATTTCAGGCCGGCCGACCGACCAACCACAAGCAACGAGCTCCTGTCTCTTCTCCGATTAAGCTCTCGCCCTGCCGAAGCGAAGATGCCGAATTCGGCGCATGGCTCTTCGCGTCTAAGCACGACAGTTGTCGTGCGCGCTCGTCCGACGTGTCCCCGACCAAATAAAACGAGAAAAACCAGCCTGTAAAGAGACGGTGCGCGAATCCCGCTGACCACGATCGCTCCCGCCGTCCTCGCGGCTGCCCCGCTCCGAACATGGCCCCGGGTTTCGTCTCCGACCCAATCTTCTTCACGGCTTCGGCTCTGGTCCTGGCTCTGGCCCTGGCCCTGGTCCATCTCTTCGCCAGGACATGGGAGCGTCGCCGGAGCAAGAAGTACCACCCTGTCGCCGGGACGGTCCTGAACCAGCTCCTGAACTTCGGCCGCCTGCACCACTACATGACCCGCCTCGCGGGCCGGCACCGGACCTACCGGTTGCTCGGCCCTCTCAGGAGCGAGGTCTACACCTCCGACCCGGCCAACGTGGAGTACATGCTCAAGACCAACTTCGAGAATTACGGCAAGGTGCGTTGGGGTTCGAGGGTTGATGATGGATTTTGTGAAGTGCCCATGAACTGTTTGTGTTTATGAGAGAGTGCGTATGGGGCTCTTTTTTCCTTGGGGGAAGTAAGTTCACTCGGTCTGAGATATTGTGCTCTGCATCTGTCGATCCAGACGATTAGGTGTCTATAGGCAAAGTGCCCGCGTCGGTGAACATGTGTGGCATGGATTTCAGGGGGAAAGATGGGAGAAATGTTCACGGTCTCGTACCCGTTTCAGAGTTTCGATTTGTCTCGATATGTATCTGCTATGTGGCCGCGCTGAACTGCATGTACTGATATTGAGTTGTTGAAAAGGGTTGAATCTTGATTCTAGTAATTAAATTCCACAAATGGGATGTTGGTTGCATCTTTTCGATAATACGGAGGGGCATGCTTTTTCATTATTTGGTAATGTCTCAAACGTGTTTTCCATACTAAAAAGCGACATCAATTCATCAATTCTTGCTATTCGGGGTTGATGGGCTGGTGACTGGTTATCCATTTACAATTGCTGGTGGTGTTATTTGTTGCATGGCAGCGTGGGTGGTTTAGTTCTTCTAACAGGGTGGGTGAGCGGATTCCCTTTGGAGCTGGTAGCCATGGTGAAATGTCGGTGGTGCCGACCAAAGTTCGTGGCATGCTGGGCAGCTTTCTAATTGTGATTGCTGTTTGTTAGCTAATAGCAGTGGCGTTAGCCAAGCAGAAGCCAGATAGTCAATTAGTGTTAAATTTACCAGTTGAAAAGAATATGAGATCGCACTGGTTAATGGGTTTCTGAAAAATTGTAGATTTCATTCACCCAAGAAATCCACTTAATAGTTATGCTTTTAAAACTGGAATAGTCATAACAAGGTGAAAGTGTTTCTTGATATCAATTCTGGAGATTTGGTTATTCATAGAGATTTAGTGCAGAAGCCTAAGTCTGAGGATTGCATGATATGACAACCATGCGCAGGGATGGCACAACTACACCATTCTAAAGGATCTATTGGGGGACGGAATTTTCACAGTCGATGGTGATAGGTGGCGCCAACAGAGGAAAGTGTCAAGTTATGAGTTTTCCACAAAAGTGTTGAGAGACTTCAGCAGTGTGGTTTTCCGAAGAAATGCTGCTAAATTGGCAAATATTTTGTCTGAAGCAGCAAGTGCCAACCAAATTATAGATATACAGGTAAATTTTGCTGTATCAGATATGCTTAGCTAATCTTGCTGTAGTTTTTACATCATATATATAACCAGATGTCATGCAGGATTTATTTATGAAGTCAACTCTGGATTCCATTTTTAAAGTTGCATTTGGAGTCGAACTGGATAGCATGTGTGGAACAAATGAAGAGGGCGCTGAATTCAGTCGGGCTTTTGACGATGCAAGTGCAATGACCCTGTGGCGATATGTTGATGTCTCCTGGAAGATTAAGAAATTTCTGAATATTGGGTCAGAAGCAGCACTGAAGAAAAACGTCAGAATAATTGACAATTTTGTGTATAAGCTCATTGGGAGGAAGATTGAGCAAATGCACAATTCGACGGACAACCCTTCGGTAAGTTAACAATCCTCTGGCTCCAATATTTTCATGGAAATATCATGACAGAATATTGCATGGATCTTGCAGATGAAGAAAGAAGACATATTGTCAAGGTTTCTCCAAGTGACCGAGACTGACCAGACATACTTGCGGGATATAATACTCAACTTCATTATTGCTGGCAAAGACACAACTGCAGCCACACTTTCCTGGTTCGTTTACATGCTTTGCAAACATCCAACGATACAAGAGAAGGTTGCACAGGAAGTGAAACAAATGAGCAATGTCAAAGAGATTTCAGATTTTTCCAGTTTTGCTGCGAGTATGGGTGAAGAGGCTCTAGAAAAGATGCACTACCTCCATGCAACGATAACAGAAACTCTCCGGCTCTATCCTGCAGTTCCAGTGGTGAGGAATATCTCGATTTTTCTTTCTGCACAGTCCATGGAAAGCTTGTGATTGTGAATTTACTCGTAAAAGTTATATAAGTTTGCATTATTGAGTTCTTCGATTCTCACTGGTTAGTACGTCAGCTTTGAACTTTTACGGGTTGGTCCACTAGGTAAAGGCCATTTTTCTTTGGGAAGTAGACAAACTCTCAAGCCTCAACCCTTCCATCATCTTAGCTTGCACAAAATGCGTTCAAACCCCTTCCTTTTTCACATAGAAAATGATAACAAAGATGATCAGTTAGAATTCTTTTCTTAAGCTCTTGTGATCTTATTCTTTCATTTTGTTACAGTTGCTATCCATTCACTTTTCAATTTAGAAATATCTGTTAGCTTTTCCAATAAATTTTGAAATTATTTTTCAATCAGGACGCGAAAATCTGCTTTTCTGATGATGTTTTCCCAGATGGGTTCAATGTGAGGAAAGGAGATATGGTATCCTTTCAGCCATACGCAATGGGCAGGATGAAATTCATATGGGGCGATGATGCAGAAGATTTTCTTCCAGAGAGATGGCTGGATTCAAATGGAGTGTTCCAGCCTGAAAGCCCTTTCAAGTTTACGGCCTTTCAGGTCAGAAAAAAATGCACTTAAATTCATTGGCATTAACCTGGGCTGGACCTTCATTCACTGCATGCGCCTTCAGTTGGACCTTTATACTGGCGTATTGCCAGAATTAAGTAATCTGGGTTGGAACAAGATTACGTGCATCATCTCGTACGCTTCTTCTCCCGATCTTCATCTCAATATGAACACCTACATTCAAGTTCTCTCAGATCAAGGACAAAGACTATTTGAATATTGAACTTTGCAAGTAGCAACCCAGTTCTTTTTCTTTTTCTTTTTCTTTTTTTCCTTAAGTTTTGTTTATCTTAGCCTCTGTTGTTGCTTAGCAGGCTGGACCAAGGATTTGTCTTGGTAAAGAATTCGCTTATAGGCAGATGAAGATATTCTCCGCCGTGCTGCTGAGCTGTTTTACGTTCAAATTGGCTGATGCAAAGAAACCTGTCAACTACAGAACGATGATCAATCTTCACATTGACGGAGGTCTCCCTGTTTCCATCACCCGCAGATATGACAGTTAAGATCACCAATCTGTCAATGCTGTATATGATAATAAGGTAGTAGAAGAACCCAAACAGAAAAAGAAGACTACCATCAAAGAATGCAGACCTTTTGTTCCACTACAGTTCTGCACTCTTCTTTCTCTGTGACAATGCTTGTCCATGAAAGCAATCTATTGAAGAGGTGAAATGATCTCCAGACTTATATCTGATTCGTATTTGCAAAGACATTGTGGGCCTTCCATCTCTAAATTTCTCCCAGTTAAGTTTGAAGGATTCTGAGGATTCTTATTGACATGTCCTTGCTTGAAGATGGCATGATGACTTCGAAGTTGAAGGGAAGGCGCAAGCTCTTCACGAATTTGTCGGTAACACGTGTGAGCACTATGCTCCAGATGGTGTTTCACAATGAATAAACTTCCCTGATTTTTCAGGTGAAACGCGACTTTCCTTGGCAAGTTGAGCTGCCAATACAATCGGAACATGAAATGTGTCCAAGACAGCAAATAAGGCAAAGAAACTACTACTGTCATAAAAAAGCAGATGGAAAACATGCTAGAGGGTTTATTTAGGGTGCTTTTGCCACCAAAAATTCTAAATTTAAAAAATGTTTTTTAAAAAATGATTGTTCGTATTGTTTAAAATAATTAGTAAAAGAAAAAAGACTTTCATTATCAATGAACTTGGTTAGAGATAAAATGGTGTGGATGATTAATTTTTTTGAGCGATATAATTAATTAATTTTTGAAAAATAAATATTGACTGAGTGATGGATGTGATACATTTGGCCGTGTCCTCCATTCTATTAGTGCGGTGGGGTGGTGTTCGTGAAATTCTAAACGCAAGTGCACGTGTCGAACAAGTAATATAATGATGAGAAAAAGTATCGTTCCACGAAGATCGATGATTAATAAACCAATTAAATACTAAAGTAGACTAATTCTAAAATTTATCTAACAAATCAAAATATAATTAAGAATAAATTAAAAACGACAATTATAGACTAAATGCAGTAAATCGATCAGATAAATATGTTAGAGCATCCGATTTCACCATAACCACTAGATATGAATTTCGGATTATTATGAATACAAGAACGATTTCAAACATGTGATAGCGGAATTTTCTAACCTATTTACTATCCTATCTCTAGGCATAGCAAACCTACTCAGCTTATTAATTTACTATATCTCTATGTGAATTAAAATAAACATAAGTGCATTAAAAACTATGAATATTCCCGGCTTACAATGAGTCTTTTGGATCACCTTATCACTGAAAGCTACACAAATAACGCGGTATATTTCTATCCACGTTTAATTCATGGTTATATATTATAATGAGCAATTGCATATTATCACTTCTCAGTCTCAAACATGCACATCAGATCATTCAAGTGGTGGCCAGTCACTCAAAAGCATTAAACGCAATAATTATAAAACATAAAAATCATAAAATTCACATCATCATGGTTAGGCTACATCGTAGCCCTAACAAAAGAAAATTAGAACATAGTAGAAGAAAAAGTAAAAATAAAAATTAAACTCAGCATCTTGAATCAGAGAACAAGAATTCTGTCACCACTTTGGTCTTCTCTTCAAAATACTTGAAAAACTCTCAGAAGAATGAAAAACGATCTAACCCCCCTCAAAACCTAGCTACTCTCTCTTTCCTATTTATATGAGATCCAAAATATCTATCTCCCAACGCTTGCAGATAATATTAGAGAACAAAATCAAGAATTTCCTGATTTGATATCCATCTTCCACTGCTGTTTTTTTTTTTTTTTTTGAAATCCTGATAGTTACCATTCTTTTCCTTATCTCCTCCATATCTCATTATTCTGCATAAATAAGGAAAATTCAAATAATCAGAAGGAAATCCAAATATTTGCTCTAAGATATTGCATTAATTGTTGCTTAAAATAGGTAAAATAACTCTATTTTTATAGAGTTATCAGGTGGCTAGTGTGCATACGAAGGAAAGTTATAGTCAAGCTGAATATTCTGAGATTCTATATTATTTGGGTAAAAATAATACGTAGTCCCCTTGGCCAAATGGCATGAATGCCTGGAAATAGCAATAATTTCAGCCTTCGATGCCTCCACCGAAATTCCGCATCATCGGATATGTAAAGGGGGAAATCCAGCAGATGCTACATATGTGGTGGGAAAGGTCAATTTGCAAGAGGTTGCATGCAAGCCAGGAAAAAATGGAATCCGTATGATTCAACAAATTGAGTACCAATGAGTACCAATGAGTGTCACACTTTAAGAAGATAATCTTGAGTTTTTTTTTTTGGGTGATTGAGAATCCGCAGGAGCATGTCCTTGTCGGCTTATGTTGATTTGGGGTTTTGGGGTCTCACGAGCCTCCGTGATGGAGGATCTACAGCGACTATATCTTGGGAGAAACTGGCCCAGCAATCCATTGTCGGACCCGCTGCTTTAATTGTTAGCAATGCAAGATTTCAAACTCTCAATCTCCATGCGTTGGAATGAAAGATCTCAACTAATTGCGCAGCCTACGAGTGGGTATCTTGAGTTAGTCTTCTCATTAGAAGATAAGACTAACTCCAAAATCAATCACTGCTCTCCCAGCTTTACCTCATACCAGCAACAACAATTAATCCAGTGACAAGATTTTTATCATCACCCCCATATATTCCAAAGGGTTACTAATACGAAAAGCACCAAATTACTAATGATAAATTTATTACAAACTAATTTTTTGACCACAAAAATTTACAAACATGTAAACCTTGACAAATTTACCTTTTATTAGTTTTCATTAAATTTTACTATCAAATCGATGAGTTAGATGACAATTGACAGTTGATGTGTGTATTGATTTGGGTTTTATCCGCTATTCATCACAAGTATACCGGTTTGAACTTCTTCGTAATATCCAATTTAACATAAATTAATAGAAAGCAAATTTATCACAAATTTATCAATATATACTTTTTTCAAAAAATTAATTTTATGTAAATTTATCATTATTATACTAGTTTTGGATTTTTTGTTGATAATCCAAACCCTTGATACCTAGAGCATCAAGCATCTCTCCATGTTCCAATCTATATCTTCCCTACCAAGTATGATAAGCCCATCCCTTGGCAACATTCAGAGCCGCTGGAGCAATAGCAACTAATGTAAATTCTTCCTTAAAAACTATGGGAAAATCGTGCCTAGTAGTTCCAGTTAGCTGAGGGGAAAGCTTTGGCTACTCAATTGAGGAGCAAACCCTTTGAAATGCAATTCTTCATTAGTTGAAATCTCCTGACCAGCCCAAATTAAGACTTTTGCCCCAAGGAATTGGATTGAAAAGCCAATTCCAACCTTTTGTTGACATCTACTGGTTTACCCTAAGTAGCATCGACATGCAACACGGACATGCGACACAATATGACACGATACGTCAACGCGTAATTTCTAAAAAATAGAGAATTTCGACAAATTGTATATTAAAAAAATATTTTTATTATTGTTGACACCTAAATTTTTACTACTAATTTAGTTATTTATTGCATTAAAAATCATGGGCTAATTGCATAACATAGAGTGTTAGGTGCATTTAGTTTTTAATTTGCATTTATGTTGGGCCGGTGGTGGATGGTTTCGAATTTATATTTTTGAGCTTTAGTTCGGTAGGCCGGGCTAAGCCCACGAAAAGAGAAAATTAACCCAAGCCCGTTGTTATTTTTATCTTGTGAAAAATTAAGATTTGATACGATATTAGGATGATTTTGGAAGTTAAGGAAATCGCATTATAATTTTATCTTTATCAATAGATGGTGAAATCGGGGGAGAATATTCATGAGATAAGGATTTTTGTGATCAAGAGGTTATAAGCAATATTCGTGAGATGAAAATATTAACAGAAAAGATCACGTTTTGTTTCGTCTATAAAGGGATGCGTATGGTTTCGAGCGATAAAGGGGGCTTCTTTGGTGGAAAAAATTGAAAAAAAGTGAAAAGAGAGAATAGAGAATAGGCTTCGGTTTTGTGGAAGAAGTAAAGAGAAAAGTCAAAAGGTGGGAGAGAGAGAAGGAATTGACGTGAGAGAGAGAGGGGTGAAAGTACAGCAGCAACAGGGAAGAGATAGAGAGAGGGACGTGAGAGGACGGTCCAGCAGAAGAAAAAAGAAAGAAAAAAAGAAGGGGGAGAAGAGCACTGTTCGTCTTCTTCAGCGTGTCCGTTGGCCCACCTGCTGCTCGATCCCCTCGCCAGCGCACTAGCAACTAGGCCGCCACCGCGCCAGTCGCCTTGCCGCGCCACAGCGCTCGTACCACCACGCCTGCTCGTTGTTCTGCATCATCGCCGTGTGAGCTCCCGCTCAGCCTCGCGCCTGCGTCACCGCTCCTATTCCGCCCCTTGTACCCGCCGGAGTCTGCTGTTCACAAGCCAGCCCCGGCAACTGAACCGCCGGCCTTCAAGTAGCACTGGAGCTCCGCCTCGTCGCGACATCTGGCACCGCCGTCCACTGACCAGCACTGCCGCTCGACCCCCTTGCGATTGTAGCAGCGACGCCGCAGCAACTCGCGAACCCAGCGCCCGAGCTTCACTCCTGCAGCTAGATTTGACCACCACGACCTCCGACCGGTGACCTGACGCTACAAACCAAGCTGATCCGCCCCTGTCCGTTGCCGTTCAGTCATCTGTTCCACCCAATCGCACCAGACCCCCCAAATCAGTCGCGACCCACCACGCCAGCTGCCCACCGTCGCCGTCTGGAGCCTGTACGCTGTCCCTTGCAGGTCCGAACCACTCCCTTCGGTTGTCCATCGCCATTGTCGCCTCTCCTTCTGCCGGCGAACCTTGCATCGGCGACCCACGCCTGTACGAGCACCGTGCGCCATCGTTAGCCATCTCTCTCGCCTGCTCCGACGCCGGCCATCCTTCGCCGCACATCGCCAGCCCATCGACACTACTGTTCACTTTCCCTTAGGTAGTTTAATTTTTTATTTTTATTCTTACTTTTCACTAACTTTTATCTTATCTTATTTATTTTGTTATTATGGTTCAATTTAGAATATTAAGGTGTGCTTTTCTTTTATAAATCTTGTAGGCATTAACTGCAGGTGTTTTATCCCAAATTATGGTAATTATTAATTTGACCCGTAAGACGTCGGGTCATTTTTTTTAATTACTTTAATTTTTAGGAAGTTTAATAATATTTTAGTTGTTAAATCATTATAGAGTTAAAATAGTTGTTAATTTAATCCGTGAGACAACGGATTATCTTTTCAGTTATTTTAATTCTTATCTTTGTTGTTTTAAAATAATTACTTGTTTTGAAAAAGGAAAAAAAAAGAAAAACATTAAAAAATAAAAAAAATTTAAATATTGCATTAAAGCATTTAGGTTTATTAGGTTAGGATTACATTTTTAGGACTATAGTTTCTTTAGATTATACTTCTAAATGTTTTCTTTAAACTAATCATTTTAGATAGTTTAATTAGGGTTTTATTAATTCCGAATTTCAAATAAAAAAATCAAAAATATTACATGCATGTCAAATAATTTGCATAATAGGTTTAATTAGAATTTGTTTATTAAAGTAAAACTCATGCATATCAAATTTAGATTAAGATTGCATATAATTAACATTTTTTTTAAAAAAGAAAAAAAAAAAATCGATGTCATGTAATTTAGAAATCATGTTTAGGGCATGCATTTTCATTAGCATCTTTGTAAGATTGTAGTTTATAATTTCTTACAATTTATTGTTTCATTTGATTGAATGTTATTGCATTAATTGTGCACCCGCATGACCACCCTTTGCATGTTAGTAGCTTAGGTTAAAAATTAATCAAGACTGCCTGCAAAAAATATTTTTTTAATGACAAGGTACCGAAAGGGCATTAGATTTTTCTAGCGTAACCATGTCCCCGGACTTAATAAATCTCTGGTTCGCAAAAAAATAAAGTATTCGCGTCTCTCTTCTGCGGGCGAATGGAACCCTGAAGCTCGCGATTTTGATTTCCTCGGTTCAGCGATTGGTTGACCGATTGGTGGGGCTTCTCTTTGGTGGTTTGTGTCATCATCCACGTACTGAAGCCTCGGTCTTCTATCTCGGGTACGTGTCCTCACAGCTCCGTTTATGGCCCTCGTTTTTTTAGGGTTTTCCTCGATGTTCTGTTTTCGTGATTCGGATGATGGGTCCATCTGGTGACGGTGAAACTCCTTTGTCGGTGGATGTGGGGATGGAAACACATGGGAAATCCCCTTTGGTAGTGGACGAAGGTTCCTCTAATTTGTTACACTCGGTCTCTCGAGATGATGCCACTGTTCCTTCTGTGCAAGGAATTCAAAGAAATTCCCGTGTTCGGTCTGCTGAGCGTGCTTTGTCTAGAGGTAGGTCGGGGTCTAGAAAGCCTCTTGGCCGCAACAAATCTGATAATGCACAGAAGAAAACGTGGGTGGCTGTTGCTCGAACGGTAGCCAAGGGCTACGACTTGGTCTTCACGCCTCCAACATTGGTGAATAACAAACCGGTAATTGAGATAACAGAGCGTGATCTAGAAGCTGCTGACCCGAAGCTTCATAGCTGTCTTATGGGACACTTTATTGGCCGTAGGCTCCCATTCAAAACGGTAGAAGAAGCCATGAAAAAACTATGGGGTCCAAACCTATTTGAGGTGATGTCGGACAGCAAAGGTCTTTTTATGTTCCATATCCCCGACAATGATTTTCGCAGGAAAGTCCTTGAAGGTGGAAGAGTCACGGTTGCTAATGTGCCATTAATCCTGGAACAATGGACGCCAGGACTCGAGCTAAGGAAAAAATCGCATCCCACCATTTTGGTATGGATTCGCTTATTTAATCTTCCTTTCTCTTGTTGGTCGGCACACTTTATTGGTAGAGTTGCTAGTGCCATTGGGAAACCAGTGCATCTAGACCAACGAACCGAATAGCTCAAGAGCATGTCTTTTGCACGTGTCTGTGTAGAAGTAACTCCTAATTAGGAGTATGAGGAGGTTATTAAAGCTACTTTTGATGGAGAAAAGTATGAGATAGGGGTCGAATATGAATGGATCCCTCTGGCTTGTGTTAGATGTGGAGTTTTTGGGCACAATTGTGCAGGAAAATTGGGGGCCAAGCCCAAGGAACCGACTGGTGATTCAGCTCGTCTCGACCAGGAGATATCTCGAATTCCTGAAGTTCCTTCTCAGACCACTTCTAATCTGCAACCAGCTTTGAATCAAATTCACATTGAGGAGGAGCCTTTGCCGATCTCGTGTGCGTCTGAGTCTCTGCACCCGAAGGACTCTCGAGTCCCTAAAGGAGATTTTGTTGCTGTGCATTCTGAGGATCTGGAAAAGGCGCGTGAAGTTACAGAGTCTACCTCGTTGTCTGACCCGGATGAAAGTGGATGGAGCCAGGTTAAATTGAAAAAGAAGAAAAAGCATCAACAATTTTATATGGATCTGGCTACCTTCGAACTCTCTCCGAGTGAGGGAGGCCAAGTCCTTAAGCTCAGGGACCCTTGCGCCTCGGTCCCGATTTTAGAGAAAGAATCTCGTTCCTCTCAAGCAAAGATAGATGCTGGTCATTCTGTCGCCACTTCTTCCTCTCAGGGGAAGGAGATAGGCAACTCCGCCCATGGAGAGGCGTTCTCAGTCAAGATTAAAGGCTCGGAAGACATTGCTGGGAAAGGTTCCGTTCAGGACCAAATCCTTCAATTACCTCCTAACCTGCCTGATTTGGCTCAGCCAGAGACTTCGAAGGCGACTAAATCAAGTCGCAAGGCCTACAAACGGAGGTAGGCACTCTCTTTCCTTCGTGATGTTTTTTGGGTTTTGGAATGTTAGAGGTATTATGAACCCTGTGCGCAGGGCGGAAGTCAGAAAGTTCGTTATTGCTAATAAATTGTGCCTAGTTGGCCTTTTTGAGACTAAAGTGCCGGAGCAGTTATTTGATTCCATTTCTCCCAATCTTGTTAGAGGATGGAGGTGGTTTGCTAATTATGATTATGCTCCTAGAGGCAGAATTTGGATAGGTTGGGATCCTAACTCTGTTGTTTTTGATGTGGTTTCCTTCAATGATCAAGCCATTCATGGCCGGTTGTCTTCGGTGTCTTCTAATATCAACTGTTGCATATCTGCTATTTATGGAGAGCACTCTTTTGCGCGTCGAAGACCGTTATGGGAAGATCTTATTTTTTGTGATGATCTCTTTCAAGAGTCGGCTTGGCTTGTTGCGGGTGATTTCAATGCTCTAAAAGATCCTTCTGACCGATTGGGTGGCTCTAACAATTGGATTCCCTGCTTTGATGAATTCAAGTTGTGCCTAGATCAAACGGAGTTGGAGGATCTTAGGTACTCTGGTTTTAGATACACTTGGTTGACTTCGGTAGGGGTGGCCAGGAAAATGCGGAAAATCGATAGGGTTCTTGTTAACACAAAATGGAGGATGGATTTCTCTTTTTCAAAAGCGTCTTTTCTTAGCCCTAGAATCTCTGACCATACTCCTATGTTGGTTAGGGTTGTCAATCCTCGGCCAAGGAGGACTCCCTTCAAATACTTTGACTTCTGGGTGGATCATCCAGACTATAATTCTCTAATTTCGGATGCCTGGGGAAGCCGTGTGTGGGGTGTTCCTATGTACCGCCTTGTGACCAAGCTTAAGCGGGTGAAAGCTAGCCTTAAGACTCTTAATCTTGATGCTTTCTCGGACATTTCTCAGAGAACTTATTATGCGAGGGACATCTTGAATTCTACTCAGAGTTTATTACAGTCCGATCCTGATAACGCCTTGCTAGCGGAGCAAGAGAGAAGACAACGAAGTGAATTTATTGACCTTCGCCGTCAGGAAGAATCCTTTTATAGGCAGAAGTCAAGAATTAGGTGGTTAAAGGAAGGTGATCGCAACACTAGATTTTTTCACAATCATGTTAAAGCGAGATGCCTCAATAACCGCATTCTATCGGTGAAAGACTCCTCGGGTTCGATCATTGAGGATCCAGACTTGGTTCCTCAGGTGTTCCTCAACTTCTTTAAGGATTTGCCTGGCTCTCGGGCTCACACCTCCAAACCCGATCTCCAAGACTTGATTCCCTTTGTTCGGAAGTCTATCTCGAAGGAAAAGGTTTGTTTCTTGACTACTTCGGTCTCTGCCGTAGAAGTAAAAAACACTTTGTTCTCTCTTGCTAAGGGCAAAAGTCCAGGCCCGGATGGTTTCTCGGCTAAATTCTTTAAGAGGAATTGGAATGTTTTTGGCCCCTTACTTACAGAGGCGGTCCAAGATTTCTTTAACACGGGGATTTTGCTGAAGGAAGTAAATGCCACTATTTTAGCCCTTGTTCTCAAGGTTCCTAATGCGAGTGAAGTGAAAGATTTCAGGCCGATTGCGTGCTGTAACACTGTCTATAAAATTATTACAAAAATCTTGGCCAATCGTATTGCTTCGGTTCTTCAAGATCTCATTAGTCCCACTCAAAATGCATTCGTCAAAGGTAGGCGTATAAGAGACAATATTGTATTGGCTCAAGAGTTGTTTGCGGGATTTCAACTCCATCCTTATCTACCTAGGTGCGCGGTGAAAGTGGATTTCTGCAAGGCTTATGACACTGTTGATTGGGACTTCCTTGAGCTTACCCTTAAAGCATTTCGGTTTCCTCCGTGGATCATTGCCCGGATTATGGCATGTGTTCGCACACCTAGCTTTTCCATCTCTCTTAATGGAGAACTCCACGGATTCTTCCCGGGTGGTAGAGGACTCAGACAAGGCGACCCTTTGTCGCCTTATCTTTTCACTCTTATTATGGAGATCTTTTCGGGCATCCTGGCTCAGAGGACCTCCACTGAGGATTTTAATTACTTCTGGAGATGTAAGTCTACTAAACTTACTCACCTTTTCTTCGCAGATGATGTGTTTCTATTTAGCCAGGCAGATAGGAATTCGGTCATTGCTCTCAAAAGAAGCCTTGATATCTTCTCTTCTTGGAGTAGTCTCCTCCCCAACAAAGACAAGAGTGAAATTTTCCTTTCTGGAGGTGATCCTATTATTCGGAACAGAATTCTGCTTGCGTTCGGCTTTCAAGAAGGTAACCTTCCAGTTAGATATCTTGGAGTGCCTATTATCTCCAAAAGATTGACCAAAAGCGACTGCACTCAACTTGTTGATCGTATCACTGGTAGAATTCGCTCTTGGTCTCATAGATTCCTTTCCTTTGCGGGGAGGCTTCAGCTTATTAAATCAGTGCTTCATGCTATCCAATCTTTTTGGACCAGCGTGTTCACTCTCCCGGCTTCCGTGATTGCGGGTATAGAAAGTATCTTGAGACGTTTCCTTTGGAAAGGTACTTCTTTGAGTTCAGGTGGAGCAAAGGTGTCTTGGTCGGATATCTGTCTCCCTAAGGAAGAAGGAGGGATGGGCTTGCGCTCTATAAAAGATTGTAATAGAGCCTCCATGTTGAAATATATTTGGATATTATTCATAGACAAGGAATCACTATGGTGCCGTTGGATACATTCCAATTTCTTGAAGAAATACAATTTCTGGGTTGCTCCGCAGCCCTCAATTTGTGCTTGGAGTTGGAAAAAAATTCTCCAATTGAGGAACCCATTCAGGAGCTCTTTTGGGTGGGAAGTGGGTAATGGTCGGTCAATTTCTTTATGGTTTGACTCATGGATGCCGTGTGGCCCCCTTCATCTTCATGTCCCCCAGCATTTTTTATTGGACCCAGATCTTCCTGCGTCTGCGTCGGTAGCTTCACTTTATTCTTATGCTGGTGGTTCGTGTATGAGACGCCTAGAAGATCTTGGCTTCTCCTTTCCACCTCTCAAGGTTAGTAAGGACCGGTTTATTTGGCTTCATCATTCCTCGAGGACTTTTTCGATTGCCTCTGCTTGGAATCATTTGAGATCTACAAAACCAAGAGTCTCTTGGTCCTCTTTTGTGTGGAACAAAGATATTGCTCCAAGATTCCAATTTTTACTTTGGCTCATCACTAAAAAACGCCTGCCAACTCAAGCTTTTCTTCTGTCCTATGGAAGAATAGACTATTCGTTGTGCATTTTCTGCAACTCATAATCGGACTCTATCAATCATTTATACTTTGAGTGTAATACTGCTGCGACTCTAGTGTTCTTTTGGGCCACCAGGTGCAATCTTCCGTGGAGAAGCGGTATGTGGGATGAAATCCTTGCTTGGGCCAAAGATTTTCTCCATGGTAATGATTTTTATCATAGTATTGTGCAATTCTCTTTCGGAGCTCTCTGTTTTTTGATTTGGAAAAAAATAAACGCCATGATCTTTAGGGGAGATTCCCTTGATATCCCCTCGCTGAAAAACCATTTGATAAGAATGGTTAAAGAGAAAGCTCTTACTTACAAGGAAGTTCCTGACTCTCCAAGAAATAGACGCTTTCAAAGAGGCTGGGGCTTTGACTCCTCCATTTTTGCGTGACTACCGACTTGGTTTGCTGTTATGGTTCTACTTCACTTTCGGCCCAGTTCTTATGCGCAATTATCCCTCCTTCTTCCAGAGTCCTTGGAGGTTCGGCTGATTGGTGTAATTTGGCTGCTGTTGGGTGTAGCTGTTGTTGGTTCTCGCCTTGTTGTAACTTGGTTGTAACTTGGCTACTGTTGGTTCTCACCTTGCTGTCTGTTTGTTGGCTGTTGCTGTTGTTTATCTTCTTTGTTTTCTCTTTGCCTCTTGGTTTTTACTTGGCTCCCTTCCACTCTAGTGCTCTCTAGAGTGTAAGTTTTGGTGCCGGTTTTGTACATTTGGCCTTAGCTATCAATATACTTCTTACTTTACCAAAAAAAAAAAAAGGTATTCTCCCATACTTTATTTGGGTTTCTAACCAACCCTAATTGGTTAGTGGCGGCTCCAAATTGATTATAATTGCATGTTTAAATGAGATAATTTCTAGTATCAAGTCGCGATTGGTAGGACTTAGGAGGGTTTGTGCCAAGTCTTCGGACTTAGTAATCCAATAGCCTTCCTCGAATAAATTCACCCTCGGGAAGGTCGTGACAGCTTGGCGACTCCGCTGGGGACAGTTAAAACTCATAGTGGACATAGGCCTGTTTCTTTTTCTAAAAAAATATATTTTGTTTGGCAGCATGGAAACAAGGTATGCTCCTAACATGAAGTGTTAAATGTTTTTACGAAAGGAGGTATAAGGGGAGTAGTGCTTGCTGACTCTTTGTTTTGTAGGAAGGTGTTGAGATTGAATGCTTTTCTTATCATTGAAGTGTTGCTTGTATTATAAATTGTTGTGCATGATTTTCAAATTATTTTAGCACTACAATTGCACACACAACCTGCCGTCGGACCTAGACCGCATTTAAGGATTCTAGGATGGTGTTGAGAAATGGATCAACCTTGAACGCGAGACCGTGATGTAGAGGTTGCCTTTCTCAACCCCGAAAATTTTTCATGGTGTCAAATGTGTTTGTCCATATCCGCGAGATTGCGTGATTATTGGACATTCCATTCGACTGCGCCGGGGTTAGGAGGACCTGACACGTTAATGCGAGACTGCAACGGTCAGATCATCCTCTTAGCTCCATTTTGTTAAGCCATCTAGATAGAAATCGAGCCTCATATTTCACGTGTGTGTCTATGTGGTTGTCATCCATTACCAGTGAAAGTAAGTTGTCTAAATTCTTTGCAATTTATTTACTTATGATTTTGTTGGTCCATGACAATTAGGTTTCGTTGTCAGCATATAAAATGAGATGTTTTAGTTCCTTAGTTCAATGTTTAGGGACTTTAATTTCAATTCAGTGTTTTCAGTTTTTAGTTCAATGTTTAGGGACTTGAATTTCGATTCTTAGTTCAATGTTAGGAAGTTTGATTCAATGTTTAAAATAAAATTTTGAATGAAATCAGGCAATTAGATCATTGTCATGGACCAATCTCATTTGTTATGATACTTACTGTATTTTTTTTATTAGGTAGCATCACGGCTCATTCAAGATCGCTAATCTGTACTCGTTCCAGAGCAGCCATGGCTGATAACACCGAACAAACACGTGTTGCTGAACAAACTCGCATCACTGTCCTCGAATCGAAGATGAAACAAGTCCTAAATGTTCTTGAGCAGCTCTCTAAACAAATCGATTCTCTCCAAGTAAACACTGCCCCACTAGCTCCACAAGTTGAAGTGGTGTTACCACAACATGCTCCTGTGGCCGATCCAAGAGACAAAGGCAAGAGTGTGGCCGATCCAAGAGACAAAGGCAAGAATATATTCGCAGTTGGAACATCTACCTCTGATGATCCCTCCAAGGTTAAAATTACTGACGCGCTTCAAATTGTTGCTGATGAGGAAATACAAGTGATACAGCCGGCTGTACCGAAAACAGAGCAAGAAAAACGCATGGCAAAAATCGAGGAGAAACTCAAGCAGCTGCAGGGTTCGTTTATCCAAGGCCCGATTGATTTGTCCTACTATGCAAAGGTCAAAATGCCGAAGAAGTTCAAAATGCCAGACTTTGAAAAGTATGATGGCACCTCTTGCCCGAAGATCCATCTGTAGACTTATGTGGTCAGGATGACCCAATATGTTGATAACATACCCTTGATGATTCAACAATTTCAAGCAAGCTTGACAGGACCGGCACTTCAATGGTACATCATGAAGAAAATTAATCCGCTTGAGACTTGGGAGGATTTGACTGATACTTTCTTCAAGCAATATAAGTACAATATTGATGTCACTCCATCTCGAGAGGATTTACTTCGCACTGAGAAAAAGAGGACGGAATCTTTCAAGGCATATGTTATGAGATGGAGGACCGTAGCTGCTCAAATTACTCCAGAGCCGACAGAAAAAGAACTGATGGATTTGTTCATGAAGACACTCCCGCCTGAATATCGAAATCGAATGCTGGGTTCGACTGCTGGAGTCATTCAATCAGCTAATCCCCGTCGGCGAGCGAATTGAAGTAGCCTTGTGTGATGGATGGGCATCTGATCAAACTAGCTCGTATGGGAGGGTCTCAACCAAGAAGGATAAGGAACTTGTAGCAGATGTTAATGCAACTTATGTTCAACCACCTTGCCCTACCCCAAATACCCAACAGGGAGGAGCACGACCATTCTTTGGCTAGCAGGGGAGCTCTTCCAATCGTCAATTTACGCCTCTTCCTAAGCCCTTGTCCAAGATCTTGCCGACTCTTCAAAAGAAAGGATTACTTGCCAAGGAGCCTAAGCGACCTAATCCCGAGCGTTTCCCCAACTTTGATCCTTCCAAAACATGCGCTTACCATATGGGGGAGATAGGGCATTCTGTTGATGATTGCTATACGCTGCAACATAAAATCCAAAATCTTTTGGATGCCAAGGTGGTCTCATTCCGTGATGCACAACCAAACATCCAGAATAACCCACTCCCTGACCTAGAAGTTGTGAATGCCATTTTCAGCTTTGATGTTGAGCCCACCATGTTTTAGATGATGCATAAGGAAGTAGAAGTGATGGACACCCTGGGGCAACCAAGTGGCAAAAATTTTAATTAATTGCACAGGAATTTTCATTGCTTTCCGTATTTGCTTGTCAGGATTTTCATCCTAGAATTTCAGTAATGTAATTTGCTTTTCATCCAATAAAATACATTGAGATTTTTCATGTTTTAAGGGCATGTTGAAGTACACCAAACTAGCCCTGTGATGAAATCCTACCAAAACAAAACGGCAAGGAGCTAATTCTGAAGGCTGGGCTTCTTCATGTTCCCTTGGAAAAATTTTTCAAAATAAAATAATTTTCCAGCATGCATCTAATTTACCCTGTTTGTTTCTTTTAATTATTCGCTTTATGTTTCAGGTGCAGCCCTGCGCACATTTAAGGAACCTCTATGAGCTCCCTTGCAAAGAGGGACAAGACATGGACACCTAATAGCTTTGACTTTATGATTCGAGGTGTCATTATAGAATGCTTTCACATGATATTGTGCAATTTGTCAATTCCACTTGAAATTTATCAAAATGGATAATTCAGTGAAAGACATCGAGTTACTTGATCATGCTAAATGAGACGTGAAAGGCAAGCCTTATCCCATACACAGTCTATACATTGTGAGGTGAGTATGGAAACGTCTTGTGTTTCAAGATGAAGAGTTTTCTTGCAAGAAGTACGACAACTAAAATGACAAGAGGCAGTTCATTTCCCTACTAATGAACCCTTGTTCAACCCTTCTTTGAGCCCAAATACTTGAAGAATTTCTTTTATACTACCCCTATCAAGGACCACCCCACATTGGGGCAAGTTGGAGGTAAGACAGCATTATGAGGTGAGAAAAATGAAAAGAATTTTTCTTGCTCTCACTTGTATCAATCTTCAAGTTGTGTTATTACATTGAATTCATGTGGTAATTTAAGTGCCTTAGGACGACGGAGAGCATTTCTTTCTCTATCCTACACACTTTTATCCATTGCTTAGCCCATTTGAGCCTATGAATTCATTAAACCCAGTTGGTGATCATCCCCCACACTGGGGCAAGACAAAAAAAAAAAAAAAAAAAAAAAATCATTCAAGAAACATGGCTTACAATGTTGATGAAAAATGAAGCTGTGTGAGTCCAAAGAAAGTGAGTGCAAAAAAAAGGGGCATGAAAAAGCAGTGTGCCTTGTAAAAGCAAGGCCAATGCCCACAAAAAAAAAAAGAAGAAGAAAAAAATCAAACATTGGTTGAAGCCGTACCCCCCAATAATGTGGTACCAAAAAATACTCAGATATTGCAATCAATGGAGTTGTGATATAAAAAAATTCTCGAAAATGGAGAAAAAGAAAATTGGTGGAAGTGTCAAGATGATTACCAACTCTGACCCCTTAAACACTTTTTGAGCCTAACGATCCTTTCGTTTCTCAATCCATGAACCCAGCCTATGTTACGTCCCTTACAAAGTCTCTTCGGATTAGGGCACTTAAATTAACATAGGGGTTCACATGTTTTAAGCATTGCTTGAAGAAGTGCGAGCAAGATTACTTCTTTCTCATTTTGCAGGGTTCTTGACTTATAAACCCGGAGATGATTACAAAATTGTTTTTTTCAATTACCTTGACTCAAAGAGTTTCTTTGTTAAGCCTTTGACCAAGCCCAAATTATAGTACCTGTCAAAGACCTCTCAGATTGGTAAGGTCGTACTGCTTGCAAGAAAATTCAAACTCTTGTCAACAAGATGATGATAAGATTGAGTGATATATTCCCGCATCAATGGTCGGGACAAATGACCCCTCCTAAATGAGAGCGAGTGAAAAGCCTTTTCACACCAAAAGTGTCTCATTTAGCATGTTCAAGAGATTCACAGATTAGTGAAAATTGTCCTAACGATGATTTTTCCAGTGGAAGTTAAAAAAAGCCATCATGCATGGACCTTCATTGAATTAAAAAAAAATGATGATGAAATGAATTTTTCCTCAAAGACCAAAGGATTTGTCTTTGAAACCCTGAGTTTGAATACTTGATGAGAATTCCAAGTACCCATTTATAAAATATTTTCAAATGTCTAGTGTGAATTCCAGATATTTGAACCTTTAAATGCTTGATGTGACTTCCAAGTATTTGTCTTTTCCAACATCTGATGTGAATTCCAGATGTTTAGTAAATATTTCCAAATGTCTATTGTAAATGCTAGATATTTGAACCTTTAAACATTTGATGTGACTTCCAAGTGTTTCTCTTTTCAAACATCTGATGTGATTTCCAGATGTTCACTGTTTTCAAATGTCCGACATAAGAATCGATCTTTGAAATTTCAAGTACTTGATGTGATTTCCAAGTGCTTTGAATCTGATGAGAGTTCCAGATTCTTCGAGATTTTGAGCCTTTTAATTATCTGAAGGGAGTTCTAGATGATTGTCAGGTCTCATAGGAATCATTTTACACCAAAGTCCACAGACAGGTGCATGGTACACGTTCTTCTTTGCATTTGCATTTCATTGGGCATAGACACATCGAGATCTATGTTCCTAAATCATTGCATTTACATGCCATTTCTTTATTGCATTAGAGTTCATTTCTAAAAATAAAAAAATAAAAAAATTCAAAGCATGTGCATGGTAAAAATTTAGGTCTCAATGTGTCTTTGAAGGCAACCTCTATGAGCTCACCTGCAAAGAGGGGCAGCTGTTGACACCTAAATTTTTACTACTAATTTAGTTATTTATTACATTAAAAATCACGGGCTAATTGCATAACATAGAGTGTTAGGTGCATTTAGTTTTTAATTTGCATTTATGTTGGGCCGGTGGTGGATGGTTTTGAATTTATATTTTTGAGCTTTAGTTCGGCAGGCCGGGCTAAGCCTACGAAAAGAGAAAATTAACCCAAGCCCGTTGTTATTTTTATCTTGTGAAAAATTAAGATTTGATGCGATATTAGGATGATTTTTGGAAGTTAAGGAAATCGCATTATAATTTTATCTTTATCAATAGATGGTGAAATCGGGGGAGAATATTCATGAGATAAGGATTTTTGTGATCAAGAGGTTATAAGCAATATTCGTGAGATGAAAATATTAACAGAAAAGATCACGTTTTGTTTCATCTATAAAGGGATGCGTATGGTTTCGAGCGATAAAGGGGGCTTCTTTGGTGGAAAAAATTGAAAAAAAGTGAAAAGAGAGAATAGAGAATAGGCTTCGATTTTGTGGAAGAAGTAAAGAGAAAAGTTAAAAGGTGGGAGAGAGAGAAGGAATTGACGTGAGAGAGAGAGGGGTGAAAGTACAGCAGCAACAGGGAAGAGACAGAGAGAGGGACGTGAGGGGACGGTCCAGCAGAAGAAAAAAGAAAGAAAAAAAGAAGGGGGAGAAGAGCACTGTTCGTCTTCTTCAGCGTGTCCGTCGGCCCACCTGTTGCTCGATCCCCTCACCGGCGCACTAGCAACCAGGCTGCCGCTGCGCCAGTCGCCTTGCCGCGCTGCAGCGCTTGTACCACCACGCCCGCTCGTCGTTCTGCATCATCGCCGCGTGAGCTCCCGCTCAGCCCCGCGCCTGCGTCACCGCTCCTGTTACGCCCCTGTACCCGCCGGAGTCTGCTGTTCGCAAGCCATCCCCGACAATTGAACCGCCGGCCTTCAAGTAGCACCGGAGCTTCGCCTCGCCGCGACATCTGGCACCGCCGTCCACCGACTAGCACCGCCGCTCGACCCCCTGCGATTGCAGCGGCGACGCCGCAAAGAACTCGCGAACCCGGCGCTCGAGCTCCACTCCCGCAGCTAGATCTCGACCACCACGACCTCCGACCGGTGACTCCGACGCTACAAACCAAGCTGATCCGCCCCGTCCGTTGCCGTTTAGTCATCTGTTCCGCCCAATCGCACCAAACCCCCAAATCGGTCGCGACCCACCACGCTACCGCCACCGTCGCCGTCTGGAGCTCGTACGCCGTCCCTTGCGGTGTCCGAACCACTCCCTTCGGCTGTCCATCGCCATTGTCGCCTCTCCTTCGCCCGGCGAACCTTGCACCGGCGACCCACGCCCGTACGAGCACCGCGCGCCGCCGTTAGCCATCTTTCTCCCGCTCCGACGCCGGCCATCCTTCGCCGCACGTCGCCCCCATGACACTACTGTTCACTTTCCCTTAGGTAGTTTAATTTTTTATTTTTATTCTTACTTTTCACTAACTTTTATCTTATCTTATTTATTTTGTTATTATGGTTCAATTTAGAATATTAAGGTGTGCTTTTCTTTTATAAATATCGTAGGCATTAACTCAAGGTGTTTTATCCCAAATTATGGTAATTATTAATTTGACCCGTAAGACGTCGGGTTATTTTTTTTAATTACTTTAATTTTTAGGAAGTTTAATAATATTTTAGTTGTTAAATCATTATAGAGTTAAAATAGTTGTTAATTTAATCCGTGAGACAACGGATTATCTTTTCAGTTATTTTAATTCTTATCTTTGTTGTTTTAAAATAATTACTTGTTTTGAAAAAAGGAAAAAAAAAAAAAAACATTAAAAAATAAAAAAAATAAATATTGCATTAGAGCATTTAGGTTTATTAGGTTAGGATTACATTTTTAGGACTATAGTTTCTTTAGATTATACTTCTAAATGTTTTCTTTAAACTAATCATTTTAGATAGTTTAATTAGGGTTTTATTAATTCCGAATTTCAAATAAAAAAATCAAAAATATTACATGCATGTCAAATAATTTGCATAATAGGTTTAATTAGAATTTGTTTATTAAAGTAAAACTCATGCATATCAAATTTAGATTAAGATTGCATATAATTAACATTTTTTTTAAAAAAGAAAAAAAGAAAAATCAGATGTCATGTAATTTAGAAATCATGTTTAGGGCATGCATTTTCATTAGCATCTTTGTAAGATTGTAGTTTATAATTCTTTACAATTTATTGTTTCATTTGATTGAATGTTATTGCATTAATTGTGCACCGGCATGACCACCCTTTGCATGTTAGTAGCTTAGGTTAAAAATTAATCAAGACTGCCTGCAAAAAATATTTTTTTAATGATAAGGTACCGAAAGGGCGTTAGATTTTTCTAGCGTAACCATGTCTCCGGACTTAATAAATCTCTAGTTCGCAAAAAAAATAAAGTATTTTCCATACTTTATTTGGGTTTCTAACCAACCCTAATTGGTTAGTGGCAGCTCCAATTTGATTATAATTGCATGTTTAAATGAGATAATTTCTAGTATCAAGTCGCGATTGGTAGGACTTGGGAGGGTCCGTGTCAAGTCTTCGGACTTAGTAATCCAATAGCCTTCCTCGAATAAATTCACCCTCGGGAAGGTCGCGACAATTATTAATTAATTTGATTCAAATTCATAAATAAATAAATAATTAAAAAAGAGCCTAAAATGAATTTACACTAATAATATTAATAAATCAATTCATTAGAAATTTGAAAGATATATATTCATAGTTAATGCGAAACATGTTTTTAACTTAAACAAAAGTTATTGATGAAACTAATGACTAATAAGAAATTAGAATCAATTTATTTAAATAAATCCATGATTTTCTACAATGACCAAAATTTATCATTATTCAAAATTCAGTACTTTTATTTTTCAAAATTATTTTTTAATCTCATTTATTTGATTTTCCGATTAAAAAAAGTCCCCACTCAGGTCCACCCCCTTCTTTCCCTCGTCCATTTCCCTCCACCCAAATTTATTTCACTTTTTTTCCCTCCCCCACCACCACTTGACAGACAAGCTATCACTTCCCCTCCCCACAAACTTAAAAGTCACGCCATCAGTCCCTTTTTTTTCTTTTTTTTTTTTTTTAATTACTTTTTAGTTTCCTTATCAAAAACTCTAACTACCCTCCTCTCCTTTTCCTCCTCCTCATCGCCAATCCATCACAATAGCGGCGGCCATTGCCTCAGTTTCTGCTCTCTCTGGCCGTCTCTCTTCGTTGCGTGGTTTCATCTCGTCAGCAGGACTTTGCTTTCTCTCTTTTCTTTCTCTTTGTCCGGCTCTTTCTCTAGCCGTCTCTCACCGTCGCTCGTGGCCTCATCTCTACTCCCTCGCCTTTACCCTCGATCGTCAGACACACGTGTCGAAACATATCGAGAAAAGTTGACCACATGTCGGAAAATCCGACACATGTTAATCGCGTGTCCAACCGTGTCTGAGCATGTCGACGTGTCCGACATGCTCCGATATGTGTCGGACACGACATGGAAGCACGAGCAACGTGTCCCTGCTTCATAGGGTTTACCTAGCCCAGTCCCCTCAATGAGAACCATTTATTGTGTTGGCTGGGTCCACCTCTTGTAGAGCCCAGCTAACATAAAACAAAACAAAATAAAAACAAAAGAGAAAAAAGAAGAAAAGTCAAAAGAAAAGAAAAGAACAAAAAGAAAAAGTGAGCGGCTGCTTCGTGCAAGAGACCAGAGTAGAGAGGAGCAAAAAGGTCAGCCCCCCTCGCCTGAGAGCATCAAATAAACAGAAGAGAAAGAAGAATAAGAGGACTACGACTTTGTAGTCCCTATACGAAGGTCAAACATTGTCAGAATCAGCGCAAATTTTTAATATATTATTCGTGAAACCGGTGGCTATGAGTTGATAGTTTTCATTCGTCAAAAACCACCATTGAATTTCTCAATTGCGGTTAGAATTTTCTAATCTTATTTATGTTTACATACTTTTGTGGTCAATAAATAAGCTTGTAATGCTTATGTGAAGTCTTTAGTGTGTGATTAGAGAAAATTACTTTGTGTATCCTACTATTCTTAGTAATTAGTGAAAGTTTTTGGATAGGTGGTGATTGTTCCCACATTGGGTTTTCACATTAAATCTTTGGTGTTATTGTTGACTTTATTTTCTTATCAATTTGGTGTTATATTGCTTATTCCGAGATTATATTGGCTGATTGTTGTTGGGGCTTAGTTAATTTTGGTCAGGTTAGTTTTAGGAGAAAAATTGATTATGGATTATGTTTGGCATGTGGTGAATTGTTATCCCAGGTTCTCCCCAACATCTTGCAACCATAACAATAGCTTGAATAGATTCGCGCAAATGTCCTAATCCATTGTGGAAGAATTTGGAGTTCTTACTTCAGCTTAAAAAAATGAAGACATTAGACCGGCCAAGGCTAATCATTTTGGGGATGAATCTAGAACATGAAAAGCCAGCCATACTAGAATGTGATGAATTACTTCCGCAAAATTTGATGAGAACCTTGAAATTGCCACAATGGATTTGTGAAGCATTCTTTGTACCAAACAGGCCATAGGAGAGATTAAACTTGCTTATCAATTATCACTTGTAGGATGATTAGTTTCCCCTTCCAAACAAGAACACCTTTATTCTCAAGTATCCCATAAACCAAAATAGTTCCTATATTTGATATCAATGCAAGATTTTGGCAATTGGGTATTCACCAAGAAAAAAGGCCTAAAATATGATTTTCTATTCTGATCCAAACATTTTCCATGGGTGGTGATGTTGCTTGGATTTAAAAGGAGAACCTTCATCTTCCTTGTTTTCAAAATCTTCACCATTTCAAGAGGGCCATGTGCAAGATTTTTCCCACCTATTCTTCTTGGTGCTCTCATCTACATGGATCTTGGAGACAAAAAGTTTAAGTCACGAGAGCACATTGTGGAGGAACTTTAGAAAATTCCTACTCAAAATATCTTTCTCAAAAGCAAACCCGGCACTTCCTTTGCGTTGTCAACTATCTTAGTCCTTTGCAGAAGCTGCTCAAAAAGAATCTACCGCCATGGATACAGACTCAAACCAAAATCATCCAGGTTTGGAAGAAAAGCTGCAGCACCTTCCGCCTCTACAAATCCCTTCTCATGGGAAGAGGATTCTCCAAACAGTTGAACAGCAGCACTTCAAAAATTTAACTCCAAAATGTAGCAAAATAGTGGGGTCAATAGTTAAGTAGCAAAAGTCATAAAAATTAATTGAAAAATATTTAAATCGAGTGGGGTCAATTTAATGGTATATTTTTATTTGAATAAAATATAACAATAATGGAATAATTATATGAGCAAAAAAGAGCATGTATAAGCATAGAATATACTCCATGATTTCATAACTACTCAAAAACTTTGATTTTGTTTGGTTCATTAGAATTCCTCCGAGGAATAATCTATGTCCTTTAAAGTTGGAAAAATTTCCCTATATAGTTTAACTGACAATCAAATCCAAATTTTCTCCACATTTCCTTTTCATTTCATCCTAAATTGTGAGTTATAAAAATATTCTTCTACTTAGCTGACAACAGTTTATTGATATAAGCCCTAATACATTTATTTCTAATTAGAGATTGGATATGTGATTTCTGGATTACTTGCATAAAGCAATATGTCATTACCACATTTACATCAGAATTGATTGGTGATAATCCTAAATTGGGATTAATTGGAAAACCTTGTCATTAGGAGTGTTCAATTTGGTGATGTTAAAGTTATGCTATTTAAACTAAATTTCTACTTTAAAATTTTCAATTTCCATTTAAATAATAATACCCAAAATAACAATAGTAGTAATACCAACAATAATAATTGTAAAGACACAATATATATTTATTTGTGTGTATAGGGTTAATACCATGAAAAATCCCAAACCGGTACACTTGTGATAAATTTACTCTCAAACTAATTTTTTGATTGCCAAAAATCCTAAATTGGTATATTTATGAAAGAATATCCTTCATTAAATTGAATATACCACAAAAAATACAAAACGGATACAATTATGACAAACGAAAAGTAAAATCTCAAACTGGTACACTAGTCAATTATCACTTGTCATTCAACTCGGTAATTTAACTATAAAATTTAATGAAAATTAACAAAAAGTAAAGTTGTCACAAGTATACCAATTTGAGGTAAATTTATCAAAGATATATTATTATGGAATTTTTACTAATAAAAAATTAATTTGAAGTAACTTTGTCACGGATATATTATTTTGGGTGTTTTTGGTAGTATTAACCCTATATATTCTTTTAAGAGGTTTCTCCTTTAGCCCTTTTACTATATAGATATATATGTGCACGTGCATGTTACACCAAGAATTAAGCGGGATTCATATTACAGTTTAGCCAGCTTTAAAAATAATCAAAAATTGTCCCACAAAATCTCATAACTTCAAAATATCCATCATAAAGCCAAGCATGAGTAATTAAATGGTTCTTAGGAGGTATTGTCACATAGCATGAGCAAGCTGTATCAGTTTAATGAAAACTAACAAAGGGTTTATTTATCACAAGTATATCAGTTTATCAATTTAGAATTTTTAGTGGTAAAAAAAATTAGTTTGGGGAATTATCACATATATACCATTTTATGATTTTTGATGATATTAACCCTATATATTCTTTTAATAGGTTTCCCCTTTAGTCTTTGTACTATATGTATACACCCCTGCATATTACACCTAGTATTAAGCGCGATTCATATTACAGTTTAGTTAGCTTTTAAAATAATCAGAAATGGCCTCACATATCTCACAACTGTTATTTATTTTTGTGATCCCACATTTCCGGACCCACATTTTCTCTTTAAAGTGATGGTTATTTGACATGTAGTTTTTCCACATTTTATACCTCTTTGTGACAACCACTCATTCGGTAACCGTCTTGATGGGAGACGGTTTATAAAAGGAATGATCGTTAATTTCTAACGGGGTGATCACAAGGTCTAACTCAAACTCTCTCATTCAGAATACACCATCAGTACATGAGGGAATTTGGTTAGTAGAGTGTGCCCAATATTTTACTGAATTTTTAGGATTTTCCGACGAACATGAATACGAACAATGGTTGGAGGTTTGTCTATAATCGATCCTAGCTTCCGCATTATGAATTTTTTTTTTTAATGTCTTACATTTGGTATCAGAGCATGTTTAGTACCCCTGCCTTGTTTTTGTCGAATTTTTGGTGTATTTTCGAGCATTTTTGAAGATGAACAGTAACTCGGAGTTTTGAGGCCGAGAGAGAAACTCGCCGATTCCGGGCAAAATCTGACGACCCACCACTTGATTTCGGACATGTGATCGCACTGCCATGAGGAACATGAGCCATGAGTTTTTCCGGTATATCGGTGTTCGTCGGAGGCTAATTGGGCGGCGGAAGTCGCGGTGGTTAAAGGATTGCATTTTGGGAAATTTTCTTTTGATTTGAGGGCCAATTTCTTGCTCATTTTCGCCAAAACTTGGACCCATGAGGTCATACTGACATGCTCTCCAAAACCCATTATTTATTTGTGTTTGGGATGGGCTGCCGGAGAAAAAACAGCAGTGAAATCGTGGTTGAAAATGGCGAAAATAGGCGGAAAATGGCAAAAACAGGCGGAAAATGGCTTCTATGCATGATGGAGAAGGCATGTGGGCTCCACGTGTGCACTGTAGTTGTAGGAGCGTGGAACCCATGCGCCACGTGTCATCACGCGCGTGCCTGCACGTTGGACGTGTGCATGCGGGCATGCACCTGCTGAGGATGCAGGCACATGCTTAGCACGCGCCTAATGTCCCTGCGCGGTTTTTTACACTTTTGCCCCTATGCCATTTTTAAAATTTCCGTTTTGCCTTTTCTGCAATTTTACAATCCTTCCCTTGGCCGATATATTTACTGTTCTACCCTTTGATGTATTTATTTACTATTTTGTCATTTCATGCATTTTTATGAATATTCAATGCATGAAATCAAATGTCCAATGATCCATATATTTAATTAATTAGAGAGTAGCCACAACATCTTTACTTAATTAAATTATATATTAAGAGTCTTCGGATCATATTTAGAAATGGACATTAATTGTAATTAATTATATTAATATGATGAATTTTATCCCACAGGAATTTTCATTGTATTAATATGATTAATTAGGATGAAATATCACGTTATTTTTCTTAATTTACCCACAGGGATTAAGAAAATGTATATGATGTAATTATGAATATATTTAAATTAAAAACTTAGCCCATAGGCAGTTTTTATGTTATGTGATATATATTCGTGACATGTTTACATTGGTAAAACGTGATTTATGTATCTTTTGTCTCAAATTTTGTTACATAAGCATGATTATTTGAAATGCAGTTTTGCAACATGTGAATTTCTCTGAATTTAAGTTTGATGTTCCCATACTGAATGGTGAGAACTATAAAGTTTGGAAGGAGTCGGTTATTCTTCAATTGGGGTGGATGGACATTGACTATGCTATAAGGAAAGACGAACCACCTACTCCTACTAATTTGAGCACTGCAGCTGAGATAGCCCTTTATAACCAATGGGAGCAGTCCAACCGTGTATGTGCGATGTTTATAAGGGCTAAAATATCTCGTAGTATTCGTGGTTCGGTCGCTCAGTATAGCAATGCTAAGGCTTTATTGGAGGCCATAGATGCGCAGTTTGAGAGTTCTGAGAAGGTGCATACCATGACCCTAATTATGAAGTTTTCATTGTTGAAGCTCACTGGTATTAGAGATGTGCATGAGCACATCATGCAAATGAGGGACATTGTAGCTCAGCTTAGGAACCTTGAGGTTGAGATATCTGAATCTTTTCTTGTGTATTATATTTTAAACACTCTCCCACAACAGTATGCACCTTTCAAGATCTCTTACAACACACATAAGAATAAATGGTCCATTAATGAACTCATGACCATGTGTGTTCAAGAAAAAAAAGATTGATTATGAAATTGGGAGAAAGTGCTCATTTGGCAACACAAGGAAAAAATAAAGGCCGTGGCAAACATAAGGGAAAAGGTAAAATACCTCCCCAAGCTGACATTAAAAAAGAATCCAAATGTTTCTTCTGCAAAAGGAAGGGGCATATAAAGAAGGATTGCGTCAAATTTAAGGCTTGACTCGAGAAAAAAAGGTAATCAAATCTCTTGTGTTTATTATGAATATAATATGACTGATGTGAGTCACAACACTTGGTGGATTGATTATGGATCTACAATCCACATATCGAATTCCTTGTAGGGTTTTCAAAACCACAGGAAGCCAGTGGGAAGTGAACAAAGCATCTATTAAGGAAACAAGATGCGTTCGCATGTGGAAGCTATTGGGACATGTAGACTAGTTCTCACTAGTGGCTTTGTTTTGAATTTGGAAAGGACCTTTTATGTTTCTAGTTTCTCTAGAAACTTAATTTCAATTTCAAGACTGGTACCTTTGGGTTACTCTTTTAACTTTTCATATTCAAACTTCTATTTATCGTTTAAATCTGAAATTGTTGGGAGCAGTACTTTGTCCGATGGTCTTTTTCGAATTAATTTACAAGATAATCCCTATTATGATGCGATGCATGTTCATGATAACACTGGTATAAAATGATATATTGTGAAAGAACATTTCTATGTTGTGGCACCGGAGATTGTGACATATCTCTATAGAAAGAATTAAGTGATTGGTAAATGATGAAGTACTCAGTACTTTAGATTTTACTAATCATGATACTTGTGTGGACTGCATAAAGGGAAAGCATACTAACAAGACAAAGAAAGGTGCCAAGAGGAGTACAAAATTATTAGAAATCATACATATAGATATTTGTAGTATGGATATGGACTCCTGTGGTCAGAAATACTTCATCTTTTTCATAGATGCCTTTAAGGTAATCTCTACTTACTTCATAATAAGAATGAAGCATTAGATGCCTTTAAGTTATTTAAGGCGAAAGTAGAGAAATAATGCGGCAAACAAATTAAGATTATGAGATCAAATATATGTGGAGAATTCTATGGTAGATACACTGAAGATGGACAAACACCTAGTCCATTTGCAAAGTTTCTTCAAGAGCATGGGATATTGCCCAATATATTATGCCTGGTTCTCCGAACCAAAACGGTGTAGCCGAAAGAAGAAACCGAACCTTATTGGACATGGTGAGGAGTATGCTTAGCGGTTCCAAGCTTCTTAAGTTCTTGTGGACTGAAGCACTTAAGACGGTAATGTATATATAAAACCAAATTCTGACTAAGGCTGTCTCAAATACACTTTTTGAGTTATTTAAAGGTTGGAAACCAAGTTTGCAACATGTATACATTTGGGGATGCCCGTCTGAAGTGAGAGTTTACAATCCACAAGAAAAGAAGTTGGATCCAAGGACCATAAGTGGGTATTTCATTGGATATGCCGAAAGGTCCAAAAAATACAAGTTTTATTGTCCATCTAACACCACTAGGATTGTGGAATCAAGAAATGCTAAATTTCTTGAAAATGACTTGATTAGTGGGAGCGATCGATCGAAGGACCTTGTTCTTAAGAAAGATCATTCAGACACTCAACCTTCCACTTCAAGTTTAAGGTTGGTTGTTGCTCATAATGCCCTTTCAGTTCAGCCGGCTATTGAACAACTAATCGATGGAGTTCCACAACCTACCGATATTGATCTAATAGATCTTGTTGTTTAGCAATTACCGGATCTGTTGAACAACCAGTTGAGCAACACACTCCTCAAGAGAATGTTGATCCAACATTGAGAAGATCTACTAGAATAAGGAAATCGGCCATTCCTAGTGATTACATTGTGTATTTACAAGAGTTCGACTACAATATTGGAGCTGAGAATAATCCTGAAATGTTTTCACAAGCCATGGACAGTGATAAATCCAATTTGTGGTACAACGCCATGAAGGAAGAGATGAGTTCTATGGCATCTAATGAAGTCTGGGATTTGGTTGAGTTACCTGATGGTGTGAAGGCCATTGGTTGGAAATGGGTCTTCAAAACTAAGAAAGATTCATTGGGTAACATCAAAAGATATAAAGCTAGACTCGTTGCTAAATGATTCACTCAAAAGGAAGGAATCAATTACACGGAGACTTTTTCTCCTGTATCTAAGAAAGATTCTCTTCGTATTGTTTTGGCATTGGTTGCCCATTTTGATATGGAATTACATCAGATAGATGTGAAAATGGCATTCCTTAATGGATAACTAGATGAGGAGGTTTACATGAAACAACCTAAAGGATTCTCCTCTAGTAAAGGTGAGCATTTGGTGTGCAAGCTTAAGAAATCTATATATGGCCTGAAACAAGCATCCCGCCAATGGTACTTAAGGTTCCATGATGTTATCTCTTCTTTCGGTTTTGTAGAGAATGTCATGGATCAATGTATATACTAGAAGGTTAGTGGGAGCAAAATTTGTTTCCTTGTGCTATATGTGGATGATATTCTACTTGCAACCAATGATAAGGGGTTGCTACATGAGGTAAAATAATTTCTCTCTAAGAGTTTTGATATGAAGGATATATGTGAGGCATCTTATGTCATTGGTATTAAAATCCATAGAGATAGACCTTGAGGAATTTTAGGACTATCTCAAGAAACCTATATCAATAAGGTCCTAGAGAGATTTCGGATGAAACATTGTTCACCAAGTATAACATCCATTGTGAAGGTGACAGGTTCAATTTGAATCAATGCCCGAAGAACAATCTAGAAAGGGAACAAATGTATAACATTCCATATGCTTCTGCTGTTGGAAGCTCGATGTATGCTCAGGTTTGCACTCGACCTGACATCGTTTTTGCTGTGGAAATGTTAGGAATATATAAGCGTAATCCGGGTATAGACTACTAGAGAGTTGCAAAGAAAGTGATGAGATACCTTCAAAGTACCAAAGGCTACATGCTTATGTATAGACGGACTGACAACCTGGAAATAGTCGGTTATTCGGATGTGGACTTCGTGGGCTACGTTGATTCACGAAAATCAACATCTGGATACATCTTTATGTTAGCTGGTGGAGCCATGTCATAGAGAAGTGCGAAGCAGACTTTGACTGCTACTTCAACTATGGAGTTTGAGTTTGTTTCTTGTTTTGAGGCTACCTCACATGGTGTATGGTTGAAGAGTTTCATTATTGGGCTTAGAATTGTTGATTCTATTTTTAGGCCATTAAGAATTTATTGTGACAATTCAGCTGTGGTTTTTATAGCTAAAAATGCCAAAAGTGGCAGTCAAAGTAAGCATATCGATGTTAAGTATTTAGCCATAAAGAAACGTGTTAGGGATAATAAAGTGGTCATAAAACACGTTAGCATTGAATTGATGATAGTCGATCCTTTAACTAAAGACATGCCACCAATGAAGTATAAGGATCATGTAACTAGTATGGAAATAGGTCCCATCATGTAATTTGTTGTCATATGGACGATCTTTATTGTATGAAACTCTTATTCTGTTGTAATGTTAATTCTTAATTTTGGAGTACACTTTTTGTTGTTCATGAGAATAACATTTATCCTTGGTTTTTGAATAAACATAGGGTTTATACATTAAGATATGTTGTCACATATATGCCGACATTAAAGAAATAGCGCGTCATTTGGAATTAGAGGATGAGCGCCTAGAGGTTGCAAGATCCTCTACCTATGTTTATGTTGCTGAATCGAGTTCGTGCAAAGCTTCGGGCTTTAAGCGTAAAAGGAATTCTCAATTCAACAACAAAGGGAAGAAGACTAATCAGGCACTTAAGAGGGCTAAGACCTTCCGACGCAAGAAGCGTGGTGGGAAGAAGGACAAGGCCAAGATGGAATGTTACAATTATGGCAAGATGGGTCACTTTGCTCGTGAATGCACTAAGTTGAAAAATGTACCCTATTACTTCATTACTTTAAATAATGCTTTTGTTTCTAGTACTATCATGCTTGCTAAATCTCATTCAATGTGGATTGTAGACTCAGGAGCAATAGACCACGTAGCTAGAGATCGAGAAGCATTTGTGGAGTATCGTCGGATACCGCTTGAAAGAAGATGGATATATGTTGGGAATAACTCAAAAGTTGAAGTGAAGAGTATCGGCACATGTAAATTGATTTTACGTGGTGGTCGAAACCTATTCCTGCATGATGTCCTTTATGCTCCATATATTCGACGAAGCTTAGTCTCCGTAATTGTTCTTCTTAGCTTAGGTTATGTATTAAATTTCCATGATAATTGTGTTGACATTTTGTTTGGAACAATTTATTATGGTTCAGGTCATGTATTGAATGGTTTTATGGTGTTAGACATTGACTATGATCATTACAATGTTAATGTTGATGGTTGTTTTTCTTTAATTGCATCTACTAGTAATGTTGAGATTGATGCAAGTACTTGGTATGCTAGATTAGGTCATATTGGGTTGCAAAGAGTGCAAAGATTAGTTAGAGAAGGCTTTTTAGGGTCACTCATTAATGTTGATCTACCTATTAACTTAGTAATCTATTAGCCTTATTTTAGGTGGTACACCCGAACTTTAGGTCGCGACATCTAACGAGTCACTTCAAACTCTCCAATGATATGTGTCTGAGCACTCACGTTTTGAAAGATGAGATGACGGTAGTTCCATATGCATCAGCAGTGGGGAATTTGATGTATGCCATGGTAAGCACAAGATCAGACATTGCACAGGCAATGGGAGTTGTAAGTCGATATACACAAAACCCAGGTAGAGAGCATTGGAATGCAGTAAAATGGATATTGAGATTTCTAGAGTTGCAGGTTTATGTAGATGCAGATCATTCGGGTGATTGAGATAATGGTAAGAGTACCACTGGATATGTCTTTACAGTTGCAGGTACAATAGTGAGTTGGGTATCTCAACTACAAAAAGTAGTGGCTTTATCGACGAAAGAGGCAGAATAAGTGGCGATCACAGAAGCCTTTAAGGAAATCATGTGGTTACAAGATTATATGGAGGAGCTACGACAAAAACAGCCAGTCAGTACACTGTGGAGTGATAGTCAAAGTGCAGTGCACCTAGCAAAGAATGCAGCTTATCACTCAAGGACTAGACATATCAAGAAGCGTTATCACTTTATCAGGTCAACATTAAAAGATAATGAGTTAAAGCTACAGAAGATTGATGGCTCGAAGAATCCAACTAACATGTTGACCAAGGTAGTAGACAAAGAGAATCATATTTTCTATATTATTACCATTGGCATTACTCCAGGTTGTTGATGAGAAGTATTGCAGAGGCACAAGTTTTTCAACTACTATTTTTTGAAGAAGATGGATGCAAAGTTGCTTGGTGCTTGGGTATATTTGTCTTCAAGTGGGAGATTGTTATAGATGAAGCTAAATATTTATTTTTAGGGGCTTTTTTTGTCTTTTCTATTAAATTTCCTTTTAGGTTAAAAGTGATATCTTTATATTAGCGATGGCAAGACGCTAACCGTCAAGATGCTGAAAAAAAGAAAATAGAGAGGCAAGAAAAAGAGAGAAGAAAAAAGTGAGTTTTTTTCTTTACGGGGGTTCTCAATCTCTTCACGCCTTGATCTTGAGAGAAGATCATCGTTGTATTCCAACTTTTTTCGAAATCTAGTGGATTCGCAAACTATGAAGCACGGACACGTCCGTGCTTTCCTGTCGTGTTTGACACGTGTTAACACATGTGGAACATGTTGACACGCTCGGACACGGTTGGACATGCGGTCAACGCATGTCGGATTTTTCGGCACGTGGTCAACATACGTTTTGACACGCGTGTCCGGAAGATGGAGGGTGGAGGCGAGGGTGAGGGAGCAGAGACGAGCTGCTAGCGAGGGCGAGAGGTGAGGGCGAGGGAGCAAAGACGAGCTGCGAGCGACGGCGACCCCACAACGGCGAGAGTGACCCCACGACGGTGAGAGACGGCAAGAGACAGAAGAGGAGAGGAAGGCGGTTGTGCGGTGAGGAGGAGGAGGAGAAGGATTGAGAGGAAAGGAGAGGGAAGGGAGTCGTGCGGCGAGTATTGAGAAGGAGGAGAAAAAGGAGGGCTGGCTAGGGTTTGATAAGAAAACTAAAAAAAAAAGTAGAAAATGAGATTGATGGCGTGCGTTTTAATTTTGGGGGAGGGGAAGCGATAGCTTAGCTATCACTGTCAGGTGGTGGGGGAGGGAAATAAAAGTGTAATAAATTTTGGGGTTGGGGGAAATGGACGAGGGAAAGTAAAGAGGGGGTGTGGGGACTTTTTTTTTTTAAACAAAAATATATATAAATGACATTAAAAAAAACCACCCGCCGTGGTGGTTCAGCTGGGTAGGCGCTAGACTTCCATCGAGGAGGTCTAGTGTTCGAAGCTCCTGCAACTTGCGTTGCAGGAAGGCTGGCTTTGAGACACTTGGTGACTTACCCAGTGGCACGTGTGTGGCGGCTAGCACGTGTCGCTCCAAGTGGTTTATCTCCGGCTGCCGGCCGTGCGGAGTTCCCTAGGTCATAAAAAAAAATGATATTAAAAAATAATTTTGAAAAATAAAAATACTGAATTTTGAATAATGATAAATTTTGGTCATTTGTAGAAGATCATGGATTTATTTAAATAAATTGATTCTAATTTCTTATTAATCATTAGTTTCGTCAATAACTTTTGTCAAAGTTAAAAACACGTTTCCAAACATGGATACATATTAACTATAAATATATTTTTCGAATTTTCAATGAATTGACTTATTAATATTAACAGTATAAATTCATTATAGGCACTTTTATTTTTTTATTTATTTATGAATTTGAATCAAATTAATGAAAAATATTCATTTAATATACAACGTGTCCCAACGTGTCGGAATTCTCTATTTTTGAGAAATGACATGTCGACGTGTCGTGTTGTGTGTCCGTGTCGCGTGTCCGTGCTATTTAGTTCGCAGAGTGCCTTTGCGTGGAGACCTAGCCCAGGTTTGGGTGAACTTCGATAACAAATTTTCTGGCGTGTTCATCTGATTCTGTTATTTTATTATTATATTCTGTTTTGTGAATTGTTTGCGAGCGTTATTTTTTGGAATTAACGTGTGATTTCATAACACTGACTAGAAATACTAGGCATAGGTTTCCCAAAGTTTCCCAGAAAGAATTTACATCAGTCGCTGCTGCTGCTACCTTAGTATTCCGGAATGGGATGGGCTTATCATACTTGGTAGGGAAGACATAGATTGGAACATGAGGAGATGATTAGATGCTCTAGATATCTAAGGGTTTGGGTTATAAGGGTGATGATATATATTGTCACTAGTCTAATCATCGTTGCTGGTATCAAGTAACACCTGGAGAACACAGATTGATTTTGGAGTTGGTACTCAATTTGTATGGTAAGGAGAATACTAAGTCAAGATCATCTTCTTGAGGCGCAACGCTTGTATGGTACTCAACTTGTTTTTTTTGGTAAAAAATGGTAATCAATTTGTTGAACCATGCGAATTCAATTTTTTTTTGGCTTGCATGCAACCTCATGCAAAAATGGCTTTTACCACTGCATACGTAGCATCGGCTGGATTTCGCCCGGACATGCATTCTTCTGTTTTACCCGTTGAAGAGGGAATTCGGTGGAGGCATAGAAGGCTGAAATTATTGCTCTTTCCAGCCATATATCCCATTTGGCCAAGGGGACTAAGTGCTGTTTTTACCCGGGTAATGTGGAGTCTCGGAATATTCGGCTTGACTTTCCTTCGTATACACACAAATCGCCTCGCTGCACGTATGGAACAGAAGGCACCGCCTCCAAAGCTACCTGAGTGTAAGACACCAAGATCGAACACAACACCTATCACATCCCATTCAAGCATTTCACCAAAATTTTCGGTTGGAGTTATTGCCCTTTTAAATCAGACAAGATATCGGGTGCCTGTCACGTCATGACAATGACTTCTTTATCTCGCGACGTGGCTCCTCGTACTCCCTCGTCAAACAGAACAAGAAACCCGCCTATAAGAAAGCACGAATCCCACTGACCACGATCAATTCCTCCTCCGCTGCCCGCTCTAAACATGGCCCCGGGTTTCATCTCCGACCCAACCCTCTTCACAGCTTCGGCCCTGGTCTTGGCTCTAGCTTTCGCCTATCTCTTCGCCAAGACATGGAAGCATCACCGCAGCAAGACAGGGGCAGCGGCGACGGCCAAGAAGTACCACCCCGTCGCTGGGACAGTCTTGAACCAGCTCCTGAACTTCGGCCGCCTGCACCACTACATGACCGACCTTGCGCGCAAGCACAGGACCTACAGGTTGCTCCGCCCTTTCAGGAGCGAGGTCTACACCTCCGACCCGGCCAACGTGGAGTACATGCTCAAGACCAACTTTGAGAATTACGGCAAGGTACGTTGGGGTGCAAGGTTGTTGATGGATATTATGAAGTGCCCATGAATGGTTTGTTGTTTGTTAGTGCCTATGGGAGAGGACGTAATGGGGCTAGTTCGCTCAGTCGAAAGATTGATCATATGATGCTTCTCATCTATTGCTCCAAACAACTGGGTGACTATAGTCAAAGTGCCTACGTCAATGAACATGTATGCCTTGAACTTATGACCTTGTGTTTAGATATCATATAAGATTCTGTGGGACGGCCGTCAAATATTTTAAAAACTTAAATTGTTAGATTGAAAAACGTGATTTAATATTTAATAATTCTATCATATCTCTTCAAAAATACGAAGGGGCATGCATTTCAAATATTTGGCAGTGTCTCACACATGTTTACCATAAAATTCTTGCCATTAGGTGTTAATGGGCTGGTGATTGGTTATCCCTTTGCAATGCTGGTGGTCCTTTTTTTTTGTAGGCCAGCGTGGGCGATTTAGGCCTATTTGGTAAATTTTGTTTTTGTTCCCCGGAATAACTATTTTTGTTCTTTTGTTTGAGGGAACGAAAAAAGAATAGAAACTTGTTTGGTTTATTCTTTTTATTTTCAGGAATAAAAAATCTATTTTTTTTTTTTTTTTTTGTTTCCGCGAATAAATTTGGAATAGAAACAAGAAATAGAAAAAAAGTAAATTGTTCTCAGGAACAATTTCTAGAATCCATTTTTTTCTCTCTTCTTCTCTTTTCTTCTTCTCTTTCATTTCTTCTTCTTCGTCCTTTTGGCCAGCCTTGGCCATGGCTGGTGCCGGCAATTGGCCAGACGAGGGCCGGCGACCTTGCCGGAGCATCGCCGACCCTCGGAGATGCCGAGCCATGGTAGGTTGAGGCTTGCCATGACCAGCTTGGCCTCCAGCACGCTCATCGGGCCTTACCCAGGGAATCGCCGGCCACCGTGATGGTCGGCAATCAGCCAAAGAGAAAAAGGAAAAGGAAAAATAAAAAAAGGGGAAAAATAAGAAAATATTATAAAATAATTAAAAAATTAAAAGAAATAAAAAAATTTAAGAATCCTAGTAAATGTATTTCTATTTCGGGACTAGAAATTTTGGGAAGTTAACAAACGCGTCCTTTTGTTTAGAAATTGTTTCGGATAGCGAGAATAAAAAAAAAAAAAAAAAAAACCATTTTAGATATAAAAAATTGTTCCTCAAAACAAAATCGTGACCAAACACACCCTTAGTTCTTTTAATGGTGTGGGTGAGCTAATTCCCTTTAGAGCTAGTGGCCTTGGTGAAATGTCAGCACCACTGATGTTTGTGGCATGCCGGGTAGGCAACTAGTTGTGGTTGCTGTTTGTTAGCTAACACTAGGGGTGTCAAAATGGGTCTTGAACCATAAATGGGTCATACATGAGTCACTTACATTTTGAAGAGACTAATTAAATGGGTTTAAAAATTGAAAATTTAAGATGAATTGGGTCTTAAATGGGTTGGACTTAAGATCCTTTTTCAACCCAAGCCACAAATTCTCCCTTTCCCTCTTTAACTTTATAATTGTTTTATAAAAATTGAACTTACAATTATTTTATATTTTATATTTCATTTTTCTTTTTCTTTTTATTCTTTTTTTTTTCCTTTTTCCTCCTTCTTTAGCCGATGGGTGGTGACTGGCTAGGCGAGGCTCGAGCTAACCTGCATCAAGTGAGCTCAAGGTCGCCAAATGATCGGCGAGGCTCTAGCCTCATCGATTTGGTGAGACTCGAGCTTGCTGGTGTCGAGCGAGCTCGATCTTGTTGATCCGGCAAGCCTCAAGCTCACCTTCATCGTGGCCGTAGTTGGTTGAAGAAAAAGAAAAAAAAAAAAAAAAAGAAGAGAGAAAAAAATAATTGAAAATTATATTTTAAAAAAATAAAAAAATAATTAAAATTTGGATTTAAAAATATATATATTTTTGAAAATATAAAAGTTCTCCATTAAATTTGTATTACATATAAGTGTTTTAGCAAAACTATTTTTTAAAAATATGATAAGAAATAAGCTTTCTTATATTTAATTAAACATTTTTTACATTTTTTATTTTATTTATTAATTTTTTATTGTTTAATTTACTTTTTAAATTTGATGTGAAGGTATTATTTAAGTAACATATATGTGAAGAGCTTAAAGTTAATTAAATGAGCGAGAGTAGATTGACCTAAATTGAGTTGAATATTAATGTATTCTGGTAATATAGGTCGGGTTGGGTATAGGTAAGGTTGAGTCGAATATGAGTCATCAAATTTACAATGCATGAAAAATGGTTAAAATAAGTTAAAATGGGTTAAATGGGTTAATATGGGTCAAACCATTTTCGACTTAATCCAAACTCGACCTCACCCGACCTGATCCACTCATTTGATGGCCCTAGCTAATACCAGTGACATTAGCCAAGCAAGAGCTAGATAGTCAATTAGTGTTCAATTTACTAGTTTAAAAGAGTATGAGATTACACTGGTTAATGGGGTTCTAAGATTTTGTTGATTTCATTCACGCAAGAAATCTACTTAATAGTTATGCTTTTAAATCTGGAATTGTCATAACAAGGTGAAGCATTCCTGGATTTCATTTTTGGATATTAAAGGAGCTGTGAGAGAGTCGGAAGAAAAATAGCTGGTTATCCATGGAGATTTTAGTGCAGAAGCAAAAGCTTGAGGATTGCATGGTATGACTTAAAAGTAAAAACCTTTGTGCAGGGATAGTCAATTAGTGTTCAATTTACTAGTTTAAAAGAATATGAGATTACACTGGTTAATGGGGTTCTAAGATTTTGTTGATTTCATTCATGCAAGAAATCTACTTAATAGTTATGCTTTTAAATCTGGAATTGTCATAACAAGGTGAAGCATTCCTGGATTTCATTTCTGGATATTAAAGGAGCTGTGAGAGAGTCGGAAGAAAAATAGCTGGTTATTCATGGAGATTTTAGTGCAGAAGCACAAGCTTGAGGATTGCATGGTATGACTTAAAAGTAAAACCTTTGTGCAGGGATGGTA